>JAQMRL010000006.1:40482175-41682175 GCA_035578175.1 Catonia carolina | reverse complement strand
TCATGACTGAATTATTTAAGAACAGTAGAGGTAAAGGTGTAAAAGACACTAGTCAGAGTTTTCTTCTCTGAGAGTAATGAATTTCATTATACAGCCAGACCCTGTGGTGAATGACGTGAACGTGTCATTTGCAGGGTAGAAAGTAGTTGCTTTACCGTCGGCCTGGTATGCTGATAAGCATACTTTTCCACTCAGTGAGGAAGACAAATATAAACCACCTCACTCCTCGTTTTACTTAGTAAAGTCTCTAGAGGTTCAAACTAGCCTTTCGGTGATGACTTAAACAACAACAGCATATGAATATATAGGGAAAAAAGTATTGTTTACTTATCGATTTTTTGAAATCGAGTTTTCACCGGATACACATTTCCAGGCCTTTGAATCCAAAAAATGTTTTTAACGATTGATTTGTGTGTTTTTGTTTCACTTCCTAGAGTTTCTCGTTACCTTTTAGAGACACTTTCTATAATTTAGCCGGAGCAAAATTTTGTATTGCAATAAATTTTAAATTTATTATTATTATTATTATTATTATTATTATTATTATTATTATTATTATTATTATTATTATTATTATTATTATTATTATTTAAAAAATCTCCTTATACAAAATACAAATAAATTACATATTTTAAACCTTTCACTGACTATTAATAATAATAATAATAATAATTTTTATTCCACGTATTATAATACAATATAAAGGCAAAATACAAAAATCAGTACATAAATGTAACCTTAATAAAATTACACAAATGTAGCTTAAATCAAAAATAATGAAATTAAATTAAACAAAATAGTATTTTATTGTTGTTTAGGTCATCAGCCGAAAGGCTGGTTTGAACCTATAGAGGTTTTACTAAGTAAATCAAGGAGTGAGGTGGTTTACTGATGCCTTCCTCACTGAGTGGAAAAGTATGCTTATCAGCATGCCGGGCTCTCTGAAAAGCACATATTTTCCACTCTGCAAATGACACCTTCACTTCATTCACCACAGGGTCTAGCTGTATTATGAAATTCATTACTTTCAGAGGAGATAACTCTGATTAGTGTCTTTTACACCTCTACCTCTTCTGTTCTTAAATGATTCAGTCATTGAATTGGCTGAACATGTGATAAGAAATAGAACTATTTATTTTAGCCCTGCAACTAACAGATTGAGTGTAAGTAATTTGACACCCAACCTGTCTGTTAGGGGCAATAGTATTTCATATAAAATGTTAAACTAGGTATCGCCTATAGAAAAAGCTGCGATGGAGGATACCATCCATGTAAATACAATCTCAAAGATGTAGCAACATTTATAGACAATATTAACAATAAAAATATAACAAAGAGATAAAATCAGAAATAATATAAATCACGACAATATTTGATCGCAAAGCAGAAGCGGATAATGAATTAGAAGTACTCTAGAAAAAAACAGATTAAACGTCTTGCACTTATAAAAAACCAAAAATTTAATAGTAAATAAAAAATGAAATAAACCAACATCAGAAAAATGTATGTATTCTCAACCGTAAACAACCACTCGATCATCAGTGTGGAAAAGCGTTTAAACTTTTTAGTATTTTTCATTTCTTTTGGTACGCAGTCGAAGGTTTTAGATCCTAAATATTAATAAAACCGTTTAAATAACTATTGACGGAAATATCTGGCATAAAATCTATCCATACGTCGTTGTGAAGATACATCCGCATACGCTTTTGAATAGTAACGGTCATAATATAGGAGACTAGCATGCCCCGCGCAGCTTAGCACGCGAAACGTGTAATATTTAAAAAAAGAAAATATGTAACATAAACTGTGTAGCTGGCCGTATTGTAATTCCGGCGCTTTATCTTTTTCGCCAAACCTTGAGATCCCGAAGGTAAATAACCGTCGGAAACGAAGATAAAGTGCGCGCCTCCAAGTGGTGCGGCTGGATAACTTGTGGAACAATTGGCAAAACCACAAGCGAACTAAATCGGAATTCCCCTGAGCTTCAACTCTCAGGGTGTATCTCAGTACAGGAACAAAACCTGTACTCCACTTTTAGTAATTTTTATGTAAAATTACCATGATGGAAACACGCAGTAAGAAACATATTACCCCAGGAGGTAAGTCGACTCACTTGGCGAATCCTTCTTTTGGATCACTGGGACATAAATCCCAGGACGATAAAGTCAGAGCTCATGGATTCTGGGGGAGCTCATCTACTGCAAATAAAGCTGAATCGGAGCAGTGGGATACTCCCAGAAACAAACTCCAATATAACAAAATCAACTACATGGCAACTTTCAACGTAAACTCACTGGTTAAAACAGGCAAACTGGAAATCCTAAAAAAATACACTAAGAAAACACAGTATCCTAATTACAGCATTGCAAGAGACAAGATATACCGACGAAAACCATTTCGAGTCCGGTGAATACAGAATGTTGAAAGGAAGACCGGGGATAAAACCTAAAAGCAAACATGCTGGACATCTAGGCACAGGATTCATAGTGCATAAAAGTGTCTTAGACTCCATAGTGGACTTCTCCGCTACGAGTCCCAGAATGTATTCTTTAACATTTAGATCCGCAAACAAAATTTACACAATAGTCAACTACCACAGCCCCATCAATGCAGATAACCAACGAAACAGAAAATACGTAGAAGAGAACTGGGAAAATTTAGAGGAAGAGCTGCTCAAAATACCAAGACATCACGTTAAAATATTAATGGGGGATTTTAATGGACAAATAGGAAAAGAAAAATGTTACAGGAACATAGTCGGGAAGTTCCCGGCACACTTACGAACAAATGCCAACGGGAAAAGATTAATAAACATTTGCAAAAATTTCAATCTAAAACTCATGTCTACAAACTTCACACGCAAGCTCAACAAACTCAAAACGTGGAGACTGCCGGGTAATCGGAAGGGAGAATTCCAACTGGACCACGTAGCAATCTCCAAAACATCCTCCAAAGAAATATTAAACGTAAGGGTCCTAAGAGGTCAGGATTTAGATTCTGACCATTACCTCTCAAAAATCAAGATTAAAATAATACCCAAAAGAACAAAGAAACATTTAAAAACCTACATTACCAAAACACAAGTGGATAGGGAGATACTGAAAACAGAACATAAAACTTCAAACTATCAAAAAGAAATGAGAGATCACCAACCTGAGAGCTTGGAGGAAATCAGAACCAACATGCTCAATGTTGCGGAAAGAATCGCTCCTCAAAAGTTCGCGAAAAGGCAATGGTGGAATAATAAATGCGCTGAAGCCCACGAAGAGCAAAATAGGAAGTATCACTCATGGAAATCCACCCAAAAGGAGTCCGACTACAACGAATACAAAGAACAGAGAAGAACAACCGCTAAAATAATAAGAAAAGAAAAAAGAAAGCAACTACAAGAGATGCTAGACTCCATCGAGAAAGACTTCAGGAAGAACAACACCTCAGATTACTACCGTAACATCAAAACGTACAAGAACAAATACCAACCACCAAGCCTCTGCCTCAAAAGAACGGACAACTCACTCGCCATTAGCAAGTCCGAAAATTGTTCCATAATGGCAGAGTACTTCAAAGAACTTCTAAATTGTCCAAAACCCCAGAACCCCATATAGACCAAACCCAGCAACAACCCCTTCCCACCCAGCTCCCCGCCAACAAAAGCAGAAATTCAAACCGCAATAAATGAATTAAAAAATAAGAAGGCCAGAGACCAAAACGGCCTATTTGCAGAACTATGGAAAATCGCCCCAGATCAAACAATAAACCAGCTCCACCAAATCTTCACCGATGTGTGGGAAAACGAAGAGTTCCCGGAACCAAGTTGGACAGAAGCGATTATTCACCCCATCCATAAGAAAGGGGATAAATCTGATATCAATAACTACAGAGGAATCTCCATCCTCGATATCACATACAAAATCTTCTCAAAATTACTCCTCCAAAAATTAGAACCCCAAGTCGACCACCAAATAGGAGACTACCAAGCAGGATTCAGGAAAGGTCGATGCGGATCGGAAAAGACCCTTAACTTAAAAATGTTGTGCAGAAAAGCAGCACTAAGAACGGACAATAACTACTACATAAGCTTCATAGACTTTGCTAAAGCGTATGATTCAATAGACAGAGAAGTACTCGATAAAATCTTGCAAGAGATGGGCGTAGACAACAAGACAAGAAACTTAATAAAATTGACTCTAACAGACACTATATCCAGAGCGCGCTTCATGGGCGAACTGTCGGAACCATTCGAAATAAAAACCGGACTCAGACAAGGCGACGGGCTCTCCCCAATTCTCTTTAACTGCGTACTAAATAAAGTAATTACAGAATGGCGGACCAAATCCAAAAATATAACAAAGAAAACAAAATCAAAGAAGCCCCCTTCAGAAACAAAAGGAACGAGAAAATAAAACTGGATGTACTAGCCTTTGCAGACGACTTAGCTCTGGTAGCTTGGTCAGAGCAACAGGCAATCTTCCAAATAAACACCCTCAAAGAAATCGCCACCCAAACAGGACTAAACATCTCCTTCGATAAGTCCGTATACATGTCGGATAACAAAAGTAAAACATCCGCCCTCAAAACCCAACACGGAATGCTCAAAAGAGTCAACCACTTCAAATATTTAGGAGAAATTATACAACAAAACGGAAACGACGTACTTACATTGCAAAACAGAATAGCAAAACTAGAAATGGCCTACGTACAAACAAGGAACTTTTACAACAAAAAATGCATATCTAGAAACGCCAAACTTAGACATCTAAACACAGTCGTTCTACCGCAAGTCTTATACGCAGCCGAAACCCTAACATTTCATAGGAAAGGATTATTAACAAAACTAAATAAAATACACAGGAGATTCGCCCAGACAATCCTAGGAACAGTTTTCGACCCAGAAACCAAGATCCACAAGAAGAGAACGAACGAACACATAATGAATTTCCTAGGCGAAACTCTAACAACTAAGCTCATAAAACGTCGACTACAATATTACGGTCACATGATGAGATTCCAAAACAAAAATAACGAAACGTACAAAATGATCACATATCAAGAAAGTTTTAAAACCAAAGATAGATGGATCAAAGAAATCGAAGCAAACCTAAACACCATAAACGCTTCACGTAACGATGTAATAGATGGAACTGCCTTTAGAAGGAAAATAAAAGATTTTGGGAATTTCCCGACTGCAGAAACAAGGCAGAGGACGTGGACGCAGGAACAAAGGGAGAAGGTTAGCGAGAGAATGAAGGCGTACCAAGCGAACAAGCGACAGCTTAAGAAATAATTTTACATAACCAGTGCGTTCTTTATACAGGACAATACAATAAAAAAAAACTGTGTAGCTACTAGGTCGATCGTTATTTAATACCCACACCTCGTAAAATGAAGAGAAACATATGTGATAACATTTACGTGGATTCTGAGTCTTTGAAAACAGTTTTCTATCCAGAAAAATACATTTTTACCCCAATCCATAATTAAATTAATACAAGAAGTATTTTGCTACAAGAGAACACCATTATAATACTATGAACAAGATATCTTAGTTTACACAAGGCCTCTATAACTTCAATAAATAAATTAATGATTTTTTTCTGTGACATGTGACATGATACTAATTCCGACCACAAAAAGTTAAAAAATTTAACGCTCGATTTAAATTCATTATTACACTTACACAGATTTAGAAACGGATTGCAAAATAATTACATTTTTTAAGTGTACAAAAAGTTGCATATTATTGGAAAGTTCCTATACTGTAATATTATTATTATTCTTGTAATATTTCACACACATAACTATTGTATTTATTCATAACTGATGTTGTACAATGTTAGTAAAAACATTTTCACTTCATCTATTTATAGGGGTTTGGAATTAGAAAGTTGGAGGGTTGACAACAATGCAAACTGTAAAATGGCATCGTCCTTTGTATTATCTATCTATACACCCCTCCTTTCACTCCCTTACAATAATATTACCAGAATAGTGCAAGATGACCATAGAGAAAGTTCATCGACCTTTCCTTTTCAATATTTCAAAATGGTTGTTCCTTTGAAAGACGGAAATGTTCAACAATATGAGGAAGAAACCGTATTCTAAGAAAAAAATGTAGGCTGGAATTCATTAGGGGTTGTCGAATACATCTAATTTGTTTACCCATTTCTCAAAAAAAAGTATTTTTTTGTATTATTTTAAACAATGGAACAAACTCATTTTATTTGTGAAAGTTACAATGTTCTGAGAAAATATTTACTCTTCGTTATCTGTTTAATGATTTTGTTTTGTTTCTTCCGCCTCAAAATCTATCAAATGTATTAAATCTGGCAATTTTGTTTGTACTTTTGTTTTCTGCATGTTCTGTTCATATTAAAAAAATTGGCTTGTAGATATATAGGATAGTCATCTGGCTTGTGGAGAATGAGATTTAGATTCTACATTCCCCATGTTCCATCCACTACAACCCTGTTAAAACATGTACATTATGTTTTTAAGTAAAGTATTAATGTAAAAAATCTGGTGTGAAACACTCACACGACTTTCTCTTCCCAAAATTAAAAATGAACAATATAACCTAACATTAGTAATAAACTAATATAATAACTAATATAATTAGAAATAAACAAAAAACTAACCTCAATAAACATAACCTAATTTTAATCATGAGTGAAAGACGCAAAATAAAAATTTTGGGGGAGCGCCATCTTGTTGGAAATGAAAATGATGAATGTTTTCGAGTTCATCTAGCTGAGGAAAGTAAATAATAGCTCGAAAACATTAATCAACTTCATTTCCAACAAGATGGCGCTCCCCCACACTTCAGTGCATTAGTCACGGACGTTTGAATGAAAAATTTGGAGATCGATGGACAGGCCGGCAAAAACCTGTGCTGTGGCCTCCAAGGAGTCCAGTCCTGACACCTTGTGATTTTTTCTTGTGGGGGTACATCAAAAGCGTTGTTTATTCACAAAAATTTCGCGACCTGAACCACTTAAAAAACAGGATTAATGAAGCAATGACAATCTTTACCGAAGAAATGTTAACGAATGTTTAGAGAGAAATTGAGTATCGTTTTGACATTAGTCGAGCGCTAAGGCCGCACATATTGAAATTTATTAATTATTTTAAAAAACTTTTTGAGACGATAAATTAGACGAATAAACAACATTAACTGTAAGTAATTCGGTTTTTCTTTAAACCATGTTCGAAATCGTACCATTCTTTTATGATAACCCTGTATGCTGAAATCTGACTCATCGTTTTTGAGATGCATGGGTTCAAACTCGGGTGTATATAATATTATGAAACCGATTTTATATATCACTGTTACAATGTTACATGATATTGATCCCGTATTGTACAGAAAATTATCATTTAATATCCTGTAATACAATATGATAAATTTCAAAGGTTCCTTTTTTAAATCCTTGAATTTATAAATGAGATTAAATCTGGCGGAATGATTAAAATAATAATATTTTATTAAGAGTAATTTTGTAAACGGAGAAGAAAGTCCCGTAATTTAACAAGAGTAATATAAATTGAATTCGTTCTCTTTTTTTATGTTTCGTACATATCAATAATATTTTAGTAGTTTATTATCCTTCTCGTTTTTCACTTAAACGAAACCACTCCTAAAACTTATCTTAAAATGAAAATAAAATAATAATAAAAAAACACGGAAACTGTTGTTATGTTCAGTTTATTTCATTCATGTCGTGTCCGACAAAATAAGTCCAAAAAGGGGTTTGTTGGGGGGGTTGGTTATATAAAGCGCAGGATTGAAGGTTTTAGCTGAACGTGTCATGTCGCATGCTGAATAGAATGGGTACAAGTAGTGGGGTTTTAATGGGCAATACTTTTGCTGAATCAGTATCTAGTGCAATTTTGTTTTACTGGTCAGGTAAAGTTTTACTACTGAAATAACTTCAACAAATACATTCTCCTTTCATTTTAGTCCAGTATACTATTCAATCAAATACTGGATAGATTTATTTATGTATTTACATTCTTTTAAATTTATTGGTTTATTACATTTCCTTTTTTACATCGATGTTAAGTGCTTCGTTTTACTGATATCCTCATATTGTATTTCGTATGATATCCGTAAGAAATTTAGTTCATTTTCATTGTTTGTTTTATTGGAATTTTTTTTGTAAATACAAATCTGCTTAAGTAATCATCTTCAGTTCTCATACCTTGGACCCAGCTGTCCTTTTTCACATATTTCCGGAAAATAGTCCAGTTGTAAACTTTATTCACCAGATTTTTCAACCCAAATATTGTTCATATTACCTCAAATTTCACTGTTGTTTCCAGGGCTATAAAATATAGTTCCATTTCTTCTCGTGTACTTTTAAATAAATGAATAAAATATTTAAAATTAGAAGAAAATAAAAATCTTGTGTGAAATATTTACATGACTTTTTTATTCCATACTAAATAATGAACAATATAACTTATGTTAAATCACGAGTGAATGAAATAATATTAAAATTAACCTGTCTAAAACTTAAAAAGTTCCAAGTTTCAACTTGGTACGTCAATATTATGTTCTTGAGATATTTTATTCACACATAAACACACTCATCAATCGCTAAAACACGTTTTTTTTGGTTCAGGGGGTCTGAAACTTGTATTTCCGGCGCAAAATCGACATGAAAACCATATTTTCTTTCCCTATATGAATATGAAGGGCAAGAAAAAGTAAAAATCTGGTGTGAAACACACAACTATCTCCTGCCAAGATAAGTAAAAACCAATATAACTCATAATGGAAATCAACCTCTGTAGGATTCAAAAAGTTCCAAGTTTTCAACTTCGTACGTTAGGTACTTCAAGGTTCAGGGGGCCTGAAACTTGTATTTCCGGTGAAAAATCAACATGAAAATAATACTTTTCTTCCGTATATGAATATATAGGGCAAGAGAAAGTAAAATATCTGGTGTGAAACACACGACTTTCTCTCGCCAATGTGACTAAAAAACCCTCATATAACCTACGCTTAATAATTAATAAACAATGTGAAATTAAAAGCAACCTAATTTTAATTTAAGATTCATTGACGAGAAAGGAAAATAAACCTCTGTAGAACTTAAAAAGTTGTAGAACTTAAAAGTTAATCACAGACATACGGACCAATCGCTAAACCATATTTTTGGGTTCAAGGTGCCTGAAAACGTGTATTTATGGTGAAAACTCGATTTGGAAAAATCGACATGAACACAATTTTTTCCCCTATATGAATATAGACAAGAGGCAATATAGGCAAGAGAAAGTATAACATCTGTAAAACACTCACACGACTTTCTCTTGCCAATGTAAATAAACCCATGTAACCTATATTTAATCATTAATAAACCATATAAAATGAAAAACATAATCTGATTTTAGTCATGAGTCAACGACGCAAAATGACAATCAACCTCTGTAGAAGAAAATGCTTGAAATTAAAGTTGTAGATGGTTTAATTTCCCATAACTTTAATTATACCTATAAAATTTTGTTGTAAACGCATACGAAGGCCGTAATGTTAAAAATTCCCAGTTTTGTGCCGATTTTGATGAAACAAATACAGAAAATCACTAATTGATGCTCAACTAAGTTCTATAGAAAAAATGGGGAATAAAAGTTGTAAATTTCAATTTCCTTGCCTATAGAAATAAATAGGAAGGAAAGTATTGTTTTCATGTCAATTTTTCGAAATCGAGTTTTCACCGGATCTACACGTTTTCAGAACCCCTTGCACCCCAAAAAAACAGGTTTTAGCGATTGGTCTGTGTGTGTGAACAGAATATCTCATGAACGGAACATTGTACGAAGTTGGAACTTGAAACTTAAGTTAGATACCACTAGAGGACCCGACTCGAAGATTTTCATCAAAATCAATCAACCGTAAGTTGTAGTTTATTCGTGTCATTTTTCACCTTTTTGCGATTTTCTCAAAAACGGCTCAATAATTTTTTGTAAAATCGCCTCATTTACTACATTTTTTTATGCTCTACAAGAGGGGATAGGCGACATGTCTGCTGAAAATCTTGGAGAGGCTGCTCTCTTTTGAAAAAAATACGGGTTTTTTAATTGCAGGCTTAATATGCATTTTAGCGCAAAAGTGTATAAAAGTTTTAGACAATATAAAAATGTACAACTTTTATTTCGAACATTTTTTTTGTATAACGCTTAGTATAGCGGTAATTAATGATTTTCTGGTTTTTTTATGAAATACTATAAAAAAAAATCAATTTTTTTTAAGATTTCGACCGTAGTATCAATTTCATTACAAAAATTCATATAATAAAATTTATAGGAAATCAAAAGATCTACAACTGTTATTATAAGCATTTTTCTTTACAGAGTCTAGTTCAGCGTGAAAGAGTGATTTTCCGTATTATTAAGCCAAACTAAGGTTGGTTTTCATTTTGCGTGATTCACTCACGATTAAAATTAGGTTATGTTTTTTGAGGTTAGTTTTTTGATTATTTCTAACGTTTTATTACTAATGTTAGGTTATAGCGTTCATTCATTATTTGCATTGACAAGAGAATCGTGTGAATGTTTCATACCAAATTTTTTTAATTTTCTAAATACAATTTTGCTTTAAATTTTTATTCCTAAGAATCAAACTTGTTAAAAATTTGTCTTACTGGTAAATAAATAAAGCGAAACTAAATACTGTATTAATTATTATACAGCAAAATCGGTGTTCTGTATCTATTATATAAATACTACAATATTCCATTATTATTCTCTTGGGAGTAGGTTAGATAATACACTATAGTTTACATAATCTGTCTAAATATTAAATTATGTTTTTTAGAAGAATTGTTGTTTTAGTTTACCTTTCACAACTGAATTATTTTGTTTAATATACTCGTATTAGTATCATACGTACAAAAACTTTTCATATTTAATTTGCTCATTTTAATTTTATAATAGCTTTGACAAAAAAAACATATCTACAAAATTGTCAGGTAGGGCACCACCAATTACGAATTTATTTTGAAAGGCGGCATGGAGGTGAATCATTTCTCAGTGGAATTTTGTAAATTGCTGGTTTTATGCTCTCGTACCAGCATATAATCTCTACTCAAAAAGTCACGTACTTCCAAAATTGTTGTATACTACGTCATATTTTATTTAAAAGGTTATATTTTATTTCACGCTATATTTCATACGTGTGCCGATACGCTTGGGATATTTTTATAAATTCCAGGAGGTTGAGCTGAATAATAAAAATGATTCTTTTTTGCGGGGAAAGATTATATTTTTCCTTTGTTAATAAACTAGTAACTCCGCCGGTGTTGTGCGCAAAATTTTTTCATAATCTTATTGGGGTGGATTAAATAAACTGGTTAATTTTTCCCGGTTTTCACTCCATATTTTACTTTTCCTGGTTATCAGTTTGTTGTTGTTTAGGTCATCAACCGAAAGGGTGGTTTGAACCTCTAGAGGCTGTACTAAAACTAGGACTGATGTGGTTTACCACGCCTTCACTGAGTGGAAAAGTATGCTTATCAGCATGCCAGGCCCTCTAAAAAGCATCTCCTTTTTACCCTGCAAATTAGATTTAGGTAATTTAAATTTTTATTTATTTACAATATTGTGAAACCTTGCTATCGCGGTAACCGCTTGATCGTTTCGGGCAAACTATCGTTTTATTCAGCGTAAAAAATAGTATAAATGTATTAATAACACGAAGTATTGCTTGGCTAAGATTTTGGTAGGATTTTTTTTAATTTTGAAAAATAGTGTTGGGCATGCCGAGGTCGGGCGCTACTATTCATGTTGCCAGGTGGTGGGCGTGACATTCGACGCCCACTCTATTTTAAAAATTTTCCACAACATTGGCCAATCAATACTTCATGTTATTAATACATTTATACTAATTATTTTATGCTTACTAATTTTTTAAACGATAGTTGGCCCGTGCCGAACGATCGAGCGGTTACCGCAATAGCAAGGGTTCACAATATTTTTAATAAATCAAAATTTAAATAAACTGCGAATTTGAAATTCGTACACGCTATAAGATATAATTGTCTATGTCGCGTTAAAATTTCAAACTTTTCGGTCCAATAGTTATCGAGTTACACGCCTCTAAACGCAAAAATTTGTTGTCGCAAAAAACGCAAAAACCGGGTCTTTTTGTCTTCCAACCTCGATATGGCAATTTTCAAACAACATTAAAAATATAGGACTATTATAGGTCAACGCAGAATAAAATGAGTTAAATTTTGATGTAAAGTATGTTAAAATCCGACTCATCCTTTTGAAGGTGCAAGGGTTCAAACTCGGGAGTCTATGATTATGTAACAGATAGTAGTGTCTTTTACACCTCTACTGTTCTTAAGTGCTTCAGTCATATAATTGGTTGACCCTTTGATAAGAAACAGAACTATTTTTTGTTGCCCTGGAACTAGCAGATAGAGTTATAATAATATAATATAATATAATAAATATATATTATAATATTATATTATAATATAATATAATAATTTAAGTACGAGTATTTCATAATAAAAACACTTTGATAAGAAAGATAAAATAATAAGGTGTATTTTAAGCTATAAATTTGTAGTAGCATTTTGTAATTTATCTAGTTTACAAGAAAGTGGTCATAATTCAATTGTTTTTTTCCAGTTTTCACTTTCGTAATACACATACTGATTTTGAGAAATTTAGCTCCTCCTGTAGGGATAGTTGGGTGTCGAATGCCAAAGAGTAAATATCGGGCCCATTGTACTTTTATTTAATACCTAATATGTGTACCTTGCAATCTGTTCAATTTAAGAACGATAAGCAACTCCGTGACCCAAAGGAGAAGGATGGTATGTATGATATATTAATGAGGTGTAGTAATGTACAAACTCAGACCGACCATTCCTTAAAAAGTGTAGTTAATTGAACACCAACCATCAAAGTTCACCGTTAACCCCTGTTTAATATTCAAATCTGTATAAAAGTAACAACCTTTACTAGGATTTGAACCGCGGAACTTTCGTCTCCGTACTATCAAACAGATGAACAGCGTTGACAATTTTACCAGTAGATCAACCCGATGGGTTTATACCCACTAGGAGCAAATAGTCAAAATTAAAATGCGTTACCTTTGCTGTGTATCATTAATAGAATTCACTTGCCGATTTTCACACCTTTAACTCTTTAAGAAGGTATATTATAGAATTAATGAGTATTTTTTTAGCGTTGTCACCACATTTTATTCCCATAACAGACAGGCGGAGTGTGTAAATTATTTGCACTCTATCTGCTAGTTCCAGGGCTACAAACATAGTTCTGTTTCTTATCACATGGTCAGCCAATTATATGACTGAAGCATTTAAGAACAGAAGAGTTCATTACTGAGAGTAATGAATTTTGTTATACAGCCAGACCCTGTGGCGAATGAAGTGAAGGTGTCATTTGCGGGATGGAAGATTTCTTGGAGGGCCTGGCATGCTGATAAGCATACTTTTTTATAATCAGTAAAGAAGGCATGGTAAACCACCTCACTCCTCGTTGTATTTAGTAAAGCCTCTAGAGGTTCAAACCAGCATTTCGACTGATGACCTAAACAAGAACACCACATTTTATCTCTTTGACGAAAGCGGTTGAAATGCAAATTATTTAGTTTTTCTGTTCAACCCTTAAAGAACAATTATTTGAAATTTCAGCTCTCTAGGTGATCGGGAAGTTAAAAAGTTGTGTGGTAATTGAATGAGCATCCCACCTTGGATGGATATAAGTTGATTATCATTCCGACAAATTCAAAGAATATATTTTTAATTTTACTTGGAATAAGATATGGAAAAATATTCTCTTTGTTGTTAAGAACTTTTTTAACATTGAGAGTGGGCCTTATATCACTAAGAGCCTTAATAACTGAGAGTGGGTGGGATTGATACCTTATGAATAGGGCAAAATAAAATTTCGTTCCGTGGGAAACTTCCGGGGTGTTTTTTTTTTGTCAACTGAATAGGTCTGAAGCCACTTAATGTAGGTTTAAATCTTTAACATTGCGAGGTATATTTCGGTCTAATTGCAACCAGCGTACAATAAATCAACAAAAGGTGGAAGTTTCCTACTCCTTAAGTATACAATGAATTTTTGAAGGTATTCCGATTCAATATCCGTAGTTCTCTCTTTAGTTGTATATAGTTTATGCGTGCGGGTTCACTTAACAACAGGGTGATCAGAAAGTTAGAATTAATGCAATATATGAGGTTCAGCACCCATAACTTTGTAGGCTATTTTTTCAACTTTTCCCATCTCCAAGAATCTGGACCTTCCAGAATCTCTTCTCATTTTCTAATATTATGTTAAGTTCTCTTAAATGGTTTGTAGTTTTAAAAAATTTTATTGTTTTGGTTAAAACTTAATCATAATTTTCTTTGTTGCCCATAACAGGCAGGTGAAGTGTTAAATTATCCACTCGATCTGCTAGTTCCAGGGCTACAAAAAATATTTATGTTTCTTATCACATGGTCAGTCAATTATATGACTGAAGCATTTAAGAGCAGAAGAGATAGAGGTGTAAAAGACACTAGTCAAGAGTTATCTCCTCTGAGAGTAATAAATTTTATTATACAATCAGACCCTGTGGTGAATGAAGTGAAGGTGTCATTTACAGGGTTGAAAAAAGATGCTTTTCAGAGGGTGTGGCATGCTCATAAGCATAATTTTGACTGAGTGAGGAAGGCTTGGGAAACCAACACACTCCTCGTTTTACTTGGTAAAGGTTCAAACCAGCCTTCAGACTGATGGCCTAAACAATAACAAAAGATCAGTGTAAAACTTTGCTCTAAATTTTCTTTAACTCTAATATGTGTAGCCTACTTTACAATTTGTGCAGTTTAAGAACAATTAACAACCCTATGATCCAATGAGATGAGTACGATATGTGAATAAGGTGTAATCTTGTACAGACTCAGGCTGACCATTCCTGAGAGTGTATAGTTAATATCCCAACCATCAAAGTACAGCGGTCACCTCTGTTTTGTATTCAAATCCGCATAAAAGTAGCTACCTTCAAACCACGGAACCTTCATCTCCAAAAATCAGCTGTTATACGGTTGACTCATGGCAAAGATTTTACCACTAGACCAACATGTTGGGTTACCATACTTTGAGTTAAGCCTGCAAATTACAAAAAATAGACAATATGACATTTTCATCGAGTTACCCATTTTTTGATGAGACTGAAAGAAATTTTAATTTTTACAGCGTCCATTGTTGGTTTGGAGGGGTGTAAATTGTCTCTATTCTGGTTATAGGTAATAAATGTAGCTTTAATAAACGTGTACAAGAATCCAATAAGATAAAAAAGATAAATTTAATTAGGGGATTAATTTTGGGTCACATGCGTGACAACTGTCCTTCGCTTTTTTGTTTTTGAGAGAACTTGTACTGCAAACAAAGGTAGCAACGAAAATGTTTTCACTTTTATAAAATTTATAAAAACTTATGTAAAACGTAAGTATTTTCTTTTATATTTAAGTCATTGAAGAACTGTTGCTGAATTTTAAAAATCCACCGGCAGAGATTATTTAAATTTCTTCTTTATCTCCTCTTCCTCCTCCTCCTTCCCTTCCTCCTCGTTCTTCCAAACAAGGAATAAGCGCACATACTATATCATCATCTCCATCTTTTCCTAGGTCTACTGATATCCCTTTTCCTTTCTGGAGCATACCAGTGCGCCTGCCTAGATATCTTCTGATATGACTTTCTTTCCATGTGTGTCTCCAACTTTTGCGGTAATTCTTTATCTTATCATTTCAGTTGTTAATACCCAATTATTTCCTCATTCCTTAGTCTGTTCAAGCGTGTACACCCCTTAGTCCTTCGCAGAAATCTCATCTCTGCCGTCTGGATTCTCCGCTCTTGGGTTTTTGTTATTGTCATTTTGTACTGTATGTTGTTATTTTTTAAATCTCTTCCGTAGAATTCACTCGTTTAAAATGAGAACACTTTTTTGAGATGTTCTTATTTCAGTATTTATACATATAAACACATGAGTCACAAATCTTTTCATCAAAGAAATTCGACAACTGTGAAATACACTATTGACCGTTTTCTTTGTCATGAAACGCATACACACGTATTATGTTTAAGAAATTGAATTGGTCAGTCAGATTTATTGGTTTGCCTTTTGACCTATAACTAAATAAGTAAGATATATGCTGAAAACATGTTAAATAATTGGGTACTGTTATAATTTCCTTTAAGGTGTTTTTGTTTGTCCTTCTGCCCTTTCATGTAGCCCTATTATATAAAAACACTATTGTGTACTTAGTTCCAAGTAGGTTACCAACTTAGGTTGATGACCGATGACGGACATTTTTTGTTCTTTTCATCCATTGTACAGTGTTATAAAACTTATTGTTAATTTCTGGAACGATTTTACATTGTTAATGAAATTAATGCATGATTTATTTAGGTAACGCAACAATTAAAAATTAACTTCAAGGAATTGTTATCAAATAAATGAAATAATAATTTTAAATGATCAAATCGCTAAATGATAAAATCGCTAATTTATTTTATTTTTAGTGATCAGTCTCTCGACTGGTTTGATGCAGTTCTCCAAGTTGTTCTATCTTGTGCAAGTCGCTTCGTATCTACGTACCTGTACATCTTTTGTAATTTGCTTTAAATATTCTAATCTTTGCCTCCCCCTACAATTCACTCCCTCAATATTACTCTTCATTATTAATAGAGCAATTACTGGATGTCTTAAGATATGCCCCAGCAACCTATTCCTTCTTCTGGTGAAATGTTCCCATACAATTCTTATTTTATCCACTGGTCTACAAACCTCTAAATTACTTATTTTGTCCACCCACCTATTCTATAAAATTCTCCTAAAACACCTCATTTCAAAAGCTTCTATCCTCTTCCTTTCTACAACCTCTATCACTCATATTTCTGCCCGTATAATGCTACTCCAAACATAGTGTTTTAATAAATTTTTCCTTATCTGTAAATCAATGTTTGTGGTCAGTAAGCTATTTTTCATTTCAAAAGCTTTTCTAGCTTAAGCAATCCTACGTTTGAAATCACTTGTGCTTCTACCATATTTTGTTAATTTTGCTCCCTAAATAGCAGAATTTCCCAACTTCCTGTATGTTTTCGTTGCCTACTTTTAAATCTCCAATCTGTTCTAAACCACTCTTGCCCCACACTTTACACTAGTAAATTTCTAATGTCAGGTTAAAAAGAACAAAATCTGTAAAATATCATTGATTTTTTTTAAGATTTCGGCCTTACTAAAATGCATCATTTTACGACAAAAAATATATAATAAAATTTATAAAAAATTATAACCCCTACAACTTTTATTTGTAGCATTTTTCTCTTCAGAGCCTAGTTTAGCGTCAAGGAGTGATTTTCGGTATTATTAAGCCATTATTATTAACGGTTGGTTTTCATTTTGCATCATTCACTTATGATTAAAATTAGGTTACGTTATTTGAGGTTAGTTTTATTTTTATATAAAATCGCACCATTAGCGACTACGGTGAGTGAAGAAATTGTAATAATGGGTTTTGATACGTAATAATTTCTAGGCCCTAGCCAGCAATCAAACCCGGGACCTCCGCTTAGTAGGCTAGCGCGCTATCCACTACGTCACGAAGGCGGCCATTTTTCCGTTTATTTTTTACGTTGTTTAATAATGTTAGGTTATAGTATTGATTATTTACATTGGCAAGAGAAAGTCGTGTGTTTCTCTCTTGGTTTTTTTAATGTTTATTCATTTTTAAAACTTTGTGATAATAAAGTATATTATAATATTTTTCAATTATTCAGTTCCAGACGTTTGAATTTACGTTATCGTTCTATGTTAGTCGTTAATCTCACCATACTCGTAGGTACTTTACTTTATCTCATTCCAGAACATTAACGTTATTTAGAAGATGTCCGAGGTTGAAGTGAAAATGTAACCTGAAAGGATTTGTTTGTGTTACTTGGTTTTCACACCTACGTGTTATGGAAGTAGGATTAGGTGATGACAGCCTCCACCGCAACTTAATTTGCGACTGTATGATAATTTACATGAATCAAATGTAGAACTGCCGCTTGGTAATCTTGCTATTCATGTATATTTGCATTTCTATGGTCTTAATAGATGTTTATTGCGAAAACATTTTAAAAAGTTAAAAGATCAAAATCATTTCGCAGTTAACCTTTTCGACAACAGCCAAGATACTCACAACTGAAAATTTTTAAACTTGGACTTACCTTTACGATTTTGTTAATCATTTAACTCATTTTCAATGTTTTTTTTACTACAGAATGATTTTTTTGTCCTTACCCAATTTTTAATGTCTGGTAATTTTTTTCTAAGAAAGGGAAACCCACCGGATTGGTCTAGAGGTAAAGTCGTCGCCAAAATCAGCTGATTTTCGGAGACGAAGGATCGTGGTTCAAATCCTAGTAAAGGTAGTTACTTTTATACGGATTTGAATGCTATACAGTGGTTACCGGTGTACTTTGATGGTTGGGGTTCAATTAACCATACTCTTTCAGGAATGGTCGACCTGAGTCTGTACAAGACTACACCTCATTTACACGTCACACACATCATCCTCATCTCATTGGGTCATGGGGCTGCACTTATTGTTCTGAATTGAACAGATTGCAACGTACACAAATTAAGGGAAATTTGTTTTGTGACGCGCTGTCGGTAAAGCTTGCCGGTGTAGCTGCGCGTACAGTCGGATTCAGTCGGTAGATTTCGTGTCTTAGTACAGAAATACCTACTAAATCACATCGCTTAACGATATAAATTATAATCTATTAGCGACGTTAAAAACATTCAATTGTAAACATTGTATGCAACAAATTGACTAACACCTACCTCATACAACACATTACAGACTAGTGTTTTCAGGTTAGCTGATATATAACGTTCCAAGAACGATGTGACTCTGATCACAGTTAGTACTGCACTGACCCCACCCCTCCCTGAGACAACCGAGCGCGCCATTACCAAAATGAACCTTCGGCGCACTCGAGTAAACCGGCAAGCTTATTTGGCGTCTGCTCTAGCCCTAATTAACCGGTATAGATACGGCAGTTTGAGTCGACTCTCCTTGAGCTGTGTTAAATTTGTGCAGTTTCTGGTCTTGTACGAACAAAATATCTTTTACCCTAGAACAATCGCTTGTTTAAATCTGGAGGCTGAAGCTCTTAGACTAATCGTACGCGATACGGATACAATTTCAATTTTTCAGCAGCTATCCTAACACTCGAATGTGACAAACCAACTTGCGAGGAAAGTTTTCTGAAAATTTTCCGTGAAGAATTGAGCAATAGTGTTTTCACATTCTCTAAAACATCATCTGTCAAGAGAGTTGGTCAACTACTACGTTTTCTGTAACAAACACTACCTGTCTCTCGAAATCGATTTGTAAGCCTAAAAATTGATATTTTTTCTGGTGGAGGAACAAAAATAAATTTAATTTGAATGATTCTTTTACACTCGCGTACGATTTAGTAGCAAAATATTGTTCAAGAAGGAAAACCCGTTGTTCTAGGGTAAAAGACATTCTGTTCGTAACACGACCGGAAACGGCAGAAAATTTTACATAGCTCAAGGAGAATCAACTCACACTGCCATATCTATACTGGTTGAGTAGGGCTACCAACTTCGTGTCACAAAACAATGTTTCCCTTTCTTAGAAAAAAATTTCCAGACATTAACAATTGGGTAACAGGACTAAATCACTAATATTGTCGTCATTTCATAATCGGCATCATTGTCATCGCCATTTTCAGCTTAACAACTTCAAGTTTCAAGATATTAATGTAAAATTCAGTTAAGTTTAGTTTAATTTTTGTTCTCAGTTAAGTATTTTTTTAAACAAACTCTTCTGATTTCGGTTCATATTTTTATTTTGTTTTTTTTAAGGTCATCAGCGGAAAGACTGGTTTGAACCTCTTGAGGTTTTTCTAAGTGAATCGAGGAGTTAGGTTATTTACAATTGCCTTCCTAACTGAGTTGAAAAGTATGCTTATCAGCATGCTAGGCCCTCCAAAAGCATCTACTTTCTACCCTGCAAATGACACTTTCAGATCATTCACCACAAGGTCTGGCTATATAGTGAAATTCATTACTCTCAGAGGAGAAAACTCTTGACTATCATCTTTTACGTCTTTACCTCTTCTGTTCTTAAATGGTTCAGTCATGTAATTGGCTGACTATGTGATAAGGAACATAACTATTTTTTTTAGCCCTGAAACTAGCAGATAAAGTACAAATAATTTAACGTTCCACCTGCCTCTTATGGGATAATTTTCATTCTAAGAACGTTATTACTCAAATTTTTATCATCCTTGCTTAAAGTTTATAATTGCATTGTTGTTTAGGTCAACAGCAGAAAGGCGGTTTGAACCTCTAGAGGTTTTACTAAGTAAAAACGGGGAGTGAGGTGATTTACCACTGCCTTCCTCGTATATACATTAATAAAACTAATAATAAATGAAACTAATTCCAAAAGAATCTCATTGTTAAAAAGAACTTTAAGCAACCCTTTGACCCAATGAATGAGGATGATATGTATGACGTGTTAATTCGGTGTAGTTTTGTACAGACTCAGACAACCCATTCCTTATAAAGTTCAGTCGATTCCGGATAATTGCTTCACTGGATAATTGGGGCAGTCGGTTTTTTGGGACAGTTCTTTAATATACGCCAAGAGTGGGCATTAAAAGATCACGAAACATCTCGGAAAAGAAGAATCCAATTGTTAAATTCCAGAAGGAAGGATCCAATTTTTGAGAAGCGTTGAATGGATGGATTGGCATTGTAACTTTGCAAGGTATTAGTGTCAATGGTCCAATATTTAAAACCAAGGGAAAAGGTTTTGCTAGAAAGTTAGTCATTGTTCTGAGACCCTTTAATTTTTTTTGTGTGTTTAATATGGACAGAACTTGCATGTAAAATTTATGTATGTGATAATTTTAATAAAATACAGTATCGTATACGCCACAGTTTACGAATTCGTTTATTAGGGCCAGCCGTTTAATTTGGCTAAATTGCTCCGGTCCCGATGTGCCCCAATTATTCGGAATTGACCCTATATTTAATTGAACACCAACCATCAAAGTTCACCGATAACCACTGTTTAATATTAAAATCCGTATAAAAGTAACAACCTTTATTAGGATTTGAACCACGGAATTTCTTCTCAGTGCCACAGCTGTCAAACAGATGACCACGAATTTTCCACTAGATCAACCAGTGATTTGAATCTAAATTATTGTTAGAATTTTAACAGTTCCCGATTATAAATTATTGGGGAAATTAGTAATGAAGAAATTCATTCGTTAATATTAAATTTATCAGTGAAATAGATTATTGTAATAATTGGCGATAAAAATTATAAAAATAGATTGGTTGACTTAGTATTTGCAAATGAAATGTGCAAAAAGAAAACAATATGGCTCGTAATCTAATGATAAAATAGACAGCTCTAGTTAATGCAGAGTTATCATTACTTAACTGATATGAAACAGATCACCTCTTTTACTGTAAATTAGCCATCAAATGACCTACCGTTGGATATCCAGTATACTGACTAGATGTGGATTGAGTTCAGGTCAGTCAAAAGGGTTAAAATAGAAGGGTCATTTGATGACCATCTATTCTCTTTACATTCTCTCGTACTCTATCCCTCTTTAGTTACGTCATTCAATCTACTACTCCACTGTCACTCCATTTTAGCCATTCTTCTTCTATTCCCAAAGGATTATACGTCACCTGATCTCTTACAGACTCTTCCAGTTACGTTGCCCTATAATGTTTCAACTGCTTATTTCTATTCCCTTAAGCATCTTTAACCCTTTTCCATTAAGTACATGTATCAATAAGGTTCTAAGTGCTTTATAGATTATTGCTATTATATTACTTGATTAGTTTATAATTGAACTATTATTAACAGTCATGTGCATGACTTTCAACGTTTTGTTATGTCATAATATATATCTACATTATAAACACTTTGATGGGTTATGCCATTGAAATAATGACTCATATGTCATTTTCATTTTAAATGATTCATATACAATAGTATTGTATTTTATATATATGTAAAATCTATTGTAATAATATTATTATAATGCAATGCTGTTATTTTGTACATGTTAAAGTCACTTTAAACTTCAGCCCCTTTGTATATTTCAATCTCCTGTCCTGTTGCTTTGTTATTTTCGTTCATATAATTCATATAATTTTTCTTTTAAGCTATGCAAGAGTTTTGTCCATAATTTAATTTTTTTTTAAATCTGGTGATAAAACACTCGGGCGACTTTCTCTTGCCAGTGTATATAATGAATAGAATAATCTACTAGCTGAAGTGCTCGTTCTTCGAACGGTTTCCTTGGTGCCGTAGACGGTCGGTTAGGGTACCCTGTTCGATCCCTGTCAGGTCTGATATTCTTTAACTATTCATTGTTATCTACCTCCTTTCAACGTCAGCATTATTATTTATGAAAAAAAATAGTTGAACGTAAAATAAAAGCTAGATCTTGGTTGTTTTTAAATTAAGATATGCAGCGCTTTGTTATTTTAATAAAAAATTAAATGTAAATCACTATAGGAACACCACGATGGTGACCACTATTAAGACGACTGATTCATTTTTTTGACAATGAGACCGAGAAAGGTGTATAGTGTACTGGTGGAATGGATAGGTAGGTAACTAACACAATGACTACGGGATTTACCGGCGCGTAGGCCTGTCCTTATTCTGTTAATTTTGTACGTCAATATTCTAAAAATATTGGTTTATTTATTTTTTTTAATTGGTAATATCTCCGTTATTATGCATGAAAATGAAAAACTTTACATAATCAAACTTATTCGTCTTTAAACGTTTCATAATTTCGATTGTATAACATTTTTTGATACATTGACTTTTAACGGAGATATTCGTAGTTTTTTGTTTACCCCTCCCTTTGAACTCCCCTATCCCTTTGTGATATTAAAAAAAAATTAATAGCCTATTTTCATTTCGATTATTTCCAAAACCTAGATACCAAAATTCATTAAATTTGGTTCTGTGGTTGTTGCGTGATGCCGTAACATACAAAGAGATAAACAGACAAATTCAGCTGAAGTTATTTTCGGTGTTTACGTGGTACTTCTAGCGTAGAAACAAAATTTGGGCCTTTTTGAAAAAATAGTACAGACAAAATCACAATTTTATTTGTATAAATGTTTAATTATGAGTAAGCAATGTAAAACTGAAACCATAACTTAATTTTAATCATTAGTGATTAACGCTGACTGAATATCAACTTTTATTTTACTTTAAAGTACAGAAAATCACTTAGTTTAAAGTCAATAGATTCAAAACTAAGCTCTGTAGAAAAAATGCTTGGAAAAAAGTTGTAGTTTTTTTTAAATTTTTACAACTTTGGTTATACGTGTACTGTTCTTGATTAGGTCAACAGCCGAAAGGGTGGTTTGAACCTATAGAGGCTTTTCCAAGTAAACGAGAAGTGAGGTGGTTTACCCTGCCTCCCTCACTGAGCGGAAAAGTATGCTTATCAGCATGCCAGGCCCTCTGAAAAGCATTTACTTTCCACCCTGCAAATGACACCTTCAGTCCATTCACCACAGGGTCTGGCTGTATGATGAAATTCGTTACTCTCAGAGAAGATAACTCTGATTTACACCTCTACCTCTTTTGTTCTTAAATTCTTTACTTATATACTTAAAAGCTGACCATGTGATAAAAATTAGAACTTTTTTTTATGCCCCGGAACTAGCAGTCGAGTCCAAAAAAATCTGGTGTGAAACAATCGCACATCTTTCTCTTGCCAATGCGAATGATGAACAATATAGCCTAACATTAGTAATAAAACATTCGAAATAAACAAAAAACTGGCTTCAATAAACATAACCTAATTTTAACCATGAGTGAAAGACGCAACGTGAAAATCAACCTTCGTTTTGCTTCAAAATACGAAAAATTACTCGTTCACGTTAAACTAGGCTCTTTAAAGAGAAATGCTTTAAATAAATGTTGTAGATCTTTTAATTTACTTTAATGTTGATTATATACACTTATGTCGTAAAATGCATACTAAAACTGAAATCGAAAATAATCGATTTTCTACAAGTTTTCGTGAAAAAAAAAACAGAAAATCGCTAACTATCGCTAAACTAAGCGTTATACAAAACAATTGTTGAAATAAAAGTTGTAAGATTTTAAATTCTCTACAACTTTTATTATATAATATATTTATGCGCTAAAATGCATATTAAAGCCGCAATCTTAAACCAACAATTTCTTTACGTGAAAACAGCCTCTTTAAGAATTTCAGTAGATATGGCGCTTACCCTATCATGTAAAGCATTCAAAATTTAGTAAATTGGGAAATTTAAAAAAAAAATCGTAAGACCCGTTATTGATAAAATTGAAAAAAGTGAAAAATGACACGAATAAACTACTATTTCCGGTTGACCGATTTTGATGAAAATGTTTGTGTCGGGTCCGGCAGTGGTATCTAACTTAAATTTCAAGTTCGTACGACGTTCCGTTCTTGAGATATTCTGTTCACACACACAGACACACACACACACACACACACACACACACATACACACACACACACAGACCAATCGCTAAAAACATGTTTTTTTGGGTTCAGGGGGTCTGAAAATGTATAGATCCGGTGAAAATTTGATTTCGAAAAATCTACATGAAAACAATACTTTCCTTCCTATATATTCATATAGGCAAGAGAAAGTAAAAATGTTACACTCCACCTGCCTGTAATGGGAAAATAGAACCAACTAGTGATAAAAATAGGCTTCTAAAGCGAAGTACTCTCATCTGGTATCATCAAGAGTAAAAAATATATATTACCTAGAACTATTTTTTTTAACTAAAAAAATAGTTATATACTTCTGTCGTAAAATGCATTCTAGGCTCGCAATATTTAAAAAAAACCTATTTTGTAACCGATTTCAAAGAGAATAGACGAAAAATCACTACTGATACTAAATTAAGCGCTGTAGGAGAAAAATGCTTGAAACAATGGTACATATTACTGCGACTATCACAGAGAAAGTGGCAACAGCGTCAGCGATGTCTAACAGTTGGACCGACGGTAGAGAAATAGTATCTATGCACAGTAGTGGGAGAGGCGAAAAAAGAACTAGCAGTCTTCAAATTTTTTTTAAATTGTAAAATAAGAAGTCATTAGTGATTAGTGTTGGGTGTAGTTTAGAACCGGTAGTTTTTAACATGAAATGATTTTCTAGACCCTCGCAGGAATTGAACCAGGATCTTTTAATTTGCAGTCCAGCATGATAACCACCATGGAGGCGGTAACTTTAAGTATTTTGGAAAACTAAACAATACCTTAAATTTATATTTTAAAACAAAATATACGAGAGTTATTCGGAAAGTAAAGAACGTTTTGATCTAATGAGCAGCGCAGTTGTCCTACCACATCCACTACCGAGTCATTGACCTTCCACTCACCTTGGGCTAGTCTGGCGCTAACAGCGATCCGATACAGTCGTGTATTGATTATTTGTAAGTCGCTAAAAAGGTGTGACAAAATTAACGATCTCGCCGAGTGTGAGGTTCATACTGTGATACGCTTTTTGAATGATAAAGGAGTGCGACCTATCGAAATTTACATTTTTTTTTTTTTTTTTTTTTTTGGTTTAACGTCCGACTGTTTTGCAAATTGCTGCCAATGCAGACGGTGAAGGATGAAATGAATTTTTTGTAACGTATGAAAAAATGCCATGCCCGAGTGGGATTCGAACCCAAGACCGCGAGATGAGAGGCGAGCACGTTACCAACATCGCCAACGCGGCCGGCGAAATTTACAGACAAGTAACGGAGTTTCATGGTAATGTGATGATAAACGAAGCTTCAGTTCCAAAATGGTGTATTAAGTTTACGCGAATTGTTGTCTAGCTGCGTTGTGCTTCTGCACGATAACCCACGACCACATTCTGATGCATTGACGAAGAACATGCTGCAACAATTTTTATGGGAGCTTTTTGATTATTCGCCCTTTAGCCTGGACTTGGCCCAGAGTGATTTCCATCTGGTTCCCAAACTAAAGGACTTTTTGAACGGTAACCGCTATAGAAGTGACAACGAACTGAAAGAGAGTATTAGTGAGTGGTTAAACAACTTGGTGGTAACTGAGTATGCCGAGGGCATAGCAAAATTAGTGAAACGGTGCGACAAGTGTTTAAAATTGTACGGCAATTACGGAGAAATTAGTTTAAGTATCAAGTATGTTATAAAAACAGTTTTGTTTGGGTATAAAAAAAAATTCAAAATAAAGAAAAACTCTTTACTTTCCGAATGACCCTCGTATTTAAACAAAATCGCATATATTTCTTCTTTTTCTTAATACATGAGATTATTATTTTACCTTAATTCGATTTTATTATATTGGTGAACTTTGACCTATGGTTGGTAAGAGCTTTAATCAATATTGTTACATTTGTGATGAGCACCAAAACATTTAACTTTAGTTTCAAAGTAAACTGAACTTCAAGATAAGTGACTTTGGAAGTAAATGGTACGTACTAACAAAGCAAGATACTCTAGATTATTCTGGAAAATCTAATAATCAAATTACTCCAGACTTTAAAGGTAACTGCTACAAGAAATGAACTTAAAGTACTTTATTTGTACTTTCTGTTAGTTATATAAATATTTACTACCAATTACGCCCGCGCAGCACACGAGATTATTACTGTAATTGGATGAGTTTTAATTAAATCGATGTTGATCACACCACTACATTAGAATCTATATAAATAAAATTGTGATTTTGTCTGTAAAATTTTTCAAAATGCCCCAAATTTTGTTTCTATGCCAGATCTATCAAGTAAACACCGAAAATCAGTTCAGCTGAATTTTTGTTTATTTATCTGTTTGTATATTACGGCATCACGCAAGAACCTCTGAACCAAATTCAATGAATTTCGGTATTTAGGTTCTGGACATAATGGAATTGAAAATAGGCTATACATTTTTTTAATATCACAAAGGAATGGGAAAGTTCAGAGGGAGAGGTAAACAAAAAACTACGAATATCTCCGTTAAAAGTAAATGTACAGAAAATGTTATGTAATCGAAATTACGAAACGTTTAAAGACAAATAAGTTTGATTACGTAAAGTTTTTCATTTTCATGCATAATAACGGAGATATTATAAAGAGATATAAGGCGATATTATAAGATATTATGATATTATGAGATATTATAACGGAGTATATTATTAACGGAGATATTGCCAATTAAGAAAAAAATAAACATATCAATATTTTTAGAATAACATACAAAAAATAATCACATCAATAAACTAAGCTCACGCGTCGTTAAAACCCGTATCCAGTCAGTACCTACCTACCCATTCCACCAGTACTCTATACACCCGTTCTCGGTTACATTGTCAAAAATGAATCAGTAATCTTAATAGTTCGTTGGTGGTGTTCCTATTGTAATTTGTTTTTCATTTATTATGAAAATAATAAAGAGCTGCATATCTTAATTTAAAAATACCAAGATCTCGCTTTTATTTTACGTCCAACTATTTTTTTTCATTAATTATTATGCTGACGTTGAAAGGAGGTACGAGTAGATAACAATGAATGATTAAAGAATATCAGACCTGATAAGGATCGAACTCGGTACACCAATAGACCGTCCACAGCACCAAGAAAACGGTTCGGAGAACGGGTACTTAAGCTAGTAACTTATAAATCGGTTTCAAATAACTGTTAAGTACCATAGGTAATGAACAGAAATGTTGTCAGGAGTTCAAACGTGGTGAAAATCACATATTTTCCACCCTGCAAATAACAACTTCCGTTCATTCACCACATGGTTTGGTTGTATAATGAAATTCGTTACTTTCAGAGGAGATAACTCTGACTAGTGTCTTTTACACCTCTACCTCTTCTTTTATTTAATTATTAAGTCATTTAATTGACTGGCCATATGATAAGAAACAGAACTATTTTTTTATAGCCCTAGAACTAACAGACTGAGTGCAAATATTTTGACACTCCATCTGTCTGTTAACAGTTTTGATTGTAAAGACTTGAAATCGCTGAGAACGAACTGGAAAAAGAAATCCCTTATCAATTTAAATAAATAGATTAATTACACAAAAGGCCTTATGGTTTTTACAAAACTATTAACAATTATTTTAAAATCTTCAGAAGTTAAAGCTCATTGTAACTTTTTCGTACGAGGATAACTCAAATAATAATGTTCTCTCTCTCTCTTTCTCTCTCTTACTGAGGATGAAATTAAGGTTACCTGGAGTTGAAGCCATTTTACTATAATGTACCATCACCAATGAACTCCATACTATCACGATAGACATTAAAATGTCTGGAACTAAGTTAACATAATTTATTAATTCAGATTCTGTTGGTTTATGTTATATGTTCTTCGTGCATTCTTTTACGATGGTAATAAGAAAACTAAATTATATTAGTAATATCCTTTGTTATTCTAAATTCCGATGTAGTGTACAGTAGTTACTGACAATGTTGTTCATCATGATCACCACATTCCAAAATGTTCATTTTACGAGGCTAGTGTAAAGATCTCCGGATTTGGAGGAGTTGGGAACTTCATCTATTCTTCTTCTTCTTCTTCTTCTTCTCCTCCTCCTCCTCCTTCTTCTTCTTCCTCCTCCTCCTCCTCCTCCTCCTCCTTACTATAATCTTCTCCTCATCCTCCTCCTCCTCTTCCTTCTCCTCCTCTTCCTTCTTCTTCTTGGGTCTTCTCCTTCTCCTTCTGCAGAACAGTCGAACATTAAAAAAAATCCTTTCCTTCTCCTCCTCCTCCTTTTCCTCTTAATTCTCCTTCTTCGTCTTCTCCTTCTTCCTTCTTCTCCTGAAGATGCTATGCTGATGCTGATGATGATGATCTTTTTTGTTTTAATGGCATTGATGTCAAGTCGATATAATGCACTAACAACTGTTAGGTCGCTTTCACACCGGTGAAACTCGACCGAAAACGAGTCGCGTCGTGCATGTTCGCACATCGAGGAGACTCGACCTCGACGCAACTGTTCAACCTTTGCTTCGAATCCATCTGCAGTTTGCAAATTGTCAAGTGACATTTTAAGAACCGTTTCATATTGCGAAGAAGACGTAGTAGTTGCTTATTATTTTTAAAAAGAAAACAGAAAAACCGCAGCTGTTGGATATCACCGTATGTAAGTAATTGTAATAGAGGAGCGTATGTGCGTGCCCAGGAACTCTCCTGTGATGAAAACAAATTTAAGTCTTTCTATCAGTTGCCAAAAGAAAAGGTAATGTCTCGCCTAGAATATTCTGTTGTTGTTGTTTAGGTCAACAGCCGAAAGGCTGGTTTGAACCTCTAGAGGTTTTACTAAGTAGAAACGAGGAGTGAGGTGGTTTACCATTGCCTTCCTCACTGAGTTGAAAGCGTATGCTTATCAGCATGCCAGGCCCTCCGAAAAGCACCCACTTTCCACCCTGCAAATGCCACCTTCACTTCATTCACCACAGGGTCTGGCTGTATAGTGAAATTCATTACTATCAGACG
Source organism: Catonia carolina (assembly GCA_035578175.1). Taxonomy (NCBI): domain Eukaryota; kingdom Metazoa; phylum Arthropoda; class Insecta; order Hemiptera; family Achilidae; genus Catonia; species Catonia carolina. The sequence goes on along the minus strand of JAQMRL010000006.1, from coordinate 41,652,602 downwards.
AGATAACTCTGACTAGTGTCTTTTACACCTCTACCTCTTCTGTTCTTGAATAGTTCAGTCTTATAACTGAACTATGACTACGTGATAAGAAACAGAACTATTTTTTGTAGCCCTAGGTTGACTACGTGATAAGAAACAGAACTATTTTTTGTAGCCCTGGAACCACAGATCAAGTGCAATTAATTTAACACTCCACCTGCCTGTTATGGGCATTAGAATATTCTGTCAAATTAAAATTGTAGACATGGATATTTTTCAACTTCAAGCACAAAGGCTACGTTGGCTGCTTCGTCTGCCATGAGTATACGCGACTGGTCGAGCAGATGTTGGACAAACTGAGTCGCATGCGATCGGTTCGATCGAGGTTGCATCAAGGTCGTACTGGTGGGAGGGCGAACATATAAATGTAAGGGTACGACTCGTATTGGACGTCGAGTCGAGGTCGAGTAGCTGTCAAGTTTTACCGGTGTGAGAGCGGCCTTATACTGTCCATTAGTCTTTGCAGGCCCTGTATGGTGTCGGCAAAGACCATAGTGTCGTCAGCATTTCTTATATTGTTATTAATCTAAAGCCATGTAATGATTCAAAATGACTGACAGCTGGCTATGTTTATATTTTGGTCTACTAAAGTGTAAATATAAATAGAGCCAGCTGGTTGATATCAAATATTCAAAATTATATTTTGTTTAAATAAATATAATTTAATCCAAACAAAATCTCGTTGCTAAGCAACTAAGAAGAAAAAGGAGAAGAATTTTTTTTATTTTTTTTTTTTATTCCTAATTTGTGTACGTTGCAATCTGTTCAATTTAGAACAATAAGCAACCCCATGACCCAATGATGAGGATGATGTGTATGACGTGTAAATGAGGTGTAGTCTTGTACAGACCCAGGTCGACCATTCCTGAGAGAGTATGGTTAATTAAACCCCAACCATCAAAGTACACCGGTAACCACTGTCTAGTATTCAAATCCGTATAAAAGTAACTATCTTTACTAGGATTTGAACCAAGAACCTTCGTCTCCGAAAATCAGCTGTTAAACAGCTGATTTTGGCGACGACTTTACCTCTAGACCAACCCGGTGGGTTAAAGGAGAAGAATTGTAAAAAATAAATCGCGTTTGGAACCTCAAAGAGTGAACAACGCTATTAGCTAGATATAACAATAGTATTTTACATATTTCTGCGCACAATGGTGCACAGAAATACGTAAAATAAATTAAATAATAAACAAATATAAATATATTATCTTACAGCCATTTATTGGTATTCCTTCATCCACGTTCCCAAGTTTCCAAGTTCGACGCATAACAACGACAAAATGCTATTGAATTATTGCTATCTCTTGTACGAGGTGTGGCTATTAAATAACGAGACTGACGTTGTAAAACCTTTATTTTTATTTTATATATAATCACTAATTATTGTCAACTTCAATATACACTCCTTCTCTATCCCTACAACGCTCCATGCGAATTTTCCATTGTTGGAAACAGTGCTGGAAGTCATTTTCTGTCAGTTCCTTCAGGACACGTGCCGCTTTCTCTTTTACAGCTTCCACAAACTCAAATCTTGTCCCTTTTAATGTAGATTTCACCTTAGGGAACAGGTAGAAGTCACATGGTGCTAGATCCGGTGAATAAGGTGGATGTTCTAATACTGAGATGCTGTACTTGGCTAGGAACCTCCTGACAGATAACGCGGAATGAGCTGGCCCATTGTCTTGGTGAGGAACCCGTGATTTGTCCTTCCACATTTCGGGGCTTTTTTACCTTACTCTTTGATGTAGTTTAGAAAGTACTTCAAGGTAGTAATATTGATTAATTGTTTGACCTTCAGGAACCCAGTGAAGGTACACAATCCCATGGATATAAAAAAAATCATCATTGCTTTAAATTTTGACTTGCTCATTCGAGCTTTTTTGGCTCTCGGTGAAGTTCGGCTCTTCCAGTGCGTGGATTGGCGCTTCATTTGCGGATCATAAGTAAAAAACCACGTTTCATCACATGTTATTATCGTTTCCAAAAATTTTGGTCATTTTCAGTCGCGTACAAAGTGTCAGTACAAACATTTTTGCGAGCTTCATTTCAAACATTTTTGAGCGGCACGAGTCCTGAAGGACCTGATAGAAAATGACTTCCTGCACTGTTTCCAACAATGGAAAATTCGCATGGAGCGTTGTAGGGATAAGGAAGGAGTGTATATTGAAGGTGACAATAAGTGATTATGTATAAAATTAAAATTAAATTTTTTACAACTACAGTCTCGTTATTTAATAGCCACACCTCGTATATTTAATCGATTTCAATAATCTACAATCTTCCCATTCAAGCTGTAAACAACCAGTTCCGATCTTACATTTTCATTTCTCAGTTGGTTCCTTGCGATTGCAACCCTTTGTTCTCCGCAGGAATTGCATCTCTGCTGCTTGTACTCTACTCTCTTGTGGTTTTCTACTAACCCACGACCCATTTCCATAGAGAAGGACTCGATTAGCCATTAATATGTAAAATTGTTCCCCTGTTTTCTTTGAAAAAATTTCACTTACATTTTTTTGTATTTTACTGAAATTCTGTATCATAATAAAAATATATTTTCTTCTATTTTAAATTCAAAGTAATGAATACGTTATTTATGTTTGTTTGAATAATCACTCATTCATTTGACATATTTTCTGTCTAGCACAATATAAACAAAAAAGTTAGTTCGCTATAAAATAGGAAAGGCAATACGAAGCGATGACGACGTTATTTTGATATTTATTAAAAAATAATATCTCTTTATGTCAAAAGAAATATTTGAAAAATAATTTTTACCCCAATAAATAAGTAATAGAACTGTCTCTACCCTTAATATTAAACCACCCCCTTCCAATCATTTTTTTTCAAAAACCTTATCGTTTTATCTCACTCATTCAATTTGACTGTTGACTATCCTATTTTATTGATCTTTTATTTAAATTGTTTTTCAATTCTGTCATAGTGCCACAATTTTTTCACATTTTTTTTTATAAATTGCCAATTTACTCATCCACAACTCAATATTTTATTCAGCTTTTTTTATTTACTCTCAAATAAAGGGTTGTCTATCAAAAGGTAAAAAGCGTCGGTTTGAAACTGATGTTTAAATACATTTTTTTTACTTTGAAAATATTTCACTTCACTTTTTCGTAATGGTAATTCTTTATTTTTTTCTCTCTTAACTTTTTTTATATATATTTATTTTCCCTGATGGATTTTACTTTGAAAAAACAATAATGGGATGTTTATTTTTCAAGTTAGTAGAACTGAAGTGTTGTTTTACGTCGTACTGTTTTGTTGATGTGACAGGAAGGGATGTTGATTTTATGTTTTATTACGTTTAAGGGTCGGTTAATTAAGGGTTTAGGTCACCTACCCTAACATTTTCTAACGCGTAAAGTACATTGAACTTTATTTATTTTTTTATACATTTTTTGTTGTTGTTATATCAACGAAACAATGTTCTTCTGTAATTGTTACGTTTGCATTGTTGTTTGATATATTTATTGTAGGTGTTCCTTGAAGGTTGTATAACGGTACTCGATCCAATGTCCCTGGTATTTTTTATTTATTATTAGTACTACTATTACTATTCAACTTTACTGCGCCTTTATTAGGTATATAGGTCCTTTATCAGACAGACGTCGGATAGCTAGCTGTATACACATAAAAATTTGATTGTATCTAGTTTTTTATGGGAAATAAAAATTCTCAATAGCGGTTTTTATCCGTAATAACATTATACTTGTATACATCTTTTTATTGTAAAAGTTATTTATTTATTGTTTAGTTAGGTACGATATACTAGTATGTATGATCAATTTTAAGTTCTTATTCTTTATTTCTTGTCTTCGTTCTTTTCTCCTCTTTATCCTCCTTTTCGCCTCTGTTTTATCTCCTCCTCCTCCTCCTCCTCCTCCTCCTCCTCCTCCTCCTCCTCCTTCTTCACCTCCTTCTTCATCCTCCTCCTACTCAGGAAGCTGCTCCTGTTAAGTATTGTAAAACTTAATTCAATCATCAATGGCACTGTTTACATTTCTGTATCTAAGAAGGAAAGGAAGTTAATTCCATTTTTATAATTTTTCAGAAGAACCAAAAACATGAAGTTTTTCTTTTGTAAAAATTTTTGAAGGTGTGAGTAATTTTTACTTTCTCTTGCCTATATGAATATATAGGAAGGAAAGTATTGTTTTCATGTCGATTTTTTGAAATGGAGTTTTCACCGGATCTACACGTTTTCAGACCCCCTGAACCCAAAAAACATGTTTTAAGCGATTGATGTGTGTGTGTGTGTGTGTGTGTGTGAACAAAATATCTCAAGAACGGAACATCGTACGAACTTGAAACTTGAAATTCAAGTTAGATACCACCACTACCGAACCCTTCACGAAAATTTTCATCAAAATCGGTCAACCGGAAGTAGTAGTTTATTCGAGCCATTTTTCACTTTTTTGCAATTTTCTCAAAAACGGGTCCTACGATTTTTTTTAAAAATCGCCTCATTTACTAAATTTTTATGCTCTACAACAGGGGTTCTCAACCTTTGAGGCTCTGTGCCTCCCTTAGTAAACTGACTTTTCTTCACGCCTCCCCTGTACTATTACCCCCTTATATGGTCAACACAAGTACTTAAAATTTCAATTTGTAACTATAGCGAGTTTAGGGATGTTTAGGGATAAAGGTTAGACTTGCAGGTAATACAATTAAATATTTGATAACTTTTTACAAAATGTTTAATACTACCTTCAATACATTTTGAACATAGCTACAGTCAAATCACAGAACCAAAAAACTTAAAATACGTATAATTGTTTACGAAATCATCAAACTCTAACATTGAGTGTTGTACAATAAAATAATGGTGTTTAAAATATAAAGGCAGGAACTAACCTGGGTTAATTATAGCTTTTTTCTATTCTAATACGATGACGCCTCCCTTGAAAATCTTCTACGCCCCCCCAGGGGGGCGCGCCCCCCAGGTTGAGAACCCCTGCTCTACAAGATAGGGTAGGCACCATATCTACTGAAATTCTTGGGAAGGCTGTTTTCTCGTAAAAAGAATTGTGTTTTTAAGATTGCGGCTTTAATATGCATTTTAGCTCAAAAAGGTATGTAATAAAAGTTGTAGAGCATTCAAAATCCTTCAACTTTTATTTCAAACATTTTTGTATAACGCTTAGTTTAGCAGTAATTAGCGATTTTCTGGTTTTTTTTCTCACGAAAACTTGCAAAAATCGATCTTTTTGAAAATTTCGGCCTTAGTATGGATTTTACGACAAAAAAAATATCAAAATAAAATTTATAGGAAATTAAAAGATCTACAACTTGTATTTAGAGCATTTTTCTTCACAAAGCCTAGTTTAGCGTGAAAGAGTGATTTTCCGTATTTTTAAGCCAAACTGAGGTTGATTTTCATCGTGCATTATTCACTCATGATTAAAATAAGGTTATGTTTTTTTTTTATTTCTAATGTTTTATTACTAATGTTAGGTTATATTGTTCATTATTTGCATTGACAAGAGAAAGTCGTGTGAGTGTTGCACACCAATTTTTTTTTTTTTATAAGGTATGTAATACTTCTACAGAAGTAAGAAAGAACTAAAAATTATTCTTTAAAAGATAAAAGAAGGTGTGAACAAATTTATATTTAAAGAGATCTACACCTTAGTAAAAATATGAAGCATGTATATCATGAGAGACGTAAATCAGATCTGAATACAAATTATAGTGTAGATTCGAGCACCATAGCACTATTAAATCATTTTTTGAATTTATGCTGCCGGTATAATTATCGGCAATATGATTTAAGATGTTATTATTTTTAAATTTGTAAGATTCAGTGTCATCTTTATGTACGTCATTCGAAGGTTATTGAACTTCGGTTTCTTGTACTGTATTATATCATAGGTCTAATGTTATATTGAGTTTATAACCTTTATGATTTTTAAGCATAATTTTCTAGCCATTTTACCGGCATTCAAAATGGGAAATTACTATAATATCAATTAAATGCCTAAGTAATGTCTGAGTATGTACTTTTAACAGGTTGAGTGCTATGAGAGACATATTTATCTCTCAGTGGCTAAACCCATACCGGTTTTCAAAAAAAAAAAGTTGGGTCATTTTTGCTACAACTTTTTTTGTAATTTTTACGTTCAATTTGAAATTGTATTTGAATTGTGATTTATAGCTTGTTAAAGTTGAGAGATAAATTAATCTCTCATAGCACTGGAGGATGAAAATCTAATTTTGGGGAAAACAATGAAGACAAAAAAATGGGGTCTTTTCCGTTTTCTGTATGCCACTATCAAATCCAAATTCCCTGAAGGGTTGCGCGTGGGTTCATTTTTCCCTTCACTACCTTACTGAAAACTCAACTGAGACTGACACATTCATGCACGCGCGCACATGTCCTTCCTAGTCCCATTATAGTTTATATAGTACTATCTTACAAGTTTTTTTAGTTTGATTTCTTATTTTGATTGTTTGTTTTATTTTGCTATTACTACATTACTATTACGTTTTATTTTTTTTAATCATTTACATTGGGAAGAGAAAGTCTTGCGAGTGTTTCACACAGACTTTTGGCGCGCTAGACTCAGGAGTGGGAGAATTGTGTAACCCTTTAGGGAATTTGGATTTGATAGTGGCATACAGAAAACGGAAAAGACCCAAAAAAGTCCTAAAATTTAAAATTAATAAAATAATTAATTTTTATAATAAGTATAAACCGAAAAACTACACAATTTACTACACCGATCAAAACATAGTTAAACATTTTTTTTTGACACTTTTAATTGAAATTTAGTATCTGTTATTAAATTAATATAACAATTTCTAAATGTGAAGCTAATGTTTCAAAACTTAATTTACTTGAAGGAGCGTGCAGTCATCACCACAGTCCTACAGTTGGCCAAGAAGATCTCTTGGCCAGAGGCGCTTCAAACGTCTGCGCTGAGTACCCGGTATCGCCCTAGTATACATGTTTTGTATGAGAGGGTTGTCGTGTAGTTCAAATTTGTCATGCATCGTCTTGTATAGTTGTTTCGCGATGTCATTTACGTATGGCATTTGTAAGTCTTTGTGCAACATTGAGTTTGTGATGTAAAAGGGGCATTGCGTTATCGTTCGTAGAATCTTGTTCTGAATCGCTTGTATACGTTTCGTGTGTGAGGGTTTAGCAGATCCCCAAAGTTGAACTCCATATGTCCAGATTGGTCTTAAGACTGTCTTGTAGATTGTTAATTTGTGTGACGTATTTAATTTAGAACGTCTATCGAGTAAGCGTTTTAGTTGATAGAAGCGTGTTTTGAGTTTGTGGCGTGTGTGTGTAACATGTGCGTTCCATGTAAGTTTTCTGTCCAAGTGTAAGCCTAAGTAGCGTGTTTGAGTAGTGTGAGGTAGCGGAATATTATTAATGTAAACGGTTGGGCAGTTTTGTCGTCTAAGAGTAAACGTCATTTGTTGCGATTTGTTTTCATTAATTTTAATTTTCCAAAGTTTAAGCCATGACTCTATCAGGTGTAAATGGTTTTGTGTCTTTCGCGTTGCAATTACAGGATCGGCATCAACCGTAAGAACTGCCATATCATCAGCAAACATAGCCATAGTTGTATAGATACAATTTGGTATGTCACTGGTGCTTACAGAAAACAGCGTTGGTGCAAGTACGCTTCCTTGTGGTACACCAGCATTGACTTCGTACATTCCAGAAAGTTCGTCACCTTGTTTTACTCTAAAGTAACGTTCCACTAGAAACGATTTTATTACTAGATACAGGCTATCTGGAAGTATTAGTTTCAATTTGTATAGGAGTCCATCATGCCAGACCCGATCAAAGGCTTGAGATACATCAAGAAACACGGCCGAACAATATTGTCTGTTTTCAAGAGCTGAAGAGATTATATCAATTAGTCGGTGACATTGCTGAAGCGTGGAATGAGATGAACGAAATCCGAACTGATGATCAGGAATTGTGTTTGAAGCATCGATAAACGGTACTAGGCGTGGTAGAAGGAGTTTCTCAAATAGTTTGGACAGAATAGAGAGTAAGCTAATTGGCCTGTAAGAAGTTAGTTGGTGAGGTGGTTTGTCTGGTTTTAAGAAGAGAATTATGATAGAATACTTCCACTGAATAGGGAAGTGAGTGACTCGGAGAATGGAATTGTAGATGTGAGTTAAGAGTATGATGGATTTCCTAGGAAGATGGCGCAAAAGTATTGAAGTAATAAGATCATATCCCGGGGCTTTGCCTAATGGCAGGTCGTGAATTGCTCGGAAGATTTCCCCGGGGGAAACTGGCTTTGGGGGAAGGCTAAGTTACAGAGGAGCATTAAGGAAATTTTCTATGTTCGGATGATCTTTGTGTTGTAGGTTGTGTGGTTGGAATGTGTTATGTAAGTGCTGAGCAAGCATTTCTGCTTTCTCTTTATTGGTGGTCGCCCAAGAACCATCAGGTCGTTGTAGACTAAATGAAGGATTGTTATAGTTAAGAATTCGTCTTGTCGTGTGCCAAAGTGTTTTGTTTTGAGTAGAGAGTGTCTCAGTGAAAGCCATAAATCTATCTGCTCTGTAACGCGAAAGGACAACCTGTAAATGACGATTTAGCCTATTAAGTTCTGCTTTAACGCTGGGGTATCTGTTTCTCTGCCATAAACGACGACATCGGCGCTTAGCAACTATCATTCGACGGATGTAAGAAGGAACGTTAGGTATGTGTTTAAATTCCATGTTCTCTCCTTCGCAACTGTCCCAAGCTGCGCTTTGTAGATTCTTTGTGAAGATTTCCACTCCACGCTCGATTTCACTAGGGGTTTTGAGGGAAATTCCCAGGTTTGTTGTTTCTGACAATATACGTTGGTACTTATTCCAGTCTATTTTACCAGATGTTAGGGAATGCCCTAATACCTGTACCTTAATTTGGTTGGTTGAGAGTTTAACGTATTACGGGTGTATGATCAGATGATAGATCAGGAAGAGTTTCAAGTTCGTAGTAGGGGAAGAATTTAGACGATACAAAGAAATCTAGAATATCTGGGAGGCAACGATTATTGTGGGGATAGTAAGTGGGTTCTGCAGGGGCATAATAAAAATATTTTTTGTGAGTTAAAACATCATATAAAGTTTTTCCCCGCGGGTTTGTAACTCGGCATCCAAACTGTTGATGTTTTGAATTAAAGTCACCACCTGCAATGAAATTTTTTCCTAGATAATTGAAGAAATGTGTAAATTGTTCGCGCGATATATTATGATTAGGCGGGCAGTACACAGAAGAAAGGGTAAGGGAATGAGTGATTAAAGATACTTCTACCGTGGTAGCCTGAATGTACGATTTTCTGTACGGAGGGAACGAATTATGACTAATACTATTACGAACAAAAATAGCCGACCCTGCATGGCTAGTTCCATCTGGATGTGTACTTCGATATAGTGTGTAACCAGTGATATGGCAGTGTGTTGTGTCCTTAAAGTGTGTCTCTGTAATAAGTGCAATGTCTACCCGATTGTCATGTAAAAATTGTTTGAGTTCGTGAACATGACGTACAAGACCTGCTGAGTTCCAGAGAGCAACGACGAGGGACCTGCTGGTTTCAGCCATTGATATGACTTAGCAACTTGTTAACGACCATATTAAGCGTAGTAATGAGAGGTGTCAAAAGGTCCTGAAAGCGTGTAAAAAAAGTGTTAAGAGTGGCTGTAAAATGATCATAAGGATTCTGAGTCGTTAAGGGATCTGTTGATGAAAGAGTTGAGAATGTCATGGAAGGCTGAGAGGGCTGGAATAACTGAGATGACCGAGTATGAGATGGCTGCTGCCGAAGGGAAGGAGCAGCCATCTGAGCGTATGACCGTGAATTCAATCTCGGGTCACGAGAAAGGGGGACGGTGTGAGTATGAGGGGACTGTGTATGATTTGAATTTACCGAGGTACTCACGGGGACTGCAACAGTGACTGGAGGCTCCAACATTACATGAGATTTATTAACAGAATATTTACCAAAATTAAAATTTCTTTTATCTCTCAGTTCTTTATATGTTTGACATTCTTTGTACGTGGACGAATGATTGCCTTTGCAAAGAACGCAGACTCGGGGTTCATTGGCACCTCTTGGACAATCAGCAGTTGGATGAGAGTTGCTGCAGCGTGCACATCTGAACGGATGATTACAGTACGAGCGGGTGTGTCCAAATCGTAGACATCTTTTGCACTGAACTACGTCACTTTTCTTTTTTGGCTCTTCAACCTTAATGCGTGTGCTTAACAAGGATTTAACATTAAAGATTTTTTCGTTATCTTTGTCAGGCTCAAGATCAACGAAAAAGAAAAATAATGGTAAGGGCACTCTTGTACCAGCCTGTAAAACATTGACAACGTTTCTTACCTTAAAAGACAGTTGTTCCAGAGAATCCTTGATCTCACACGGATCGATACTAGGATGCAAATGACGTATTACGACTCTGTATGCTTTTTCGTGGGGTAGCTGATATGAATGAAAATTGCGTCCCAATTCTCTTAATCGGTGTACAAGAGTACGGTACGTTTCGGATGTTTTTGGGTAAATGGTTACCCCGTCGTTGTTGGTCGCTTGAAATTCAAAGTCACCAGTTACTGTACTCTTCAACTGAGACATTAAGTTTTTGTAGTCGCGCAGTTCTACGTTTTTTAAATAAATTGGTGGAGGCTTGCAAGAGTCTTCTTGTAACGATTCTAAAGGTCCGTATTTATTTGTTGTTGGGACTCGAAACTTAGAAGGAGGCAATTCCGAGTCAGCGGAACTCTTTTCCGTATCCAACGGACGTTTTTTATTAGACATGACCTTAGTCCATGCCATTTTCTGCGTACCAGTTGTCTCAGGTGCGACATCTAGGTGAGCGTTGATCACCTTCAAGTTCTCTTCGTGATTGAAGAGATTGTCCATAACTCCCTGCTCCATAGTCAATGGAAACAGGGAGGATTATTATACATATAACAATAGTTTATGAAAAATACTTACAAAAAATCAATGTAAACAGAAACACAAACATAACCTCACACATATGCACAATTTCCGTGTCTGATATTCTATCTTCACCGTATTTTAAAATAAACTTCTCTTTCCCAATAAGAATAAAGTCTTTTTTTTTCTTGTGAAATTAATTAATTAATTAATTTTCGATGGTTTCTCACAGAAAATCAGAAAATAAATTTATGAATGTTATTCACTATGTCGACACCAGCTGATCAGCTGATCCAATCCTAGTTAAACATAACAACAAAAGATGTGTATCGTAGGTTACAGCTGAGCAAAATTATTTTCTGCCAACCTTTGAAATGAGAATGAATGATCGTACAAATAATATTTCACTAAATAATATATTATTTTGCAATAATCAGAAACAACCGAAAATTGCTGATTTTTTTGAATCCTTATAACATTTTAATATACAGTCGTACAAAAATGCTAAGACTATTTCCGGAAACTGCAGAATTTTTTTAATATTATAAAATATAAAATGTTATTGACAAGGAGTAATGAAATCATCTCTCGACTGTTTTTATGTTTGACGTACTGAGAGACAAATTCATCTCTCAAAAGCAAATTGGGAAGAACAGCTAGTGAGAGACATATTCATCTCTCAATAGCGTATCTGGCAAGATCAAGTGGACTGGGCATAGCACTCAACCTGTTAAGAATGTACCTAAGGTGAATCTGCATTAAAAGGGACAAGATTTGAGTCTGTGGAAGCTGTAAAAGAGAAACGCGGCACGTGTCCTGAAGGAGCTGACAGAAGATGACTTCCAGCACGGTTTCCAACGATGGAAAATTCGCTTGGAGCGTTGTAGGGATAGAGAAAGAGTGGATATTGAAAGGTGACAATAAGTGATTATGTATAAAATAAATATATTTTTTTTTACGTCAGTCTCGTTATTTAATAGCCACACCTCGTATTTATTAGAACTGTAAAGTTTCCTGTCTGTAGAGTGTGCGATACGTTCGGCAAATTAATTCAAAAATAGTAACCTCTTCGTGAGACTACCGGTTTATAAATTTAGTTTTAAATTGTGTAATGTTATTATTTCTAAAAGTCATTCGACCGTAGTTTACAAACTCAAAATCGGTTTAGTTGATGTGGTTTATCGAAGCGCTACGTCACATTAGAGCCTTTACATAGTCTACAACCGATTGGAATCACTGAACATGGTGTCAGTGCGTAATTGAAGGCTAGTAGTTGACAAAGTAAGCCTCAAGTCACTTTGTCTTGTACTATTTATTACCTAAGCTAATTTTCAAATATTTTATAGTTCATAGTTTTGAACACTTCACTTAACAATTTTCCTGTATGCGTTCATACATGCGTCATATAAATAAACTATAACCTACATAACGTTCTCTCATTACACGTTACATTAAAGTCCATATAAATTTTTAGAAGTTTGTCTTTAAAAAGAAAATGTATTCTTGGATGTACTATGTTATGTCTAAAGATAACATTCATATTGTGTCAAGGTAAGAGTATTACTAAAATAAAAGTGGGTGTACTCATAAGTGCGTTATTAATCTATTTAGCTACAATATAAAGGTAATAAAACCTTCATTGAAAAAAATTCCTTTACATCAACGATATATTTTATTATCGTTTGATTTATCTTAGTTTTTGTGATAGTTTTAAAAACAAGTTGAGGTTGATGTTTTTGGGTGTAGAGCCAATTTTAGAACACATTTAGGGACTTTAGATGTTCATGGAAACTCTTTTTGCAGCCCACATTCTCAGCATTCGTTAGCATTCTGTAAGGGTTTCTTCTTTCTTTTCTGTCCATACGGTTTTCTCTTTTTACTTTTCATGAAAGCCCTTGAAGTTCGTAATTAGTTGTTTTCATTTCATTCGGTTCATTAAAATTTCTCGGTTTATTCTGGTTTTCTCAATATCCTTTCTGACTTCTTTGAACCATTTATCCAACACTTTAGGTCGGATGGTCCAGGTTTATTGTTTCTTCTTCTTCTTACAATCACGGATTAGGGTTCTGCCTGTTCCGACTCACAACAGCGACAAACTATTGAATTATTGCCATCTTTTTCATGGTCTCCCAACATGTTTCCTCCCCACCAGTCTGTATGGCAAAACACTGAAGGGGATCGTTCCCTCAGGCACTCTGTCTACGAGCTCCCTCCACCAATTTCGATATTCTGCAATCTTCCTATTCAGGTTGTAAACATCCAGTTCGGTTCTTATGACCTCATTTTTTAGTTGGTTCCTATGACTGCAACCCTTTGTTCTTCGCAGGAATCGCATCTCTGCCGCCTGTACTCTCCTCTCCTGTAGTCTGGTACTAATCCACGACTCACTTCCATAGAGTAGGACTGGGGCAGCCATCACCTTGTAAAACTTTATCTGAGTGTCTTTCCTTGTTTTCCTGCCTAGGGTCCTGCTAATATTGCCACACATTATATTGCTAATATTGCTTGGGATTTGTCAAATTTTTTCTCTATGTCCAAATCTTGATCAAACCATATGTCACAACCTAAATAATTGCATTGCGATACTGTTCGAGCCCTACATCATCTGCCACAATTTTAGACGTGGTAGGATATTTACCAGTAAATGCCATTCCCTTTGACTTTTTTACGGAAACGTTGAAAATTTATTTTTTGCATAATTTACTTAAAAATGACTCATGTTGAGTGTCTTAAAAATTTGTTTTGCCAACCGGTTGTCATCCATTCTATACAGGTGTCCGTAAAATTTTTATCGTTTTTTTTCTAATCGTTTCCATCAATCGTTCATTTTCCTTATACAGTTTTTGTCGTCCTCGTAACCTCTATTGTACCTCTAGTATCTTTTGATCCATTATCTTGCGGAGGATCTTTCTCTCAAATTTCTCTGCTTTTCTTAGATCAGCTTTCCCGGTCATTCTAAGGCACTCACTCGTGTACTGACTCACAGTTTTTATCAACATATTTATAATGTTTGATCTTGGCTTGTCTTGAGAGTGCTTTCCACTTATACAAGTGGTGACTTCCTCGGAGCCACCTTTGCTCGTCTGTTATTGTTCGCTTCCTTTTCGCTGGTCTTTGGTTGTATTATCTCCCTGAGGTACTTGAAGCAGTTTTTTGAATCTTTTATTGTTTCAAAAGACTGTATTTAAGAATAATCCCATTTCACAAACGTACCAAAACTTAGAAAACCACATTTTAAAAAGTGTTTGTAGTAATCATTTATAAAACGTTTAACCTCAAAATGTTGTGTTACACGGTAAAAAGTAACTAGAAAACTTAACGTTTTTGATAAAATTTTATTCATAGAATCTATGATAGACTTTTTGTAAAAATAATCTTCATTTATACTGCGATAAAGTAAAAATTTTGCCCATAACAGGCAGGTGGAGATTTAAATTAATTGCACTCGATCTGTTGGTTCCAGGGCTATAAAAAATAGTTCTGTTTCTTATCACAAAGTCAACCAATTATAAGACTGAGCTATTTAAGAACAGAAGAGGTTGAGGTGTAAAAGTCACTAGTCAGAGTTATCTCCTCTGAGAGTAATGAATTTCACTATACAGCCAGACCCTGTGGTGAATGAAGTGAAGGTGTCATTTGCAGGGTGGAAAGTGGGTGCTTTTCGGAAGGCCTGGCATGCTGATAAGCATACTCTTTCAAATCAGCGAGGAAGGGAATAGTAAACCACCTCACTCCTCTTTTTACTTAGTAACCTCTAGAGGTTCAAACCAGCTTTTCGGCGTTTGACCTAAACATCAACAAAGTAAAAATTATGAAATTAAAAAATACAATTACTGACTATTAGGGACAAGAAAACTGTCTAGTTAGGTTGAAAATTTTCTGGAAAAAATGTTGGTAAAGTTTCTGAAAATTTTCTGTTTCTCTCCTTCATTGCTCAATATAAACTTTGTAATGCACTTTTATGTTAACTAAAAAAAAGTAAACAAAATTATGAAAATGTATTTTAAAATCCATAACAGTTTTGTAATATCATACATTAAATAAATAACATTGAAACTACCATTATTACAGCATTTCACTTAGGGAAGAATTTTTTTACTGAACTATTAAATTTTCCACCTATTACAAGACTCTTACTAGGAAACTGTAGTAAAATTTAAAACTCCTTTTTGTAATTCATTATGAAATTTTTCCTATTAATATTTCACTAAGTAAATGTTATATAATTTACTATATAAACACATTTTCTGTAAAAGGTATTCTTTTGTTAGTATAATGTTAGCATCAATTTGTGGATCTCCATTTTGTCTTTACAAAACAACGTTAATGAGAAGTTCTTTCTTTTAGATAAACAAAAAAATAAGTAGAAAACGAACTAACAAGAAGTAACTAAGTTCTTTGTCCAAGATAATGTAAAATTGTATTAAACTGATTTAAATAAATAGAGAAATGAAATTGTGTAATAATCTGACTCAGCTATTATGTCTTATTTTTATCTTAAATTTTGTGTTGAGATAAGTATTTTTTTAGAATTACCCACGGGTTCTTTTTGAAAGACTTATGTTTCATCCGATTGGATGTAAACTTGCAAATTAACTTGGTTATTTTGGCCGGGACATTGGTGTAGTGGTCAGTGCAAATGGCTTCAATACCAGGGATCCCAGATTCGATTACCTGTCCTGTTTCTTCACTCATTTTCATCTACATCCACCGCGTTAGTCTAGAGAAGTGTTTTTCAAGCTTTGGGTCGCGACCCCTTGGGGGACGCGAAATACGGGGAAAAATTAAAAATAGTTATACTTATTAATTTAAAAATCTGGTGTGAAACACTCACACAACTTTCTCTTGCCAATGTAAATAAAGAACAATATAACCGAATATTAGTAATAAAACATTAGAAATAAACAAAAAACTAACCTCAAAAAACATAACCTTATTTTATACATGAGTGAATGATGCACAACGAAAATCAACCTCAGTTTGGCTTAAAATAGGGAAAATCACTCTTTCACTCTTAACTAGGCTCTGAAGAGAAAAATGCTCTAAATAAAAATTGTAGATCTTTAATTTCCTATAAATTAATTAATAATTTTGATACTTTTTTGTCGTAAAATGCATACTAAGGCCGAAATCTTAAAGAAATCAATTTTTTTACACGTTTTCGTGAGAAAAAAAACAGAAAATCGCTAATTACCGTTAAACTAAGCGTTATACAAAAAAATGTTTGAAATAAATTTTGTAGGATTTTAAATTTTTTACAACTTTTTGTATAAACATTTCTACGCTAAAATGCATAATAAAGTCGAAATCTTAAAAAAAACAAATTTTTTACGAGAAAACAACCTCCTCAAGAATTTCAGCTGACGTGGCACCGACTCTACCTTGTAGAGCATAAAACATTTAGTAAATGAAGCGATTTTAAAAAAATCTCAGGAGCCGTTTTTGAGCAAAAAAGTGAAAAATTACACGAATAAACTACCACTTCCGGTTGACCGATTTTGATGAAAATTTTCGTGTCGGGTCCTTTAGTGATATCTAACTTAAGTTTCAAGTTCGTACGATGTTCCGTTCTTGAGATATTCTGTTCACACACTCACAGACCAATCGCTAAAAACATGGTTTTTTGTTCAGGAGGTCTGAAAACGTGTAGATCCGGTGAAAACTCGATTTCAAAAAATCGACATGAAAAACAATAGTCCGTTTTTACTTCTATATTGTATTCATATGGGCAAGAGAAAGTAAATATTGATTACACATGTTTCGCTTGCGAAGCCGCACGTGGCATGCTAGTACTATATATTGCCAATCAAATTGTAGAAAATCCCTTTCAAAAAAATTGTTTATTAAATTCAGTTCGGATAGCTTAGTACGGTGACCAGCTGATAATGATACATGAATCATATCGCTGGATATCCATATTCAAACTTACGCCGGAATTATAAATCAAGCAGAAAGCAGCGATGAAATTAAATTTGTTGTCTGGAAAATGAAAAGAGTTCCCAATGAAAAAATTCATGATATTCTCTGATGAGAGAAAGTATAATAACATACATAGTTACTTAATTCTGGACCGACAGATTTTTAAAAGTTTTAAAAATGAAGGAGAGAGTTGTTATAATAAATAAAAATGTGTGGTGGGCTGTAGATAAACACTTCATGGGTTTAAAAATGTATTGAAGGCAGGTGGTATTCGAATAGCTTGCTTTGTAGTGATAAAAGTGGCCTGACACTTCGCCTCCGCCCCAATTCTTTTCCATTATTTATTAGTTCAACAACCAAAGGGGTAAATCATTTTGAAAAATCGGTTCCAAAGAATTACTCGTATATAACGGTAGAAGTTTGTAACCGATATTTTTTCCATGAATTCTATTCAGTTTTCTTTTATAAAAATATACAGTTAAGGGTTGTTATTTTTTGTTAAAGGGTAGTGGGAGTATACAAAAAATGTACAAAGTCGACGTGTATTAGTCCTTTTCCTTTTTTCTTCTCACACTTTCTTCTTCCTCGTACCATTTTGTCCTTATTTTCTAAAATATCCCGTTATGTGTCTGACGACTTGTAAATACTTCCGTAGACGTGTTCACCTCCTTAACCAATTCAACACAACCCCTTTTGTAAGGGTTGAAAAGGATAAACATCGCGTGTTGTTCCTTTTTAAGGTTAGGTTAGTTTGGGGTAGTTTTACTAGTGGTAATCTTAGCATTACCATTTCCTGTGTATTCGTGTAGGGTTGCTCTTACAGGATAGCGTGATCTCATGCTCTGTACCAGCACTGATGCACTGCCTCTTCCAGTTCCGTTTAACACTTGTTACATCGTCTAAATAAATTTATCAGACTTGTAATTAAATTTCATGTAATACGTGTAGGAGACTCTCTCTACGCTCTCTTACTCTCTCCGTCACTCTTTCGCGGTTTAATCTACCGTTGTTATTTTCTTCTTTAAAAACCCCATAAATTCACCTAGTCTTAACATAATTCAATTTTTTTTTAATTTATATTCTACCCCCTCGCCTTCTAACTTCGCTTCGCGTACAATGCCCTTAAAGAGTAGGCCTTGATGATTTTTTTTTAATTTGGTAGATTTTAGGGGAAAGAGAGAAAAGTAATATAAAAATCTGGTGTGAAACGCTCTCACAACTTTTTCTTGGCAATGCAAATAATGAACAATATAATCTAACATTAGTAATAAAACATTAGAAATAAAAAAACTAACCTCAAAAACATAACCTAATTTTAATCAGGATTGAAAGACCCAAAATAAAAATCAACCTTAGTTTGGCTTAAAAATACGGAAAATTACGCTTTCACGCTAAACTAGGCTCTACAGAAAAAAATACTTAAATTAAAGTGGTAGATCTTTTAATTTCCTATAATTTGATTATATACAATTTTGTCGTAAAATGCATACTGAAGCTGAAATCGTAAAAAAAATCGATCTTTTACACGTTTTCGTGAGAAAAAACCAGTGATTTTCCGTATTTTTAAGCCAAACTTAAGTTGATTTTCATTTTGCGTCCTTCACTCATGATGAAAATTAGGTTATGTTTATTGAGGTTAGTTTTTTGTTTATTTCTAATGTTTTTATTACTAATGTTAGGTTTATTGTTAATTATTTGCATTGGCTGGAGAAAGTTGCGTGAGTGTTTCACACCCGATTTTTTGGTAAAAATTTAAAAGGAAATTTTGTTATTCATTAATAACCAAATCCCGGTAGAATCTGAAAGAAATTTACTGCAGGTCACAACATTAACAAAAATTAAAATATAGATATTTCAAATTTCCCTAGTTTGGAAAATAATTAATATGTAAATATAGATATGCTCCACTTTTTAATTTTCCAAAACTTTTTATGGTTTGTTTTTATTGAATCATTTAAAAAGTTTTTCTTCGTCTACTCTCTCATACCAAATAACTTTCGTTCATTATTTTCCAACAAAGTTTTCCAAGTTAGTAATTAGAATAAAAAATAAAATAGTGTGGTTTCGCTTTAATTTTTTAAAAGATTTTTTTTTTATAATCATTGTCATACTCAAATAGTAATTAAGAATTTCGGTCACGTCAAAAACTTAGCTTAAAAGAAATTCACTCGTAATTTAGAATGCATTTTAATCTGTGGATTGTTTTCTTCTGTAGATATATTTTACTTTTGGAATATATAATACTTTATTTCTTCAATTTATGTATTAAATCTTAGTTTCTTATCAAAATCTTAGTAATATATAAGAATTAAAACTTTCTGTAATTTTTGCTTATCGTTTGGATTTTCTAGGAAAGTTGGTTTTATCGATTTGGTACTTAAAATAAACTTTTCATCAAGTAAATCTTCTTATATTATCAGTTTTTACAACTTTATACTTTAGGGCATATGGTATCTAGGTTTAAAAATATTAATGTTCCATTAAAATTATCAGATTAAATACTATTAGAATATATATATACTCTTGTTGAGAGAAAAGGTACGATTCAAATAAGGGACGGAAAACTGACTTATTTTTCACGTTAAATTTTAATTTTTAACGACTCTGGAGTAGGGATATCATGAGACGTCAAAATTGAAGAAAAACAAAATAAAATTAGTCGTGAGTATTTCAAACCAAATTTTTAATAAATATTAATATTTTAGTATCTTTATATGCCCATAACGGGCAGATGGAGTGTTAAATTAATTGCACTCGATCTGATGGTTCCAGGGCTACAAAAAATAGTTCTGTTTCTTATCACATAGTCAGCTATTTATATGAATGAACTATTTAAGAACAGAAGAGGTAGAGGTGTAAAAGACACTAGTCAGAGTTATCTCCTCTGATAGTAATGAATTTCACTATACAGCCAGACCCTGTGGTGAATGAAGTGAAGGTGTCATTTGCAGGGTGGAAAGTGAGTGCTTTTCGGAGGGCTTGGCATGCTGATAAGCATACTCTTTCAACTCAGTGTGGAAGGCAATGGTAAACCACCTCACTCCTCGTTTTTACTTAGTAAAACCTCTAGAGGTTCAAACCAGCTTTTTGGCTGTTGACCTAAACAACAAGTATCTTTATATTTTTATTGCAATAACAGAATGAAATTACTAAAACTTTATAAAACAATTTTTATAAGATGTCGAAAGGATCCAACGATTGAAGTTTTCGACTTATTTTATTTTTCTTGGTGGTACAAGAAATAAAAACTTGTGTAAGTATCGTTGAACTTTGTAAATTTGGTAACAAAATATTTCTTTTGGTTATTATAGTTGTTACAATACTGGAGCAACGCCCAAATAACGGTTACATCAACAGTTTTTGTTGAAAACCGAATTTCGTTTTTTTTTTAAGAAATGAATATTACATTATTGTATTGTATTGTATTCTATTGAATTCCAGTTGTTGGCAAGTGACTTAAGAAAGAGTCGTTTACTTGAGAGTTATGACTCGGTAAAGTTGAACAGTGAAGAGTGTATCTTTGTTAAAAAGCGAAATAACAGAAAGATTGAGTTACTGTTATGATGACGCCTCGTTTCCTTTCCCTTTGGACCAGACTAGACGAGCGGACATTCACCTCTCTTATTCGTAAATAGTTAAAATAAACACATAACAATCTTGCCTTAGCCTCTGCAACCGTTCGTTCGATCTTTAATCTTCATCTTACTCATAGTTATTCAAAAATGGTAAAACAACATTCTGTTATCCAGATGCACATCTGATCGGGAATCAATCTGCAATTCTGCAAATATTTTTCTTCCCGTCGATATATTTTTTAATACACTACCATCTTAATATCATTGATGTTGATTCCATTGCCAACTAGATCTAGTAAATTTCAATGAATGGCCGTTGTCCATTCCGGCTTCTTATGTATTAAATTACCGGTCATTGACTGAAGTTATGTACTTTAACTGATTTCAAAACAGATCACCTGCTCCCGCTCTTAATCTAAGGTATTCTTCCCTTCTACTTTTCTTTCTTTCTATATTTAATATCTTTAATCTGTAATCTTCATCCTTACATTACAGGCGTGAATAATAAAATTCTTCTCTTCAATCGATAATCTATATTGAATATTAATAAAAAAATCTATTCAAATAAACGTGGGAAATATTTTTATTATTTATCGACTCTGGTTAATCCGACATACACGGGGCTCAAACCATGTCGGATTATCAACAATTCTAGACTACTGAGGGCACACGATAAAGAGTAGGATTTTTACTTTCTCTTGCCTATATAAATACGTAGGAAGGAAAGTATTGTTTTCATATCGATTTTTCAAAATCGAGTTTTCGCCGGATCTACACGTTTTCAGACCTCCTGAACCCAACAAACGTTTTTAGCAATTGGTTTGTGTGTGTATGAACAAAATATCTCAAGAACAGAACATCGTACGAAGTTCAAACTTGAAACGTAAGTTAAGGTACCACTAGAGGACCCGACACGAACATTTTCATCGAAATCGTTTAACTGGAAGTGTATTCGTGTCATTTTTCACTTTTTGGCGATTTTCTCAAGAACGATATTTTTGAAAATCGCCTTATTTACTAAATATTTATGCCCTACAAGATAGAGTAGGCGCCATGCCTGCTTTAATTCTTAGAGAGGCTGTTTTCTCGTAACAATTGTTTTTAAGATTTCGACTATAATATGCATTTTAGCGCAAAAATATATTAATAAAAGTTTTGGACACTTTAAAAATTTACAACTTTTATTTCTGACATTTTTTTGTATAACGCTTAGTTTAGCGGTAATAAGCGATTTTCTGGGTTTTTTCACGATAACGCGTAAAAAATCGATTTTCTAAGACTTCAGCTTAAGTATGCATTTCACGATAAAAGTGTATATCAAATTTATAAAAAATTAAAAGAACTACAACTTTTATTTAGCGCATTTTTCTCTACAGAGCCTAGTTTAGCGTGAAAGATTGATTTTTCGTATTTTTAAGCCTAACTGAGGATGATTTTCATTTTGCGTCTTTCACTCATGATTAAAATTAGGTTATGTTTTTTGAGGTTAATTTTTTTGTTTATTTCTAATGTTTTATTACTAATGTTAGGTTATATTGTTAATTATTTGCATTGGCAAGAGAAAGTTGTGGGAATGCTTCACACCAGATTTTTTTTTCCAGTTATAAATTCTGTAAAAAAGGTAAAGTTTTACTCTAAGGAGGATATTTTTTACCAGTGGTGTAACTATACCGCTGAGACCTGTGGCAAATTCATCTGGTCCCCTTCCTGAATGTAAATAAGCTCAAAGTTGTAGTTTCGAAAATATGAACTTTCAAAATATCAGACAAAATATTTATTCTCATACAGTTTTTCTACAGCACGCGTCTACAAGTGTTGAGCACTTTAGTACGTTCTGGACGCGTTCTAAAACTGGGTGATGTCATATTCTTTCAAATGGTTTCTTCAAATCTTGATTCATTTCTTATTTAAAGTGTATATGTACTTTAGTAGGTAATTTAAATTAATTGAATACGAAACTTTTTTTTACTAAATTTTGTAATAATAAATGCCCTGGCATTTTGCCCGTTCTGCCATCCTATTGTTACACCACTGTTATTTTACGTCGACTGGGTCAATTATGGACCAAGTGAAATTAGTTTTTCTCTTTTTCTTTCTTTTTTTCTTTTAGTATTTCGTAATTTTTATTTTTATATGTTTAATATAGGTACGTGTATTTTTATTTTTATTTTCCAATAATTTCTGGGTTGGTTTCCACTTTTTCTAGGCGTTTCTCAATCTAATAATGTCCATCCTTATTGTATACCCATAAAACATGTATATTGTTATTTTCATTGTGTATTAATCTTTCCGGATTCTAAATGTTTAAAGAGTTATTCTGATTTCTAAATCTGTATTCATGTTTTCAATGATTATGATGCAGGGAAAGATAGAGTGTAAACGTGATCCAGGTCAACGTAGAACATCATGGTTGATGAATCTTCGGGATTAGTATGGTGTGAGTTTGGTCACCCTATTTTATTGGGTTCGACGAAACTCAAGTGGCCTCGATGGTAAGCAAAATGTTCTATAAGGGGAAGGCTCCTAAAGAAGAAAATTGATTATTGGTTCACATATTTTTCTTTCTTTTCTATCAATTTTTGAGATAAAACCGACAAGATTTTCCGTTTAATTTATTTATTATTTTAGTAGGATATATTTTTTCCTTGTTTTTGCTCTGGCAAGAGAAATGAATGACATTTATATTATGAAGTCTTAGGATAAATAATTCAAGTGCAATAAGTTTAATTTTTCACGTGTATGTAATAATGAGTGTGTAAGGCTCCAAAAATTTTCAGAATTTAGCCAAGAATTGAATCATTGACCTGTGTCTGTTTTCAAAATCTCACCCGCTCAATTATAGAAGGATGATCTTACATCGTGTCATGAGGAAGAAGAAGTACAGTTTACTCCACATAATAATTCAGGGTAAAGTTATGAACAAAACAGGTCAGGGTAGAAGACGCATACTGGCTGAATAACTGACGAATGTGGTTTATGTGCAAATTTTTTACAGCTGCAACATCCAAAGTCGTGGTTTCCCAGAAGATTACCAACCTTCTTAGAGGAGATGACACATGACGAAGAGATTATAACCTCTATGATTATTATTTATTTTGATAAAAAATTATAATACTAAACTTATGATTAACATATGAGGTTCATTTTTGGCCAACAATTGATTGTTATATAACTCTAGCACGAAACTTGATTTAAATAATTACTAAAAAAAATTATTTTATTTTTGAACTTTGTCTTCATCTTTTTCCTCGTCATTATTGTCATCATTATCGGTGGACATTCATTTTTTCTAAAATTTTCAATTGTTTATTGTTCATTTCTCTATACTAAAATAAACTAGAAATAAAGAGCCATAACTCATCACTTTGTAACAAAATATGACTCATATATGATAGTTTTATTTTATTAGACCTCATTTGTAGCAAGTCGTGTTAAAATTTCTTAGAAAAATGCTATGATGTTTATTTGGAGAAGAGTAGAAGTATATTGTCTGACCCAATATATTGTGTAGTTATGTTGTATATCTCATAAGATATTTATTATATTTTATTCTGCTCAACAATTTGTAATTTCATGACATACTATACGTTTTAAAACGTTTTTGTTGTTTTATCTTTTTGAAACTACTTTAACTAATGCTATTAATAACTTTTATGAAACATTCAGGCTTATAGAAGTAGAGTTTATATAAAAATAAACCTTTTTCTACGAATGGAATAATACGTCGATCGATAATCTCGACCGATTTTGTAATATTTCAGGTGTTTTTTAGCGATTCCTAATTCTTTATGATTGTCGTACTCCCTGAACTGTCCTAAGCACCTCTTTTGAGTAGTGGTGCGGGAAACAAACGTCATTGAATTCGCTCCGACAGATCCCCAGCCTACCGTCTTCATTCATTTCCTATTATACTATATAAATAGTATTACTCATCTTAAGTTTATGAAGTTTAAACACACAGATGTACAGTAGTTCGACCTTCGGTGATGTTACTGCAAGTAATACGATAGAGGGGATATTTAGTTGGTTTTTTCCCCCCACTAAGCGACATTGGGATAGCGATATATCCCCACCCTGCGCGACAACTGAGCTTTATTAACTTAGATAAGAAATACTATACTCCAATGAACTAGTGACTGCAGATGAGATCTAGTCAATAACAGCGAAGATTGGGTGTGATGTTGCCCCTTCGCTAAATCACACTCTGTTTCACTGAACTCCAGCTGAATTTTTGTTAGGCACAACGTGACAACATAGGATACGATTCAATTGGCTCTATACGGTGATCAAGGTCACTATGCTCCGCCTTCATCTGCAGTCTCTAGTTCGTTAAGCTATAATCTTCTATTCATCTAATCTGCATTCTTCTTCTTCTTCCACGACTGATGGCTGTTCCAGTCCACAACGATCAGACAACCGGCTCTGACCATCTCCTTCAAGACCTACTCACACCGTTACTTGCCTCAGGTACGTAATTCAATGCTTCGAGGAGGGTTCTTCCTGAAAGCACCCGATAAACATGATTCCTCCATCTCCTTCTCTACTTACATGTTCTTTACATAATCTTATATCCTTATATTCTCATATGGCGGTAAACTGAATGAAACATTACCGATGTAATAAATCTTCTAGAGGTTCGAACCACCCATTTGGGTGATGACCTAAACAACAAATATTTGTTATAAGTTTAAAGAAGTCTGTTTGTTATTTATTGTTTGTTGTTTAGGTCATCAGCCGAAACGCTGGTTTGAACCTGTAGAGGTCTTACTAAGTAAAACGAGGAGTGAGGTGGTTTACCATTGCCTTCTTCACTGAATGGAAAAGTATACTTATCAGCATGCCGGGCCCTCTGAAAAGCACAAATATTTTCCACTCTGCAAATGATACCTTCACTTTATTCACCACAGGGTCTGGTTGTACAATGAAATTCATTACTTTCAGAGGAAATAACTCTGATTCGTGTCTTTTACACCTCTATTTCTTATGTTCTTAAATGATTCAGTCATTTAATTGGCTGACCACGTGATAACAAACAGAACTATTTATCCCTGCAAGTAACAGATTAAATTTAAATAATTTGACACCCACGTATCTGTTACGGACAAAGTTTATTATTTATTATACCCAAATCCCGAATGAACCTAAGCTTAGGTGCTACAATATTAAGACAAATACGTACGAGTTTACATATCCGTCTTAAACAATTAATCTAATTATGAACAAACTATTTTAGATTCGTGTGTTTCTTTCAGAATTCCTTAGGCAAATAGATTCATTATTACTTGGTTCATTCCTACTGTTCTTAATTACAATATAATAATAATAATAATAATGACCCGCTGTAGAATGACCAGCAATAACAGCAACTACTTCATTATCTAAACAACAAAGCACAAACATTCATCATATGTACACCATGTCATCTCGTGATCATAAACTCAATAATCGATTCTTGAATATCATAATCATTATATACTACAACACACGGAGCAATTTGAACGCATACAAACGGTATATATTACTAATAAAACATTGAACACAAATTCAGTACACTTCTGGATCTGATTGATGTGTAAATTTTCATTTATTTCCTCATACGCTTCTGTCAGACAATCTATCTGACTTTACCAATACTGTTATTGTTACCGCTGTTATTATTATTATTATTATTATTATTATTATAAATTATTACTGTACAAATTTAAATTTTGAATAATATTAAGAGAAAATTATTTGTGTTTTGATTGTCATTTATTATTTCTGATCAGTTCTGCTATTGTTATATGTTTCATGATTAGCAATTTTCTAATATACATTACACAGTATGTTTCAAACAGCTCCTGTCAACTGTTGCTTCAAAATATCCTACTTTATAATCTTTACCGCACGATTTAAATAAATTAACGGTTAGCCAAAGTATCAATTTTCACACTACTATCTCCTACCAATGTAAATAATGAAAAATCTAATTTTTATTTTCTCTTACCTATTTCAGTATAAAGAAAGGAAAGTATTGTTTTCATGTCGGTTTTTCGAAATCGAGTTTTCACCGGATCTACACGTTTTCAGATCCCCTGAATAAAAAAAACATGTTTTTAGCGATTGGTCTGTGTGTGTGTGAACAAAATATCTCAAGAATGGAATATTGTACGAAGTTGAAACTTGATACTTAAGTTAGAGAACCCGATACGAACATTTTCATCAAAATCGGTCTAACGGAAGTAGTAGTTTATTCGTGTAATTTTTCACTTTTTTTACAATTTTCTCAAAAACGGCTCCTACGATTTTTTTTAAATCGCCTTATTTACTACATTTTTTATGCTCTACAAGATAGGGTAGGCGCCATGTCTACTGAAATTCTTCGGGAGGTTGTTTTCTCGTAAAAAGATTGTTTGTTTTTTTAGATTGCGGCTTTAATATGCATTTTAGAGCAAAAATGTAATAATAAAAATTGTAGAGAATTTAAATCCTACAACTTTTAATTCAAACAGATTTTTGATAACGCTAAGTTTAGCGGTAATTAGCAATTTTCTGTTTTTTTTTCATGAAAATCTGTAAAAAAATTGATTTTTTTAAAGATTTCGGCCGTAGTATCCATTTTACGACTAAAATGCTTATACTAATAAAATTTATAGAAAATTAAAAGCTCTACAACTTTTATTGTAAGCATTTTTCTCTACAGAGCCAGTTTAGCGTGAAAGAGTGATTTTCCGTATTATTAAGCTAAGCTAAGGTTGGATTTCATTTTGCATCATTCACTCACGATTAAAATTAGGTTATGTTTTTTGAGGTTTATTAGTTATTTTGATTTTTCCTAATGTTTTATTACTAATATTAGGTAGGTTATATTTTTCATGATTGGCATTGGCAAGAGAAAGTTGTGTGAGTGTTTCACACCAGATTTTTTCCGTTTAAGTCGTATCAGCTGTAGAACGAGTGGACCATGGAGTATACCTAAGGACAATCATTAATGACAATTGGGACATATTTCAAAAAATTAGAACCCAAATAGCTAAACCAAAACCCGCTCTTAATAAAATGAGCCACCTTTTCCGGAGCCAGGATTTATCAGTCACAATTAAAATGAGGTCCATTAATTGAGACATTTTCTCAATATTTTTGTATGAAGTAGAATCGTGGACTCTTAATGGATAAAGAAGTTGGAGGCTTTTGAGATGTGGGTCTATGGGAGAATTCTGCGGATATCGTGGACGAAACGCTTTAAGAACGAGGAAGTACTACGGCGATTGAAGAAAAATACAGAACTCCATTGTTATAAAAATTGGAAATTTGGAATTATTATTATTTGGATTATTGGAAAATTGGAATTGGTGTCTCGGGACACATAATACGAAACGATCAAAGGTAAGTTTGTTGCAGTTCATCATCCAGGGCAAAATAAATAAATGGAAGAAGAGGTTCGGGACGCCGTTGCATATTTTGGCTACAAAATCTCGGGAAGTGGTTTGGAAGAAAATCAACAGAGCTCTTTCGCATAGCTGCCAGACTGGGTGATGATTGCCATTATGATTCCTGACATCTAGGTTATTATGCTTCTTTGGGGTATTATACAATGGGTTTTGATATGTAACAATTTCCGGACCCTAGCCTGGATTCGAACCCGGGATCTTCCGCTTCGTAAGCTAGCGCGCTAACCATTACGTCACAGAGATAGCCAAAATCTAACATCTGTAATCCGTCCATATTTGTCCATAACATAAAGTCTCTCGGTTACTAAAATGCCCCAATCAGAGCAAGTGGTTCCTTATAAACTAAAATTGTGTTACCGATTCATTTACAGCTGAGTAATAAAGGTAAGAATACAAAAAAGGCTTGTAAGTTTAACGAGCACCTAAAACGTGTACTTCTTTGAAAGAATAAAGACTGAATAATTCGAATACACCTGGTATTAATTAAAGAAGTATTACTCAAAGAAAAATACAAAAATCAACTGATGAAGGGAAGGAAGAAGGGTAGCATAATTGAATGGTTTAGAATTAAAACGACACATGTCCGCAAAACTAAATTTTTCACCAGAGCATAAAAACTGTTTTTATTTCAAACCAAAGAAAATTTGTGGAAGTTAATATAATTGACAATAACATATTGCTACAAAAAATGTTTGATACACATAAAAATGTCGATAAAGTATTTAAATAAGGAGATATTTGGATAAATAAGTGGTGGACATGTGTTGTTTCAATACTAAACTATTATTTTCAGTAAACAGCTGTTATGTAATAAAGGTAAAAATGTTATTTAACAAGTAAATAATGCAAACCATGTGAGGATTAATCAAATTTTATTTACTTACAATATTTAAACATATTTACTTGTACAAATTGCAATACAAATACAGGCTTATACTATTTCCACAACATAAAAGCAAACAGAATGATAAGAACAGAATTTATTATTGGAAACGAAAACTTCTTTGAAAACCTGCATTGACACATCATTTTTATGTTTCCTCTTCATTTTGGGTTGTTACCCATGATGAAATAGAGTCATAGAAGTTGTAGGGATCATCAACAATATATTGCCTAAGTTTGGAAATATCTTGAATTTTTTTCTCATTTATCGGATTAAACGAGTTTGGAAATGCTTTGTCTGCTGGAAGAGTTATTGTCTGTAGATCAATACAAGGTTTAGCAAGTTTAAAAGTATGTTTAACAAGTCCATCAATAAATTGTGCAGCTACAACTGAGCCATCCGGAAAATATTCAAACGAAGAGAATTTAGATACAAGAAACGTCATTTTTTCATCTTTTGGAATACTCCTCCCCATAGATTCTACACTAAGTACACACTTCTTAAAATATTTCTGCCACCACTGTTTGAAATTCAACACTATATCATTGTCTTCTGTCGGACGTTAAACCAAAAAAAAAAAAAAAAAAAAAAAAATTGTCTTCTAAAAAATTTACGACAAATCTTCCCTTGCCTGCTACAGCGATAAGTTTTGCATATTCTTCAGGAAAATAGATGCGATCATACTTTTTAAGATGTCGTTTTATTACGCCAAAGTCACGATCACAGGGTAAATAACTATGCCCACATATTGGAAAAAATTGCATGACCTTTTCAAATCTATTGGTTGATCGTAAGCCCAACATAAACCGGATTAAAGGATGGTTACGGTTTTGACCACCGCAGCCATCAGAAAATAAATAAAATTCTTTTGCGTCAAGTGGTATATTAGTTTTGATATAGTCATAAATAAAACTAATTACCTCATTTGGGCCTTTCCTACAAATACCTTCATGATACACGTACAAGTGGCAACAGCCACTTTTCAAGTCATGTATGGAGAAGCAGTTCACCCATAACTGACGATAATAAAATATTTTTTGAACGGGGATACACGGTAACGGTAAATTCTGCATGTAATCTATTACTATTGCATACGTCGTTTCATTAGTTTTACATTGATTTTCAATTTCTGATATTTTCTTGTAAAACTTTTTTGCCGTCCTGGTGTGAATAATTTGCTCAGCTACTGCTGCTTTTTTAACATTATCTGCCAAAGTTGTACTTTTTATTTTTATCTTCAACTCTTCGCACTTAGAGCAGACGTCGACTTGCGGTCGACCGAACCTAAATGAAAAATTTTCTTTGTAATACTTGTAGTAAAAGTTATATTTTATAATAGAATACGGATACTTATTTTTAAACATATCATACATAGCTTTGATTGATAAGCGAGCGTCTAAGTATACAACACTTGAATCTCCATAATGACACTTTTTTTGTGAAAATGACATTATATGTTCATGGATTTGGTCGCAGTGTTTTCCTGGAATTGCATGAGATTAGGGTTAAAACCTCTTTTATCCCGTGGTGACTCCCCAACCAAAAGCAAATTGCAACACCTTCTTATTCTACTGTCTCCTACGCCTAACAAACTTGCAAAAGCTTTTTTACAAACTTTAATTCTACGATTTTGTTGGTTTAGGATATAATATGTATAAGACACACTTTTCGGTTTGCTATTAACAGAATCAGTATTTCTGCTATGTTTTCTTTTTATTTCACTAGTTTCAATTAAAGACTGTAGAAAAACATCTTGCATATCTTTTGTTTGTAAAGAATAAAACTGTTGAAAAAAGTTATTTCTCTCCTCCTCGGTAAACAAATTTAAGCAGCGGTTGTTGCACCTAAAAAGAAATTTCGGTATAAGCAAAGTCCTATGCATCAAACCTGTCTAAAATATTTTTAAAACTAATAAACCTGGACAGCTGTTTACTGAATTCAAGGGAATAAACCGCAAAATATTTTTGTAGACTCATATTATAGTGAATAACCTTTCAGTGTAGTGTAGGTGTACTGATTAATAATTTAAAAGTAACTTATACAAAACTTAAAATAAGAAGAAAGTTTACATTAAAATTTATTTTGTAGCCTGTTTTAATCATTACTTACTTGCAAGAATCCCCCTGACGTCGTGCTAAAACAGTCTTTCCTTTATAATTTGTGTACTCAGCTCCAGAAACTCGACAACGCTTTATTTTATTTCCTTTCCATAATTCTTTTCTTACAACACCTCTTTTTCTTTTACTGATGCTAATTTCATCGCTTCCACTTTCTGAATCACTCATTTTTATTTTATAAAACTACTTTAAAAACGAATATTAAACCCTTCTAGAAAAGCAGTAGTAATCTAACATGGACGATATTCATACAATTTTCAACATAACCTCAAAAATGAACGCAATTCGCCGATCGACCACTGCCTTTAGAATTGAAACGTCATATGTCCGGGACATTGTGTTGTTTCAAAACTAAGTGTGAATTACGATAGCGTATACATTTACATAGAACCAATGAGCTAGATATAGACTGGAGGTAGCACTGTGGAAATGAATTGCGTGCCGTCAGGCTGCCGTGCCGCCATAATGTGGTGAGGATAGATAACGCGCAGTATTCAAACTCTCATACAAATCAAATGACTGAACGTTGATAATTTAACGTTTAATGTAATATTTAGGGAATCAATTCTCGATAACAAAGTTTATAGTAATTTTATTATTCATTATTAGTTAAATACAGTATTCCTGTAACGTAATATTTTGCTTAGAAAGGCAAAAACACATTACGTTAAATCTAACTGAAATGCAACACAGGCCAAATTACATTGATGTTACCTGAGTTCTTTCTTATTGGTTGCTTCAATATATGTAAATACTCCAATATATATTGAGAATATTTTATTTTACAATTATATTAGTTATTTTAATATGTATCAAGTTAACTATAACTAGTTATCAAGAAATTCAAAATCAAATAACCCTTACTTCTTTGTTTTTGATAAGCCTTTTAATTATTTTAAATTGTTCACACATATTTCAATTATCTTTGCTGAAAAATAACTTTTTGTAGAAATAATCAAATTTTAAAATAAGTAAAATCTTTTGGAAATTTACTTGGCAAAAATTTTTACTGAAGATATTTGATTTTAGTTATTAGTATGTAGGTGTATCTTGTCTAGGATTATCACTTAACTAAAGTACATTTTTAAAATTAAATCTACTTTGTAACTAGTTTCAACTTCACCTATACTCTTCACACAAGATATATTATTAATGTTGTTGTATATAACATGAGCTAATGCTGGTTAAAACCATACTACTATTACCTATCTCTCCCACATCTTACTCATGTTTTCATACACTTGGAAAGATCACTAAAAATAATTTCTCTTTAAGAATACAGGATTGTAAATAGAAACACAAAGGTTAAAACCAATTAACAATTGGTTGTTAAAACCAATTTATTTGTTCATTTAAAAGTTAAACAATTCTGTAAAACTTTAATAGTTGTGTTGGTATAATAATAATAATAATGATAATATATTTTTTATTTCATCACCAAAATTGTACAAAACAGTAACAATCATCACAAAGATTACTTAGCTACTATTTCCAAGTAAATTAAATTGATACAAAACTAAATAATAATAATAATAATAATAATAATAATAATAATAATAATAATAATAATAGTGAATTTTATTATACTGTCAATATTACATACATTTACCTTACAAAATACACTTCAGTAGCCTGGAGGTAAAGGGCACCATGTCCATTTTTACCAAAATTCTGTTTTTGTCATATTCTTACATAACTTTTTACGCTCTTTCTAATGGTATAAGAAAAATAACTTTTTGTAGAAATAATCAAATTTTAAAATAAGTAAAATCTTTTGGAAATTTAAGGCACTATGTCCTACGATTAATAATAGCCAATTTAGCAAAAAGTATAAGGCACCAACATGGTATGTTTTGTAGAGGTATAAGGCACTATGTCCTATGTTTATCACACTGTTTTTGGCACTATGTTTATCGCTCTAAACTTTAAGTATCATAATGGAGTCGGTGCATTGAATTAGTCATCAATGTTATGTTGTTTTGACTATTAAAAATTTGTTGTTTGAAATGAAGTATAAACATTGATTAATTATTAATTCTATTTTCTGCTTGCTTATTTTCTGTTATTCCATTTATTATTTTTCTCATTTTCCGTTGTAATGACTTGTATGTAGTACAGCTTCGGTGCCAGTCGAATGTACAGTCGAGTATCGTGTGTTATTTTTTTGTTTTAAGAAACATTACAAGTTTTACTTTTCATTAATAAATCACTACAGCAGGGAATGTTCAGCTAAAAAGTTTCTTGAACTCGGATTTCCATTGCTCGAATTCATGTTGCTAAGTGTAAAGAAAAACATATTGCTGAAAATAAGATTGCTCAGTATTGATGATATGCTGATATTTCCAATACAAAATTTAATTTGTCATTTAAACCTCCATCAAATGACGCACACAACATATGGAGGTTGACTGTCCATGTAGCCTTAAATGATAAAGAAAGCAAGGTAGAGAACTTACAAGTCTTACTGCATGGGACTGGCAACAATTAATTAGCCATTCTTCAAATAACTATTTTTCACAATATGGAATTGTGAGATTTTGAAAACTTTACAACATTAAATGTCGTAAAAAGGAGACTACGTAAACAAAAAACTGTAGAAGCTCCTTTTGTTACCAGAAGAACCTGCATAAAACTGTTACAATGTTTTTTTTTACATTAGACTTGGATGTTATTGTAGCCTATTTAAAATAGCTTTCAGCCTCCTTGTCCTGCCTTAGGGTTCCTGATATTTTATAGCCTAATTAAATCAGTTAAGGCACTGAAATAATTATAGAGTAATCAATTAGGTAGGCCTAGGCTTTGTAATTCAATTGAACTAAGCCAAGCCTATCTGAGAAATTTCATTCCTGGAAGATCAAAACTTTGGGTTTAATTCTTTGAGTGAAGTGTAAATTTATTATAGATCAATAATAATGAAATGGGTGGAAAAATAATAGAGATAAAATTATTTTATAATAAATATTTACAATCTCAACGGACTTGAAACTCATACAGGCACTCAGATTCAGCTGTTTTAAATTGGTTATTGATAAATAATTATGAACTTTCGTATGAAACTGGACCCCACTTCCTTTTCTGTATTTTTCACTGCATCCAAATGGGACACAATATCGAACCATAATTATTTATATAATTTGCATTAATAAAACTAAACACTAATGTTAAATAAAACCTCATTTACGGCATGTAAAGTTTCAGAGCGCTATCCTCACCACAGTACCAACATAACAAAATTACAGCGGCACGCTTTCCAAGTGTAAACGCCGTGTCAGTGCTACCTCCAGTCATATATCTAGCTCAATGCATAGAACAGATGTGGACTTGTGATCTTTCTTTACCAAAGAGGTTTAGTTATGAACTACATATATCACTAAAAATCGCAAATTCGAAAAAAGTGGACATGTGTCGTTTCAATTCTAAACCATTCAATTAAAAACATGCTAAAAATTTATTCCACAAGCATTTCTAGAAATTTTCGATGTCAAAGTGGTCTAAAAGACCCTTGATGACAAAAAAAACTGTGTTTTTGGTAACCCGGAAAATACAAAATTTTGATAAACCTACTCTTAAAGAGCACAGCATACGTAGTAAATATATCATTGCTCCTCCTACGCTATTATCTCCTCTTTTCCTTTCTTGTTCTCCTCAACATTCTTTTTCTCCTCCACATTTTCAAATTTTCCTTTTCTCCTATTCTATCCTTTTCCTCTATCTCCGTTTCTTTTTATTCCTCCTTTTCATCATTTTAATCTTCTCTCGCGTCTCCTTTTAATTTTCCTCCTCAACCTCCTCCCGTCTTCCCACCTTATCTTATCTCCTCATTTTTGCTGTTTTCTTCTTCTCCTCCCCCACCTCTCCTCATTCTCCTTCATTATTTAAATCTCAAATCTCTTCTTCTACTTCTTCTCCTCCTCATCCTCCTCCTCCTCCGTTTCCTTCTCCTTCTCATCCTTTCCTCCTCCTCCTTCGTAATTTGTAGTAGCTACATTAAACTTCAACTTTTTATGTTCCTTAGCGAATGAAAGATTTTATTATGCATTTAAGATGTTTTGAAAAGAGATTTACACAATGGGTTTTAAAATGTTTGTTCAATACAAAAATTACATTATAAAACAATTCGATTGGAATTCTCGTCGCTTTTTCATATGTGGTAGTGACGTTAGCAAACACGCTTTCGAGTTGTCGAGTTCATTTTTATATTAACTAATTTTAAAGAACTGAACAATTCTTCCTCAAAAACTTGATTTTATAATCGCGTTTCGCATACAAAATGCTGTTTACAAATCACATAAATCGGTTTTATGTATTCATATATTTATCACGCTTACATGAATTTATTCAAGGAATTTTTAGTTTCTTTCTTGTATTTTTCTCCGGGGCCAATATATAATTTATAAATTGTGTCGTTGAACTTTTTGTTTTCATCTTTAATCGTATTCTTGTAAATTTTACTGAATTTTAAAAAAATCAATACGTACGAATTCGTATCTTCGGATCTGATCAAAATAAACATTTTTTTATTTTTCATGTTTCCCCTAAAGGCCTATTCCTTCGACGCTAGTTTACTAGCTGCTAGTACTAGCAGCTTGTTTGTAACTGGCAGCGTTTCCAAACGTT
Source organism: Catonia carolina (assembly GCA_035578175.1). NCBI lineage: Eukaryota > Metazoa > Arthropoda > Insecta > Hemiptera > Achilidae > Catonia > Catonia carolina. Next base: position 41,617,103 of record JAQMRL010000006.1, on the reverse strand, counting down.
CACACCGAGTTAGTTTACTAGCGCTAGTCAATCATGCGACTTTTTCTCCCCTACTAGCGCTAAAAAATCAAACATGTTCAAAGTCACTAGCGTGCTAGTGAATCCTCTAGCGCCTTAACTACACTAGCTGTTAGTTGTTTCAAAAAGTTGTATTAGCAGCTAGTAAACTAGCGTCGTAGGAATAGGCCTTTATTGTTTGACCAGTCACTAGCAGCTAGTAAACTAGCGTCGTAGGAATAGGCCTTTATTGTTTGGCCAGTCACTAGCAGCTAGTAAACTAGCGTCGTAGGAATAGGCCTTTATTGTTTGGCCAGTAACTAGCAGCTAGTAAACTAGCGTCGTGAGAATAGGCCTTCCCAGATATGAGTGGAAGGAGGGAAATCAAAACCTCCTGCGGACCAACAGTTAGCTGGATTATCCTTAGAATGGAAGACTCCAAACAGCATCTGGACCCAAAATGGGCGGCTCCAATAATTGGTAATTAACCCAAACATTTTGGTCCTCCTAGTAGGGAATTATGGATGGGCTAGTAACCAACCCACATATAAAAGGCCTTATACAGTTCCCAAAATAGCCTCGACAAGGACAGGAGTAACGGAATGTAATGGAAAAAGAAAATTGCACCTTTACATGACAAAATCAAGTAAAATAAAATAAGGTGATTCATTCACTTTGGAATAATGATACTAGAAAGGATAGACCATTAGCCGCATTCAATTATAAACCCATAGGTAGGAGAGATGTGGGAAGACTGTGGAAGAGATGGGTACTGGAATAGGTTCGGGAAACCTAATCCTTGATGTGAAGAATAAGAAGAATTGATTAACTACCATATAGGACCCTTGCGATAAATTCGCACAATGTTCTTGGACCACTATCATTAAATAATATATTTAAGTTAACAACAAACTTAGCCGTTCTTAGAAGAACGGTGAGTAACGACTAAAGCACAGTAGTACGACAGTTTCGCCCTGAAAAGAACAGTTTCAAACAAAAACTTTAAATAAAGAAACGTTAACACAATGTCTGTTACCGACTGAGTGTGTTGTGAAATGAAATGAGAGATGACACATATCCTGTATCTTTATGGAAAATGGTTATGGAGGGGGTAATGTGGGAAACCGCAGTACATTAGTTGTATTACCGCTACGTTGTAAACGAATTTTACTCTTTTCATTTTGTAAAATGAAGCTCATATTAGCACGAATTTCATGCTAAGAACTTTTGGGCAAATCAGGAAAAAATACTCTTTAAAACCATGTAACAGTTATAAAAATCCGTTCGGTAGAACTCTGTATTTAGGAGTTAATAAAATTTGCTATTTAACCCTTTCAGTGCCGAAACAAAGTTTGAAAGTTAGATCTAAAGCCATTTAATTCAAATAAGGGTGTACAAAAAATGCCAGCCATTATTTCGAAAACTTGCAGGCGTAAGCCTGCCATTCCCAACCAAAATTTCAACGTTACAGAAAAATAAAATTTTCAGTTAAAAATTAATTTTTATTATGTTCATAGAAAAAATAAATCGTTCTAACACTGAAACTATTCAAAATAGTTTTTTTTAGTTTATTTAAAGTTGCATCCACAGCTTAGTCATTAGCAACTACTGTGGGTTTTGGTACCTTAACGGTCGTTTTAACGTGTTACAATTTCCAGACCCTAGCCAGGAATCGAACCCGGGACCTTTCACTTTGAAGGCTAGCGCGCTAGTCACTACGCCATGGAGGGGGTTTCAAAACACATTTTTCCGTTAATTTTTGTTAAAAAGTTTTTTTGTAAATGTTCGGTTATCCGGTTATTGGCACTTTATGTATAACTTTTGGACGTATTTTTAAACCGTATGTTGTCACTACGTAAAATATATTGACGTCCGTTTTTTCGGACGTTACCACTAAAAGGGATAAAATACATTGGAAGCGATTTTGCATTTTAAATACGCAGTTTAAGTAATTGAATTGTAATTTGTTAGTAATATAAGCGTTATAATTAATTGTGATTTATAATCTTTCAAATAAGTAATTGTTATAAGTTTAAAGGAAGTCTGTTAATTCATTATTATACCCGGATCCCGAAAGTATCTTGACTTAAGTGTTACTATATAATAAAAAGTAGAAAATGTGACCATTGGCTTCCATGAACATCTTTGTTTTTCCAGTTCAAGAGTTTAATATTTCTGTTTTCTTTAAAAATTGTCAGAAGTTGATCAATTGAGTGGTAATCCAACATTTTATTATATTTTTTTTTTATAATCCGGTGCCGTAATTAACTCAACTATAGAACTTAAATTATGGAACATAAATCAAACGTCATTTATAAAATAAACTATAAATTATTGTTTTAAAATAATTACGCTACCCATCAAGATCTATCTTCATTATAAAAGCGAGATTGTGAAGAAAAGCAAGTGACTGAACAAGTGTGTGTTACTTTCAGTTCTCGACGATAGCAACAGTCAACATCGACAGTTCAGTGAGTTTTTAGCCTGAGTTGTAGGTTCTAACATCATCACTACGCCGAGTTCGTTGACCCCGGAACAAGGTCACATACTTTTCCAGCTGTAGTAGTTAGTTGTATTCAAGTCGATGGTAGCACTTCTGTTTTAATAGAAGAGGAAACTCCTGAAGAAGCCGGTTTTTTTAAACTTCGTGCGTTGTTACATACCGATTAGTTGTTACTCATGTCGGTTTTAACCCTAAAGTCCTCCTAAAAATGACTTATTATGGGATGACATACATCTGATTGTCTCATCCGATAACAAAATTATAAAAAAACGTGTCTTACTTTTTTGGGTCACTTACACTTCATCAGTTTCAGTATTTCTAGTATTGATAGTAGTCATAAAACTTTTACTTTACCTCTTCCAAGAATTTATTAATGACTACAAGACTTGCTTAAAAATTCCTGATGGAATGTTTCTTAGAAAAATTAATGAATAACAATTATTTTGTATTTTTACTTTAAAAGTATGAAAAGAAAATATTTCTTTTAGTACTATTTATTAAATTAGTTAATTTCAAAAAGATTAGAATCCACATTCAGGGACTTCCCAAGTGTATTGGAAAAACTCAGTCATTTTTCAATAAAATTATTTTTCGGTAACTACTTTTAATTTATAAATTCTTATTTCTGCCCATAACAAACAGGTGGAGTGTCAAATTATTCACACTCAATCTGTTCATGGGAGGGCTAAAATAAACAGTTCCGTTTCTTATCACATGGTCAGCCAATTAAATGACTGAATCATTTAAGAACAGAAAAACTAGAGATGTAAAAGACACTAATCAGAGTTATCACCTCTGAAAGTAATGAATTTCATTATACAGCCAGACCCTGTGGTGAATGAAGTGAAGGTGTTATTTGCAGAGTGGAAAATATGTATTTTTCAGAGAACCCGGCATGCTGATAAGGGTACTTTTCCACTCAGTGAGGAAGGCAAGGGTAAACCACCTCACTCCTCGTTTTACTTAGTAAAACCTCTACAGGATCAAACCAGCCTTTTGGCTGATGACCTAAACAACAAATTCTTATTGTCCATATCAAGCAGGTGGAGTGTTAAATTATTTGCATTTGATCTGTTAGTTCCAGAGCTACAAAAAGTAGTTCTGTTTCTTTTCACATGGACAGCCAATGATATGCCTGAAGCATTTAAGAACAAAAGAGTTTGAGGTGTAAAAGATACTAGTCAGAGTTATCTCCTCTGAGAGTAATGAATTTTATTATAGACCCAGACCCTGTGGTGAATGAAGTGAACTTGTAATTTTCAGGTTGAAAAGTAGATGCGTTTTAGAGGGCCTGGCGTGCTGATAAGTACTCTTTCAACTCGGTAAGGAAGCCAATAGTTGTAAATTGTGAATTAGTTTAAGTCGTTGTATAAAGTGTATAGAGAATCATGTTGGACATTTTGAACACCTGCTATAACATTTACGAGGTAATATAATTATGTACTGTTCGTACAATAAATTTTTTTTTCTATAGGTTTCTCATTCCATTAACCTTTCTTCCGATTTCCGTCAATTTTGGGGAACAACATATGGACCACTCTGTATTGTGTTTAGTTAATTTATCAAAAAAATGAAGAACAAATTAGAACCAGTAATCGTTTTCATCTCAATCTTTTTCCTTCCATTTAATATTATTAATAATAACGGGTGTTTTATTAAGGACACAACCCTGATTATAAGAAGATAGAAGTAATACATCGGTCAATTTTCTGTCCCCCAATCGGTATGTTGGCAACAGTGTACTCCCAACTACCTGAGACAGTTAAAATATTCCAGTCAAGCATTAGTGTGGTGACAGCAGTCGTTTCGTTATATTGTGTCAGCAATGGTTTTTTCCAATGAAGAACGCGTGTTTATTGTAGAGACTTACATAGCGAGTAAATCTTGCAAATGTGTGCAAGATAAGTTTCAGTTGAAATTTCCCCGTTCTGCCGTTCCGAATAAATCGTCACTATTGCGTTTGATAAATAAATTCCGTAGAACTGGGAGTGTACTCGATGAGAAACCACCTCGCCAGCCAACAAAGTTAACCGCGGAAGTTCTCGAAGATTTGAAAAATCGTTTGACTCAATCACCTAAAAAATCGCTTTGAAGGTTATCATCGCAAGCTGGGCTAACATTAACTGCTGTTTTCAGAGCTACGAAAAAGTTACATTTGCATCCTTATCGCGTTGGCGTAACTCATGAACTGAAAGCTACAGACCATCAGAAAAGATTACAATATTGTCGGTGGTTTCGATCTTTGGTTGAAGAAAATGGTATTCAATTGTTGGATCATTTTTATTTTAGCGATGAAGTTTGGTTTCATTTAGATGGTTATGTGAGTAGTCAGAACTGTAGAATATATAGTGCAACAAATCCTCATGTTTTCCATGAAAAAGCATTGCACTCACGTAAAATTTGTGTTTGTTGTACAATTTCCCGCCGCCGTATAATAGGGCCGTTATTTTTTGACAGTACTGTAGACAGTGTAGTTTATAGTGATTTAATCCAACAGTTCATTTCATTGTTGAATTTGGACGACCGAAATTGTTGGTTTCAACAGGACAACGCTACTTGTCATACTGCAAATGAAACGCTAGCAATGCTACGGAAATTGTTTATCACCGCTTAGTATCGAAAGATTTGTGGCCTCCGAGAAACCCAGATCTTACACCAGCAGACTTTTCCTATGGGGTTCTTTAAAAGGTGAAGTTTACAAAAACAACCCTCATACGATCGATGAATTAAAAACTAACATTACAAGTGCGATTTCAAGCATTAGTGAACAGACTTTAAGAAAAGTTGCTGCAAATGTCATTAAACGAATTGGTATCTGTATTGATGTTGCAGGAAATCACTTCGAACATCTACTGTAAACATAAAAGGTTAATTCATTGCAATTTGCTATTCATTTGTAAAATAATAATTTAGATTAATTAATAATTTGTAAAGTACGGAAAATAAAAATATGCTTTAAATTGTGGCTTTTAACATAGGGTTGCGTTTTTAATAAAACACCCGTTAGTATACTACATTAACACGTAATACTACAAAGTATATCGTTGCAAACTTAAATGATAAATGAACAGATTTCTTTGTATTAATTGTCATTTTCTACTTGAATAAATATTACAGTAATAGGTGCTGCTGGAGATACAGAAATTTTAGAGATTTTGTACTGAATTTTAAAGGTTAGCTTCATGAAACCTTTTTTCGTTGTGTGATTAAATATGTCAAACATTTTGAAACGCATACCAATTTTTTAACGTTTTCTCATCCGTATAATTTTTTTACTATTGTTTATAGTATTACAAAAATGCAAGTTATATCATTTAATAAATATTAATCTTAAATTTTATTGTACATTGAACAATAAATTATAATAAAATAATAAAAATAGTAAAAAATAGATGATGAACAGGGGAAATATAATTTCATTTTAGTTTAAAAAATCGAATCTTTAAATTTAGTTTGAACTTTTTCTCCATTCTAAAATTCTGTCTCTTCTTTTTTTATTTTCATTTCATTTACTTTGTTTTTAATCTTTTTTATTAAGTTTTAATCTGTTTCATTATTTTCTTGTATTTTTATTGGTCCGAATTTAATGATTTGAGTATAATGAAAAAGAAGATGAAGAAAGCAACAAAACTAAACAAACATTAAATTTTAAAAAAATACACACTTGTTCTTTGTTAAATTTACTCTTGTCGGTTGGTTTATTTTTCATTTCGCTGTGACAAATTTAAACAAATGAAAAATGTGTTCATATACGAGTATACAACATCTACCTCATATACTTTATGAATGAAATTTATCACAGTTGAACTTACAGTTTCTTATTTCAGTTTGATATTTTTAATAACTGAAATTTTTGAATTAAGATTAATAATTTTAGTGGTTTTGTTCCTAGATATCAACTGATGTTCGTGATATTGGTCATTCGATATATTTAAATTTTAGGGGACTCGGACAGGAAAAAATCTGGTGTGGAACACTCACACGATTTTCTCGTGTCAATGAAAATTTTAATTTTTTCATAATTATGAACATTGTAACCTAACATTAGTAACAACTCAAAAAACGGGAAAATGGCCGCCTCCTTGACTTAGTGGATTGCGCGCTATCCTACAAACCAGAGATCCCGTGTTCGATTCTAGGTTCTGGAAATTATTACGTGATAAAACCCATCATTACAATTTCTTAACACACCGTAGTCGCTAATGATCAAGCTGTTGATGTGACTTTAAATAAACATAAAACTAACCTCAAAAAACATAACCTAATTTTAATCATGATTGAATGATGCAAAATGAAAACCAACGTTAGTTTGGCTTTAATAATATAGAAAATCACTCTCTGACGCTAAAATGGTTCTGTAGAGAAAAATGTTTGAAATAAAATTTCTTGATCTTTTAATTTTCTTATAAATTTGATTATACTTTTTTGTCGTAAAATTCATACTTGGGCTGAAACCTTTAAAAATCCATGTTTTTACAGATTCTCATGAAAATCAGAAAATTACTAAATACTGCTAAACTAAGTGTTATACAAAGAAATGTTTGGAATAAAAGTTTTGTAGGTTTTTAAATTGTCTACAACTTCGATTAATACACTTTTCCCTAAAATGCATATTAAGGCCACAATCTTAAAAAAAAATATTCTTTTCTTCGAGAGCGCAGCCTCCCCACGAATTTCAGCCGACATGGCGCCTACCCTATCTTGTTGAGCATAAGAAATGAAGTAAATGAGACGATTTAAAAAAATCGTAGGAGCCGTTTTTTGGAAAATCGCAAGAAAGTAAAAAATTACACGAATAAACTACTACTTCCGGTTGACCGATTTTGATGAAAATGTTCATGTCGTGTCCTCTAGTGCTGACTTAAGTTTGAAGTTTAAATTTTGTACGATGTTCCGTTGTTGAGATATTTTGTTCACACACACACACACACACACACACACACACACACACACACACACACACATATGATTAAAAAATAGTTTTTTTTTGTTCAGGGGGCCTGAAAATGTGTATTTCCGGTAAAAACTCTATTTTGAAAAATTGGCACAAAACATCCCCTACCTATTCAACTATAATAAATTCAATAATTTTGAAAAATCTAAAATTTAATCAAAATTTTTTACCTATTTAATGAGAAAAAACAAACACTAATTGACGCTAAACTAAGTGATATTGAAAATATGTTTAAATTAAAGCTGTTTTTTTAGTTTTTTTATATTTCCTAAATTTTTAATTACATAGGCTACGCTTTTGTGCTAAAATATATAAATTAAGGCTTCAAATCTTAAAAAATAAAAATTACCACGAGTGAACAGCCTCCTCAAGAATGTCAGCAAACATGGCGCTTACCCTATATTGTAGAGTATGAAAAATGCAGTTTTTGAGTAAATCACAAAAAGTAAAAAATCACAAATAAAGTACTGCTTTCAGTTGTCAGATTTTAATGAAACTTTTCGTGACGGATCCCTAAATAGTACTTAATTTAAGTTACAAGTTTCAACTTCGTACGGTATTCTGTTCTTGAAATATTTTGTTCACACATACACACACAATAATTAAAACATGTTTTTTTGAGTTTAGGGGGTCTGAAAATTTGTATTTCTGGTAAAACCTCGATTTGAAAAAAATTGACATGAAATATTTTCCTTCCTTACATATTCATTGTCTTTTAGGTCATCAGCCGAAAGGCTGATTTCAACCTGTTGAGGTTTTACTAAGTGAAACGAGGAGTGAAGTGGTTTACCATTGCCTTCCTCACTGAATGGAAAAGTACGCTTATCAGCATGCTGGCCCCTCTGAAAAGCACATATTTTCCACTCTGCAGATGACACCTTCACTTCATTCACCACAGGGTCTAGCTGTATAATGAAATTCATTACTTTCAGAGATAACTCTGATTAGTGTCTTTTACACCTCTACCTCTTCTGTTCTTAAATGATTCAGTCATTTAATTGGCTGACCATGTGATAAGAAACAGAACTATATATTTTAGCCCTGCAACGAACAGATTGAGTGTAAATAACATATACATACAGAACAAGAAAAAGTAGAAATAATTTTGAAAAATCTAAAATTTAAACAAAACTTCAAACATTTTTAATACGTGACTAATATTAGGTAATTTTGGTAGAATAAGTTTCTTTAGAAGTTATTTTAAAAAGTCCTATTGCCTCTTTTTAAACCTTTTTATCATTTTATATTAAAATTTAAAAGGTTTTGATAACTATAAAGTGTTAGACATATATTTTTGTAGTTCCTTGTGAAATAACTTTTAAGTTACATTTTATTCAGAAGCAATTTCAACCCCATTTCAAATCAAAATTATTATATATAGTGGAAAGAACATAAAAGTGTATAAAGTTGAAATGACATAAAATAATAGTAAATTGAGGATTAAAGACAAGGTTGCATTTTAAGGGACGAAAAGGGATAAGTGTTGAAAATGTGGTATTACAAGCAAACCATTCCGAACGTTTTATTCTTCCAGTTTACGCTTTTACACTCTTAACTCTTTATCCTACTGTTTTATTAAAAGCCTGAAACACTGATGTTGAATACTACCGCGAATTTGCACGATTTTAGTAAATTAAAAGGGTTGACGGACTAATTCAACCGAAGGAATTACTCAAATTCCATTAGTTAGTAAAAACTTTGAAGCTTGTTCTAATTAGTGAATTCAGAGGAATTAAATCGTAGTTTTATTTTCATCGTTACTCCCTCAGTACGAAAACTGATTTATTCAGAAACGTTTCCAAATTATCCTAAATTTCGGATAATCCGAACTGATTTTTTTATGCTTTTATTTATTGAAAGTGTTTTAACATGAAAAATCTGGTGTGAAAAACTCATACAACTTTACCTTGCCAATGCAAATAATTAACAATATAACTCAACGTTATTAATAGGCCTAAAACATTAGAAATAAACAAAAAACAAGTAACTCAATAAACAAGTTTGAGTTTAAGTTTGGCTTAAAAATTTAGGGAAATCACTCGTTCACACTAAACTAGGTTCTATAGAGAAAAATTCTCTAAATAAAAGTTGTTGATCTCTTAATTTTCTATCAATTTTATAACATACTTTTTTGTCGTAAAATGCATACTAAGGCTGAAATCTTTAAAAAAAATCTATTTTTTACACATTTTCGTGAAAAAAGCAGAAAATTGCTAAATTTAGCTTTATACAAAAAAATGTTTGGAGTAAAAGTTGTAGGATTTCAAAGTCTTCAACTTTCATTATATTTATACATATTTATGCTAAATGCATATTAATTAAAGCCGCAATGTTAAAAAAACAATTACGTGAAAACAGCCTCCCCAAGAATTTCAGCAGACATGGCGTTCTACCCTAGTTTGTAGAGGATAAAAAAATTTAGTAAATGAGGCGATTTTTAAAAAAATCGTAGAAGCCGTTTTTGAGAAAATCATAAAAAAGTGAAAAATGACGCGAATATACTACTACTAACAAGAACGGAACATTGTACGAAGTTGAAACTTGGAAATTAAGTTAAGTACCACTACTGATTAGGAAGTACTTTTCTCGGGTATAATACTGCTTCCTTACCAATATATAATACATAATCGGAGGACATCCTTTTATTTCAAGTCGATGAATTTATTTAAAATTTATAAATTATGTCTTGTTTTCCTACTTGCCTAAAAAATTTTCAGTCATTTTATTTCTGAGAAGATTTATTGTATTATCTGAACATTTTGGCTTAATCACGTCTGCTTAAAATAAATCAATAACCTATTAATTTCTACAATCTTTCTGTATCAATTAAAATTCTGTGTAGAATTTAAACAATACCGTAATAAAATAGTTTCCGCTTAAAGTTTATGGGGAACTTCATCTGTTACAAAATCCGTTTTCCTTTTCAAACATGGATCTAGAAATAGTGGAAAGACTAACCAACCAGAAAGTTGCACTTAATACTCAACTTTAATCCCTTAACTTTCTTACTGGATTAAAACACATTACTGTGTTACAACGGATGTACAAAACGAAGAAAAGTAAATAACTTACTGTTATTATGTACTTACTATGAAAAGGTAGAGAATTGTCTTTAAAACTTCTTTATGTTTAGTCATCAACGCTATCTACCGACTAAATAGGTTACTAGTTTCACAAACCAACTCTGAATAATAAAATCTATGAACTAGGTATTTGGAACTAATTCTTTGAATTGTTTTATACCATTTGATATTTTTTTCATTATCTTAAAAAATCCTTGAATCGTTGTTCGCCTCCTTCTCTTCTCCACTTATCCTTCATTTTTCTTACCAGTTGATAATTAAAAAAAGATTAATAGTTCTTATTCGTAGGCACAGGATTGACGCAAACTTCTGAAATTTACACTTATCTTTTATAGCCCCAGACAGATAATTGTCTTTTTAAAATGTATTAAGACAAATTGTTTGTTTCTGTAAAAAGCCCCTGCTGTTAAATCCTGAGAAAATACTTTCTCAAATGATTTTCAGTAAAATATTTTATCTATACTCAATTTAATAACTTAATAAACCAGGTAAATACCAATAATAAACTTAGTTAAATTTTAGGGTTTTATTTTTACTAGCTTTAAATACTTTATCTTCCAAAAAAATACAATTTTACAACTTAAATTTAATTAAATTTTATACATGTATGTTTCTACGAGTCATTCCATTCCATTTTTCGAGGCGGTGGAAATTAACGTTTCCAAGTACGGTTAAAAATCATGTGACAGGATTCTTTTTCTCGTATAGAGCCAATTTTAAACCACTTGGGTGACTTTATACGTTTCTGGAACCTCTTTTTTTCAGCCCAAATTCTCAGCACGCGCACGAAGATTTTTTTTTGTTTCCCCCTCCGGTGTTCTATTTTTGCTCTTCATGGAAGCCCTTTAAGTCCGTAATTAGTTGTCTGAATTTAGTTCCGTTCATTAATTTTTCTCGGTGTGTCAAGTTATGTATGCATAAAAAATTGACTTTACTTTCAAACTTTTTACAAGATAAATAAGTGAGCCCATACTTAACTCACCGCCGTTTTACTAACCATCACTTCCATTATGTCTCTTCAAAAATTAATTACCCATTTCTGCTTTTCATACTTGAGTATGGTTTCATCTTCACCTTCTCTTGCCCTATATAAACATATCGGGGGTGTGTGTGTGTGTGTGTGTGTGCGTGCGCGCGCGCGCGCGTGTGTGTGTGTGTTTGTGTGTGGACAAAATATCAAAACAAAATATCAAGTACAAAGTTGATACTTGGCACTTAGTTAAGTACCACTACGGGACCCGACGTGAACATTTTCATCAAAATTGGTCAACCGGAAGTAGTCATTCATACGTGCGATTTTTCACTTCTTTGAAATTTTCTCAAAAATGGATCCTACGACTTTTTTAATAATCGTTTTATTTACTAAATTTTTATGCTCTGCATGATAGGGTAAGCGCCTTGCTGCTAAAATTCTTGGGGACCGTGCTCTCGCGATAATTTCTTTACATTGCGACCTTAATTTGCATTTTAGAGCAAAAGTGCCTGTGAACAAAGTTAAAGAAAATTAAAGAAACCTACATCTTTTATTTTAAACCTACAACGCTCAGTTTAGCGTCAATTAAGTTAATGATTTTCTATGTTTTTCTTATCAAAAAACTGCGGCCTTGGTATGCATTTAACGACAAAATTGTATAACTAAAGTAATAGAAAATTAAAAAATCGAATACTTTTATTTTAAGTATTCTTTTTACAGAGCTTAGTTTAGCGTCAATTAGTGATTTTTTCGTATTTTTAAGTCATTCAGAGGTTGATTTTCATTTTGCGTCATTCATTAATGATTGATTAGGTTATGTCATTTTACATTGTTTACTCATGATTAAACAATTTAGGTTGTATTTTTCCTTATTTACACTGGTAAGAGAAAGTTGCGTGAGTTTTTCACACCAAATGTTTACGTTAATCTACTCATATGTAACTTTCTCAAGATCTGCCTTACTAAGAGTTGCTTGACATTTCATCATTTTGTAACTCTGCAAAAGGTCGGTTAGACGGATATTGGGGTGATTTTTCACATATAACTTTTAAAATTAACTTCTGAAACTAAAAGGGACTCAATACGAATCACCTGCCAACTCACAGTTCCGTCAAGTCAAGAGTGACTACAATGTAAAAAATCTGGTGTGAAACACTCACAACTTTCTCTTGCCAAGGCAAATAATTAACAATAAACCTAACATTATTAATAAAATATTAGAAATAAACAAAAAACTAACCTCAAAAACATAACCTTATTTTAATCATGAGTGAATGACGCAAAATGAAAATTGAACTCAGTTTGACTTCAAAAAACGGAAAATCACACTTTCACGCTAAACTAGGCTCTGTAGAGAAATATTTTCTAAATAAAAGTTGTAGATCTTTTAATTGTCTATAAATTTTATTATATACACTTTTGTCGTAAAATGCGTACTAAAGCCGAAATATTAAAAAAATCGATTTTTCACACATTTTCGTGAGAAAAAAATCAGAAAATCGCTAATTACTGCTAAACTAAGAGTTATACAAAAAAATGTGTGAAATAAAAGTTGTAGAATTTTAAATTCTCTACAACTTTTATTATATAACGTTTTACGCTAAAATGCATATTAAAGCCGCAATCTTAAAAAGAAAATGTTTTTGCGTAAAAACAGCCTCACCGAGAATTTCAGCAAGCATGGCGCCTACCCTATCTTGTAGAAATTAAAAAATTGAATAAACCAGGCGATTTTAAATAAAATAGTAGGACCAGTTTTTGAGAAAATTGCAAAAAAGTGAAAAATTATACGAATAAACTTCTACTTCCGGTTGACCGATTTTGATGAAAATGTTCGTGTCGGGTCCGGTAGTGGTATGTAACATAAGTTTCAAGTTCGTACGATGTTCCGTTCTTGAGATATTCTGTTCACACACACACACACACGCGCGCGCGCGCACACACACGCGCGCGCGCGCACACACACACACACACACACACACAGACCAATCGCTAAAAACATGTTTATTGGGTTCAGGGGGTCTGAAAACGTGTAGATCCGGTGAAAACTCGATTTCGAAAAATCGACATGAAAACAATACTTTCCTTCCTATATATTCTATAGACAAGAGAAAGTAAAAAGCAAAAATATATTTTAGGTTTTGTTTTTAAGAACACTTCTAAGTTTCTTTAATAAATATAATTTAATATTTCTCCTGTCGAAGCAAAAATTTTTCCTGAGTACTTAATTGACTGTTCTTCAGTTATTTTGTGACATCTGCAACTGTAAAATCCTGAGTATCTATAAATAGTTAAGTGCTGGAATTCCGGTTGACTCTATCAACTTGGAGATAAACTATTTAGTTTGTCTCCGAAAGGAAGATTTTCAATTTTTTAATTTTTTACAGGTTTTTTAAAATATTCAATTACAAGTTAAACTTCTGTCACATCTTCATTCTAGGCACTCATTATCCTTCTTGAAAAATTGCATCATTTTCTGTCTCAACGAAAAATTACATCGTTTAAATTCAGGAAGATACTTTTTATTATCTGCAATGATCAGATTATACGGTTGCAACGCTACTATGTTTTGTCTTCTTCAAGATAGATTATAAACTATTAACATACTTGCAGAAAGATTTTGTTAAAATTGTTTGTAGATATTTTTTAACAGTTATAAAAAATATTACGGGTAAATTGTCCCCCTTTGATTGTTTTATATAATAAGATAGTGTTCTATGTGTTTCTATTCCTGTTATGTATTCTTCAACAAATGTGTACATCAATTGGCCAGAAATTATGAATATTTTATCATATTCATTACCCAAGGGGTGGAGTTTCAGTAACTTTTACTGGGAAGTCGATTAATTTATAACATTCTATGTTACGTAAAGACTGATTTTTTAAAAAATTTTATTGTTTTTTACAATCTGTTTGTTGTGAAGCATCGGCCGGAAGGCTGGTTTGAATCTCTAGAGGTTTTACCACGTTACTATACTAGACGGTAGCGGTCACGCACAGCTGCTGTGGATATAAGATGACGTAGCTGGTCCCCAACAACTCGGCCGGTGCGTAGTGACGGAAGTATTTTTGCATTGTTTTTACAAACATAGCGGTTTAGATATGTTTACACGGGAAATCGATTTTAATTTTAATAATTCTTCGTTTACGGTCTGAAGTTTTTCTCTAAGTAACTTGTTTTCTTCTATTAATACGGCGTTTTCACGTTTTCAGAGATCAGTTTCCTCTGACTGCGCATTATTCAAATTTGGTGGTTCTTCATTAAAACGAGGCCTACCTTTCTCTACGGCTATCCCTTCATTTTGTGAACTGCCTGTGTTTTAATTGGATGATGAGTTCAAAATATCATAAACTTCCTTACGATAGTACAGTTTCTCTGCTCGATTTTTACGTTCACTACAAGTCGGGTTTACCGGACGTAGAATCTCACTACAAATTGGCAAATTTAAATGTGGGACTGAATTCGTCTTTAAGATACGTTTTAATGGAAGATGTAGTAACTCGGACTTAAAATCGTATACATAATCCAATTCGTCGAAATGTACTAAACACACGCAACCACTATCAGCAAAAAATGAATTGGCCCGCTTGCAAGCATTTATCCGCTTCAATCTAGTTTCAATAGCCTTTGGAAAACGGTGAAACTAATAATGCCCAACTCTTTTTGGTGTCTATCGTGATAAGAACACCCTGCAATCGCACAACACTCCATTATTAAAGATTAGTAAAATATTACAGACCGTATTAAGACTAGTAAACATCACAGACCGACACCGTACGTACCGTGCGTCGGCTGTCGCTGGTGACCAGTGACGTCAGAGGGCGGGGCTTGTCAGTGCGCATATTGTTGATGATCCCTACCGTCTAGTAAAATAACCGTGGGTCTTACTAAGTAAATCGAGGGGTGAGGTGGTTTACGAATTTCCTTCCTCACTAAGTTGAAAGAGTATCCTTATCAGCATGCCAGGCGCTCTGAAAAACATCTACCTTCCATCCTGCAAATGACACCTGTACTTCATTCACCACAGGGTCTGGATGTATTATGAAATTCATTATGCTTAGAGGAGATAACTCTAGTGTCTTTTACACCTCTACTTCTTCTGTTCTTAAATGCTTCAGTCTTATAACTGGTTGACAATGTGATAAGAAACAGAACTATTTTTTGTAGCCCTGGAACTAGCAGATCGAGTGCAAATAGTTTAACACTCCACATGCCAATTATGAACACTTTTGACATTAACAAAATTATATGAACGTGATGGTTAATAAATTAATGTTTCATGATGATTCATTTAACACAATAATTTAACTTTTTTATAATTTTAATGTCCTCCAAACATAATAATTAAAGAGCGGGAAAATCTTTAAATGTTTAAAACAGAATAATTTTTTCCATCTGAACCTCCGAAAAGCCAAGTCTGTGCTCATAAGAAAGAAGTCGAAGGTAAAAGAAAATACTTTTTAGGAATGAATCCTGAATTATATTAAAAATTTTTTTAGAATTTAACGTTGAGGATTTATAATATTTTTAAAGGAAAATTTATATAATTACAATTGGAAAAATATAGGTCTATACTTTTTTTTAAATAAATTGTATACAACGTGCAAGTGTGTGTGTGTGTGTGCAGTTGCGCGCGCGCGACACCGGCACCCACTTTCCATCTAAGTTCTAAGCTGGCGAGTTGGTTTCGTTTCTTTCGTACGAATAAGAGTTCATTGACCTCAACTTCTTCAACCAACGGCGAATAAACACAGACACGCACACTACAATCTCGTCTTTATTTTCACTTATTCGTTTACTGTCTTTTTTTAATACCGTAATAATTTTTGTTAATAATAAAGTACCATATAATTTTTATTATAAATGTTTTTGAAGAATATAATCACTCTCTTCAGCATTTGATAAATTGTTTGCAATTAAAATTCGCTGCCATTTTGTTCGGATTTTAACCTCTTTTGTTTTCCTCTTCTTTCGTCCTTCTTTCCCCTTTTATTCCTCCTTCTCCTCGTCTTGTTTGTCAAAACTTTGAAAGGAAAGACATACATCTGTTTAATATACAGAAGACAAACGATAGAATTTGATAAGCACTACTGTTTCTAAGTTCAATACTGAGTCAAAATAGGATAAATAGTAAAAATCTGGTGTAAAACACTCACACGACTTTATCTTATCAATATTAATAATTAAATATATAACCTGTGTTTAATCATGAGCTAATTAGTCGCTGTAAAGGGAAAAGGTGGATGTGCATCGTTTTAGATTTAGTGAAGTTCTTATGTGTTATTTGCCGTAAAAATAAACCTTCTCACAAATTAAATCTCGTTTGCTAGTTGAAAAAATTTATTGTTGATTGAAAAATCTTTTGTCGGATATTAAATCGTGGAATTGTACGCTGTATGTTGAAACAGGATCTCAAAGAACTTTGAAGTCTCCGATATTGTCGACCAGAAGTATTTGTATTTTTGTCCTGGCGAGATTAAAGAAGATATTCTAACAGAAAAAGTTGTCAAGAGGTTGTTGTCATTGTTTGTCAATGCATCTTCGTATCTTGTTGATTAAATGAAGGGAAATTGCTAGTAGGATGTCTTGTAAAGGATTTTTCAACCCATCATGTAATAAATTTAATTATCATTTGTTCATAATTAATTAATGTGTCCATAACAGGTAGGTGGAGTTTTAAATTATTTGCACTCGATCTACTAGTTCCAGGGCTACAAAAAATAATTCTGTTTTTTATCACAAGATCAGCCAATTATATGACTGAAGCATTTAGGAACAGAAGAGGTAAAGTTGTAAAAGACACTAGTCAGAGTTTCTCCTCTGAGAGTAATGAATTTCGTTATACAGCCAGATAAATGAAGTGAAGGTGTCATTTGTAGGGTGGAAATTATATGTTTATCAGAGGGCGTGGAATGCTGATAAGCATAGACTACTTCTTCATTCATTGAGGAAGACAATGGTAAATGGTTTGGTTTGGTTTGGTAAATGGTTAGGTGAAAATGGTAAATGATTTTATTTAGTGAACCTTTAGATGTTCAAATCAGCTTTTCGGCTGATGGCCTAAACAACATGTTGTAATTAATCAAAAAGTGGTCCTTCGAAAATAATTTGTTTCAAAAAAATACTATATACTAACGTTGAGGATATAAATCCTCAACGTTAAATTCTAAAAACAATTTTAATATAGTTCGGAATTCATTCCTAAAATCTTTTTTCTTTTACCCTCGATTTCTTTCGTAGACTTGGCTCCTCGGGGTTCACAGGGGAAAAAATTATTCTGTTTTATACATTTTAACATTTTCCCGCTTTTTATTTATTATGTTTGGCAACCATTAAAATAAAAAAGTTAAATTATTGCGTTCAATGAATTATCACGAAACATTAATTTACTAAATATCACGTTCATATAATTTTTTAATGTCAAAAATGCTTATAATTGGCAGGTGTAGTGTTTTAAACTATTTTTACTTGATCTGCTAGTTCCTGGGCTACAAAAAATTGTTCTGTTTCTTATCACATGGTCAACCAATTATGACTGAAGCATTTAAGAACAAAAGAGGTAGAGGTGTAAAGACACTAGAGTTATCTCCTCTGAACATAATGAGTTTCATTATACATCCAGACCCTGAGGTGAATGAAGTGAAGGTGTCATTTGCAAGGTGGAAATTAGATGCTTTACAGAGGGCGTGGAATGCTGATAAGCATACTTTTCCATTCCTTGAGGAAAACAATAGTAAACCATCTCACTCCTCGACAGTTTTTAAACTGATTTTTCTGCCTTCGAACCTCGTCCCTTTTCTCAAACCGACTTCAGACCTACATTCCCAAATACGGCAGCGCCAGGGGTCATTTTTTTCTGACAATGATATGGTCATTTGATGACCATTTTGGCACACACCTGTTATGTAATATGCCACGTTCCTGCAAAAACCTAACAGCATCTTTTATATTTGTTATCACCTGTCCTGGTTCCAGCCAGTTCATCTTAGCACGAGGACGAAACACCAACTGAGGAGAACACAACGAACGCGTGACATCATTGGACTTATTGGATTGTTGAGTCTATGAGCAAGATTACAGAATAACATACAAGCGTCATTAAATTAAGTATTATTAAATATTTTCATAACTCAATAAATAGTTTAACGTATTTCCAATAACACTTTAGCCGGCCGCATTGGCGCAGTTGGTAACGTGCTCGCCTCTCATCATGCGGTCCTGGGTTCGAATCCCACTCAGGGATGACATATTTTCATACATTACAAAAAATCTTTCATCCTTCGTTGTTCAGTAGTTGCACCCCAACGTCGTCGCTAATGACCGTTGTAGTTGATGCGACGTTAAATAAATGAATTTAAAAAAATAACACTTTATTTACGCTACATATCCCTATATTTAACGTTAACTTGAAAAATATTGATGTAAGATTTTTTAAATATATTTTTTCCATTTTCGTTAAAAATTCTATAGGATTACGTACGAAGTATCCACAAAATGTGACAAATTATGCTTGGTGGGGGGGGGGGGTAACAGTAAAGACCCAATCGTTTTATTTAGTAAACCCTTTAAAGGTTCAAATCAGCTTTTCGGCTGATGACCTAAACAACATGTAAATAATCAAAAAGTGATCCTTCGAAAATAATTTGCTTCAAAAAAAAAGATAAAATAGTGGGAAGATTTGTTTCTTTAAAATACAGAATATTGTACGTAGTTGATGATTTGTACTATTTTGTTGTGAAAAAATTTTGACCTTTTAGCACAGATTGGTTAGGCCAAGTTTATGGAATGAAAAGTAGAGGGAGTATTAGGATAAACACAAGCAGTAGTGGTGTAACAAATGGAATGAAAGAAACGGTGATGATGATTTTTGTGGTGGGGACAAAAAGAGAAAGATACATTCAGTAAAAAAGGAAGGAAGACGAATATTCAATCTAGCTACGTCAGAGCACCGTTGGTTGATTCTTTCGTTGCATCATCCAAAGTGTGGCAATGACCGTGTATGAACCCTAATCAGCTGATTCTCTATTCCATTTCCCTGTTACTGTATATTTCTCTTATGTTTAACCGTTCTGTTATTTCACCAGTATTACTGTACTTCTTTCTAATAATCTAACTGCCTACACACTTGAATGCAAAAAATACAAAGAAACTATAATTAAATATAATTAATTCATATTCCTTCTTCTTTTTTTCAAATATCTATCCAAGGTTTACAAACTAAAGATAAAAATTTTGTTCGGGCTGTCGATTTTGACATAATGTACAGTATAATCCGAACACGTTAGATGTCCGGACCTTTATCAAACTACAAATACGATATACTGTAGGATAAAAAATACAGTGCCCAAAACAGACAGGTGGAGTGTCAAATTATTTACACTCAATCTGTTCGCTGCAGGGCTAAAATAAATAAATCTATTCCTTATCACATGGTCAGCCAATTTAATGATGGAATCATTTAAGAACAGAAGAGAAGATGTAGAAGGCACTAATCAGAGTTATCTCCATTGAAAGTAATGTATTTCATTATACAACCAGACCCTGTGGTGAATTAAATGAAGATGTCATTTGCAGAGTGGAAAATATGTGCTTCTCAGAGGGCCCGGCATGCTGATAAGCGTATTTTTCTATTCAATGAGGAAGGCAATAGTAAAGCATCTCACTTCTCGGTATACTTAGTAAAACCTCTACACTCCACAGGTTCATACCAGCCTTTCGGCTGATGACCTAAACAACAACGAAAAATACAGATTCAACAAATTTGAGAACACAGTATTATTTAATTACACCTTTATTTGAAACCTGTTACAGTATTATTTTTGTATAATTTTAAAACAAACAATGGTATAGTAACTTGTGAATGCCAGTGCCCGTTACTCCACGGGAAAAAATTTTTACGATCTTATATAATTTTGAATCCAGCGGCAGTCTTTTCCCTCTTATGAACTAAGGTTTTTCCTGGCAACATTTTCCAGTACAATGCCGACTCATCTCCATTGTAAACTTGATCTACTGTTAAACCCCGTTTTTTTACTTCATCCTGGAATTTTAAAGTCCATAAAATCGAGGATATCAATAGAATCTTTTCACCGGTAACAGTTAACAGGCTAACACCGTATCGTTGTTTGAATTTGTCCAGCCAGCTTATACTGGCATGAAATTCGTCTTTCCCGGTCTCTTCCTTGTAGAAAAACTTTGATTTTGAGTGAGAATGTCTCCACTGACTACAGATTGCCCTTGCTCTTCTTGCAAAAACCGTAAGCATAAAACCCGCTCAGCATCAGGTTTACCTGCTGCTTCCGATTGTTTTCTTTTCAGTGGCTTGCTCTCCATTTATTAGACGTTTCTATAGAATTTTTCTAAATGGTAAAAAATAATTAAAAACATGATAATAAGTGATCGTTCGGATTACTGGAGGTTTCGGTGTACCGGGGATTTGGGTTACCGCGACCATACTGTACTAATACCTCTATTTCCTCAATGTGCTTAAAAAATTAAACCCCTTCGTTTTTTCAAAGAAAATTTCAACTTATTTCCACCCAGTATTTTTCCCTCGTATAAAGGCCAATTTTAGTCCATGTGAGGTGACTTCAGATGTTTCTGGAAGTTTTTTTGGAGCTCACATTTTCAGCATTCACTCACTGTATGCTTTTCTTCTTTCTTCTGTCCATCGGGTGATCCGTTTTTACTCTTCGCGGAAGCCCTTAAGTCCGTAATTAGTGGTCTGAATTTGGTTCGGTTTATTCCGGTTTTTTCAATATCCCTTCTGACTTCGTAAACCATTTATTCGACATTATCTGACACCTTAGGTCTACTGTTTAGTGTCTTAAAAATTGTTTTTGTGAACCGGTTGTCATCCATTCCCTGTCGGACCTTACTGACTCTCCCTGGCAGAAGCATTAGGCGGTTTTGATCGTTCGAAACTCTTTTCGGTGCAGGAGAACGAGCCCCTTCCACCTAGTGTACAGTGGTAGGTGTTTTTATACATGATCTAAAGAGCCGAGCGCAATCGAACCCAAAATACCTGAAAAACCAGGGGCGATTTTACAATTATCTGAATAAATAACTAATATTAAAGAAGTTCGTTAAGCGACGCTAGTTTAAATTATTTTAGTTAGTTATTTAGTTTAACTTTGTAGGTTTCCTGCTATTGATAAAATTTACTAATCCTTATAATACTTTTTTTTTTATATATTGGGGAGTCTCTGTTGGACCCCCTCCCCCATTATCTACGCCACTGTATTCAAAATTAAATACTTAAGGACTGCTCAAAATTTTATACAAAAATAAGGCGAAAATCCTCAATCGCCTTTACTCATACCTAATTCTCTAACATCCCAATAACACAAAGGTATGAAAAATATTTAAAGAAATAGATATGACAGGTATGAAATGGACACAGTTATTCCTTTTTTTGTCTAGGTGCATACTTTAAACATACCCATAACAGGCAGGTGGAGTATTAAATTATTGCACTCGATCTGATGGTCCCAGGGCTTCAAAAAATAGTTCTGTTTTTTATCACATGTTCAGATTATATGACTGAAGTATTTAAGAACAGAAGAAGTAGAGGTGTAAAAGACACTAGTCAGAGTTATCTCCTCTGAGAGTAATAATTTTATTGTACAGCCAAACCCTGTGGTGAATGAAGTGAAGGTGTCATTTTCAGAGTGGAAAGTAGATGCTTTTCGGAGGATCTGGTATCCTGATAAGCATACTCTTTCAACTTTGTGAGGAAGGCAATAGTAAACTCCTTCACTCCTCGTTTTTACTTAGTAAACCTTCTAGAGGTTCAAAACAGCTTTTTGGTTGTTGACCTAAACAACATTTTAAACCGTGTAACGTAGTTTTAAACATTTTATGGGAGCTCTTTTTTAGCCCACATTCACAGCATTCTTCCATTGTAGGGTTTTCTCTTTTATTCCATCTATTCGGTGATTTACTTTTGTTCTTCGTGGAAGCTCTTGAAATCAGTAATCAGTTACCTAAATTTGGTTTGGTTCATTATGTTTTCTTGGTTTATTCCTGTTTTCTGTACAATCGTTCTGAATTTTAAACAATTTATCAGACAATTTAGGTTTATTGTTTTTCGTCTTTAAGATTTGTTCTATCAATTATGTCATTATTCTATCCAAGTAGGCCTATTCATTGAATTTTATACTTCGTTTTTTCGATTTGCTCCTTCTTCTTCTTAAGGTGCCCTATCCCTAAGGACATTGGCGATCATCATGGCCCACTTTACTCTATCTACTGCTGTCCTGAAAAGCTCTATTGATGTTTTTCCACACCATTGTCGTAAATTTTTCAACCAGGATGTGCGTCGTCTTCCCGATCCCCTTTTGCCCTCCACCTTCCCTTGTATGACCAGCCGCATCAATTCATACTTTTCGTTCCTTAGAATGTGACCGAAATATCCCATTTTCCTTTTCTTTATGGTGTTGAGCAGTTCTTTATCCTTCTTCATTCTTCTTAGCACTCCCATAACTTTCATTTGCTCCTTACTAGGTGTTAAATTATATAAAAAAAACTCACTTTTAATCTATTGTTATGCTGAATCCACAACAGTTTTGACAATGGTTTTTTTTAATCGAGTGATGATACGTACATAAGCCGTGGCATGTGCGTTGGTATGATATGAGGTGATATACAGATGAAAAAATGCCAGACATGACCGGAAATCGAACCTGGGACCCCGGTATAGAAGCCACTCGCGCTGACCACTACACCACGGGCCTCCGCAGTTGAAGGTCACGTTGACAAAAATGTGGAACGATTAGGAAATGTTCTCTTTTTTGTATGGAAAATATGACTAAAAAATGAAAAATGTAGATTTTCTGTTAACTGATATTCCAAAATGCAAGCTTTCCAGTTGTGTCAAAAATATGTAATTAGGCCTACACCTAGAGATTTTTCTAATGTTTAAGTTCTGTTTTGAAACAAGTTCGTTTGTATTCATTTCATTGTTTTTCGTAAATTACAGTTTTTAAAGTTATTACGCAGTATAAAGTATTTACAGAATTTATAAATTAATATAGTTAAGCTGGCCCTAGACGATCAGTCGGATTGATCAAAAGATTGAACAAACAGACTGAAGTGAGGTTCAATCATTTCTTCAGTCGTTTGATCAATACCTTTTAGGAGTGTTGTAGCTGTCTCGTTTCTTTTCCCAGTTTCGTCTGTTACGTTTTTCTACTCGTTTATACGATTTTTTACGTTTTTCGTTCGCGGTGTTGTACTGAAACAATGAGTTCCAACCCGGATTTGTCCTTCCTTTTACTGAGTGTAGCTGCCCTCCAACAGAAGAGAAAGGATAATAATAAAAATAAGAAGAGGAAAAGGCGGTGGTCAAAAGAATGGTATAAAATGAGAAACCGTTTCAGTCATGAACATATTCTCAGCGTTCTGCGCGATACGGAGCCAGAGGATTACAAGAACTTTGAACTTCAATCTGATCTTTTATGAACAAAATGTCGTAGTATTACCAGAGCGAAGGTTCTGGGATGTCATCAGCCGACTAGACGCTCAATCGCCCTCTTCAGTCGTGTGTCTAAATCAAAATTTCTATCAATCTCCTTCAGTCATTGACTCAATCGTCAAACACACTTCTAGACGCTCAATCATGACTGTCTCGGTCGATTGATCAAACACTTTTGATCAAAAGACTTATCGTCTAAGGCCACTTTTACATGTTAAATTTTTTTGGTTCCTTCTTCTTTTTGTCTTCTGCTCCTTCTTGTTCCTACTCTTCTTCTTCTTCTTCTTCTTCTTCTTCTTCTTCTTCTTCTTCTTCTTCTTCTTCTTCTGTTTATTGTTGCTGTTGTTGGTGAGGTTAAATAAAAAGATGGCTCTTATGAAAAATAGTTATGAAATGCCGTAAACTGGACTCCTTTAGTCATGTGATTAGAGACGAGAAGTACAGAATTCTGCAGGAAACCATGCAGGGAAAGGTAATTGGGGTACAAGTCAATGTAGAACATCATAGTTGAGTAATCTTCGGGACTGCTATCGTACGAGCTCGTTAGTCGACAGAACTCAAGAGGCCTTGATGGTACCTATCTTTCTCAGAGGACGAAGCTCCTGAAAAAGGAAAGATTAAAAAACGCCAAGAGATAAGAAATTGTTGTGACGTGACCCATGTAATTCATTCGGAAAAAATATTTTAATATTTTATTACTACTAATTAGTTATTTCTGTTTCAGTTAAATTGACATTTATTTCAATGACCTGAACGAATTCTCTTAAACTGGATCGGCTACTATAAAAGATTTCTTATCGTGTTGATTAAACTTTAGATAACGTCGACTTTAATGATAACAATAAACAAGTTTAATGTGGAGACATTGTAATCCCTTAAGAAAATTAAAATTCAAACCAGATAATAACAAAATAAGAAATTCATAAATTATTTACGACCATCAAGGAATCAATATTTGCAATATTATGTACAATGTATTATAGTACATAGTAGTATCAGAAAATTACATTTAAATATTTGAAATTAATCTATTACTCTTCCTTAAATACTGGGTGTCAATAAAATATGGAAGCTTTTGGTATAACCTGTAATCTTCTCAACAAATCGGCGGAAAATGCATTAACTTTCTGATTTCTACTAGCTTTATTACAGTTTACTCGTGTTTATGTTCCACTTCGATTTTATGTCCTTAACATCGATTACAACTTCCCGTAACCCAACTCCCTGGACCCATATCGTAGGACCCACTAACGGAGTACAATATTAAGGATCTGTCAATCGAAAGCTCTGATCCAAGGAACGTAGTGTCATTCCGTCATCAGGACTTAAGCGGCCTGCCTACAATAGGGCAGAGGACAGCCATTTGCTAGTCGAGACCATGTGGAGGCGCCTTTGGAGAGTGGCAGCGTACTTAAAAAAACTTCCGTGAAAGTCTGATAGGCAATATCGGTGAACAGATCCGCCGATAATACAGATAGGACTGACAAGGGGTAAAGAACAAAAAGGAAGAAAGAAGGATATGAAAGAAGAAAGAGTGGATGATGAGACAGAAAGAACTGCCAAGTGACACACCAATCCCTACTCCCGGAATGACCGAAGGGAACGCCGAAGCCTCCCGACGGATTCTACCCCCAGTTGGTAGGGGCAAAACAGTCCTCGAATGTAACCCTACTGATCTTCTCAAAGATCCTATCTCATGCACGGCCTGTAATTAAAATAACGGAAATACGAACTTCGTCAGATATATAACTATCAGATATATAACTTTACGCTAGATATAGATTTCTTAGATTAGTTAATATCTAACTTATTTACCCGGGCTGAAGTGCAATTCTGGTCGATCATACAGATATGGAGCACAACTAAATTTATAAGCAGCATTTATAATAACTTTTTTTTTAGCTCTTATTTGTTATCGGGAACTGTACATTATTGACAACTACCCAATTTGATCGCTGCTTTTGCTGTATTTTTTGACGTGAATAAGGCATGAATTTAAACAGGGACCCCCAGTAGAGTTTGTTCACGGATTGCTGTCAGCTGGTCACCATACCAAGTCGCTTGCCCAACCGGTGTTACTTAACAAATAATAGCGACTTACTACCAGCTGACTGACTGGGCTGGCCCGAAGGCCATAATAACTTAAGTAAAGGATAAAAGCTATATCAGTAGGGTAATGCTTTTATCGTTTTATCTCCCTTGGAACAATCATTGTGTACGAGCTACCGTAAGTACGGCAACATCAGCTGTTACGTGCAAGTATGATTTATAATATAGTGCCTTGAAGTTGTCAGATCCCTTGAAGCATTACACGAACACCTTCTCTTCCCTTCTATGGAGGACTTTATTTACAATACCTCGAAACGGCTACACGACGCTGGGAAAACTGACGGACCCCAGATCATTCAGGACTTGTACCGACGCCCACACCCACCTGAAGTCTCTATCCCATTACCATTCCACGACTTTATCTAAATTTTAGTATGACCCACTTAACAAAATTTAGAGTTGCCACATTTTTATTCTGCCCTGTATTCCTCTTATTTGCCCATGCCCCTCCTACTTGTATGACTCACTCCCCCCAGTTGGTAGTTGTCCCCATGTTCCTATGCATAATCACTCCACTACGGTGAAAAGAGCCGCCATTTTAAATTAATAAACACTCAGAAGATAAAAATGCCGGTGATTATGCCAAACTCTACCCTTTCCGTCTCCCCTGAAATCATAAACTAACCCCTACCTTAAATTATACCTTTAGTCCACGTTCAGTAAAATGCATGCCTTCCCCTCACCAAGATAATAGGCCTCCCACAAAACTGAAAAAAGGCCACTGAAAAATAAAATAAAAGAGCCGCTCTTAAACCCACTTGTCCCTTAATTTAAATTTTCCACAAATAACTTCTAAAAATAAATTACCTCCTTTCAAGTCCCAGTTCCAATGTCCCACGAACCAGAATCCTATTTCCTATTTAAACTATAAAATTCCCCCTAAATTTCTTGAGGTTGCAATTATTCTGTTATATTGTTCCCCGAGCGACCAGGTGTTCCTTAACACGATGTCGCCATCATAGGGCTTCTTAGCCCTCTCAACCAGGATTCAGGATTCAGGATTCAGCATTTCTAAAGAGTCTAGAAGGTAATAAGCGACGTAACACATGGGAGCGGCACCAACCCTAGGCGATCTCCAGCTCTTGTAATCTATCTGAAACTGATTCCCTAAAAGAACCTGGACTACCAATGGGGCACACCCGTGAAAGCATCAGATAGGGATAATGGATGACAAGCTATGCTTTGTCACCGTGATGTACTTGAATCAGCTAACAGCCCATTACGTCCTCTCCTTCTATTTTGCTACGGTCCGATCTTTTTTGAGAAGGGACATTAGAACCCTGCTGTCGCTCCATTGAACTCCCTTTACTTTTATTGCGTCGACTTTTCTCAGAAATTCACGATTGTTGCTTAGGTCAACAGCCGAAAGGCTGGTTTGAATCTCTGGTGGTTTTACTAAGTAAAAACGAGGAGTGAGGTGGTTTACTTTTGCCTTCCTCACTGAATTGAAAGAGTATGCTTATCAGCATGCCAGGCCCTCTGAAACGGATCTACTTTCTATCCTGCAAATGATACCTCCACTTCATTCACCACAGGGTCTAGCTGTATAAAATGAAATTCATTACTCTCAGAGGAGATAACTCCAATGACTGGTGTCTTTTACACCTCTACCTCTTCTATTATTAAGTGCTTCAGTCATATCATTGGCTGACCATTGTGATAAGAAACAGAACTATTTTTTGTGGTCCAAGAACTAGCAGATCGAGTGCAAATAATTTAACTCTACACCTGCCTTGTTATGGGCATAATAAATAAGTATTCTTAGGGAATTTATAAATAAAATACTTATTTAAAATACATGAAACATAAAAAATTTATTTTTCTTTTTGGCCAAAATGATGTAATTTTCACCTCAGTCCCTCTTAAGATGGGGAGTCTACCTTCAAGAAAATGTTTTTGTGCGTATGAAATGCAGCTATTATTTTTATTAAATCTCTTGACTTGTGTATTTTACACGTCTGCCTATTCTGTTGTTAAATAGTTCAGTCATTTAATTGGCTGACTATGTGATAAAATAGAACTATTTTTTTTAGCCCTGGAACCAACAGATCGAGTGCAATTAATTTAACACTCCACCTGCCCGTTGAGCAGGCGGACAAAAAATTCACAATAAGGCTGTAATTTATTAAAAAATTCATCTTCCTTTCGAAGTAAATTTTTTCAGAATCCTTTCTTAGCAAACACCTACGACCCAAATGAAATTTACCCATTAGATTTCAAGTTTCGAGGCCTTGTGATTCTGTAGGTGTCGTGATGAGCGAGTGGATTTTGCTTTCACGTGTACAATTTTCTGCCATTTTTGACAAGCCGTCGTAGCTCAAAATATTTATTTTCCATTCTGTTTAAAAAAAGTTACATGTACAGTTTCCATTTTTTTTTAATCCCTAATGTGTGTACATTGCAATCTGTTCAAATTAGAACAATAAGTAACCCCATGATTCAATTAGATGAGGATGATGTATATGACGTGTAAATGAGGTGTAGTCTTGTACAGAACCCAGGCCGATCGTTCCTAAAAGAGTATGACTAATTGAACCCTAACCATCAAATTAAACCGGTAACCACTGTCCAGAATTTAATTCTATATAAAAGTAACTACCTTTACTAAGATTTGAACCAGGAACCTTCATGTAGGAAAACAGCTGACTCGCGGCGACGCTTTATCTCTAGACCAACCCGGTGGGTCTATTTCCATTTTAAATTTTGATTTTTAAAAAAGTTTTCCAGAGGAGCTTTATTGTGGAGGGGAAGAACTATTTTGAATAAAAATGCATATTATAGTTTTTATAATACATAGTTGGAACGGATGAGAAATTTCATTTTTCTTTATTGAGAAAGTGAAGAATGTTTAAGTTTCTTACTTTATCAACACCCTGTTATAATATTACAATACCTATATATTTCTTACTCAATGTAATAACAAAAAATAAAATATCAATAAATTTATAAATCCTCTTTGTGATAAATTGTTAAGTTCCCTCTTGATAAGTACTTCCGGTTATACCCATTATCCTAATGAATTTCACAACCCGTACAACGAAAGTGGTTGTTCACAATAAGCTTATAATACTTAGTATATAGCTACAATAAAATATATTCATTATATTATTGTTATTTTATTATTGTGGTATAAAAATTAATAATGCAACCTCAGTAGTTCAATAAAAATAATAGATCTCTGAATTCTTCTGAACTTTAAAATAAAATTTTTCTCCTCCTTCTCCTCTTTCTTGTACCCCTCCTACTCCTTCCCCTTCTTCTCCTCATCTTTCTCCTCCTCTTCCTCCTACTCCTAATACCCCTTCCGCATCCATGATCAAGTTTAAATTTTTCAACACTTTTTTTTGTCATCAGTTCTCGACTGGTTTGATGCAATTCTCCAAGCTGTTCTGTCTTGCGCAAATCTTTTCATAATATCTACATACCTGTAACACCTTACATCTTTTGTAATTTGCTTTATATATTTTAACTTTTGTCTCCCCCTACAATTCACTCCCTCCGTTCTTGGGATTTTGTTGTCCATGTCACTTCCGTACAGAATAACTGAAGCTGCCATAAAAAACTGTTTGAAATAAAAATTGTAGGTTTTAAATTTTTTACAACTTTTAATATGTGCACTTTTGACCTAAAATGCATATTAAGGCCGTATTCTGAAAACCCCCATTTTTTTCTACAAGAGCCCATCCTCTCCAAGAATTTCAACAGACATGGCACTTATTCTATCTTGTAGAGTATAAGAAATAATAACTTGAGGGCCTCCGGCAGAGAGCAGCAATGTGCGGATTGTAAACCCATTTCAGGTAAAATATCTAATTTTTTAAGTATTAAGTAGTAAGTATATCTGAAACTTGTCGGAAATAACGTATTTTTGTAAAACAAAGTATTTCGCATGTTGTATATATTCTATAAAATTTCGAAAAACACACTATTTATGAGAAAATGTGTAATATAATAAACGTTTTGTTTTTGAAGAAAACCCCTTATTTTTTCTAATAAATCGTCATTGTTCAACAACTATAGCATGGATTAACATAATATTTGACCAGCGTGTTCTGTAATATTTATAAAAAACGATTATGCAATAAAATTTCACAAAAAATCATTACTTTTTTAGTTTCGAGGTATTTTCATAAATAAATTTTCTAAAATCGCGAAACACGACATAAAAAAGTCAGCGTGCGAGAAACTTTTCCGTTTTTAAAGATGACTATATAAATTTAGGAAATGGAATAATTAGAAAATTTTTAATTAATCATTAGTGAAAGAATTATTCAATACAGTTGAACAATTACGATTTATTTGAAAAATACGTTTTTGTCTTCAGAAATAAAACGTTTTCTATATTATACATTATCTCATTAAGCGAGTGTTTTTTCGAAATAATTTTATAGAATGAAAAATATGCGAAATACTTTATTTTATAAAAATACGTCATTTTGGACAAGTTTCAGTAACTTAAAAAAATATATATGTTTTCTGAAATACGAGGTGTGGCTATTAAATAATGAGACTGACGTTGTAAAAAAATTTATTTTAATTTTATACATAATCTCTTATTGTCACCTTCAATATACACTCCTTTTCTATCCCTACAACGCTCCATGAGAATTTTTCATTGTTGGAAACAAATCTTGTCCCTTTTAATGCAGATTTCACCTTAGAAAACAGGGACAAGATTTGAGTCTGTGGAAGCTGTAAAAGAGAAAGCGGCACGTGTCCTGAAGGAGCTGACAGAGGATGACTTCCAGCACTAGTTCCAACAATGGAAGATTCGCATGGAGCGTTGTAGGGATAGAGAAGGAGTGTGTATTGAAGGTGTCAATAAGTGATTATGTATAATATAAAATTAAAATTTTTGCAACGTCAGTCTCGTTATTTAATAGCCACACCTTGTACGACACGCGTTTTAAATTATTATGATTATATATCTAAATAATCAGTGATGATCCAATATTTTAATCAACCTACTACTGTCAACAGATACTTAAAATTAAGAAAACGAATACACAATAGAAGAACATTTTGTGTCTTATATCTATAATAGTAACATTAGTCGTGAAGAAATAACAATACATTGTGGGATAATAACATTACGTTTAGGTGTGGACTGCAAAACACTGCAGTACTACTGTACCTTGCAGTTCCGTTATTTGTCCCTTGTTGCACTCTATAAAAGAAACTGAAACTTGTAATAGCATTCTGTCTGCACTGCTAATGAAATGTAATTTATCTTTTTTACTATTTATTGTATTCTTACCCTGAATATAAAATACAGATACATTTTAATCTCTTAAACTCACCTCTGACTTTTTAACTTTATCCAAGGAAATGGTTTTTTAAATAGAAAATACGTAGGTTTGTTATACAAGAAATCTTAACGGACCACTATTTGAACTTTATTATAAGTTGCAGCAAATAAAACTGTTTATGGCCGTCTCCATAGCGTAGTGGTAGCGGGCTAGCCTACCACGCGGAAGTCCCGGGTTCGACTCCCAGCCAGGGTCTTTTCACAAAAAAATTTTTACAAAGTTAAAAAACACCGTTAAATATCCCACCGTAGTCGCTGATGACCGAGCTGTTGATGAGACTTTAAATAAATAACAAAAAAAAATGTTCATCTTCATTAAAATATGCAATAAGTTTTTTTTTGCTAGGTTAGGACCAACAATAGATTACATGTAGCACTTAGTATTACTTTCTTCTGCCTAGATAAATATGTAGGAAGGAAAGTATTGTTTTCGTGTCGAAATTTAGTTTTCACCGGATATTCACGTTTTCAGACCCCATGAACCCAAAAAAAACATGTTTTTAACGATTGGTCTTTGTGTCTGTGTGTAAATAAAATATCTCAAGGACGGTACATCGTACAAAGTTGAAACTTGAAACTAAAGTTAGGTACTAACCCGACATGAACATTTTCATCAAAATCGGTCTACCGGAAGTAGTAGTCTATTCGTGTAATTTTTCGCTTTTTCGCGAATTTCTCAAAAACGGCTTCTACGAATTTTTAAAAAATTGGCTCATTTACTACATGTTTTATGCTCTACATGATAGGGTAGGCGCCATGTTTGCTGAAATTCTTGGGGAGGCTGTGCTCTTGTAAAAAAATGTTTTTTTTTAAAAGATTGCGGTCTTAATATGCATTTTAGCGTAAAAGTATTTATAATCAAAGTTGTAGAACATTTAAAAACCTAACACTTTTACTCCAAACAATTTTTATATAATTTTTAGTTAAACGGTAATTAGTGATTTTCTGGGTTTTTTATGAAAACCTGTAAAAATGGATTTTTTTATGATTTCAGCCTTAGTATGCACTTAACGACAAAAAAGTGTACAGTCAAATTTAAAGGAAATGACCCCAAAAACATATTTTTTTGGGTTTAAGGGGGCCTGAAAACGTTTATTTTCGGTAAAATCTCGATTTCGAAAAAGTCGTCATGAAAACAATACTTTCACCTTCCCTATTTATATTCATATGCGGTTAGAGAAAGCAAAAATCTGTTGTGAAACACACGACTTTCTCTTGCCAATGCAAATAATGAACAATATACCTCACATTAGTAGTAAAACATTAGAATTAAACTAATAAACTAACGTTAAAAAACGTAACCTAATTTTAATCATGAGCGAAATACTTAAAATGAAAATAAACCACCTTAGTTTGGCTTAATAACACGGAAAATCACTCTTTCATGCCAAAGTAGGCTCTGTAGAGAAAAATTTTTAAAAGAAAAGTTGAACATCTTTTAATTTCCTATAAATTTCATTTTATACATTTTTATTGTAAAATGCATACTAAGGCTGAAATCTTAAAAACCATTTTTTTACAGATTTTCATGAAAAACAGAAAATCACTAATTACCGCTAAACTAAGTGTTATAAAAAAAAACTGAAATAAAAGTTGTAGGTTTTTTAATTTTCTACTACTTTTGTTGTATACAATTTTGTGTTAAAATGCATATTAAAGCCGTAATTTAAAAAAAAAAATTTTACGAGAAAACAACCCCTCCAAGAATTTCAGCAGACATGTCCTATCTTGTAGAGCATAAAAATTGTAGTAAAGGAAGCGATTTTAAAAAAATCCATAAGAGCCGGTTTTGAGAAAATCGCAAAAAAGTAAAAAATGAGACGAATAAACTACTACTTCCGGTTGACCGATTCTGATGGAAATGTTCGTATCGGGTTCTTAAGTAGTACCTAACTTAAGTTTAAAGTTTTAACTTCGTACAATGTTCTTTAAATATTCTGTTCACACACACACACACACACAAATCGCTAAAAACATGTTTTTCGGTTCAGGAGGTCTGAAAACGTGTAGATCCGGTGAAAACTCAATTTCGAAAAATCTACGTAAAAACAATACTTTCTTTCCTATATTCTTATAGGCAAGAGAAAGTATAAAGAAAAATTAATGGATTAACTCCTCGCTACTGTAAAAACAATCTCAAAATCCAATTAAAATACAAATTTGCATTTGTATTAACATTAAAGAATTAAACATAAATTATTTTACTCTTAAATACTTGATCTTGATGTAAGTAAAGATCTTGAGTTTGTAGACAATGGTAAACGATATTTGATTTTTAAAGTACTGTAGCAACTAACAAGTAAAGGTATAATGTACTAAATGACAATGAACTTGGTTGGGTTAGCTCTTGAGAATTGATTAGCGTGACTCATGAACTAACAACACTAAATGAACGACCGAGTGTTTCGTGAACCGTGAATCAACAGTATCATGGAACCTAACCTTTTTATCTTACAAAGATTTTAAGTACTAACAGTGAATCAACCAATGTCTCGTGATTTTGTTTTATTATACTGTTGATCAATAAGAACCGATTTATTTATGTTATAAGATGTGATCATATTGCATGATTTTCTGCGCAACAGTGAACTAATAAACAATTTTAAGATTTCTTAATGTAAAGTAAAACTATATAATAACTTTCCAGTAACTATTTTGAGTTAATTTGAAGTTATATCAACTCCTTCCTCATAAGCAATTACTGTGGGTTATAGAATAGTGGATTTTGACGTTTAATAATTTGCAAAATCTGGTCGGAAATTAAATCCGGGAACTTTTATTTTGCAGCCTAGTATACTGCGACAAACAAGTTATCAATTTTCACTAACTTATTATTGCAATTTTTACTTTCTTTTATCTATATGAATATATATAGGAAGGAAAGTATTGTTTTCATGTCGATTTTTCGAAATCGAGTTTTCACCGGATCTACACGTTTTCAGACCCCCTGAACCTAAAAAAACATGTTTTTAGCGATTGGTCTGTGTGTGTGAACAGAATATCTCAAGAACGGAACATCGTACGAAGTTTAAACGTGAAACTTAAGTTACTCGTAGATACTACTACCGGACCCAACACGAACATTTCCATTAAAATCGGTCAACCGTAAGTAGTAGTTTATTCGTGTAATTTTTAACTTTTTTGAGATTTTCTCAAAAACGGCTCCTACGATTTTTTTTAAATCGCATTATTTAGGCCTACTACATTTTTTATGCTCTACAAGATAGGGTAGGTGTCATGTTTGCTAAAATTCTTGAGAAGGCTGTTTTCTCGTAAATAAATTATTTATTTTTAGATTGCGCCTTTAATATGAATTTTAGCACAAAAATGATAAAATGAAAGTTGTAGGCTTAAAAATCCTACAACTTTTATTTCAAACATTTTTTTTGTATAACGTTTAGTTTAGCGGTAATTAGTAATTTTCTAATTTTTTCCCCTGAAAATCTGTAAAAATAAATCGATTTTTTTAAAGATTTCAGCCTTAGTATGCATTTTACGACAAAAATGTATTATAATAAAATTTATGGAAAATACTTTTATTTAAAGCATTTTTCTCTACAAAGCCTAGTTTAGCGTGAAAGAGTGATTTTCTGTATTTTTATGCCAAACTGAGGTTGATTTTCATTTTGCGTATTTCACTCAAGATTTATGGTTTATGTGGATTCATGGTTTATGTTTTTTGAGGTTAGTTTTTTAATTATTTCTAATGTAAAGTTATATTGTTCGTTATATGCATTGGCAAGAGAAATTCGTATGAGTGTTTCACACCAGACTTTTGACAATATTTTCATTATTTTTAATTCATTGTATTTTAAAACGTTGTATACTTAATATTAGGTTTGAATATTTTCATAAATACGCCCAAACAGACGATTGTTGTGTTAAACTATTTACACTCAATCTGTTAGTTCCAGGGCTACAAAAATTTTTTTGTTTCTTATCACATGGTCAGCCAATTAACTGCCTAACTGCCCTATAACCCTTTGCCCCTGCGAAATCTTGCTGTTTACTTCCGCTGCATTTGTTCTGCTCCTATCAAAGATGACTCCCGGGTATTTAAAACTTTTACAGCTTTTCACTACACCCGTACCCAGCTTAATATCATTTCCTGACTCACCAACAGGAAGATGTTCAGTCTTGTTTACATTTATATTGGGCTCCATCTTTCTTACTCCTCTTGCAACTTCCTCATCATATAGCTGGCATCATCGTGATCAGCAGATTTGACAACTTGATCATCCGCAAAGAAGAGAGTATAAAGTATATTGTCGGCAACAGGGATTCCCATACCACAGCATTTCCTTCCCCATCCTTCCGCAGCTTCACTGACATAAATTTTGAAGAGCATGGGTGCAATACAGCAACCTTGGCGTAGTCCCTTTAGATTACTTGTAAAAAATCATAATTGAGCAGGGTAAAGGACGGGAGGCACATGCAAATCATAAATGGAACTACTCAGTCATAAAGGGACTCCCCCATTCCTTGGGTTGATGTAATTAGTATTTATATACCAGTAGGGCACTCATTTGTCCTTGAGTCAAGGAATTGTCTCTGAAGGCGGATAAACCACAGGATGGTAAACGATATAAAGATAAGGAAGATGATTTGGACAAGCACCGCATTTGAGATACGCACGGATGAGTCAAAACCAAGTTCATGGTCATTAGAAGAGACAGGATTAGCAACGTTAACCTGTACGTCCATGACCAACCGATAGAAAGAGTGAGGCAAATGACAAACCTTGGCACTCTTGTGAATGAGGATTGGAAAAACTTGGAGGAAATAGGACCCCCCCTGCCCTCCGAAAGCACAACTTGTCGATCCCAGGGCTTCTCTATGTCAAGAGTTCTGCTTGAAAGTAACTCCGAAATATTTTGTTCGCCCACACCAATCGCTTAAACCATGTTTTTGGGTTCAGAAGACCTGAACACTTGTATTTCCGGTGTAAACTCAATTTTGAAAAATTGTGTTGAAAACAATAGCTTACTTTCCTTTCCTATTCATTGATATAGGGACAAGAGGAAGTAAAAAATAAAGTTTTTCACTTCTTTTCGCACTTTCTCATTTCAATATTATATCTTTTGTTAATACAAAATTCTACGGTGTTCAATAATAATTAATATTTTTAAAGATTCAATTAATTTTTATATCAAATAATAGCCTAAGCTGTTTAAAAAAAAAGTTAAATGTTACTTAAAGTTGATGATTAATTAATAAAATACTAATTTAATTGACCGTAGCTTTTTCTAAAAAATTATGTATTTTAAAATGTAATTTTCACTAATTATTCCCACATAGTACTTATATAACGTAATTATTTTAAGGTAACTGACAGATGTCAAGAGATTATGTCAGGAAACATGCTCCCGTTTACGGAAATAACAGTTCTTTAAACTTGTAGCTTACGGTTCTTTACCGTCTGTAAATTATTGAAAAAAATGTATAAAACATAATCAGTTTTGATCATGTTTTTCCAAGTTTATTATTAAAAATTATTATTGTTATATATTTTTAAATTTTTTCCTAAACGTATAATGTATCCTTAACATTTATTGATTTTTTTATCGTTTGGAGGTTATACGTGATCTAGACAATGAACATCTCCCAGGTATCCCCCAAGGCGTCTATGCAAACGATGGAGCAGAGACATTATGAGGTAAACTGTACTACGTACGTACAAAATTTTCAAAATTTTGACATATTTTTGTAAGCAAACATCCTTATAACGTCCTGTTCTGGGTGGTTTTCTCCTTGAAATACCTAATTAATACGTAGTTATAATTTTATTATTTTCACTAGTTGTCAAATTGTACATCGTGAAATTTTAATAAAATAAATTTAAAAATCTGGTGTGAAACACTCACACAACTTTCTCTTGCCAATGCAAATAATTAACAATAAACCTAACATTAATAATAAAACATTAGAAATAAACAAAAAACCAACCTCAATAAACATAACCTTATTTTAATCATGAGTGAAAGACGCAAAATGAAAATCCACCTGTTTGGATTAAAAATACGGAAAATCGCTCTTTCACGCGAAACAAGGCTCTGTAGAAAAAAATGTTATAAATAAAAGTTGTAGATCTTTTAATTTCCTATAAAGTTTATTATATACACTTTTGTCATAAAATGCATACTAAGGCCGAAATCTTTAAAAAAATAGATTTTTTACACGTTTTCGTGAGAAAAAAACAGAAAATTGCTGATTACTGTTAAACTAAGCGTTATACAAAAAAACGTTTGAAATAAAAGTTGTAGGTTTTTAAATTCTCTACAACTTTTGTTATATAAATGTTTGCGCTAAAATGCATATTTAAGTTGCAATCTTAAAAACCAATTTCTTTACGTAAAAACAGCCTCACCAAGAATTTCAGCAAACATGGCGCTTACCCTATCTTGTAGAGAATAAAAAATTGAATAAACCAGGCGATTTTTTAAAAAATCGTAGGACCAGTTTTTGAGAAAATTGCAAAAAAGTGAAAAATTACACGAATAAACTACTACTTCCGGTTGAACGATTTTGATGAAAATGTTCGTGTCGGGTCCGGTAGTGGTATGTAACTTAAGTTTCAAGTTTCAAGTTCGTGTGATGTTCCGTTCTTGAGATATTTTGTACACACAGACACACAGACCAATCGCTAAAAACATGTTTTTTGGGTTCAGGAGGTCTGAAAACGTATAGATCCGGTGAAAACTCGATTTTGAAAAATCGACATGAAAACAATACTTTCCTTTCTATATATTCATATAGGCAAGAGAAAGTAAAAAATGTTTGTAGGTTAGATTTACCTCCTTTTAGTAACTACGTATTTTTTTCATGTCTGCGTATTGTACTAGCTTTTTTATTTACTTATTTACAATTAACAATTAATTTCTTGTCATATTATGTAATTTACGAGGGTAGGCTGATTACTAATGCACAGATGCTTGTAGAACGCGAACAAAATGAACTTCAGGAGCGCGCTTGGTGGCATTTGGAAGTACTATTTTTCCTTTATACGCTTGCACAGTTTGAAAACGTTGCGTTCATCCAATTTGTTTTGAGTATTGCAAGTATGGCGCCGTGTTCTGGTGCTATGTCAACGCGAGTTAAACAACGTGCTGTTATCGAATTTTTAACTGCCGAGAAAGTGACTCCTTGTGAGATTCATTTGTGCCGGGGGACGAGTCATGGGTTCATCATTACGACCCCGAAGAGAAAAGGCAGAACGGTGAATATCGTCCTCCACATTCTCCCAATGTGAAAAAGTTCAGAACACAACCATCCGCAAAAAAAAATTCTTTTGACTGTGTTTTGGGATGCTCGCCGAGTTTATGTGACTGATTACCTAGAACGAGGGGCAACGGTAAATTCTACTCATTACACATAGACTCTAAAACACCTCCAACGTCGAGTTGAGAGGCAGCCACGTGCCAATAATCTTGCTACATGACAATGCTCGTCCACACACCTCGCGTGCAACTAAAGAGGCTCTGAGATACCTGAAGTTTGAACCGATTCCACACCCTCCTTATTCCCCCGACCTTGCACCTCGCAATTTATTTATTTCCTATTCTCAAGAGAGACCTTAAGGGTAATCATTGCAGCTCGGACAATTAGATGAAGGCAGCTCTTGCGTCCTGGGTTCGAGAAAAGTCGGAAGAATTTTCCAGTGACGGAATGAAGATACTTATTTTACGTTGGGAGAAATATGTAATGCTTAAATGTGACTATGTTGAAAAATAAATGCATGATTTTGAAGGTTAGGAATTTTACTTTAATTTTTTTCCTGATCTTGCTATTTGTTTTTGTTCGCGTTCTACAAGCATGTGTGCATTAGTTATCAGCCCACCCTCGTAGTAATCATTATTTTCTTTAAGTATGTTAAAGATCACAATTTTCTTTGTAATGTGAAAATTTTAAAAGTAAAATCCGTTGATCCGTTTTAATACGATGGCTATTTAAAAAAAGTATTATTTTGGCTCTACGTAAAGATTAAGAAATGATTTTTCGACTGGACCATGGATTTGTACAATAGTATTATGCTAAGTACAGACGTTTGCATTTAAAATTACAAACAAAAAAAACATGGGATTTGTGATTTAAATAGAAAAATTCTATTAAATTGGTTGAGGGGAAACTGGTTTTCACAGCGGACTTATTTCGTGACATGTATTATATTGTAATATACCGGGCCTTTTGGCAGTTCTGTTACACTTAAATTTCTTCCCTCTCTCCTTTTTGTGCTGTCAGCCTCTTCAACCCTCTAGGGTGATAAAGTGCACATTGTTGATGGAGGAGGTGCATTAGTTCTGTAGCCTTCCTAAATAACAATTGGGTACTGGATCACTTTTATACAATCCTTATAACTGATTTCCAGTTATTTTATAAATTCCAAAACATGTCCTAGGCAGTCCATTATTCATGTTGATGATTTTCTTGGAATAAAAATCATCCTTAAACAATACATACTTGTTTGTTAAAAGAAGAATCAATAGAATGATA
Source organism: Catonia carolina (assembly GCA_035578175.1). Taxonomy (NCBI): domain Eukaryota; kingdom Metazoa; phylum Arthropoda; class Insecta; order Hemiptera; family Achilidae; genus Catonia; species Catonia carolina. Next base: position 41,577,210 of record JAQMRL010000006.1, on the reverse strand, counting down.
TATGTAAATGAACGTGCCAAAGAGAATGAGAGAAGAACTTACTAGAAAGAAAAAGAGATATGATGTAGTTAAAGAATACACCACACGGCAGTTGACAACGACAATAGATTTTTGCTCGTATTGTCATATCGTTAATTAAAGCTTCCGTTAGCGAGAGTGCGTGAATATTATATACATTAGTGTGTCACTATGTTACACGTGCGTGAATACACAAGCATGCATTCTTGCGTACGTGAGTGCAATCTATCAATACATTATCTATCAGCACCTACCTCATTTACCTGTTGTGAATTTTGATTGGATACAAATACTATAACCGAGTCTTGAAGGATTTTGTACTCGTTAAAAGTTACATTATAGATATATCTATCTACTCCGATAGATTGGTTTCATCGTAACAAAGAGAGAATATTATCGGCTCTATTCATAGATAAATAAATCTCATTATTTATAGGTTACATACATTTATCTACGCTTATTTAGACTACAACCTTCTATAATGTAATTGGATAAATCTTACATACATATACTATAATCTAGTTCATTGTTGTATCTTGATTGACCTTACATATCCTATAAAATTATTCATTAACATATTACAACATTTCTTAGGATTCCCACAGGTCAATTTCTATTATAATCACTCCTAACTTTATACCGGGTTTAGATGAGGTTTATTAAGTGAAACAATAGATCAAACATCAAAAGTTAGATCCTTCATATGGCGCCCACGTTTAATTTTAAGGGGAGTATGATTTAAAAATAAATTGATTTTCAGATTTTAACACTCGAATACAGTTTGAATTTCGCGGTTTCCAGTGGTAACAACATCACGTTTCTATGGCAACTAGATATACCTGTATAATATAAATTATATATATATTTTTTTTTTATTTTATTTATAATAGCATCAACAGCTTGGATTTTAGCGACAACGGTGGGTTATTTAACTGGAACAGTGGGTTTTTACTTGTGAAAATTTCCAACCCTAGCCGGGAATCGAACCTGGGATCTCCGCGTTGTAGGCTAGCGGACTATCGCTACGCTACGCAGGCGGCCATTTTTTAATTTTATTTATATTTCTTTTTACTCTAATTTTTGAATGTTACAATCTTTTCAATTTAGAACAATAAGCAACACTGTCATCCAATGCGATGAAGTTCATGGGTATGACTTGTACTTTTAAAAAAACCGTATAAAAACCGTTTTTTTCTACGAGAGAACAGGCTTTCCAAGAATTTCAGCAGACACGGCGCCTACCCTATTTTGTAGAACATAAAAATGTAGTAAATGAGGCGATTTTTTAAAAATCGGAGCCTCTTTGAGCAAAACCGTGCAAATGACACCTTCACTTCATTCAACACTGGGTCTGGCTGTATAATGAAATTAATCACTCTCAGAGGACTCTGACTAGTGTCTTTTACACCTCTACCTCTTCTATTCTAAATGCTTCAGTCATATAATTGGCTGACCATATGATAAGAAACAGAATTATTATTTGTACCCCTAGAACTAGCAGATCGAGTGCAAATAATTTAAAACTCCATCTGCCTGTTATGGGCATAACAGAGTTATCTCCTCTGAGTGTAATGAATTTCATTATACAGCCAGATCCTGCGGTGAATGAAGTGAAGGTGTCATTTTTAGGGTAGAAAGTAGATGCTTTTCGGAGGGTTCGGCTTGCTGATAAGCATACTTTTTCTCTCAGTGAGGATGCCAATAGTAAACCACCTCAATGCTCCTTTTACTTAATGAAGCCTATACAAGTTCAAACCAACCTTTTGGCTGAAGACCTAAACAACAACTGTTTATTCCTGAATTTTTTACAGAAAAAATATCCAATAAATTTATTTAGCTAATAATAATAATATAATTTTTCAGTTTTTTTCACAGACACATGTAGGAGTGGTTTTTCTGGAGGGGACTGAGCTAAATCTCCCTCCCGAAAGAAGTTCCAGATTTCGTACACATTCCAATTTACTTTATGTTATTTATTTTTTGTTAATTTTTCTTTAAATTAATTATTTTTCTTATGGTTTTGTCTCAATATTCCAATTAATTGTCACTTCAACAGAATGTCTGGTCAATCTTCTTTTTGCGTTTTGTTCGGTAGCAAAACCTTCCCATTTTGTAACCCATTATCCCGTAAAGTACCCGGAATCCGTAAAGGGATTTTTTTTGTTTAACGTCCGACTGAAAAAAATCCCTTTACGGATTCTGGCTCACATTTGTTGTTTAGGTGATCAGCCGAACGTCAAATAATGGGTTACAAAATGTGAAGGTTTAGTTACCGAACAAAACGCAAAAAGAAGAGTGACGAGACATTCTGTTAAAGTGATAATTAATTGGAATATGAAGACAAAACCATAAGAAAAATAATTAATTTAAAGATAAAAAAACAAAAATAAATAACCAAGTAAATTGGAATGTGTACAAAATCTGGAACTTCTTACGGGAGACGGATTTAGCTCCAGTAAAACCGCTCCTACATGCGTTTATGACCGTAAAACTCCGTAAACGGAGTTTTCTTGTCGAAAATTTTACATTTTGAGCAGTTGTTGTTTTAAACCTATAGAGGTTTTTTAAATTTACCATTAAATTTTGAACGATTGATGCGAAATTCACATTTTCCTCTTACAAATTTTGTAAGTTACAGCAGTTTAAAAGTTTTTTTGGTAAAAAAAATTGGCGTTAAACGCATTTTAAACTTTTACATCACCCTTTCTAAATTTTACATATTTAAGAAAACAAACATAATTTTTTTTTTTTGAAGCAAGTTTTGCAACCTTAGAGTCGCTTCTCGCATCCCTTCCGCCATCGCTCCCTATCTCTCCAGTCCCCCTCTCGCAATCCTCTACCTTCCATCTCCTGTCGAACATTGGTCATCCATATTTTCCTTGGCCTACCCCGCTTCTGATGCTGGTTTGGAGTCCATTCAAAGATTTTCAATGGTATTCTCTCCGTATTCATTCGACGAAGGTGGCCATACCATTTTACCTGATTCCTCCCAATGCTACTTAGTTGAGTGTAAGCAATTTGACACCACCTGTCTGTTATGGGCATACATTGAAAATACAACCGGATAAAGTAAACTTATAATAATCTACAAAAAAACTCAAATATCGATGTATCGACCCTAACTATTCATTTTTCTTTCAACGAGAGGTCCCTTTTCGCTTTCTCCCTCACATATTTTGAAACGTAGAATCGTTTCGATTTTTAAGGTTTTTAAATTAATTTCCGTTAAAGTTAGATTCAAAATCAATCTGAAATCAAGACTGATATTTATGGTTTATTAGTCGAGGAAGTCTGTAATAATGATTAAGCCACAGAAGCGGTGTCTTTTAAACTTTATAATACAATACAGTGGTATAATTTCATGATGAGGTAATACGTTGTACAGTTTTAAAAGAAGGTAAGGTCAGGGTAATGAAACACCGTTGTTTTCTAAGTGCAATGAACTTACTACGTTACTGGTAAAGAAGTGGTTGAGATAGAAACTTATAGAGAGAGGTTATCAAGAATATATAGTGGGGAGAAATTTATAGAATAGAGAAAGAATTATAAGAAAGAAATTGTAAGAGAGAATTTAGAATGAAAAGTGAACGAAGATGTAGTTAATAAGAATCAAATAAAAATCTTACTTTGTTACGGTATCTTAAAGGTACAAACGTATGCCTACCATTCCCAATACAGTTCACTTGCTTACGGTTTTGTAACGCAGTTGTAGTTTGTATGAATAAAAAATAAAACTGACATAGCGGTCCCTCTTACGGTATTCCAGTGAACTACAACTTGCCTACATCATCATTTTTTATGTATCCCATTTACCATATCTGTATTTTATTATGTTTCATTTTGATATTGTAGGTAGTACTGATTTATAACAGTATATTAAATTCAGTAAAAGTAACTTATTCTTTTATTAAAATATATTAGTGGTAATGATTTTATTTTAAAGATAATAATTCTTTTATAATAATTTATTATGCCCTTAACAGGCCCGTGGAGTGTTAAATTAATTGCACACTTTTGGTTCCAGGGCTAAAAAAAAGTTCTGTTTCGTATCTCACAGTCAGCCAATTATGACTGAACAGAAAAGGTAGAGGTGTAAAAGACACTAGTCAGAGTGTCTCCTCTGAGAGTTATGAATTTCACTATACAGCCAGACCCTATGGTGGATGAAGTGAAGGTGTCATTAGCAGGATGGAAAGTAGGTGCTTTTCGGAGGGCCTGGCATGCTGATAAGCATACTCTTTCAACTAAGTGAGGAAGGCAATAGTAAACCAACTCACTCCTCGTTTTTACTTTGTAAAACCTCTTGAGGTTCAAACCAGCCTTTCGGCTGTTGACCTAAACAACTGTCACCGCCACCCCTTCTAATTAATCATTTACTGTGTTGCCGGCTTCAATAGTTCTTCCGGCCTTTGACGGCATAGCGATAAAGCTTTCGGCTCCCCACCGCAAAGGCGTTTGTCATCAAGGCCAAGCCAGTCGCCGCTCTCTACAACAGCGCTCTCGGCAGCTATATAAAGAGCGCTGCACTGAGCCGAGTCGATTCAATTCCAATCAGACACCGAGACCTTCACTTCGATCCAGACAACGACGAGACGTCCACCACCGCACACGGCTGCCGGACTCCAGCGAGATCTAATCGACGACCCCGCAAGAGAGAAGATGATGCTTCCGCTCGCCGTCCCGTCACCGTAAGCCGTCGACCGGACCGCCATCGCCCGCTGACGCGAGCGATGCCCACAGCGGTTCCTCGATCGAGCCTTACGCCCATCGGACCCGACGAAGCAGCCATCGACGCACTACTGCGAGGGAAGAAAATGACGTTTCCGCCGGACGACGACACGCCGTGTCGCCCAGCCTCCGACCGCCACGACGACTACGACAGACGACCACAGCTTAAACGGCCCTTTTCAGGGCCACCAAATTAATAAGGTTGCCACTTAATGTCGCCATCCGGTGGCACAACAATAATTAATTAATAATTCTTTTAAAGATAATAAGACAAAAGTCATGGAATTCTTTGGAAAGACCCAGTAAGATCCAAAATAGTCGTTAATAGGCACATACCAGAGCAAGTGAGCCTCTAAATACCATGGAACTGATGTCTCATATGAAGATGATTATGATTTGAAAAATAAACTGTATAAATTTTATCAGATATGTGAGACGATTTATACATAGGACACTGAAGCAAAAGACAAGAACCGAAACAAGGTTAAAGTTTCATGAGATGGTGGCAGTTCCAGCCTTGACGTACGGCAGTGACGTATGGGTTAAGAGGAAAAGGGTAGAAAGAAACATCCAAACTGCAGAAATGAAATTCTTAAGGTCTGTCAAGGGTTGTACAATACTGGACAGGATCAAAAATGAAGATATAAGGCAAGAATTGGGAATTTTCCACTCAACGATAAAGTAAAATTGTATCGTGCCCAATGGGTCGATCATTTAAATAGAATACCAGAAAGCCGCTTGCCTAGTATAGCGAGAAGATAAAAACCAATGGGGAAATAGAGATATCGGCAGGCCGAACAAAAGATGGGTGCCGGAACAGGTAGAAATGCCAAACCCGTGAAGAGTAGTTGAAGAAGAAGAAGAAGAATATAATAATTTTGCCGATTCGAATCACATTTCCCTGTTTTTATTCGCTAGATCTCAGCACACATCAATTTTTATTTATTTATTTATTTATTTTATTTATCCCTAATATGTGTACGTTACCATCCGATCAATTTATAAAAAATAAGTAAACCCGTTACCAAATGACTAAAGGATGATATTTATGATGTATAAATGAGGTGTAGTCTTGTACAGACTTCGGTCAATCATTCCTGAAAGAGTATAGTTAATTAAACCCCAACTAAATTACACCGGTAACCACTGTCTAGTATTCAAATATATATAACAGGATTATGTAGATAATTATAATTACAGAATATGGATAATAACAGGCAGGTGGAGTGTTAAATTATTTGCACTAGATCTGCTAGTTCTAGGGCTTCAATAAATTGTTCTGTTTCTTAACACTTGGTCAGACAATTGTATGACTGAATCATTTATGAACAAAAGAGGTAGAGATGTAAAATACATTAGGCAGAGTTATATACTCTGAGAGTAATGAATTTCATTATACAGCCAGACCCTGTGGTGAATGTAGTGAAGGTGATATTTGCAGGGTGGAAAGTAGATACTTTTTGTGGAGCCCGGCATGCTGATAAGCATACTTTTTAACTGAATGAGGAAGGCAATTGTAAACCACCTCGCTCTTTGTTTTACTAAAGAGATTCAAACCAGCCTTTCTAGTCTCTAGTATCTTTGACACCTCTGTCTCTTCAACTTTTAAATGCTTTATTGTGACACTAAACGCTAAGGTCCGTTTCGGGATCTAGGTAATTAAATAATTAATACACTAAAGTTTAAAATTACAAGTATTTATTACAACTAAAAGATTTACAAAATAAATAATAAACTAATTACATTGAAGTAATACAATAAATAACTTAAATAATTTACTTAGTACTACTTACAAACAATTGAACAGAATGCACATATAAAATATAACTGAATAACAATAGTTGATCGATACAATGCCTCGGAATCGTTGATCTCCTCTAACGAACCGATAGCACTCACAGTAAACACTCGTCAAAGATCAAACGAATACTTACTCCCTGACCGCACTTGGGGCTCCCTTTATGTAAGTAGATCAAAGAGTTTTCTCGAAAGACACAGAGATTCGATGCAAATAATAAAAATCCTTTTTTATTTGTTCTCGAAAAATCATAACTAATATAAACAAGTCACAATAGAATAAAAGGTGTTACAGGTAACCAACTGACTCTCACAAATTGTTGTACAACAAAGACCCTACCTTATTATACACGGCCCTTTTAAATATCCTTTTATAACTAACCCTATTGTTACTTTTTCACGCTATTATCTACTCTTTAACATTTTATGAATAGAAACCTATCTAGAACCCCCTCGAGCCATATTCCTTTTTCGATATTGTCACAATATAATTGGCTGACTATGTGATGAGAAACAGAATTATTATTTGTACCCCTAATACTAACCCATCGAGTGCAATTAATTTAACACTGAACTTATTTGTTTGGGCAATCGTTTAAAGATAAATCTAATTTTAAAAAAAACGCTGAGTGTCTTTTCTATACTAAGAGTGTTAAGGACAAACCCCGTCTTTATCATAGCCTAAATTATCATGCACGTTATCAGAGTTGACAACAGAAAATTTTCAAATATTTTTAGTTCCTCATATGTACCTATAATTTGATTTATTGAACTGCTGTAAAGTACAGCTTGCGTACAGGAAAAATCAGGAAAAAATTAAACAGAGGAAAAGAGGTTGTTTAACTAGAAATGACTGAAAATATTAAAAATCCTTTATATGTTTTTGGCACATCGGATTCCATGAATCACCAATCAGTTGACGTCACTTCATTCTCTAAATGACCTGTCATTCTATTATCTATTGAAATAATATAAGGGATTAATGGGTAACAAAAGAGCTCACTGACTTATATTAAGTATAATTAACTCAAATAAACCTCAACTATGATTTTACAAGGCCTGAAAAAATTGACTGCTGTCATTTTGCGTGAAATCTTAATTTTTCAATTATCTCTGAATGTCTGTAGCAAGGGACGAATTATTATTTGAAAAAGTTTTGAAATGATTTCCAGCTACTAACGATAAATTATTCAGTTGGTAAAAACGGGTAGCTGATCATTTAATTTTATTTGTGATTTTGCTTTTTCTGTAATATTATTACTTTTAATCAAATCTTTAATTTCAGATGCTAGTACGCTGTTAATTATTTATAAAAATGTTTAAGGAATAACTATTTTGAAGCTATACGCAACTAAACGACATGTTAAATAACAGTAATTATGAGTGATTCATCGGTCTGTATTATTGTGCATAGTATTAGTACTTATCTTTACTTTCTCTTGCCTAAATGAATATATAGGAACGAAAGTATTGTTTTCATGTCGATTTTTCACCAGATCTACACATTTTCAGACCCCCTGAACCCAAAAAAACATGTTTTTAGCGATTGGTCCTGTGTGTGTGAACAAAATATCTCAAGAACGGAACATCGTATGAACTTGAAACTTGAAAATTAAGTTAGATACTACTATCGGACCCTACACGAACATTTTCATAAAAATCGGTCAACCAGAAGTAGTAGTTTAATCGTGTCATTTTTCACTTGTTTGCGATTTTCTCAAAAACTGCTCCTACGATTTTTTTAAAAATCGCCTCATTTACTAAATTTTTTATGCTCTACAAGAAAGGGTGGGCACCATGTCTGCTGAAATTCTTGAAGAAGCTGTTCTCTCGTAGATAAAAATGTTTTTTTAAGATAGCAGCCTTAATATGCATTTTAACGCAAAAATTTTAGACAATTTAAAAATCTACAACTTTTATTTCGAACAATTTTTTGTATAACGCTTAGCTTAGCGGTAAATTAGCGATTTTCTGGTTTTTCTTCCATTAAAATTTGTAAAAAAACTGTTTTTTTTAGATTTCGGCCGTAGTATCCATTACGACCAAAGTATTTACGACCAAAGTGCATATAATCAAATTTATAGGAAATTAAAAGATCTGCAACTTTTATTTAAAGAATTTTTTTCTACAGACTCTAGTTCAGCGTGAAAGAATGATTTTCCGTATTATTAAGCTAAACTAAGTTTAAATTTTAGTTTTAATTTTGCATTATTAATTTTTTCCGAAAAATTGTAGTTTATTTGGTGGTAGAAAGTATAAATTGATCTTAACCTTTATGTACTTACTAGTAATTCCTTTTATTACTGTGGAAACATAAAGGCATTCCATGTCATCTACATAGTTAGTTATGCAATTAGCTCCTTCGTCAATCGACAATTACAAAAATTAATTTTTAGTTTCAAAAAATGTTACGTAGCACCTTTATACATGCTTTGTCCATCCTTTAATCCTTTCAGTACCATCGTCCGGAAAACAGGACGTCGATATATTTTACGTTGTTATAACATCCGGTTTACGGGACGTCCGTGAGTTATGCATAAAGTACCAACGTCCAGATAACCGAAAATATACAAAAAGAACTTTTTGACAAAAATAATGGAATAATGTATTTTAAAACCGCCTCCGTGGCGTAGTGACTAGTGCGCTACCCTGTAAAGCGAAAGGTCCCGGGTTCAGTTCCCAGCTAGGATCTGGAAATTTTAACATGTTAAACCCACCGTTAAGGTACCAAACCCACAGTAGTCGCTAATGACCAAGCTGTCATGCGACTTTAAATAAACTAAAAAAAAACTATTTTGAATATTTTTAGTGTTAGAACGATTTCTTTTTTTATGAACATAATAAAAATTAGTTTTTAACTGGAAATTTTGTTTTTCTGTAAAGTTGAAAATTTTGGTTGACCATGGCAGGCTTACGCCTGCAAGTTTTCGAAATAAGGGCTGGCACTTTTTGTACACCCTTATTCAAATTAAATGACACTTAAGATCAAATTTTTAAATATTGTTTCTGCTCTAAAAGGGTTAATAATTGTTAATTATTACATTAAAACACGAATAATATATATTTTTTAAATAGGATTTAACTCGTTAGGGCTGTTATTGTATGCTCAACTACAAAACTGAAGGTCTCGGATTTGATTTTCGTCTAGGTTCAATATTCATGCAACATTCCAAACTGTTCCTCCGAAAAGAAGTCACTATAATCGCTAATGACCTTTCATGCTGACGTGACTTTTAAGAAAGGAAAGAATAGACTGTTTTTTTACTACGAATTTTGTTACGGTTGTCTTTGTAAATGTTTTGATACAATACACTTTTCCTGAATAGCCTCTAATTCCGTATATTCTGTTGGAATGTGTCAATTGTTGTAGTTATTTTGTAATGATAACAAATTTTTCGGTGTAACTTGGGTTTTTCCAAAATTTGGATGTCCAGTTCATAACCATTAATTACATATTTCCCGTGTATAAGACCGATTTTGATGAAAATGTTCGTGTCGGGTCCTCTAGTTGGTCTTAACAAGTTTTAAGTTTCAACTTTGTACAATGTTCCATTCTTGAGATATTTTGTTCACACACACACACACACACACACATTCACACACACACACACTCACTCACACAGACCAACCGCTAAAGAAAGGTTTTTTTTGGGTTGAGGGGTCTGAAATACGGTATATCTGGTGAAAACTCACTTTCGGAACATCGACATGAAAACAATATTTTCCTTCCTATAAAAAGCACTAGTTGATGGTAAACTAAGCGTTGTGGAAAATAATATTTGGTATAAAAGTTGTTTAATTAAATTACACACACTTTAGCCCTAAAATGCATACTAAAACCGCAATTTAAAAAAAACCCTTTTTACCACAAGAGCACACCCCAAAAATTTCAGCTGACATGCCGCTTACCCTATTTTGAAGCGCATTATAAAATATAGTATATGAGGTGATTTTTGAAAAATCGTTGGAGAAAACATTTTTGTGTGAGAAAATTCAGCAAAAAAGTGAAAAATTGCATGAATGAACACCTTCAAGTTGACCAATTTTGATGTAAATGTTCATGTCTGAGTCCCTTTATGGTACCCCTAACTTAAGTTGCAAGTTTTAACTCGTACCCAATTTCTTTTTTTGAGATATTTTGTTTATGTACATCCAAATCGACCAATAAAAACATGTTTTTTTGGGTTCAGGAGGCCTGAAAACGTGTATTTTCTGTTAAAACTCGTTTTTGAAAAATTGACATGAAAACAATACTTTCCTTCCATGTTGTTTAGGTCAACAGCCGAAAGGCTGGTTTGAACCTGTAGAGGGTTTACTAAATAAAAACGAGGAGTGGGGTGGTTTACTATGCCTTCCTCACTGAGTTGAAAGAGTATGCTTATCAGCATGCCAGGCCCTCCGAAAAGCACCTACTTTCCACCCTGCAAATGACACCTTCACTTCATTCACCACAGGATCTGGCTGTATAGTGAAATTCATTACTTTCAGAAGGGATAACTGTGACTAGTATCTTTTAAACCTCTACCTCTTCTGTTCTTAAAAGTTCAGTCATGTAATTGGGTGACTATGTGATAAGAAACAGAACTATTTTTTGTAGCCGTGGAATTAACAGATCAAGTGCAATTAATTTAACACTCCACCTGCCCTTAATGGGCATTTTCCTTCCATATACTAATGCAAGGCAAGAGAAAGTAAAAAGTAATAAAAAAAATAGTAGACTACTATTAGAAAAAATATTTTTTCTTTTTATGTTTTTAAAATAAAACTAAATAAATAATGTGTTGCTGTGATAAGAATATCGTTCAAAAATAACAAACTTTATTTCTAGTTACTATAAGGAGTAAAAGTTACAATTTCTCATAAATTTGTTTTCACAACTGTTTTATTCGTAGATATAAACGCAAACAAAGTACTATACAAAGAGAATACTACAAATTGTACTTACTGCAATTTGCAGCAAAGAAGAAAAAATTCTGTATGACAAATGCAGAATGAGAAATAACACACAATGTAAAAAATACACAAGGATAGATAACGTTGTTGTTTGTATTGGAGATAAAACTGTTTGGTTGGAGATGTAGAAAGAAAAATATCAACAATGTTCTGTTCATAAAAAAATAAAACTTTACAAACACAATATATATTTTTACTTTTTTTATTAAATTATTTATTTAATTTTTTAAAGTAGTATTAGGATTAATTTTGGCTTTCATCTTCGGGTTGTATTACATACAGCATAACCCTTTTTAAACAAAATAAAGTTGGCAGAGGCATTTCGGATGACACAATTTTTCGGATAATCCATGGATGCTATCATTTTCTATGAGGTATTATTCATAGACTTTAAAAAAGCAAAAAAATCACACAATTTAGAGTAAGGAAACGTATTTAATGAACAGCGAAATAAATTGCATGCTAAATTATAAACTTGACCCACTGGGTTGGTCTAGAGGTAAAGTCATCAGTAAAATCAGCTGTTAAACAGCTGATTTTGCTGAAAAAACCATCTAATACAAAAAAAAAGCCAAAGTTTTGTTGGTGTTTGGAGTATGTGATTGGTTTAAGGGTTATTCAGTGATTTTGTTGGTTAATTTTTGCAGCAAAATCAGCTGTTAAACAGCTGATTTTGCCGATGACTTTACCTCAGCTGTTTAACAGCTGATTTTCAAAGACGAAGGTTCCTGGTTCAAATCCTGGTAAAGGTAGTTACTTTTATACGTAGTTGAATATTAGACAGTGGTTACCAATGTACTTTGATGGTTGGGGTTCATTAACCCTCTCTCAGGAATGGTCGTCTTGGGTCTGTACAAGACTACACCTCATTTCCACGTCATACACATCATTCTCATCTAATTGGGTCATGGGGTTGCTTATTGTTCTGAATTGAACAGATTACAATGTACACACATTGGGGATAAAACAAAAATTATAAACTTAACGTTATAAAATAAACTACAGTATTATAGAGTACAATTTGCACATTAAAAAATTATATTGTTAACTCAGTATGTATTTAAATTCAGTACTTCGCTGTATTTTTACTTAAAAAAGTTTGTAAATTTTTTCTGGAAGTTTCTTCATAGCGTTTGCGTTGTTTTATTATAACCTATACGGAGTGTTACTGAAATGCTGACTTTAATTTTTAATAGACCTATTTTTACTTTCTCTTGCCTATATGAATATATAGGAAGGAAAGTATTGTTTTCATGTCGATTTTTCGAAATCGAGTTTTCACCGGATCTATACGTTTTCAGACCCCCTGAATCCAAAAAACATGTTTTTAGCGATTGGTCTGTGTGTGTGTCTGTGTGTGTGTCTGTGTGTGTGTGTGTGTGTGAACAGAATATCTCAAGAACGGAACATCGTACAAACTTGAAACTTGAAACTTAAGTTACATACCACTACCGGACGCGACACGAACATTTTCATCAAAATCGGTCAACCGGAAGTAGTAGTTTATTCGTATAATTTTTCAGTTTTTTGCGATTTTCTCAAAAACTGGTCCTACGATTTTTTTTAAAATCGCCTATTTTACTCAATTTTTTATTCTCTACAAGATAGGGTAGGCGCCATGTCTGCTGAAATTCTCGGTGAGGCTGTTTTCACGTAAAAACGTTGTTTTTTTTAAGATTACGGCTTTAATATAAATTTTAGCGCAAAAACTTATATAATAAAAGTTGTAGAGAATTTAAAAACCTACAACTTCTGTTTCAAACATTTTTTTGTATAACGCTTAGTTTAGCGGTAATTTGCGATTTTCTGTTTTTTTCTCACGAAAACGTGAGAAAAATCGATTTTTTCAACATTTCGGTCTTAGTATGCATTTTACGACAAAAGTGTATATAATAAAAGTTATAGAAAATTAAAAGATCTACAACTTTTGTTTAGAGAATTTTTCTCTACAGAGCCTAGTTTAGCGTGAAAGTGTGATTTTCCGTTTTTTTTAAGCCAAATTGAGTTCGATTTTCATTTTGCGTCTTCCACTCATGATTAAAATAAGGTTATGTTTTTGAGGTTAGTTGTTGTTTATTTTTAATATTTTATTAATAATGTTAGGTTTATTATTAATTATTTGCATTGGCAAGAGAAAGTTGTGTGAGTGTTTCACACCAGATTTTTACTTTCTCTTGCCTATATGAATATATAGGAAGGAAAGTATTGTTTTCATGTCGATTTTTCGAAATCGAGTTTTCACCGGATCTATACGTTTTCAGACCCCCTGAACCCAAAAAACATGTTTTTAGCGATTGGTGTGTGTGTGTGTGTGTGTGTGCAAAATATCTCAAGAACGGAACATCGTACGAACTTGAAACTTGAAACTTAAGTTACATACCACTACCGGACCCGACACGAACATTTTCATCAAAATCGGTCAACCGGAAGTAGTAGTTTATTCGTATAATTTTTCACTTTTTTGCGATCTTCTCAAAAACTGGTCCTACGATTTTTTTTAAAATCGCCTGGTTTATTTAATTTTTTATTCTCTACAAGACAGGGTAGGCGTCATGTTTACTGAAATTCTGGGTGAGGCTGTTTTCACGTAAAAACATAGTTTTTTTAAGATTACGGCTTTAATATGCAATTTAGCGCAAAATGTTATATAATAAAAATTGTAGAAAATGTAAAATTCTACAACTTTTATTTCAAACATTTTTTAGTATAACGCTTAGTTTAGCGGTAATTAGCGATTTTCTGTTTTTTTCTCACGAAAACGTGTGAAAAATCGATTTTTTTAAGATTTCGGCCTTAGAATGCATTTTACGACAAAAGTGTGTTTAATAAAATTTGTAGAAAATTAAAAGATCTACAACTTTTATTTAAAGCTTTTTTTTGTACAGTGCCTAGTTTAGCGTGAAGAAGCGATTTTCCGTATTTTTAAGCCAAACTTAGGTCGATTTTAATTTTGCGGATTTCACTAATGTTTTTTGAGGTTAGTTTTTTGTTTATTTCTAATATTTTATTACTAATGTTAGGTTTATTGTTAATTATTTGCATTGGCAAGAGAAAGTTGTGTGAGTGTTTCACACCAGATTTTGGAGACTTCAAATGATTATTTAAAGGCTGTTTTATATTTTCATGCCGTATTAAAATGTTTAGTTTTGGTTTTTTTACTATTTTGTTTACTTCTGAAATCGTTTCAGTTAACCCGAGTGTCGGTTAGTTTGGATAAAAAGGGTTATGATGTATTTATTTCAGTAATTTTAAATTATGTCACAAACTTAACACTCCGAATTTTTCATCAGTGTTCCCAGAATTAGCTTATTGGGTCAAGTGCAGCACATGTGCTTGACGAAACAAATCTGGTGTGAAACACTCACACCACTTTCTCTTGGCAATGCAAATAATGAACAATATAAAGTAACATTAGTAATAAAACATTAGAATTAAACAAAAATTGTTGTAGTTATGAATTTTGTGTATTTTATAATATATTTAAGTGTGGAGTTAAAATTGTAAAAGTAATAAACCAGTTTATTTAATGCGCCCCTCTGAGGTAAGTAATAAGGATGTACATACTGCAGGTAATATTGCTACTATTAAATATATATGCAAATAAATAACAGTAACAAAAGAATTACTACAGTCCTGATTTGATTGTAGAATATATTCATAAACGAAAATGGAACGGAAAACTTAAAAGTGTTATTTTTATTTATCGAATCAATAATATTTATAAAAAAGTTTATACAGTATAATATAAACAAGGGAAATAAAAAGCATTTTTAAAAGAAGAAGTGGAAATGAAGAAGTAACTGAGCCAAAAGGTCTCTTGAGGATGCTATTTACTCTCTCATGTATATTGTGGTATTGAAAAGAGTGGTTAGGGATATCTAAAGGTTTAAAGTAATGCTAAGAAGAAGGGTGTTTGGATGATAACAGTAAGGGGAACAGAGAATAAAAAGAGTTAACATACTTACTCCCTGTGGTAGAGAAACTGATAAATTCAGTTTAGCTGTCTTGAATCTTTAGGGGACTCTACAATATATCAATAAAAATATATACACTGTTACTTACTACAGAAAACTTGTAACATGGTTTACACAAATCTAGTCAAGTGTTAGAAAAAGATAATGCTAAATATTTTTATTGTATATATACAATGTTGTTCAATATATAGAATTATCCAGTTGATTCTTTTCTTTATTAAATATTTTGTTGCTTAGGTCATCAGCCGAAAGCTGGGTTGAACCAGTAGAGGTTTTACTAAGTATAATGAATAGTGAGGTGGTTCAATATTGCCTTCCTCACTGAGTTGAAAAGTATGCTTATCAGCATGCTAGACCCTCTGAAAAGCACATTTTTTCCACTCTGCATATGACACCTTCACTTCATTCACCACAAGGTCTGGTTTTACAATAAAATTCATTACTTTCAGAGGAGATAACTCTGATTAGTGTCTTTTACACCTTTACCTCTTCTGTTCTTAAAAGATTCAGTCATTTAAATGGTTGACCATGTGATAAGAAACAGAACTATTTTTTTTAGTCCTGCAACGAACAGATTGAGTTGAAATAATTGAACACTCCACCTGTTTGTTTTGGGCACATTATTAAATGTATCGATTAGAATACTTAATTATTTGTCCCACAAGACGTGATAGTATTCTTGTAAACCCAAAAACAACTTAAGTAAATATTTCATTTGTTTTTAATGTTGTGTAGGGTTTGTATAACAAAATTCTGCTGTGAAACTTTTTCACAACTTTCCCTTGCCAATGTAAATAATGAATGATATAACCTAATATTAGTAATAAAAAATTAGAAATAAACAAAAAACTAACCTCAAAAAAGATAATCGTATTTTAATCATGAGTGAATGATGCAAAATGAAAATCAGCCTCAGTTGGGCAGAAGGTGTATGCCTGAGAAGGTGTATGTACAAGGTCTGTAAGTTATGTAATGAGACTGATTTTTTTTTAAATTTTTATTCAAATATAATATTACAATTTTATATTGTCACCCTCAAAATAACTTCCTTCTGAAGCCACACAGCGCTGGAGACGGTCTTCCACTCCTCATAGCAGTGCTGGAACTTCGATACTAGAATAGCCTTCAGCTGGTCGATTACAACCATTTGAATGTTTTCGGCTGTCCCAAAATTAGTTCCCTTGAGGTGATTTTTCAACTTCAGAAAGAGAAAAAGTCACAAGGAATCAAGTCAGGCGAGTAAGGAGGCTGAGGAGCCACAGGAATGTTTTTACTTGCCAAAAAATCCTTTATTGACATTGCTGTGTGACAAGGAGCATTATTGTGATGCAACTCTCAGTTGTTCTTGATGTTTGGTCTCCCTTGAATGAGTCTTTTTCAAAATTTTTCAAGAACCTCCCGGTAAAAGTGATGATTCACCGTTTTGCCTTGAGGTAGAAACTCTTTGAAGATGATTCTGTGGATATCGAAAAAACAAATCAGCATGCTTTTGATCTTCGACTTTGTCTTCATTGCTTTTTTGGGCCTTGGAGAGGTAGAAGTATACCAACCCATGCTCTGGCGCTTGGTTTCTGGGTCATACTCAAACACCCAAGACTTGTCACCAGTAATGACATGTTCCAGAAAATGGCGGTCATTTTCAATCGAATCCAAAAAGTCAAGGCACCTTTCCTTCCTGATGTCCTTTTGGTCTTGCGAAAGGTTTTTTGGGACCATTTTTGCGCAGATTTTTCTCATCTCGAATTCACTGGTCAAAATCTGATGAATAGTGGTGTGAGTCAAATTTATTTCTTCTCTGATCATTCTGACTGTCAACCAACGATCTGAACCCACAAGATCCCGGATTCTGTTGACATTTTCATCGGTTCTTGAAGATATAGGCCTTCCGCTTCGTGGTTCATCTTCAATCGACTCTCTCCCTTCTGAAAATGCCTTAAACCACCGAAAAACCTGGGCTCTTCATAAAATACTATCTCCGTAGGCCTGCTGAAGTTTAGCAAGAGTTTCCGTTGCACTGTGTCCAAGTCTGAAGCAAAACCTGATAGCACACCGTTACTCGAAATTGATGTCACTCATTTTTAAAACGTAATAGAAAAAACTGTTTCACTAAGGAATCGCTATGAACAATCAAATGACTCAAGCGAGTTTAAACTTGTACTGAAGGCGGATCACATGTTCCCCTGTCTGCCTTCCAAGCCTAGCGCCTCCAGTGTTACCAGATCGAACGCTACGTTGCCAGTCTCATTACTTAATTTACAGACCTCGTATAATTTAAAAAGTCAATAAAAATATTATTATTCAATGTAAAACTTTTTTTCTATTATTAAACAACCAAAGTTATTCGGTAGTAAAAAATATGTGTTTCCTCTACTCCAACCTTTATATGAATAGGTTCCAAGAGAGCATTTCACCTCAAGAGATACTAAGTAAAGAACTGAAAGTCAACTCCAGCCAACAACTACTGATAAACTATCTTACCATCTGATCTGAATCCAGAGGATGTGACATTGAGCTAAAAAAAATATGCTACATAACAGAAAAACGCATTATTTTATCATGTGACATTAACATATTAATGTAATCTAATTATCTCATAAAAGTACTTAATATATAAAAAATACTGATGTTACTTTGATAAAAATCATATATTTAGATTGCAGTACACTATTACAATATTTATTTTCTAGAGGTAAATATAAAATTAAAAACAAATTCTCTAATAAAATGATATAATAAATTATTTTTTCATTTTTCTAAAAAAGTAATAAATAAAATAAACTTTACACAACTGGGAATTAAATATTCAATTACATTTAATTAGAAAGCAAAAACTGTTAGAGTTGGAATAAAATATTTAAAAATCAATTAATGTAATTTATTTTAGTTTTAATTAAATGATTCACATAATTTTTTTTCTATTGCAATGCACCATTCTCACTAATTCTCTCTCTTCATTTGATTTTGGTATCAGTTTTAGTGTATCTCATCTGTACATATGCACACCCATATTCATAACTAGCTGCCCGTCCCGGCTTTATGTGGGAATAATTTTGTTTCATATCAATAATTTTTAAATTAGGATTATAATTTTTTTTTGTAATCTCTAATGTGTGTATGTTGCAATCTGTTTAATTCAGAACAATAAGCAACCCCATGACCCAATGAGATGAGGATGATGTGTATGACGTGTAAATGAGATGTAGTCTTCTACAGACTCAGGTCGACCATTCCTGAGAGAGTATGGTTAATTGAACCCCAACCATCAAAGTACACCGGTAACCACTGTCTAGCATTCAAATCCGTATAAAAGTAACTACCTTTACTAGGATTTGAACCAGGAACCTTCGTCTCCGAAAATCAGCTGTTAAACAGCTGTCTTTGGCGACGACTTTACCTCTAGACAAACCCGGTGGTATAGGATTATAATTAAATCAAAAATAAGACTTTCTGATTTGGAAAATTTTTAAATATAATAATAGACCTTATTAGTTTGAAATTTATAAACATTTAAGGGTTTTAAAGTTGAACACTATTTCCAACCCCTCAGGGGTACATATTGGAAATTGTTAAGGAATAATTTTTTAGTTGAACTCTCAGGACACCTCTACCAAGTTTCAGTCATCTACCTCGCCTGGAACTTAATAAATATAAGATATTGGTTTAAGGGTTGAATACTATTTTCAACCCCTTACGGGTACAGTTTTGTAATCATTAGGGAGTAATTTTTTAGGTAACATCTTCATTGAGTTTCAGCCATGTAACTTGTCTGTAACTGAGTAAACTGAAAAGATTGATTTAAGGATTGAACATGCTTTTCAACCCCTTACGAGTAAATTTTTTAAATCATTGAGGTTTTAGTATCACAATACATAACATCTCCGTCGAGTTGCAGCCGTCTACTCGTCTGGAACTTAATAAATAAAAAATATTGGTTTAAGGGTTGAATGGCCTTTTCAACCCCTTAACGGTAGAATGTTAAAATCATCTATTTTTAACTTATCTTTTTACCCTAACGGAAATATTCCCTCCAAATTTCAGCTTTGTAGTTATTGTGCAAGAAAAAGAATCAGTGATGAGTGAATCAGTCAGTCAGTCAGTGAAGGTTCTCCCATTTATATTATGCTTAATGTGTGAAATTTGCCCATAACGGACAGGTAGAGTGTTAAATTAATTGCACTTGATCTGTTTGTTCCAGGGCTACGAAGAATAGTTCTGTTTCTTATCATATAGTCAGCCAATTATATGACTAAACTATTTAAGAACAGAAGCGGTAGAGGTGTAAAAGACACTATTTAGAGTTATCTCCTCTGAGAGTAATGAATTTCACTGTTCACCCAGACCCTGTGGTGAATGAAGTGAAGGTGTCATTTGCAGGATTTTTTAGTTTATTTAAAGTCGCATCGACGGCTTGGTCATTAGAACTACTGTGGGTTTTGGTACCTTAACGGTGGTTTTAACGTGTTAAAATTTCCAGACCCTAGCCAGGAATCGAAACCAGGACCTTTCACTTTGTAGAGTAGCGTGCTCGTCACTACGCCACGGAGGCGGTTTCAAAATGTGTTATTCAATTAATTTTTGTTTGAAAGTTTTTTGGAAATTTTCGGTTATCTGAACGTTGGCACTTTATGGATAGCTTACGCATGGCCGGTAAACCAGATGTTATCACTACGTAAAAGATATTGACGTCCTGTTTTCTGGACGTTGATATGGAAAGGGTTAATCATAAAATCATAATATTCGAAATACAATATTCGAACAACCCTCCAATCTTTTAGATATAAATAATTATAAAACCCATTCAGTATCGCACACTTTATCAAGATTTAAATATTCAAAGTGTGAAATTACAGTATGTATTGTACTGAAGGTACTAGTACTTTGAGCTAAAGATTGGACACATATTACTGTATTTGCTTGGTGAGTCATTGCTGAACATCATGGCATAAATGGAGCTGCATCCCCTGACATCACAATAGCTGAACTTATTTGTTGTGTTGTTTAAATCATCAGTCGAAAGGCTGGTTTGAACCTCTAGAGGTTTTACTAAGTAAAACAATGTGTCAGGTGGTTTATCAACGCCTTCCTCACTGAGTTAAAAAGTATGCTTATCAGCATGCCAGCACCTCTGAAAAGCATATATTTTCCACCCTTCAAATGATAGCTTCACTTCATTCGCCATAGGGTCTGGCTGTACCATGAAGTTCATTACTTTCAGAGGAGATAACTCTTAAATACTTCAGTCATTTAATTGGCTGACCCTGTGATAAGAAACAGAACTATTTTTTGTGGCCTCGGAACCAACAGATAACAGTGCAAATGTTTTAACACTCTATCTCCTTGTTATGGGCAGCTAAACTTATTTATGATGGTGAAATGATTGCACTATCATGCTTTCTTTGTATAGAAAATCTAAACACTTGAAAATATATATTTTTTTAAATTTATTTATTTAAAGTCACATCAACTGCTTGGCCATTAGTGACTACGGTGGTTTATGTAACATTAACTGTGGGATTTGACAAGTGAAAATTTCCAGACCCTGGTCGGGAATCGAACCCGGGACCTCTGCATGGCAGGCCAATGCGCTAACCACTACGCTGCAGAGGCATCCATAAATATTTGTATACAGGGTGATTCACGAAGATATGCAGAAAGTTTGGGAGCTCATTGTACATGTAAAAATAATGAAAAACGTTTATATAAACATGGGTCAGGAAATGGTTCGTTAGCGAGTTACGGCTAGCGAAAGATTTCGCCCGGATTTCAGCTCACTAGGTGAAATGAGGTCTTTCTGAAATTCTGGTAAGATAGATTAAGGGGCGAATTCAATTGTTTCTTATGGTTTCTGACC
The DNA here is from genome assembly GCA_035578175.1 of Catonia carolina. Classification (NCBI taxonomy): domain Eukaryota; kingdom Metazoa; phylum Arthropoda; class Insecta; order Hemiptera; family Achilidae; genus Catonia; species Catonia carolina. Next base: position 41,555,889 of record JAQMRL010000006.1, on the reverse strand, counting down.
TGATAAATTGAATAAAACAGGTGCCAGAACTGTAAGTTATGTACTTTTTGAGAAAACCAGTGTCAAATGCAAAAAATGGAGTGAAAAAACATTTTATTAAAACAACATTAATACTCAGACGTATTAATTGTAAACACCCCTATCGCTGCCGGCAACACACACGGCAACAAAAGTGATAGGTCGGCTAGGGTGTTAACAAAAGATTTAAAAAAATTTAAGGAAGCTCAAAAAAAACAAACACTCAGGTAAATCGTTGCACAAATGAAATAAATCTAGAAAAGTAAGTAGTAAAATAATTTAATTTATAACAATAAATATATAATGTAAACGGCCAAAATTGTACAAGGTTACCCAATCTTAAATAGCTGCAAGGTCTAATACAATATCAGATCCAAAAAAAAGTACTTCCTGAGGTAAATTATTATAAATATTAAGTAAAACAATAAAATAATTAAAGATATACTCATTAAATGAGAACAGTAAATCGAAATGGCCAAAATATTTTGAATTTAAAATTTTATTTAAGTTTAGCATGCTAGCAGCTTCCTATTCAATATATATATTTTATCATTATCACCTTAAATTCCACAAGTTATAAAATATATAGTATATATATATATATATATAAAAGTGCAAATATGTAGAGACATACAAAGTTGTACTATATAAATGTTGTTTCACAAATATAAAATTGATTAACTAGGAGTTAAAGTTTGCTTTTTAGAATTTTAAATTTAGAAAATACTAAATTCAAATTCAACCTTTTTAATAAAGTGTAAAATAAGAATAATAATTTTAAAAAAAATTCATGAAATGAATAGTTAAATTTTTATCTTTTAGAATTTTAAATTTAGAAAAATACATAAATTCAAATTCAACCTTTTTAATAAAGTGTACATTAAGAATAATAATAATTGTTTAAAAAATTTATGGAATGAATAGTTAAATTTTATAGATCAATGTTCCTGATTGCTTTAGTTTACCAAAAGATTTAACAGGAAAATATTTCAAGCAGGTCACTTTGAATTCACTAAATTTCCTGTCCAAAACAAGAAGTTAACAAGATGGATCTTAATTCTGGCATGATAATTTCCCCAAAAGGTATCGGTTACCACTTTAAAACACCTTAAGTAGATGAATGAGCTCCTCACATGATAAATAAAATTAAAAAAACATACCCTTTTGTAGTTAACACTTATTTTCGGAGTATTACTGACGTATGCAAAAACTAATAGGAGATTTACTGATGAAAATCTCATCTAGATTGGACTTCATGTAGCTCCATGAAAGAAAATGTCAGGAAACATTGAACGTTAATTGGAGGATGTTGACGAAGTGAGAATTCGTCCTTCTCGGGAGTCGAACCCATGTACTGAATATGGAATGGTATGATTCACTGAACGGCAATTTCCGTCCCCGGATTAGAACCCTGAAGAAAAGATCGAGCCAGTGTTAATATTAGGTAAAATAAACGTCGATCTCAAGCAAAAGAACAAACGCATAAATAATGCAATTTAAATGAACAAAAATATTACAAAGTTATGAATTTAAAGATAGAAACTTAATACGAGTTGCAATTGATAGACAATATGTAACATCTGTTTTCAGATTGTTACTTTTTTTATGGTTTTGTTGGCGTAGTTTGTTGTTTTGGTATCAGTTAACTCGAATCTACGGGCGACGTTTTTTAACTCACCGTCCGGTGGCGCGCTCTACCTTTTTTCTACGAACTGCGTTCGGCCCTCGCGTCGAGCTGCCTCCATAAGCATGACTAGACACTCTTAGTCGAATTTTCACTGAGTACAGTACAGTGAATATGTAGTAATTTTATTACGCGTATTTTATTATTTTCATACTTTTGGAAAAGTATTTCTTCTGCCCATTTAAAAATGGTAAGTTAATTATCTTTATTTTTAGTATTCCGAGGGCTGGGAATTTATCACGAGTTGTTTAAAATTAAGTTTTTGTAAAAAGAAAGCTACGTTGTGTTTGTGCTTGCTTTTCTTGATTACTGGTTACGATTTAGTTCTATGTAAAACTAATTTTGATTTATGATTAATTTATTGTAAACGATGTAGGCCTAATGTTTTCTAATTGGAAAATTTGTTTTTTGTAATAGTAATTGCTTATTTAAATTGTCTAGTTCTTTTAAAGCTTTATATTTGTATATTGCAACTCGTGTTAAGTCTCTATTCTTTAAATTCATAACTGTGTTATATTTCATTCTTTTACTTTGTATTTTTTTTATGCGTTTGTGCTGTTGCTTAAGATCGATGCTTCTTTTGCTAATTATTAACACTCGCTCGATCTTTTTCTTCAGGGTTCGAGTCCGGGAACGGAACCATCCGTTCGATAATCATATCACTATCCATAATCAGCTTAGTACACGGAGTTCGACTCCTGGCCATGACTAAATTTTCACCACGTCAGTATCCTGTAATTTGATGTCCGGTGTTTCCTGGTTATTTGTTGCCCGGAGTGATTCAAAATCCAATTTGGATGAGGGTTTTCATCAATGATCTTCCTAGATCGGTACATGCGTTTGTAGTACTGCAAAAATGTGTTAACAACTAAGGGTATGTTTCAACATTTTATTTATTATGTGAGGATTTCGTCAGTCTACCTAAAGTGTTTTTGTGGCAACCGATGCATTTTCTTTTTGGAAAAAAGATCACATCCGATTTTGGATCCATTTCAGTAACTACATGTTTTGTACAGGAAAATTTATGATTTACAAATAACCTGTTTTAAGAGTATTTCATGTTAATTCATTTGCTGAAATAAGCAACCAGGAACATTATTACAATTAAATTTAAATTCTTTAATTGCACAACATGATAATAATAATTTCTTTATTTACTCTCATTTAAGAATCCAATTTGAATCTGTGTACTTATTTTTTTTCTAAAAAAATTCTCAAGATAAATTTAGAGTTTTATTTAAATCTTTCACTATTACTTCTGTTTAACACCTTACTGAAAAGGTTAATTATTTTTTTATTTTATTTTTTTGGTAATTCTAAGAATTATAATGATGAAATATGTTTGTAAAAGGCTGCTAGCATGCTAAACAAAGATTAATAAAAATAAAAATATTTAGCCATTAATTTTCTATGTTCAGTTGTTCATTGCATGAACATATATATATATTGTATTTAATATTTATTGTTTGCTAAATATCTATAAAATTTACCACAGAAAATATCTAGTCTGGACCTAATTTTGTATTTAAACTTTCAGTCATTTAAGGTTGAATCACATTGTACCATTTTGCTGTTTAATTCTATATTTATTTCTTGTTATAAATTAAATTATTTTTTTTACTACTTACTATACCAGGTTTATTTCATTTATGCAACGATTTCCCGTGTGTTTGTTTTTTTGAGCTTCCTAAATTTTCTTTGTCAACACCCTACCCGACCTATCGTTTTCTTTTGCCGTATGTGTTACCGGCAGCGATAGGGGTGTTACAAATAATAAAGTTTTAAAAAAAACAAGACAATTAAAATAAGCTATTACTTTTCGAAGAAGGATACAATTTACCAAATTACTAAACGTTACATCGTTTACAATAAATTTATCATAAGTCACAATTTAGTTTTACATTAACCAAAATCGAATCTAGTAGTCAAGAAATTGCAAGAACAATTGCAACGTAGATTCGTTAGTACAAAATATAATTTTATGCAACTCGTGAAAAATTTCCAGCTCTCGGAATACTAAAATAAAACAAATTAACTTACCATGTTTAATGGGCAAGAAGAATTAACTTTTTCAAAAGTTATAAATTGAAAATAAACGTAATAAAAATTTACTACATAGCGAACGAACTTTACTCAACGAAAATTCAACAGTAAGTGTCATGACTTGCAAATGGAGTCGTTTGATGAGATAGCAGAACGCAGTTAGAAGTAAAAGCGGTAGATCGCACCACCAGACGGTAAGTTTAGTTAACTTGGACAAAGTAATTACGAATTATCGGCAATCAAAAGACAACAAGCGAACGCTAAAAACCGAACAAAAATGAAATCGTAACAATCTGGAAACAGATGTTACATAATGAAGCTTTTACACAGTTAAAGGAAACCTTGTTGAACTACGAAAAGCAACAAGAGCCATCCTTAAATGAGCAGAAAAATGCATTGAAGTCGGCGAAGACACTTATGAAAATTTACTGTAATTTGGTTGAATAGGTTTAGATTAATGTTTTTCCGGTTAATTTTACTTTGAACTGTTATGAATTAAAATTCATTTAATCAAACATCTATTAGCTTCCTGTGTACTTTATTTACACCGTTTTGTTGAGAATAAAATTTTCTACAAGGTTTATTCAAAATTGTTATCTGTTTCTTGGTGAAATAACAAAGTTATTGTTGCCCAAAGATGAAAAAATGTGTTTTTCACTCCATTTTTTGCATTTGACACTGGGTTTCTCAAAAACTACTTAACTTACAGTTCTGCGATCTGTTTTATTCAATTTATCAGGTCAAAAACTATAAGAAACGATTGAATTTGCTCCTTAATCTACTTTACCAGAATTTCAGGAAGACCTCATTTCACCTGGTGAGCTGAAATCCGGGCGAAATTTTTCGCTAGCCATAACTCGGTATCGAAGCATTTCCGGACCCATGTTTATATAAACTTTTTTCATTATTTTTACATGTACAATGAGCTCCCAAAGTTTCTTCATTTCTTCGTGAATCACCTGTATAACCATTATTATTGTTTATTTCTGTTCAAAGAAGTATAAATAAACGGTAAGTTTTCCCATTTAATTTTGCTTTCATTGATTTCCTATTGTTTTCGCTTCATCCAGAATTTCAGTTAGTTCGGATAAATGAGGTAGTAATGTAATTATTAATTTATAAAAAAATATATTAATAAAAAATACTCCACCATCTCTCCATTTATTTTTACATTGTCTCTTTATAAACACACTTTATATTTGTATTGTAAGTGAATTTACAGTTTACTAAAATATTACAGTGGTCAAAATTTTAGGAGAGAAGCAATTTAATTCATTAGATGAACAGTTGATGTACTTTTTCCATTATCCAAATGGAATATTTTCAAATATTTATTCTTTTTTTCATACCATCTGTACCATTTTGCAATGACAGTTTACAGAAACCAAGTTAAAAAGTTCATGTTGTTTTATTTTATTAAGAATAATGCTTTTAATGGTTGTTACTTCTATAATTTAGTTGGATTACATCATTTTGCATACTAAATACACTAATTCAGCAAGATGAAATTGTGTTGGTTTGCATCATTACAACAGCTATTTTACAACCGTTTTTGATACACAAAGACCATAGTTTTAATCCTTATTAAATGACGTGTTAATTTTTACTATTACTACTACTATTGTATGAAATGAAATTCTTAAGGTTTATCAAGGGTGCACAAGACTAGACAGGATCAGAAATGAAGATATAAGGCAAAAATTGGAAATTTTCCACTAAAAAGAAAATTATTGTACCGTGTCCAATGGGTTGACCATTTAAATAGATGCTAGAAAGCCGCTTACCTGGTTTAGCAAGAAAATACAAACCAGTAGGAAGCAGAGATATTGGCAGGCCGAAAAAAAGATGGGTGCTGGAACAGGTAGAAATCCCTAACCATGAAGAGGAGAAGAAGAAGAAGAAGATTAGTTTCTACAACTATATATTAAATTCCGATTAATCCTTCCTTATTCAAGGCTTGTTGTGAAAGCATCTTGTTGAGGACCACATAAGGAATAAGGTCATTCGGAGCCAATGTAATATCCAATCACTTGCCGATGTGATCAAGCAGTATAGGATTAGATGGACGAATCACCTGCTCCGTATGTCTCCAGATCGTCTTCCTCTGGAAGTTTGGAAATTAATTCTTTTTTTTTAATTTAACATCCGACTGTTCTGCAATTACTGCTAATGCAGTATTACTGCTAATGGTGAAGGATGAAATGATTTTTTTATAACGTAGGTATGAACATGTGCCGTGCCTGAATGGGATTCGAACCCAAGACCGCATGATGAGAGGTGAGCGTGTTACCAACTATGCCAATGCGGCCGACAACATATGCAACATATGGAAACTAAGGCAGGATGGAAGAAGAGACGTTGGAAGGCCAAGGAAAAGATTGATAATGGAACAGGCTCTAGAAACCTAGTCCATGATGGATGATGATGATAATGATATATTAAATTTATTTGATAAATTTAACCTAATCATTTGATTAAAAATCAGATGAGACATGGAATTATGGAGCGGTAGACCATGTTGTGGATTCTTTGGCTTCAGATTTTTTTACAAGATGAAATTTGTATATGAAGATTTGGTTAGTATATTGGGAAAGATGGAACATAGAGTGAGGAATCAACATGGAGAATAACATGAATAATGGAAAACCTGGATTATCTGAATTTGGAATATAGAGGCATCAAAAAAATTGTATTTGTATACTAGAAGAAGTGAAATTCAAGAGAAGTATGTTAGAAAAGACAAGAAGAGATTAAATGAAAAATTATATAATTAGGGAGAAAATTGGGGTTGGTCAGCCTTACAATAAGATTAGAACAAAACTATAATGATTTGGAAATAGTAGGAAGGAAAAGGGTGCCGAAAAGGATGCTGTACTTTAAGTTGAAAGGAAAAAGACTAAGGGGTTGACTAAGAGTAAAGTGAATGGGTTTAGTTGTCGATGAATTGGGAAAAAGATGTAATGTAGGAGAGATGGTTCAGCAATTTGAGAGATTGAAAGGAGTTGTGTTGGGTCCAAACCAAGGAAACTTGGAAGAGGGATAAAGAGAATGATACTACATTCTACTCTGCTTTTCTTCTAATGTTGAAGGGACATGGATAGACAGAAATCTATCCATGTCCCTTCAAAATTAGTTAGTGCTGGCACAAAATTTGCATTATACATAATTTTCTTATAATAAATAGGAAATGCTTGATCCCAAACTAAACTTCTCACATATGTAGAGTAAAGATATAGTGGTTGTTGTAAACAGTACTACAGCTTGTTTATCATGACACTATTTATTTTCATTTTTCATCTAAAGTATTTACATTTAATTTTTTTTTAAATTTTCATTAAATACATAAAAACAGACATACAGAATAGCGAAATTTTTAGAAAAAAAGCGAGAGAGCCACTCTCTTCAGGGAAGAGAGTGAAAAGAAGAGACATAAACCCCGCAACATTGAACAACTTAAGAAAAAGGTATCTGAAAGAATAAAAAAATTGTGAGAGAAAAGGAAACATGAGCAAAAATGAAGAAGTGACTAAAATGTGAGCGGGAGTTTAAAAACGGATCTCTTGTCAACAATTTTTGACTTTGAAGTAACATTTTTAAATTTAGCACAAAATTCTTTTCAATTTTTTAAGAAACAGATTAATGCCCTTTTTTGAATGATACAAAAGTAGGTATTTTAAAAATTGCTAACATTTGACACTGTTAAAAGTTCTTTTGGAACAGATTATCTTGGGCTGTTCTTTAGTGTTTCTGCAACATTGTTCATTAGCTCAGGTTCAGGATATTCAGTATCAAGTCCAGGGATCAGCAACTGGTTCAGTTTTAACCTGAGGATATAGAAGATTTTTCCATTCTTCTTTATAAAATTTTCTGTTGGTTTTGAGTGGATATCATTTTTATTTCCATTGTCATCTCTGTTGGTAATTACATTTAAAATCTTAAAGTATGATCTACAAAACATCTATTAAATATTTACTTAACTCATTTTACTTAACCCTTTCAGTGCCAAAACAATATTTTAAAGTTTGATCTAAAGTGCCATTTAATTTGAATAAGGGTAAACAAAAAATGCCTGCCATTATTTCGAAAACTTGCAGGTATAAGCCTGCCATTGCCAACCAAAATTTCAACGTTACAGAAAAGTAAAATGTCCTGTTAAAAATTAATTTTTATTGTGTTCATAAAAAAAAAGAAATCGTTTCAACACTAAAAATATTCAAAATAGTTTTTTTTAGTTTATTTAAAGTTTGCATCGACAGCTTGGTCATAAGCAACTACCGTTAGGGGGGGTGTACATTAACAGTGGTTTTAACGTGTTAAAATTTTGAGATCCTAGCTGGGAATCAAACCCAGGACTTTTCACTCTGTAGGCTAGCGTGCTAGTCACTACGCCACGGAGGCAGTTTCAAAATATATTATTCAATTAATTTTTGTTGAAAAGTTTTTTTGGAGATTTTTGGTTATCCGGACGTTGGCACTTTATGGAAAACTTATGGACATCCAGTAAACCAGGTGTTATAACTACGTAAAAGATATCTAGTCCTGTTTTCCAGATGTTGGTACTGAAAGGGTTTAAAAATGTTACTTTTTCGACGAGAGGTCTCTTTTCACATTCTGCCTCACAGATATTGATTTGGTGTACTCTCTGTACAGGGCTATTCAGGAATAAAAATCTGGTGTGAAACACTCACACAACTTTCTCTTGCCAATGCAAATAATTAATAATAAACCTAACATTAGTAATAAAACATAAGAAATAAACAAAAAACTAACCTCAACAAACATAACCTTATTTTAATCATGAGTGAATGATGCAAAATGAAAATCAACCTCAGTTTGGCTTAGAAATACGGAAAATCACTCTTTCTCTCTAAACTAGGCTCTGTAGAGAAAAATGCTTTAAATAAAAGTTGTAGATCTTTTAATTTTCTATAAATTTGGTTATATACACTTTTGTCGTAAAATGCATACTAAGGCCAAAATCTTTAAAAAATCGATTTTTCACACATTTTCGTGAGAAAAAAAACAGAAAATCGCAAATTACCGCTAAACTAAGCGTTATACAAAAAATTGTTGGAAATAAAAGTTGTAGAATTTTCAATTCTCTACAACTTTTATTATATAAAGTTTTGCGCTTAAATGCATGTTAAAGCTGTAATCTTAAAAAAACAACGTTTTTACGTGAAAACAGCCTCACCCAGAATTTCAGCAAACATGACGCCTACCCTATCTTGTAGAGAATAAAAAATTGAGTAAACCAGGCGATTTTTAAAAAAAATCGTAGGACCAGTTTTTGAGAAAATCGCAAAAAAGTGAAAAATTACACGAATAAACTACCACTTCCGGTTGACCGATTTTGATGAAAATGTTCGTGTCGAGTCCGGTAGTGGTATGTAACTTAAGTTTCAAGTTTCAAGTTTCAAGTTCGTACGATGTTCCGTTCTTGAGATATTCTGTTCACATACACACACACACACACACAGACCAATCGCTAAAAACATGTTTTTTGGGTTCAGGGGGTCTGAAAACGTATAGATCCGGTGAAAACTCGATTTCGAAAAATCGACATGAAAACAATACTTTCCTTCCTATATATTTATATAGGCAAGAGAAAGTAAAAATATAAATAACTTAAAAAAAAATACTTATAAGTTTTATAAGGAATACAGGAAACAAAATATCATCAAATAAAATCAATGAAAGAATTAACAAATAACTTACAAACGTATATAATGATAAATAACTGCCATTGAAAAGTTGGATAACGTTAGAAAAGAAATAACTACAGAATACAACAAGCTAATGTTAAAATATTAAAGTGTAAAATAAGTAATACGAATAATACCCTATTAACACAACAGAAAAGTTAAAATTTAAAATCAATATCTGTTTAATAACTGTATAATAATATATTTTAATAACTTTTGTTAACTTTAATTCGTTCCATTTTCTTTATTCCCTGTAAATATATGTTAATATACTCATTTATATGTTCATAAGTGTTCATAATATATTTCCGAGATAGTTAACATTTCTGTTCAGTATCTTTATATTTCACTTCCTTAAAACGAAACTTTAACAAGAAATACTAGTTGTACCATTTAATATTATTTCTACTGTGTAATACAATGGTAATATTGTATTATTGCACTAAATAATCGTTTCTATTAATATTTGATCTTTGCAGTATGTTCCATAAAAATACAATTTTTTATTTTAGCTTTTATTTATTATCAGGAACTGTACGTTATTGACAAACACCCAATTTGATCGCTGCTTTTTGCTCTATTTGTACTTTCTCTTGCCTATATGAATAATAGGAAGGAAAGTATTATTTTTATGTCGACTTTTTGAAGTAGAGTTTTCACCGGATCTACACTTTTTTGACCCCCTGAACCCAAAATCATATTTTAGTGATTGATCTGTGTGTGTGTGTGTGTGCGCGTGTGTGTGTGTGTGTGTGTGTGTGAACAAAATATCTTAAGAATGGAACATTGCACAAAGTTGAAACTTGAAACTTAAGTTAGATACCACTAGAGGACCCGTCACAAACATTTCATCAAAATCGGTCAACCGGAAGTAGTAGTTTATTCATGTCATTTTTCACTTTTTTGCAATTTTCTCAAACACAGCTTTTGCAATTTTCTCAAACACAGCTTCTACAATTTTTTTTTAAGTCTCCTCATTTACTAAATTGTTTATGCTCTACAAGATAGGGTAGGTGTCATGTCTGCTGAAATTCTTGGGGAGGCTGTTTTCTCGTAAAAAATTTGTTTTTTTAAGATTGCGTCTTTTATATGCATTTTAGCACAAAAATGTATATAATAAAAGTTGTAGACAATTTAAAAACCTACAACTTTTATTCCAAACATAAATGTGGTTTTTAGGTTCAGGGGCCTTAAAACGTGTATATCCAGTGAAAACTCAATTTTAAAAAATTGACTTGAAAACAATATTTTTCTTCCCTCTATAATAAATTGATATATAGCAAGAGAATGTAAATATCCACTAAAATTATTAATAAGAGTAATTTGTTTTAACAAATAAAAGTGATCAACGAAATCATTTTAAAAAAATTAAATGGTCACCTCCATGGCCCAGTGGTAGCATGCTACGCTGCAAAGCGGACGTCCCAGGTTCGATTCCCAGCTAGGGTCTGGAAAATTATTACAAGTTCAATCCGACCAATCTTTAACCCAAGGTAGTCACTAATAACCTACATGTTGATGTGACTTAAAATTAACTAAAAATAAAAGTAAAATAAAATACATAAAAATTTAGGACTTCATCTAGTTTAACATTTCAAATAAAGTTATACAAATGAGTTTAAAGGAGAATAGTTTAAGTTTAGTACAAAGTTTATCCGAGCTTTTAAGTATTATCTTATATGGAATTTGATAGCATGCCTGGAAGGCTGTACACATATAGATAGCAGTAACTGTTGATTTTAATAGTGGTACTTTTAACCCACCATTTAAACAAAGTACTTGACTTTGTTATAATATCATACATTGTTGTAATGTTTCGATAGATTTTTATCAGTGGCTTTCATATGAGACAATCAAATAATATTTAATACTGATCTGAATTCACAGATAATCTCAGCAAAATTTTATCACCTATTTAGTTTTTGTTTTTATAATATAGATATACATAAATTTACAACATTAGATAATAAATATATTTATAAATAAAATTGATAATTTTGTTTTTTTGTAATTTCTAACATGTGTACGTTGCAATCTGTTCAATTCAGAACAATAAGCAACCCCATGACCCAATGAGATGAGGATGATGTGTATGACGTGTAAATGAGGTGTAGTCTTCTACAGACTCAGGTCGACCACTTCTGAGAGAGTATGGTTAATTGAACCCCAACCATCAAAGTACACCAGAAACCACTGTCTAGTATTCAAATCTGTATAAAAGTAACTACTTTTACTAGGATTTGAACCAGGAACCTTGGTCTCCAAAAATCAGCTGTTAAACAGCTGATTGTGGCGACGACTTAACCTATAGACCAACTCGGTGGGAAAAAATTGATAATTACGATGTAGTTATGATATTATAATGCTTACAGAAGGTTTTAAAGAACACTCAGAATACAAAAAAACTTTCTTTAAAAAAATTATAGTTATAGGCTACTCAAATAACTTATTTTATTCAAATACTAGCCACCCCCACTCGCTTCGCTTCACAGCAGCTAATGAAGGCTTCATTAAATTATTTCAAACCTCTCTATATACAATATTTGTGGTTTTGTTGCCCTGTGGCAGCAAAATAAATTGTTTTTCTGCACTTTCAGCTCTAGAAAGTCCGACATAAAGTTTTCCATGAGTGAAGGAAGCACTCTTGACTCAAATCGATGTCCATCGTTTTAAATGTTTGTCCCTGCGATTTAATAGAATTGAATAGAATGTATATAAGAATACGGATGGAAAAGAAAGAGACAGTTGATATGTAGCTGAGATAAGAGACAGTAATACGTGGGTGCGGTACGCAAAGTAATTGGGAATATATGACTCATTCACTACCTGTCGAATGAAAACAAATACTATATGAAATTCAGTACAAAACAAAAATTTTTGAATATGTCCGAATTTTTAATGTTTTTGGAATCGAATGTTATTCTTCACATTTTTCTATGAAATATAAAAGTTGAATCATGCTTCTAGCCCAAAAAATACACCATCCAGAGGACTTAAAAAAAAATAAAAGTGTTATGCACCCGATAAACTAAAACATGCGATATCGTCACAGTTTAAGTTCCTTAACTCACTTAATTAACGTCACTTAAAGTTGCGAAATAGCCTATATTGATCAGGAAGTTCTAAGCTATGTAATAATGAAAGATTTTTGAAATTCGGTTCATTAGTCTCCAAGATTACCTCATACACAAACAAACAGACGTTTCTTCTTTATAATATTAGTGTAGATGTGATACTTTTAAAAAATCTGGCATGAACCACTCACACACATGGGTATACCCAATGAGGGACAGAGAGGGCAGCTGCCCGCCCCTCCTAGAAGCAAAAAACAAATTAAATGATTATAAAGTGATGATACAAAACAAAATTTGGTAAGGCAACGGTGAATAATCAGTTGTTGTCACAAAATAAAAAAAAATTTGGTTTCTTTCACCTTTTCGTTTTAAAATGTGTTACTGCTTGAACGTCCATGGGTTGGCCATGCTAGTTTCCCTGGGTATGGCCATGCTCACACGTTTTTCTTTTGCCAATGTAAAAAAAAATTCTCTGAAAATAGTTGATGTTCACTGGACAAGTTTACAACATGATCAGGTTGAAAAAAACTCGTGATAGCACCACACCACAAAATACAAAATAGTACAACTTTAGTACATGGACCTGTAGTAGTTTGAACTGTTGTTTCATTTTATTGCTCAAACCTTTTCGAAATCACAATTAGCTACCACTTTCACTGTTGGAATTGATAATCACTTTGTAATTATTACTTTATTATAGTGCTTACAGAAAGCCTTAAAAATAATAAATTACTGTTCGTACACGCACACACACACACAAAAGTTTGAAAAAAAAATAGGATAGTCATGACCCATTAGAATAACTCACTTTTTCTTTTTTTTATTTGACTAAAAGTTCAACCACAAGGATTACTCAAAAATATTTAAAGAGGTTGTTCAAATTTTTATTTATATGTTTTCTAAGAAAATCTAGTTTTCACTATTTCAACACTTTTTCTTTTCTTTTAGCCCCGAAATCTTTTGTGATATTACTGCATTACTTTTTGGGTATATTATGTGGGTCTTTATATTCCACTTTGAGTTCTATGGAAATCTTTACGAAAAAAAAATCATTCTTCTAAATTTAATTTTATCATATAAATATTTTTCTTCGAATCCAAGTTTTCCCATTTCTTGTTTATAGATATGGTTAAAATTTATTGGTTATTTATAATCATAAAATTAAAAAATTGTTTAGTGGTTATTCATTCATTATTTTGATGTAACCATAAAATTTTGCATATTTTTGATAATGGAATTTTATGGTGATTCAATTCTAGAGTATATAAATTCTTCTTTCATTCTTTATTTGATGAGAAAACAGTCCCTAAATTTAAATTTGTGAATTTTAAAACTTCCTCCTGTAATTTAACCTTATGTCCTTACCTTCTCTCCACTCATTTTTTGTACCAGCAATTTACTTTTACCTCACTGAATTTTAACCCTTTATAGGGCAGTACTACAGGGGAAAATATACATGTTGTAAAATGTTAAATTTTGTTTTATAGGGACTTTAATAATGTATTTCTAGTGACAGAATAAGAAATTTTTTTTTGATGTTAAGCCCTGGTAAGTATACTTACCAAGGAACATTTATTGAAATGGGAATCACATAATGTTTAGTGATAAGAATGCTTATTAAAACAACTTGTAGTACTATATAACCAAAAATTTGTAGAATACCTTATCTTAACTTTATATTAGCATGAATGCTTGTTTTCCCGTAAAAAACTAGAATTTTCCAAGCACTGTACAAAAGTAACAACAAAATAACACGATACCATACATACACTGGTATGAATCCTTACTACATTAGTGCTACTGTTGAAGCAAATGGTCGCTGCGTGCTAATTTCAAAATTTGGATAGCATACTTACCAGAAAACCTCTACACAACCATAAAATGCCAATAAGGTTCAACTGCATAGCTTATCTATGTAAATAAAATTTGATTTTCTCTGTACAATTTTTCAAAATACCCCAAACTTTGTTTCTACGCCAAATCTACTAAGTAATCACCGAAAATAAGTTCAGCCAAATTTTTGTCTGTTTATCTGTTTTTACGGCATCACGCAAGAACCGCTGACCAAATTCATTGAATTTCGGTATTTCGATACTGGACATTATCGAAATGAAAATAGGCTATTAATTTTTTTAATATCACAAAGGGATGGGGGAGTTCAGAGGGGGGGGGGGGTAAACCGATCTATCTCGTTAAAAACCAATCTATTAAAAAATGTTATATAATCAAAATTACAAAACGTTTAAAGACAAATAAGTTTGCTTATGTAAAGTTTTTTATTTTTATCCATAATAACGGAGATATTACCAATTTTATAAAAATAAATGTAGCAATATTTTAGAAAACAAAATAAACAGAACGATAAACATAGGTCTAAGTTCCTCTGGTATTCATTCTGAAGCTCTGTATCCTACCCCTTCCACCACTAACCAATCTTACTCGACACACCCGTTCTCGGTCACATTATCAAAAACGAAAGACATTCACCGTAGTAGTTAACAATCGTGGAGTGTTCCAATTGTGATTTACCTTTCATGTCAATTTTTATTGCTCTGTAGCAAACAATTAAATTACCTACAGTTACAGATATCTGATGAATTAATGTCCCATAGCCGAGCGAGTGAGAGGGAGATATGTGGCATAACTATGAATGCGCCCAAAGGTCTTTACCGTTATAATCCAAATCTGAAAACATACTACAGCCGTTATCTTGCTTGTTAGTTTACTGCATGCATTAACGCTTGCTCACAACAATGAGTAAAATAATACAATGTTATTGAAATGGCGTGATGGCTCGTGCGAGTGAGAGAGTTATGCATTATCTCACTCCCACGGCTAGGGGACTTTAGTTCATCTGAATACTGTACATTACTCACAGATTTGTGCGAGTTAAACTTCAAAACATCAATTTTCATTGCTCTATATAAATAGTAAATTTATTTATTTATGTAAAATAATAAACTATGCTTCTGAAAATAATAAAGCGCTGCGTAACTTGATTTAAAAACACCTAGATCTCTTTAATTGTACGTCCAACTATTTTGTTTTGTCATTAATAATAATGCTGACATTGAAAGGAGGTACAAATGTATAACAATGAATGATTAAAGAATATCAGACCTGACAGGGATCGAACTCGGTACACCAACAGACTGTACACAGCACCAAGAAAACCGTTCAAAGAACAGGCATTTCAGCTAGTTATAAATAAAATCGACCATATTGCCAGTGGTAAGTATACTTACCAAAGATCTAAAAAGGGTTAAACCATACTTAACAATTTTTTGTTCCACAATTCCAATTTAATTTCCATCTACTATGTACTCTCCCCATATAAGCTACTAGTATTTTCTTTCAGGAAAATCGTAATGCTCTAAGTAAAAGTTTATTTTTTTTAGACAAACATTTTAAAAACAAATTCTTTTAATTTTTCTATAAAAATAAATAACTTCTGTAATTTTGTCTTGTCTGTAGATACCACAACTGTATAAGAGAAAAAAAAATATTGATAGAATTTATAATTAACCTATTGAGAATGAAATATTATTGATATTAATGAAAAACATTCAAAAGTCCACAGCAAAGGATATTACTTTTCATTTAAAACTACTCAATTTCCTTTACCATCAAAGAGTTTTAATTTAATATGCTAAAAGCAAAATTGTTTACTTAATTGCATTACTTTTGATGTTAAGTAAGCTAACATTTAATTATATTAAAAGAGTTTTAATATTAATGAATATAAATATTAAAATAATATTCAAATATTGCATAAACTTTTATAAATAAATTTATTTAATAAGAGACCCCACTATCATTAGATATGCATTTTATATTTTGTAAGAATTTTTGTAATTTATGAATTCTTCAAAATATTGATTATTAATTTAATGTTCAAGAAAATCATAGCTACAAAATTATGAGAGTCCCATCTATCCGGATCATCTTGTCCATATATCCAATTAATCCAGATAGGATTTTAAAAAAATCTGGTATGAAACACTCACACAACTTTCTCTTGCCAATGCAAATAATTAACAATATAACCTAACATTAGTAATAAAACATAAGAAACAAACAAAAAAAAACTAACCTCAATAAACATAACCTAATTTTAATCATGAGTGAAAGATGTAAAGTGAAAATCAACCTCAGTTTGGCTTAAAAATATGAAAAATCACTCTTTCACGCTAAACTAGGCTCTGTAAAAAAATGCTCTAAATAAAAGCTGTAGATCTTGTAATTACCTATAAATTTGATTATATACACTTTTGTCATACAACACATACTAAGGCTGAAACCTTTGAAAAAATTGATTTTTTTTTACACATTTTCGTGAAAAAAAACCAGAAAATTGCTAATTACCGCTAAACTAAGCATTATACAAAAAAATGTTGAAATAAAAGTTGTAGGTTTTTTAATTCTCTACAACTTTTTTTTTTTTTTTTTTTTTTTTTTTTTACTTGTGAGGCCACAATGGACCACTTCAGCCACAACATGAAAGACTCTACTTCGATCTCTGAGCCTTGATCTTTACCCAGTATTCCCTCATTCTTTGTGATCTCTGAGCCCGGAGTTCTTCCGTCACCCTCTGCACTCTTCTAGTCTTGGTTTCCGGTTCCAAAGCCAGATCCTTCAACTTTCTATAACTTTTTGCGCCAAAATGCATATTAAAGTCGCAATCTTAGAAAAACAATTTTTTACGAGAAAACAGCCTGCCCAAGAATTTCAGCAGACATGGTGCCTACCCTATCTTGACAGCATAAAAAAATATAGTAAATGAGGCGATTTTTAAAAAAATTGTAGGAGCCGTTATTGAGAAAATCGCAAAAAAATGAAAAATGACTTGAATAAACTAGGTACTACTTCCGGTTGACAAATTTTAATGAAAATGTTGGTTACGGATCCTGTAGTAGTATCTAACTTAAGTTCCAAGTTTGTACGATGTTTCATTCTTGAGATATTCTGTTCATAAACACACACCCACCCACACACACGCGTGCGAACACACATACTGACCAATCGGTGAAAACTCGATTTCGTAAAATTGACATGAAAACAATATTTTCCTTCCTATGTATTCATGTAGGCAATAGAAAGTAAAAATTAAAAATAATAGGATTTACTAATTTTAGTGAGAAGTCAGTACAAAAATAATTCTAAGAGAGCGTTCAAAGTTGTCAGTTGGATACTAAGAAAGTGTAGACAAAGGAATCAAGGAGTGCTTTTTGGTTTTTAGGAACTGACTCAATTCCTACAACTATTTTTGTATTTCTTAAATTTATTCCAAACTTCCTCTCACTCCCCAGGAAATGATGTAACCTTTTTCTGTTGTAGGTAACAAACAGCATTCGAGTTATCAAATCTGAAATAAAAGGAAAAGGAACCAGAGGTAGAACCAAGGAAAGAGGTAGGTATTCAAGATAGACACATTCAAATGAATTGAGTGAAGTGAAATGGTGGAAAGGTGGAATTTGGGGAAGGTATGGGGATAGAGAGGATGTGGCTGGGTATAGTTGTGGGGAGGGGTGAAGGGATGTATTGCAGTATGCTAACTATCATCCAACTCAGGAAACTGAATAAGAGAATGAATATGAAAAGAGATGAAAAAACTACAGTTATATTATAAATTAATTAAAATAAACTTATTTACTTATTAAATTAATTAATTAGCAATTTGTTAAAATAATTCTGCAAAATTTAATCTTTTGTTTATATACGTATCCTATGTCAACTTTATTTATACATATGTGTAAGATAAATTACCATATACTAACAAAGAGGAAAGTCATAAATTTTATCAATGCAAAACAGCTAACATACTTCACAGTTGTTATTACTCACAAAAGATGACAATGTTTATGTAAGAAAATGTATTCATACGTCATACACACAAGTCACAATTTGTTAGTTACATAATATATTATTTGTTATTTATTATGTGGTATGTACTTGATTTAAACAAATAAATTAATGTTAAATTGGTCTCAAGAAAATTTGCAATTAGTAAATTAGATAAGAGTACATTTTATTAATTGATTAACATTGTTTTATGTATAACTAACTATTACACCAGAGCTGTGCATGGACTCATGCTAGCCTCAGTGGGGTGTAAACTGGTACTGTATTTACAATGAGTCAACATTCAATTATGGTAGACATTGAAATTGCTAATTGTCTCATCTTTGTCTATACTCTATTTCACGTTCAGAATGCAGTACAGCTCTACGTACAGCTCTTAGAGAAGCCATTGTGTTATTGGGCGTACGGAAAACATCAGGCACAGCCAATACAATAACCCTCCTCCGCCGAAACCATCCGAAGGTCTCGAGCAGAAATATTTGGAGTTTCACTTACCACACTCTAACAAGCTCATTTTTAATCAAAAAATTCTAAAAACAATACTTTTGCTTACTGATGAATCATATTTTTTTTTTTGTAATCCCTAATGTGCGTGCGTTGCAATCTGTTCAATTGAGAACAATAAGCAACCCACTGCCCATAACAGACGGGTGGAGTGTCAAATTATTTACACTCAATCTGTTCGTTGCAGGGATAAAATAAATAGTTCTGTTTCTTATCACATGGTCAGCCAATTAAATGACTGAATCATTTAAGAACAGAAGAGGTAGAGGTGTAAAAGACACTAATCAGAGTTATCTCCTCTGAGAGTAATGAATTTCATTATACAGCCAGACCCTGTGGTGAATGAAGTGAAGGTGTTATTTGCAGAGTGGAAAATATGTATTTTTCAGAGAACCCGGCATGCTGATAAGGGTACTTTTCCACTCAGTGAGGAAGGCAATGGTAAACCACCTCACTCCTCGTTTTACTTAGTAAAACCTCTACAGGTTCAAACCAGCCTTTCGGCTGATGACCTAAACAACAACAACAAGCAACCCCATGACCCAATGAGATGAGGATGATGTGTATGACGTGTAAATGAGATGTAGTCTAGTACAGACTCAGGTCGACCATTCCTGAGAGAATATGGTTAATTGAACCCCAACCATCAAAGTACACCGGTAATCACTGTTTAGCATTCAAATCCGTATAAAAGTAACTACCTTTACTAGGATTTGAACCAAGAACCTTCATCTCCAAAAATCAGCTGTTAAACAGCTGATTTTGATGACGACTTTACCTCTAGACCCACCCGGTGGCTTAAAAAAAAATACTTTTGCTTACTGATGAATCATATTAACGCTGTAAATGTTATTTTATCCTCAGATATTTAGATAAGAGACCGTAGATATGTATAAGAGAAAGGGGTATGACGTTTCTGTCTTCGTCACCTTCGCTGTCGGGCCAGGAGAGTTTTATTACCATTTTTAGACGTTTCCAAGATAATAATGACTGTCATTCAAACAAGATTTAAAGATTCACCAAGTTTTAAACAATAACCATTCTTTACTAGAAAATAATTAAAAAAGACAATAAAATTGATAAACGATTCCAGTGCTATAATAATTTGTTGGTATCTGATCTTTAAAACGGTACAAATATTAAGTGTGTTTTTGTATTACATTATTCAATAGGAGTTTGTAAATGAGAACGTGTGGCGTGTAGTCGATATTTTTACTTAGTATAGTAACGCTCAAACTTCAATCTGAAATACATTGCTTATGGACTTTCCGTACTGCATTCTGAACGTGAAATCAAATATAGTTAGTAATTTCTTTTGATAAGCCATTAAATAAAAATCGCACGCGCTTCCTGGGTCTGAGATAGTTACTAACTGTTTTTTCTCTTCACAAATGAAATAAATGGATGATGTCACCAGGACAAGAAATGACTCCAAGGGGAAAACTTAAATGTCCTGAAATCTGGGGATATTCACAGACTGAAACGTTTTAAAACATTAGACTTACCTTTACAATTTTGTTAATAATTTAAATTATTTAATCTTTTTCTATTACTTCTACTACTAATCATTGTCATTTCATAATTGGCATCATTATCATCTGTCATCTCCATCATGGTCATCGTCATCTTCAACTTTAACAACTTCATGTTTCAAAATATGCACAGTTCAGTTAAGTTTAGTTTTATTTTTTGTTCACACTTAAGTCTTTTTTTGGAACACACTACTTAGTCCCCTAACAGACAGGTTGGGTGTCAAATTATTTACACTCAATCTGTTCATTGCAGGGCTAAAATAAATAGTTCGGTTTCTTATCACATGGTCAGCCAATTAAATGACTGAATCATTTAAGAACAGAAGAGGTAGAGGTGTAAAAGACACTTATCAGAGTTATCTCCTCTGAAAGTAATGAACTTCATTATGCAGCCAGACCCTGTGGTTAATGAAGTGAAGGTGTCATTTGCCGAGTGGAAAATATGTGCTTTTCAGAGGGCCCGGCATGCTGATAAGCGTACTTTTCCACTCAGTGAGGAAGGCAATTGTAAACCACCTCATCCCTCATTTACTTAGTAAAACCTCTACAGGTTCAAACCAGCCTTTCAGCTGATGACCTAAACAACACTACTTAGTATGTTTTATAATTTCATACTAAGAACATTATTACTCAGCTTTTTATCATCAGCTTTAAGTTTATTTACATTTTAAAAAACTGATCGCAAAAGAATTATACTGTTAAAAAACATCAGCATCAGAAACACGGAGAAACTTGCAAAGCCTACATAAAGATGATGTTTGAAGGAGTCAATAAGTTTCAGAAAACATCAAAAGGAGAGAATACAATGTGGAGATTCATCTTCTTTTCATTGATATAGTGAAGGTTTTTGATAGGGTGATACATAGGAAATTGTGGACTATTATGTGTGATTGTATTTATATGTACAATTTAGGATACCCACCATTTCTTATAGAGAGAATAAGTCACTTTACCGTGGAACGTGTATGTGTTTAAAAACCAGCACTCGAGGAGAGCAAATTTTAATGAATTTAGGTGTATGACAAGGGTGAAATTTATATCCACTTCTTTTTAACGTATTCTATAGTATTTTTACGTATTTTACAGTGTGCACGAATTCCTTTCTAAATAGTTTTTGGTTGAAATGTATTTAACTTCTAATTAAACAAATATTGTGTACTATTTGATACAAAGGGGTTCATGACAAGCCTACTGAGTTAAGCAGTAGCGGGAAAAATTATTGGTAAGTGATGAATTTATCAT
Source organism: Catonia carolina (assembly GCA_035578175.1). Lineage (NCBI taxonomy): Eukaryota > Metazoa > Arthropoda > Insecta > Hemiptera > Achilidae > Catonia > Catonia carolina. Next base: position 41,534,225 of record JAQMRL010000006.1, on the reverse strand, counting down.
TGTGTTTGACTTTTTAATTTTGTGTGATATTTGATACAATGGGGTTCATGGCAAGCCTATTGAAGTAAGCAGTAGCAGAAACAGATTTTTGGTGGTAAGTGATGAATTTATCATTGTGATAAACTTTTTGTTTATCAGTTTTATCTTGACATGTCCTATAATCCCTTTGGAGTCTCCTGGATGCAAAAAAAAAAATTATTGATGATGCTCTTAGGGTACGACAAACAGTTAGTTCTAAGGGCATTGAAATAGGAAAAGGGAGCTACTTAAATATGCTATTATTTCCAGATGATCAATTTCTGATAGCGGAGTCTGAAGATTGCGAATTATCTTCTGAAAGGAGTTCATAATTTAAGTAAAATATTTTAAAAGTATAACTTTCATATATCTGCTGACAAAATCGTTGGTGTGTTGGGGGGAAAATCTCATATAAACAAAAATAGTTATCAGTGGGTGCCTGATAGAGCTGGTACAACATTTTAAATACGTGGGATGAGATTTAACCCTTTATAGGGCAGTACTAAGGGGGAAAATATATGTGTAAAATATTAAATTTTGCTTTACAGGTACTTGTATAATGTATTTCTAGTGCCAGAACAGTAAGATATTTCTTTGTTTTGATGTTAAGCCCTGGTAAGTATACTTACCAAGGAATGTTTATTGAAATGGGAATCACATAATTTTCAGTGGTAAGAATGCTTATTAAAACAACTTGTAGTAGTATTTAACAAAAAAATTGGTAGAATAACTTATAAATTTATATTAGCATGACGCTTGCTTTCCCATAAAAAACTAGAATTTTCTAAGCATTGTACAAAAGTAACAACAAAACAACACGGTAGCGTATGCTGTTATGAATCTTTCACACATTCATGCAACTCATGAAGCAAATGGTCGCTGCGTGCTAATTTCAATATGTGGATAGCCTACTTACCAGGGAACGTCTATAACACCATAAAATTTTAATAAGATTCAACTGCATAACTTATTCTTAAATAAAGTCGACCTTATTGCCAGTGGTAAGTATACTTACCAAAGACCTATAAAGGGTACACTAGAAATGCAGACATGAAGGATAAACTACTGAATGTTTTCAGTATATCTGTGATATTAAGGGTTCTGAGAGACAGAAAGTACAATCTGCTGCTCAAATCTTGTCAAATTCTGTGGCAAAAGCAGTAAAATTTTTTGGCTTTAAAGATTTTATGGAAGATACATATGGGAAGGAAACAACGGAGTTAATCAAATTAATGAACCACTCATTTGACCCCTTCAATTCAAATACAAAATTTGGTTACTCTCCACATTCCAGTGCCTTTGGAGTTGATTCAAATAATCAGGTTACCTTGTTTAAGAAATTTTCTGAAATTATTTTTACAGCGACTGTTGGTGGACTTAAAAAATTACTACATTTTCAGAAAAGTATAGTTTTAAGTAACAAAGCTTTAATTGAACTACGAGCGTGTATTGAAAAGTAATGTCTCCATCGCTATAATTTTATTAGTAGTGGATATATTGTTTACATATTAGTGTGAAATGATAGATTAAACTGTCCCCTGCTTACCAATATAATCACTTTTCCACATAATCGCCATTACCAGCGACACATATATGCCAATGTATGAAGCTTTGGAAAAGTCTGTCCTGGAAGAAGTCTGAAGTTTCCGTTCAGCACCATTTCTTCACCTCTGCATTCGAAGATAAACGCATGCCCTTGAAATGTTCTTTAAGCTTCGGAAAGAGGAAAAATTCACAGGGCGCAAGATCTGGGCTATAAGATGGATGAGGTAAAATCTTGAAATCCAAGCTTCTCTAGTGCTGTACGCATTTTCAGACTTGTGTGAGGACAAGCGTTGTCATTATGCAGAATTGGCTCTTTATTGGGCGAACCCTATGCAGTCGTCGCTTCATATTTGATAGGATAGCAACATTGTGTTCATAGTTGACAGTACAGTCACGTTCCAAAAACTCCATACTCCATATGAACGATACCATCATAATCCCAGAAAACGGTAATAATGACCTTTTCCCAGCAGATGGAATTGTTTTGAATTTTTCGGTTGCGGCTGTGAATCGTCGCTAGGGTGAGTTGTTCACTAATAGTTCCAGTACAAAACTAACCACTTTTGAGACTGTCTGGACCATCATTATAATAGTTATAGCGATTGATTATATAGCATTATCTTTCAATACGCCTTGAATATTATTATTTGAATTCTAAGTATGGAGTAGAGAAAATTTTAACAAATTGGTTGAACCAAGTGTGTTGAAAAATTTCTTTTTAAATGTTTAATATACAGGGTGTCTCATGAGTAACCCGACAAACTTCTAAGGTGGTTTCCTCTCATCAAAATAATGAAAAAAGGTTATATAAACATGGTTCCGGAAACGCTTCGTTAGCGAGTTACGGCTAGCGAAAGATTTCGCCCTGGATTCACAACATACGTCTAAAGTCATCCTAGAGGTCTAGGAACCCAATTTTATGAGTAGATTTGATGGTTTCTTATATATTTCGACCCAAAAAATTGAATAAATTAAGTTCCAGAACCATATCGCCAGTACTTTTTGTAATATCCAATGAAAAATGGACAAATCTGTGCATAAAAATACGTTTTTTTTTGGTTAAAAAACAATAACTGTTAAATAGCTAATAAATGTATAAAATTTATTTAGCAAAACTTATAGAAATTTTAATTCTGAAGAGAATGATGTAAAATAGGCCAATAATAACAAACAAAGTTTAAAAAATTTATGTTTATTTAAATCAACACATACAAAAAATAAGACAGAAAATGCAATATCTTTTTAATTAACGTTCTTCATAAACACAAAACATTTTAGCCTAATTGCTTAAACTTTTATTTCAATATCCATACCTTACAAATGGTGTTCAAAATGATTTCCTTGGTCATTTGTGCACAATCTAGCGCATTTAATGAAATCACATGTAGCCTTTCTGATACCATCTCGGTTGTTCTTAAGTAGTTCACACGCATTTAAAATTCGGTTCAATAATTCTTCTTTGGAATGAACTGGTTCTGCTTATACAAGCTGCTTTAAATGACCCCAAAGGTAATAATCCAAGGGATTTAAATCAGGGGACCTAGGAGGCCAATTAATTAAATAAATAATAATAAATTAAATTAAATTAGTTAAAAAGATATTGCATTTTCTGTCTTATTTTTCATATGTGTTGATTAAATTAAACATAAATTTTTTAAACTTTGTGTTTGTTTATTATTGGCCTATTTTACACCATTCTCTTCAGAATTAAAATCTCTACAAGTTTTGGTAAATAAATTTACACATTTATTAGCTATTTAACACAGTTATGGCCGTTTTCACCAACATCAGTCAAATACAGCATGACCACGATGAAATTTAACGGTGGGCAAAAGATGACCGTTCGTTTAAACTCGAAACTGTTTCACCAACTTTGATCTCGATCAAAACTGCGTCGGTCAAATTTAACCACAGTTAATTTCCACACTCACTTATTTTCGAAGTTGGCTACCGTGGTAACTGAGTTTCTATTGGCTACATCTGATTTTGTCATAATGTTATTGTTTTCATTCTGCGATACTTGTAACCTACAGTAGTGTTTTATATCATATCGATTTTTTTTTTAGCTTTTATTTGTTATCGAGAACTGTACATTTTTGACAACTACCCAATTAATTAATTGGATCGTTGCTTTTCGCTATATTTTTAAGTGGATTACGCGTGAGTTTGAACAGGGACCCCCAGTAGAGTTTGTTCATGGCGGCTGTCAACTGGTCACCATACAAAGTCCTTGCCCAACCGGTGTTACTTAACAAATAATAGAGACTTTCTACCAGCTAACTGACTGGGCTGGCCGAAAGGCCATCATATCGTTTGGGTTTTTTAAATGGAAAATCAAACACAAAAAAGTTCGGAGTGTTAATTTTAAACCGGATAAAAAAAGATATTTATATTATATAAATTTATATTTCTGTAAAACTCCTGTATAACTTTGTCCTTTTCACCCTCATCTGGAAACTGAATGTACGTGGGAGCTAATGAAGCAATTGGCTCAGACACTTTTCTAATATATTGACTCAATGTTGTTTTCAAAACGCCAATTAAGTCACCATTTACTATTTAAAAAGAACCTGTAGCGTAAAATCTAAGGGCCAAAAGCAGCTGTTGCAGTGGTGTAAGTGGTCTGTTTCTGCTAGAAGGATATTCTAACCTTCCTTCAAGTTCTTCAAGAATCTTCAAGACTACCTGTTTTGAGGGCCTATACCATGCAATAAATTTTCTGTCTTCCATTGAATGGAAATCATTTTGTCTTTCTGGTAACACACGTTCTGGCCCTATGTTTGCGAGCATTTCCATGTACGTAATTTCAACATCAAAATTTTCATCCATTTTTAATGAAAATGTAATTAGTATTTTATGAAAATATTGTGAGGTCAACAATAAGCCTAATTGCTATTTAATGCTAGTTTAATGCTCACATTAAATTACAATGTCAAATCACATAATCACATTTTCAAACACTTCAATAACAACAGTTTTAACAAAAAAATCTGGTGTGAAACACTCACACAACTTTCTCTAGCCAATGCAAATAATTAACAATAAACCTAACATTATTAATAAAATATTAGAAATAAACAAAAAACTAACCTCAATAAACATAACCTAATATTAATCATGAGTGAAAGACGCAAAATGAAAATCTACCTCAGTTTAAAAATATGGTAAATCACTCTTTCACGCTAAACTAGGCTCTGTAGAGGAAAATGCTCTAAATAAAAGTCGTAGATATTTTAATTTCCTTAAAATTTTATTATATACACTTTTGTCGTAAAATGCATACTAAGCCGAAATCTTAAAAAAATCGATTTTTCATACGTTTTCGTGAGAAAAAAAACAGAAAATCGCCGTCACCGCTAAACTAAGCGTTATACAAAAAAATGTTTGCAATAAAAGTTGTAGGATTTTAAAGTCTCTACATTTTTTATTATATACATTTTTGCGCTAAAATGCATATTAAAGCCGCAATATTAGAAAACAATTTTTTACGAGAAAACAGCCTCCCCAAGTATTTCAGCAGACATGGCGCCTACCCTATCTTGTAGTGTAGAGCATAAAAAATGTAGTAGTAAATGAGGGGATTTTAAAAAAAAATTGTAGGAGCCGTTTTTGAGAAAATCACAAAAAAGTGAAAAATGACACGAATAAAGTACTACTTCCGGTTGACCAATTTTGATGAAATTGTTCGTGTCGCGTCCGGTAGTGGTATGTAACTTAAGTTTGAAGTTTGTACGATGTTCCATTCTTGAGATATTCTGTTCACACACACGCGCGCGCGCGCACACACACACACACACAACAGACCATTCGCTAAAAACGTGTTTTTTGGGTTCAGGGGATCTGAAATGTGTAGATTTTTAAAAATGTCGCAAAAAAGTGAAAAATTACTACTTCTGGTTGACCGATTTTGATGAAAATGTGGGGCCTCTAATAGTAGGCTAACTAAATTAAGTTTCAACTTAGTACGATGTTCCGTTCTTGACATATGTTGATCACACGCACGCGCACACACCAATCGCTAAAAACATGTTTATTGGGTTCAGAGGGTCTGAAAACGGCTATATACGGTAAAAACTCGATTTAGGAAAATCCCTTCCTATAGGTAGTATATTCATATAGGCAAGAGGAAATAAAAAATCTGGTGTGAAACACTCATATGTCTTTCTCTAGCCAATGCAAATAATCACCACGCCACACCACACCACCACCACCCCCACTCCATCCCCTAACATTAGTAATAAAACATTAGAAATAAACAAAAAACTAACTTCAAAAAACATAACTTTATTTTAATTATGAGTGAATGATGCAAAATGAAAGAAAACCTCAGTTTGGCTTAATAATACGGAAAATCATTCTTTCACGCTTAACTAGGCTCTGTAGAGAAAAAATGCTCTAAATAAAAGTTGTAGATTTTTTAATTCCCTATAAATTTGATTATATGGGGAGTAAGACAGGGATGCGTACTTTCCCCTTTACTTTTTAATGTCTATTCAGAAGAATTGTTTGGAGAGGCATTGGAGGAAGTAAATGAAGGCATATTTATTAATGGAAGACTCCTGAATAACATTAGATATGCAGATGATACAATTCTCTTTGCAGACAGCAGAGAAGGGCTACAGATCTTGGTTGATCGTATTGTCCAATACTGCGAGGGGTATGGAATGGCACTGAATACAAAGAAAACAAAGATCATGGTGGTCAGCAAGAACAAGATTGACGAGGTTAGAGTTTATGTCAAGGGAACACCTCTGGGCAGAGTACATAGCTATCAGTACCTGGGTTGTGAACTAAATGAAGAATGGGATCGTAGTAGGGAAATAAAACGACGCATTGAGATAGCCAGAAATACTTTCAATAAGATGAAGGCAATACTATGTAACGGAAAACTGAGCATAGATATTAGAACAAGAGTACTGAGATGCTATGTATTTTCTGTCCTATTGTATGGAGTTGAAGCCTGGACAATCACAGAGACGATGGAGAAAAGACTCAGTAGCTTTAAAATGTGGTGTTACCGAAGAATGTGGAGAATATCCTGGACAGAGCACATAACAAATATGGAAGTGCTAAGAAGAATGAAGAAGGATAAGGAACTGCTGAACACCTTAAAGAAAAGGAAAATGGGATATTTCGGTCACATTCTAAGGAACGAAAAGTATGAATTGATGCGGCTGGTCATACAAGGGAAGGTGGAGGGCAAAAGGGGATTGGGAAGACGACGCACATCCTGGTTGAAAAATTTACGACAATGGTGTGGAAAAACATCAATAGAGCTTTTCAGGACAGCAGCAGATAGAGTAAAGTGGGCCATGATGATCGCCAATGTCCTTAGGGATGGGGCACCTTAAGAAGAAGATAAATTTGATTATAAACACTTTTATCGTAAAATGCATACTAAGGCCAAAATCTTAGTATGTTCGGACAATTGTCTATGTCGTGTTAAAATTTCAAACTTTTCGGTCAAATACTTATCGAGTTACACGCCTCTAAACAAATGAAATTTGTTGCGGTAGCTAAAAAACCAGGTCTTTTTGTCTAACAACCTCGATATGACAGTTTGTAAACAACATTAAAAATATAGGAATAATTTGGGTCAACGCAGAATAAAATTAGCTAAAATTTGTTGTTAAATATGTTGAAATCCAATTCGTAGTTTTGGAGATGCAAGAATTTAAACTCGGGTGTTTATGATTATGAAACGGATAGTAGGTTATGTTTTTTGAGGTTAGTTTTTTAATTTATTTCTAATGTTTTATTAATAATGTTAGGTTATATTGTTCATTATTTTCATTGGCTAGAGAAAGTTGTGTGAGTGTTTCACGCCTGATTTTATTTATTGAACGTAGCTAAGAACACTCTTGATCATGTCACCTTTCAAACAAAAAAAAAACTAATTCAAAACACCCCTTTTTTATATCCAAGGTTAAATATGTATTTAAAAATATTTATATTTCCTATGTTTTAATATACTCGTATGATCTAATTTATAATAGCTAATGTTTTTGGTGTTATAATCTTGCCAGAAGGTAACATTATTCCCCTCCTGGAATAAGACCACTGGATCGAATTGTCAACCCTAGTACCATATTTCCATCCCTCTTCTCTCACGACCTCGCACTCTTCTCTCCAATGCCATGTCCAACTCCATACTTGAATCCTCTTCTTACTTCTTACGTGTCGATTAGTTCTTCTGTTTAATTTTAATTGGAGATATTATACAGATTTTAATAATTTCTTTTTTCTTGTTATTTCAATCTTCAGTTTAATTTTGTCCTCCTGGAAATCTTACTGAGTTAAATAGATGCTTACAATTTTTGTCGTTTATCTTCTTGTACTAAATCTTCTTGGCATTGGATGGCAGGTTGATGGTTGATGGCCGGATGAAAATCTATTGCTGGACTAGGTTTAACCAATCCAATCCCTATACATAAAGATAACCCTTCAAACTACTTCTATATGTACAGTGTTAACCCCAAACCAGGCTAAGAGAATGATGTCATCCTTGTAACAAGATTATATTACGTATTTAAGAATTAAATATCCGAATATTTTTTTAATAAATTTTAAAATTTCATAAATTTACAAAAGATTGTGATAAAATTTAACGTTCATGTTCATCTATCGATATACAAAATTTAAATGAAATATTTTTTGTTACCTTAGAAACCACTTATTTTAAAACCCTATTGTTATTGTTATTTAAATTTAATTAGAAGTTACGCTTTTAAAGAATTGACGTGTATTATTAGATAAAGAATGTAAAAAAAAAAAAAATTCCTCGGATATTTAATTCTTTCATATAATCTTGTTACGAGGATGACACCATTCTCTAGCCTGGTTTGGGGTTAACACTGTACATATAGAAGTAGTTTGAAGGGTTATCTTTATGTATAGGGATTGGATTGGTTAAACCTAGTCCAGCAATAGATTTTCATCCGGCCATCAACCATCAACCTGCCATCCAATGCCAAGAAGATTTAGTGCAAGAAGATAGACGACAAAAATTGTAAGCATCTATTTAGCTCTGTAAAATTTCCAGGAGGACAAAATTAAACTGAAGATTGAAATAACAAGAAGAAAGAAATTATTAAAATCTGTAATATTTCCAATTAAAATTAAACAGAAGAACTAATTGACAAGTAAGAAGTAAGAAGAGGATTTAAGTATGGAGTTGGACATGGCATTGGAGAGAAGAGTGCGAGGTCATGAGAGAAGAGGGATGGAAATATGGTACTAGGGTTGACAATTCGATCCAGTGGTCTTATTCCAGGAGGGGAATGATGTTACCTTCTGGCAAGATTATAACACCAAAAACATTAGCTATTAAAAATTAGATGATATATTAAAACATAGGAAATATAAAAATGTTTAAATACATATTTAACCTCAGACATAAAAAAGGGGTGTTTTGAATTAGTATTTTTTGTTTGAAAGGTGACATGATCAATTTTAGTGGTTTTTTAGAAGTTAGAAGAACATCAAAAGCCTTTTATAATTTAACCTCCGCAACAACAGTGAAGATACTACAGATTACATTTATTGATAGTGAAGTTAATAAATATTGATCAATAAACATGAACAAAAATAACGTAAATATGTTGTGACAGAATCGACTGGATTGTTCGCGGAGGTTCCAGAATTCCATTCATAAAAATAGTTAAGGAATAATAAAAATAACAACACACAATAGCAACAATAAAATAATGACAGTTGTAACCATAAAAGTATGTCTATTCATAAACGTTGTAATAACTACTATAAAAATTCAGGTATTGTGTACAGCTATTATGAGGGTGGCAGGTTGTTTACGTTTTCTATTTACAAAAGACCTATTCTTGACCTGTTTACTACGGATTTTTCTAGCATTCATTAATAAAAGGTTATTTATTTTTTGTACTTTATGATTTCTCTACTTTGTTCTGGAATTATCTTTTATAAATAGGTATATAAAGAGACCCCCGAGTGCGGTCAGAGTGGTATCCGTTTGATCTTCGACAAGCGATTATCGGGTTGTTATTTAGCAGGTTAACTATTCCGAGAATTGTGCTGGTCGACGACTGTTATACTGCCTTTGTTGTGTGTGTATTGTGTAAAGTCTTTTTGTGAGTGTATTGTAAAGTTAATGTGTAAATTTTGTGAATTCAGTTTCGGTGTTTTGTATGTTTGTAGAATCTATAAAAGTGATTGTAAGTTATTTATTGCTAATTATCTATTTTAAGTGAATTATTAAATCATTTATTGTATTACTTAATTATAATTAGTTTTATCATTTATTTTGTAATCTTTTAGTGAAATAAATATTTGTAATTGTAAACTTTAGTATAATAATTATTTGATAACCTAGATCCCGAAACGGACCTTAGCAATAAGTGTCACAATATAAACAACGTAAATACTATGAAAAACGTAAAATGATATACTAATGTAATGACGTCACGGCGTATAATGGTATGATTTTTATGACGCCATTACAAGCGGCCTCAAAAAGTAACATTAACCTTATTAACCGAGTAGGTTATCGGTTGTTGTGAACGTTTATAGTTGCACATAACAACCGATAACCTACTCAACATTAGCTCATTTAGAGTAGGTTATCGGTTGTTACAGGCGTTTATATGTGCGCTTAGCAAACGATAACCTACTTTTAATGAGATAATGTTGAATAGGTTATCGGTTGTTATGTGCAACTATAAACGTTCACAACAACCGATAACCTACTCGGTTAATAAGGTTAATGTTACTTTTTGAGGCCGCTTGTAATGGCGCCATAAAAATCATACCATTATACGCCGTGACGTCATTACATTAGTATATCATTTTACGGTTTTCGTAGTATATACGTTGTTTATATATTTACATTATTTTTATTCATGTTTATCGATCCATATTTATTAACTTCACTATCAATAAATGTATTCTGTATTTTAAAATCTGGTGTGAAACACTCACACAACTTTCTCTTGCCAATGCAAATAATGACCAATATACCCTAACATTCGTAATAAAACATTAGAAATAAACAAAAAACAAACCACAATAAACATAACCTAATTTTAATCATGAGTGAAAGACGGAAAATGAAAATCGACCTGTTTGCCTTAAAAATACAGAAAATCACTCTTTCACGCTAAACTAGGCTCTGTATAGAAAAATGCTTTAAATAAAAGTTGTAAATCTTTTTATTTCCTATAAAATTTATTATATACACTTTTGTCCTAAAATTCATTCTAAGGCCGAAATCTTAAAAAAATCGATTTTTCACACGTTTTCGTGAGAAAAAAATCAGAAAATCGCTAATTACTGCTAAACTAAGCGTTGCACAAAAAAATTTTTGAAATAAAAGTTGTAGGATTTTTAATTCTCTACAACTTTTATTATGTAAAGTTTTGCGCTAAATTGCATATTAAAGCTGTAATCTTTAAAAAAACTATGTTTTTATGTGAAAACAGCCTCACCCAGAATTTAGCAAACATGGCGCCTACCCTATCTTGTAGAGAATAAAAAGTTGAGTAAACCAGGCGATTTTAAAAAAAATCGTAGGACCAGTTTTTGAGAAAATCGCAAAAAAGTGAAAAATTATACGAATAAACTACTACTTCCGGTTGACCGATTTTGACGAAAATGTTCGTGTCGGGTCCGGTAGTAGTATGCAACTTAAGTTTCAAGTTCGTACGTTGTTCCGTTCTTGAGATATTCTGTTCACACACACACACACACACACGCGCGCGCGCGCACACACACACACACACACACACACATATATATATACGCGCGCGCGCGCGCGCGCGCGCACACACACACACACACACACACACAGACCAATTGCTATAAACATGTTTTTTGGGTTCAGGGGGTCTGAAAACGTATAGATCCGGTGAAAACTCGATTTCTAAAAATCGACATGAAAACAATACTTTCCTTCCTATATATTCATATAGGCAAGAGAAAGTAATTTATACATTTATTGGAATATCTCGGCATAAATTGACAACGTTGCGGGAAAGTGAGGTTCGTTAGTTTGAACACGATCAAATATTTGACTGCCCATTTGACACCCGTCAAATTTAACTGCTGATTTGACCGTGGTTAAAAATAACTAGCGTTGGTGAAACGAATTACTACTGATTTAACCATTGTTAAATTTTTAACCGTAGTTAAATGCTTTAACTGAGGTTGGGGAAACCGGCCATTATTGTTCTTCAAACCTAAAAAAAACGTATTTTATGCACAGATTTGTCCGTTTTTCATTGGATATTACAAAAACTACTGGATATATGGTCCTGGAACTTATTTTATTCAATTTTTTAGTTCGAAATACATAAGAAACCATCAAATCTACTCATAAAATTGGGTTCCTAGACCTCTAGGATGACTTTATTCAGGCGTATGTTCTGAACCCAGGGCGAAATCTTTCACTAGCCGTAACTCGCTAACGAAGCGTTTCCGGACCCATGTTTATATAAACATTTTCATTATTTTTATGAATGGAAACCACCTTAGAAGTTTGTCTGGTTACTCGTGAGACACCCTGTATATATATATACTGGGTAAACACTCAACTTCTATATTCACTCAAATTAAAAATATAGAAGAACAAAATGAGGATTGTTTATTGAAGCCATTGAAACCGAAAAATCTAGTAACTGAAGAAGTTTGTATATCACAAGATATTTTAAAAAATATAATTAAATCTACAAAAAGTACACAAGAACTAAAATAAAGAAGAAAAACTATTAGATTTATATTTTCTTCAGTCTGAGTATAGTAATCCTGAATTAGATGTAACGAATGCAAACATCAGTACAGACTGCGATGAACTACTAAAAACATATGAAGAAGAAATGTTTAAAGAAGATATTCTTCTTCTTCTTGATGTGCCTATCCGTTACGAATGTTGGCGATCATCATGGCAATCTTCATCTTGTCTGCAGCAACTCGGAAAAGCCGTACCAAAGTTGTATTGTACCAGACTCTGAGGTTCTTCAACCAGGATGTTCTTCTTCTACCTGGTCCCCGCTTTCCAAAAATCTTCCCTTGTAGAATGGCTTGCAGGAGGGCATATCTGGTTGCATTTCTCATAATGTGCCCGAAGTACTGTAGCTTTTGAGACTTGATAGTGGTCAGTACCTCCCGGTTCTTCCCCATTCTTCTGAGAACCTCTTCATTTGTTACTCGATCAGTCCAAGGGATCTTCAGTATTCTCCGGTACAGCCACATCTCAAACGCTTCCAATTTCTTGCACATATCCTCGTTCAGGGTCCACGATTCAGCACCATAAAACAGAACAGAGAATACATAGCATCGCACCATTCTCACTTTTATAACAAGAGAGAGGTAGTGGCTTTTGAAGAAGGCCCTCATCCGGTTGAAGGTGGAAAGAAGATATTAGTAAAGAAAATTTAAGATATTTAGCTGTGATGTTCGAGATAAATATAGTTACAGTATCCAGATGAACTAATGTCCCCTAGCCGTGGGAATGAGAGAATGCATAACGCTTTCACTTGCATAAGCCATACGCGCCGTGTCAATAACATTGTCTTTAATTTTACTCATTGTTGTGAGCAAGCGTTTATGCATGCAGTAAACTAACAAGCAAGATAACAACTGTAGTATGTTTTCAGATTTGAATTATAACGGTAAAGACCTTTGAGCGCATGAGTAGTTATGCCACATATCTCCCTCTCACTCCCTCGGCTATGGGACATTAGTTCGTCTGATACCTATACCTAGGAACAGTTACAAAAAATCTGAAACTTGTAGCCAGTCAAGAACTGGACTGGTTACAATTTGCGTCACATGGAGAACTGATGTATCCTAGTGATGAACTTGTTCAAATAACATTTTTAATGGAAACAGAATTTGTGTTTTCACGGTGACAGTCTTTCTGATGGCAAGTATGTATTTGATTACTTAGCGAAAAAAATTCAATCAAAATTAAGGTGTAATATTCCCTATGAAGTGCTACTTTGTTTCGTTTGGACACAAACGTATATAAGGTTGAGATATTTAAACAGAAAAATAAGCTACCAAACCATCAAAGATTAAGAAAAAATATCTAAATTTACCAATGTTAAAATTTAATTATTATATATAAACTCTTTTTTTTGCATCCAGGAGACTCCAGGAGGAGTATAGGACTTGTCAGTTATAAGACCTGAAATACATATAAGAATCACACAATGTATCACTGCTATTAAGAAAGAAATTCTTGTATGCTATAAAAAGTTTCACCGACAAGTAATTTTTCAGGTTTTTTTAAAGGAATGCGAATTGTCACTTTTTAAAAATTGGAGTAATTTATTCATGAATTTTCTCCCTGCATAAGTAGGTTTTGGTTCAAACAATTTTGTGGAGTGGTTAGCCACGTAATAATCATTTCTGTTTCTTGTGTTATGATTGTAAACATTAAAATTCTGCATAAAATTATTTTGCCTAACATACATAATCACCTCAAAAATGTAGAGAGAGGGAACTGTAAGCAATTTAAGCTCCTTAAATAGTGGCCTGCATGAGGTTAGCTGGTTAGCTCCCACCATACACCTAATAGTTTTCTTTTGAATTTTAAAAACCCTATTCATATTATCTATGCTAGAATTACCCCTACTATGATACCGTAACGGATATGAGACAGAATGAGGCCATGATAAGCTGCCATTAGCAATTTTTTATCATTTAATCTGGAAATTTGTTTTAGTGCAAATACCCCAGATGATATTTTGCTACAAACTTGATTGGTATAGAAGTCCCAAGACAAAAATCTATCTAGAGATACTCCTAGGAACTTCACTGTTTCTTCCTGTATAATCTGGCTTATACTGAATCTTAAAGATCATCTACATATACTTTTAATGTAAGTCTGAATGTAAATTCAGTTAACCTTAAAATAATTAGTGCCTATGTTATTTTAACTGATACAAAATATTTTTCTTTCTAATAAAACGCTTTGTAACAAATGCAATACATAACGTTTTTTAGGGCTTTGAACGCAACATTCCTGGTTTGTAAGTACATTATTAAAATTGCAGCATTCAAAATAAGCCAAAAAATAGTATTAGTTAAGTTGTTCCACATATCTACTTAGTATTTTGATTATTTTGGCTTAAAAAAAATTCAAAATAGCAATAATTCGCTTGGAACAACTAATGCGTGTTCCCAAAGTGACGTCACGAGTCACACAATGAGCGCGAAGGACATGCGCAATGACGCACCTTTGTACCTACACCATGCACTGGAGTTAGTCCTGCGTTACTTCAATTTAATTTGTGCGCCATAACGAAATCGAACGTTTCATGTTAGCCAATCGTACTTTTTACCGGCCGTTTGAATCTCAAATCAAAATCTAAATAATTTTTCTAATTTAACGGACAACTAAGAAATTTAAAAAACTTTCGTAGATGGGTTAGTATTATAATTCAGGTTTTTATCTATTTTATACCACATCACTTTTAAAGAAACTGTAATTAATAAACTAATTTCAACCATGAAGTATATGCAAACACCTTATTAGTTATTAAAAATTAGAATATTTTAAAATTAAATTAGTAATTTCGTTTCATTAAAGTAAAATGAGTAATAATTTTGTTTTTGAATGGATACCACATTTTAGGACTGTTTTTATTTACGTACAACTACTGACGACAGCTGTTTTTTGTTATGATTGTGTCAAGTTTTCAAAAAGGTTTGATAGCAATAATTTAGAATCATTATACTTTACGTTGCTTCTGATTGCTGTTTTAGAGCGTAAAGATAATTATTACAAAATTTAGTGTATGTTTCAACACAAATATGGCAATGCATATTGTTCTATGAAGTGAAATACGTTTACAAAAGTGAGTTTCTTTTTGGCGCTAAATTGATGTTATTAGATTTGTGAATTTTAGGAATTGTTTGCCTCAGTAACTTTCATTTGTTTGTGGAATGTCAATTCAGAAATTATTACTTTTATTTTGTTATTTTTCAGCGTTTTTATAAAGCGTGTACTAACCACGAAAATTGAAAATAAGAAATTTGGAGGTTATGTTCTTAGTAGATAAATGTACATTAACCCTAGAACGGTGGGGCTATTCTGTAAACTATTACTAAACTATTAGTAATAGTTTAATTTGTATTTTCCTGGGAAAACTTTGTTGTGAATTTTTTTTGAAACATTTTGGTTTTCATATGTTTTCTATCTCTTTTTTGTTGGTTTTGTTTAAATTTCGACAAATATTGGTGAATAGTTACAAAGATTTCTCAGTAAATTACCAAGCTCTTTTATTCTATTTATGTAGCTTGAAAATATTTTATTTACTAACATCAACTGTGCAAAATACTTTATAAAACCCCAGATAGTAGACGAAAATAAAGATACTAAAAGTAGGAAAAATAAAGTAGTAAAAGAAATAAATAAAATTATACAAATAAGGGAATACGAAAGTCAAACAGAGTGTTTTTGTTGCTGGGGCTACTTATTCTGGCAGTTTGTTGCACAACCAAAACATATTTTCTTTTGATGTTCGCCGCATATAGGTTTGCAGCAAAAGAGACAGTATGTAGTTCTATGTCTTCTTTTTGTGTATGAACACTCACTGCATTACTTTCTTGGAGCTTTTTCTTCTTGGCACGTAACATTTATTGCCGGTTCCTTTACACTCAATACTGCTTGAATTGCAGTTCACAAAGGTGTTGTACTTATAAATAAAATGGTATTACAAACATACAAAATTATAATGCACTATTAGTGGTTATACGTAAATTTATACGCATAACGTATACAGCATCGGTGGAGATGCGAAAAATTTACTCACCAGCTTTTGTTAAAGGCACCAGTACTATAAATACACGCACTAATTAGATACGATTTCGTCACGAGACAATGGTCAACTGACTCCTTATAGCATATCTGGAAGAAGAAGAAGAAGCTGCAGCCTACTGAAGTGGAGGAGCAAGCGTTGTTAACGTAATATGCGTAAGATTTACTCCACTCCACTATTCTAGGGTTAAATAAAAATTTCACATTAATTAACTGGTTTTCTTTTTTTCTTCAGGTTGCAATGAAATATAATGAGTTATAAAGCTATTGGGAAAATAAATGAACAAATCAAAAAAATTCCTGAAAGTAATGTTGTTGCGGAAAGCACTTTACGTGATGAACAAAGAACTGCCCCACCTGTTAAAATTAAAAGGCATTTTACTTTGTCTGCTAGAGGTGTTATCACAGATACATCATTGACTTCTGGACTGCAAAATAATGCTACTTTAATTAATGGATGTTTAGTTAATATTCCTAAATTAGTAGATGATGATGATGATGATGATGAAGTACTACGTAAATATGCTACTGCTGATGATCAAAGGTAATATGTTATGCTTAAATACATTTTACCAAGTTTTTAGGGCAAAAAACCCCTGGTTATTTTCGCATGATACTATTTTAATATGCCCAAAACAGGCAGGTGGAGTGTTATTTAATTGCACCCTATCTGTTTGGTCCAGGGCTAAAAAAAATAGTTCTGTTTCTTATCACATAGTCAGCCACTTATATGACTGAACTATTTAAGAACAGAAGAGGTAGAGGTGTAAAAGACACTAGTCAGAGTTATCTCCTCTGAGAGTAATGAATTTCACTATGCAGCCAGACCCTGTGGTGAATGAAATGAAGGTGTCATTTGCAGGGTGGAAAGTGAGTGTTTTTCTGAGGGCCTGGCATGCTGATAAGCATACTCTTTCAACTCAGTGAGGAAGGCAATGGTAAACCACCTAACTCCTTGTTTTTACTTAGTAAAACCTCTAGAGGTTCAAACCAGCCTTTTGGCTGTTGACTTAAACAACACAGTATTTTAATACCAAGGACAGTGTTTGTTCGTTTTGGCTGACAAAAATGATCTTTATAGAAGTAATGTTATATAAAATACAGTAAAATTTGGCTATAAATAAGTCGATTTTAATAAAAATCTGGTAATAACGTATAAAAATAGAAAATTTGGTTCATTTTATATGTTATTAACACATTTTAAAGTCTGATATAACGAAAATGGAAACCAGTTGTAATGAACGAATCACCTTTAATGAAATGATATTAATAGACTAATATATTTTCTGAGAAGTTTGAAACAAACTGTTGTGTCCTAATATAATAGACAATTTTTACTTTCTCTTGCCTATATGAATATATAGGAAGGAAAGTATTGTTTTCATGTCGATTTTTCGAAATCGAGTTTTCACCGGATCTATACGTTTTCAGACCCCCTGAACCCAAAAAACATGGTTTTAGCGATTGGTCTGTGTGTGTGTGTGTGTGAACAGAATATCTCAAGAACAGAACATCGTACGAACTTGAAACTTGAAACTTAAGTTACATATCACTACCGGACCCGACACGAACATTTTCATCAAAATCGGTCAACCGGAAGTAGTAGTTTATTCGTATCATTTTTCACTTTTTTGCGATTTTCTCAAAAACTAGTCCTACGATCTTTTTTAAAATCAACTGGTTTACTACATTTTTTATGCTCTACAATATAGGGTAGGCGCCATGTTTGCTGAAATTCTGCTTGAGGCTGTTTTTACGTAAAAACATTTTCTTTTTAAGATTGCGGCTTTAATATGCATTTTAGCGCAAAACGTTATATAATGAAAGTTGTAGAAAATGTAAAATTTTACAACTTTTATTTCAAACATTTTTTTGTATAACGCTTAGTTTAGCGGTAATTTGCGATTTTCTGTTTTTTTTTCTCACGAAAACGTGAGAAAAATCGATTTTTTTTTACATTTCGGTCTTAGTATGCATTTTACGACAAAAGTGTATATAATTAAATTTATAGGAAATTAAAGGATCTACAACTTTTGTTTAGAGCATTTTTCTCTACAGAGCCTAGTTTAGCGTGAAAGCGTGATTTTCCGTATTTTTAAGCCAAACTGAGTTCGATTGTCATTTTGCATCATTCACTCATGATTAAAATAAGGTTATGTTTTTGAGGTTAGTTTTTGTTTATTTCTAATATTTTATTAATAATGTTAGGTTTATTATTAATTATTTGCATTGGCAAGAGAAAGTTGTGTGAGTGTTTCACACCAGATTTTTTGTATTTCTGGAACTAGCAAATTGAGTGCAAATGATGTAATACTCCACTTACTTTTTATGGGCAAGATATACCATGTGGATTTAATTATTTTAAGGCCTGTAATATGACAATTTGTATTTTTTAAGTTACAGTAATGTAATTATAATACTAGTGTAAGCTATAATATTTTCACATGCGTATTGATTTCAGTAAAACTAGTAAATTTTCACCTCGATTTGTTGGCTTAAAAAATAAACAAATGTCAAAAATTAAAAGTGTTAGGGCTACTAATTTGAATTGTGGAAAACGATCAGTTAATTCACTTATGGCATCAAAGCAGAGTGGTACTTCAGTGAAACAAAATGAAGAAGCTATCGATTCAGTTTTGGAAGCAGTTGTAAGTATTTGTAATATTACTATAGTAGATAGAAGGGAATGGTTTGTACATTCTAGTAGTTGTAATGGATTGCCTTTTGTGGTGTTTATAATGAACGATAGACTGGTTTTTACTTTCTCTTGCCTATATAAATGTATAGAAAGGAAAGTTTTGTTTTCATGGTAATTTTTCAAAATTGAGTTTTCACCGCATATACTTGTTTTCAGACCCCCTGAACCCAAAAAAAACATGTTTACAGCGATTTTTCTGTGTGTATGTGAATAAAATATCTCGACAACGAAACATTGTACAAAGTTGAAAGTTAAAACATCAGTTAGGTATCACTAGAAGACCCAACCCGAAAATTTTCATCAAAATCGGTCAATCGTAAGTAGTACTGTAGTTATTAGAGTCATTTTTCACTTTTTTGCGATTTTCTCAAAAATGGCTCCTACGATTTTTTTAAAAAAATCTCGTTTACTTAATTTTTTATGCTCTACAAGATAAGGTAAGCGCCATATCTGCTGAAATTCTTGGGGATGTTGTCCTATTGTAGATAAAATGGTTTTTTTAAGATTGCGATCTTAATAAACATTTAAGGGTAAAAGTGTGTATAATCGAAGTTGTAGAACATTTAAAAAATTACAACTTTCATTTCAAACATTTCTTTGTATAACACGTAGTTTAGTGGTAATTAGAGATTTTCTTTTTTTTTTTTTTTTTATGAAAATTTGTGAAAAAATTGAATTGATCAGACTTAGTATGCATTTTACAACAAAAGTGTATATAATCAAATTTATAGGACATAAAAAGACATACAACTTTTATTTTAAGAATTTTTCTGTACAGAGCCTAGTTTAGCGTGAAAGAGTGATTTTCTGTATTATTAAGCCAAATTAAAATTGGTTTTCACTTAGCATCATTCACTCATGATTTAAGTTAGGTTATTTTTTTGAGGTTAGTTGTTTTGTTTGTTTCTAATGATAGGTTACACTGTTCGTTATTTGCATTGGCAAGAGAATGTCGTGTAAGTGTTTTACACCAGATTTTTTTGTTTTATTCATTACTACAACTGATTTAACTTACTTTACATGTCTTATTTAATCACCCCAATTAATTATAGAATCAAATGCGTCTTAAGACAAACGCGACAACCTTATAAGTACCAACTACTGACTCTATTTCAAACCGATAACACTCAATTCTTAATTCTTTATACAATACTGCCCAATGGAGGTGCGGATGCCTTATTATATCCTAACCTCCGAATTCTAGAAAGACGGAGCAACGATCAAATGCATAAATAAATAATACTTTGTAGAAATATCTGCCAGTTATTTACATCAATTCATGAACATTGCGACATAGAACTTCTACGGTAATAAATAAATCGAAAATACTTATTAGAATAATAAATTATAATAAAAATGATAAAAAGTCAATAATTAATACTACTTGAAGAAAATAATAAATACATGATATTTTAGCATTGATAAGCTCTGAACGTACGGATTGTCCCCTATCCTTTTCATAGCCGATGACATGCCGCCCACATTGCCTATACTTGTTATCGTAACTGTGTTATATATATCGTCAGCCATTTTTTTGGTCTTTTAATAACAATTAGAACCTATGAACATACAACTAGCTGATTATATTATAAAGTATTGCATGTAAATGCACTCTATAATCGACTTGTTCAGTATGAGATGCAAGACATGAAAAACTACTGCGGCTCTTATACGCATGTGGGCATAATGTTTGTCAGGCTGATACATTCGTACAATCTAACAACGCTGGAAAACGTTATAAACTCATGGAACAGCAGAGTCCATCAACGGTTAAAAGCATATTAGTTATCAGCTGTTTAACAGCCGATTTTTAGAGATGATTATTCCTGGTTCAAATCCTAGTAAAGGTAGTTACTTTTGTACAGATTTGATTACTAGACAGTGGTTACCGGTATACTTTAATGATAGGAGTTCAATTAACAATACTCTCTCAGGAATGGTCGGCTTGGGTCTGTACAAAACTACACCTAATTTACACATCATCCTCATCTCATTGGGTCACTGGGTTGCTTATTGTTCTAAATTGAACAGATTACATTGTACACTCATTAGGGTTAAAAAATATATTATAAACAATAACGGATGATATAGTAAACAAATATACAGTATTTTAAATGTAAAGACTTCATCAGAAATCCTTCAATGCCTTATCTATTATCAACCCCATTGTATTACCATTCTTTTCAGAAATTGATCATATAATGTGAAACCGAGCAAAGCTTGGTAACCCGGTACTTTTGTTTTAAAAGTCGAATAAAAGTTGTAAAAAATATTGTTTAATTTATTTAATTCTTTTATTGTTTCTTCTATGGATTTTATTCCTCAGGGTAGTATTGATTTCGTCAGTTGGCATATAATTCAGTTTGAAACGATCACCACCTTTTATTTCTTAGAGAATACTGACCGCTGACTTAAAATTAAAAAGTGTTGACTCTAGTGCGCTTAAATTATATAAGATCTCATTTACACTTCATCCTCATCTCATTGGGTCATGGGGTTGCTTATTGTTCTGAATTGAACATTGCAACGTACACATATTAAAGGTAATAAAACAATTAAAAACTATATAAACAGTTTCCACCTTATGTTATCTAACTTTTTTTTTACTTTTAAGACCACATTGGATCACTTTAAGTTAGTTTAACATTTATTTAGTCTTACGTTGTTTTCTCTTCTCCCAGTAGGCCCTCATTATAAGCGATCGGGCCAGTCTCACTTCATCTGATACGACACTCGTTTTATATTATTTAGTTGGAGGAGGTGCAAATTTAAAGCTTTTAATGATGTGTAATTTTTCGGATTTATTTTGGAGGTCTTCAATTTTTAATCCCATCTCCTCCAGATCTTCATTTATTTCTCTCATCCATACCGGTTTGAGAGCGAGTCCACAACAGAAATTCAATATCTGTTTGACATATCTATTTTCTGGATATCTCAATATGTGACCTAGGTATGATATTCTCTTTTACCTCATCGTCTCAGTTACTGGATCAATAGTTTTGTAAACTTCAATATTGGGCAAAAGTCTCCAGTGTCCTCCCACTTTGTCTAACTTTTATCTAACTTTATCTATATTTATCTTTTATCTAACTTTATATTACTAATGATTATATAATTTTCTTTCATTTTCAGTCTACAACAGATTTACGACTAAATTTGGATAATATTGGTACCCAATTATCATTAATTGAAGAATCATTACCAATGTGTAAAAAAGAAGTTCGTAAAAGTGAAGAAAAGTTACAATCAGATTTGACAACTTTAAAAAATAAATATGATAAATCAAAAACAAAAGAACCATCAATATTTAGTCTACAAAATAAAAGTAAACCTTACTGTGCTAAAAATTATATGGATGTTAATCAAAATGATAATACAAGTGATAATCGTTCCAAAAAATTTAACGATAATTTCGTAAAAGTTGATGAGAACTTATTTGTTTCTAATTTCGGTAAAAATATTGCTGGAATCTATAATCAATCTGAAGATCTTACGTTACTGAATTCTTTAGAAAATAATAATTCATCTTGTGAGTATGCCGAAAATGAAAAAGTGAAAAAAATTAGAGAAGAATTACGGAAATGGAAACGTGAATACCTTATGAAAACCGGGAAGACATTTGTTGATCCTGCTTTGGAAAACTCGTGTGGTAAGAAAATTATTTTTTTTAAATTTTACTTTTTGCCTTTTAGGAAATACTAGCTAAAGTACCCGTTCTTTGAACGGTTTTCTTGGTGCTGTGGACGGTTTGTTGGTGTACTGAGTTCGATCCCTGTCAGGTCTGATATTCTTTAATCATTCATTGTTATCTACTCATACCTCCTTTCAACATCAGCATCATTATTAATGAAAAAATTTAGTGTGAAACACTCGCCCAACTTTCTCTTGCCAATGCAAATAATTAACAATATAACCTAACATTAGTAATAAAACATTAAAAATAAACAAAAAACTTACCTCAGTAAACATAACCTAATTTTAATCATGAGTGAAAGACGCAAAATGAAAATCGACTTCAGTTTGCCTTAAAAATACGGAAAATCACTCTTTCACGCTAAACTAGGCTCTGTAGAGAAAAATGCTCTAAATAAAAGTTGTAGATCTTTTAATTTTCTATAAATTTGAATATATACACGTTTATCGTAAAATGCATACTAAGGCCGAAATCTAAAAAAAAACGATTTTTTCACACGTTTTCATGAGAAAAAAAGAAAATCGCTAATTACCGCTAAACTAAGCATTATACAAAAAAATGTTGAAATAAAGGTTGTAGGATTTTAAATTCTCTACATTTTTTATTATATAAATTTTGCGCTAAAATGCATATTAAAAGCGTAATCTTAAAAAACAACTTTTACGTGATAACAACCTCACCAAGAATTTCAGCAAACATGGGGCCTACCCTATCTTGTGGAGCATAAAAAATTTAGTAAACGAGGCAATTTTAAAAAAATCGTAGGACCAGTTTTTAAGAAATTCGCAAAAAAGTGAAAAATTACATGAATAAACTACTACTTCTGGTTGACTGATTTTGATGAAAATGTTCGTGTCGGGTCCGGTAGTGGTATGTAACTTAAGTTTCAAGTTCGTACGATATTTCGTTCTTGAGATATTCTGTATACACACCCACAGACCAATCGCTAAAAACATGTTTTTTGGGTTTAGGGGGTCTGTAGATCCAGTGAAAACTCGATTTCAAAAAGTCGACATGAAAACAATACTTTCCTTCCTATATATTCATATAGGCAAGAGAAAGTAAAAAAGTCATTTATCATCAAAAAAAGTCAAAAAAACTCATTTATTACATTTTTTGTGCTCTGGAAGATAGGGTACGGGCCATGTCTGCTAAAATTCTGGAGGGGGTCATGTTCTCGTAGGAAATTTTTTTTTTTTTTAATTACAGCCTTAATTTATGCAATCTAGAGCAAAAATGTACATAAACAAAGTTGTAGAACATTAAAAAATATACAACTTTTATTTTATAACATTTTTTTTGTTCAACGCTTAGTTTAGCATCAACTAGTGATTTTCTGTATTGTTTTCATCAAAATCTGTAAAAACATATTATTTATTTTATTTAATGATAGACATTTTTTCAATTTAACAGAATAGTACATTATCTAGTAAATAACAAATTAATTAATGCTGTTTCGTGAGCAACCAGCAGAAGCAAGGCTTTGGCTCTGACTGCTGAGTTTATTCAGCCATTACGGGTCGTAACCATTTTATTATACTAACAATAATAATATATGAAACCAAATCAAAAGATGAAAAGAAATCAAGAAATAAAGGTTGACTTTAATACAGTTTTTTAACAATGAAGTTTTTATTTTTAAGAAGGTTGTTCAGAAAATTTTAAGCAAAGTTTTTCTGCAAAATTTTCTGGTACCCATTTTTCAGTAATTTGAAGTGCAAGATTACTTTGTCGCATCAGATTTGTTATAGGTTTGATCAGGGGCGTGGTGATATTTATTAGTTTATAAGTAGTGTATTCATATTGTCTAGTAGTTAATGTTAAAGTTATTTTAGGTGTTTTATATCTGCTGAATGAAGCATCGCAAAGTTGGTGTTCATTGGTACGGGTTTCAAAATCAAGTATGTTATTGTATTTATAAATCAATAATCTTTTGACATACAGCTGTCTAATGGTAGAAATATTAGATTCACTGAACAGCAATCTGCCAGGATAAAATATATCCTTAGCTAATTGCTTCTCTCACTAAACATTTTTGGATAAGAAATAATTTTTTCATATGTGAATCAAGGGCCGCACCCCAGACAATTAAGCCTTACTACAAGATCAACCGACACAAAGCATAGTAAATCATTTTTATAATTTGCAAGTTATTTATTTTATTGATTTTATGTTGTTGTTTAGGTTATCAGTCGATAGGCTGGTTTGAACCTTTAGAGGCTTTACTAAGTAGAACGAGGAGTGAAGTGGTTTACCATTGCCTTCCTCACTGAGTGGAAAAGTATGCTTATCAGCATGCCAGGCCCTCAGAAATGCATCTACTTTCCACTCTGCAAATGACACCTTCACTTCATTCACCACAGGGTCTGGCCCTAAAATGATGAAATTCATTACATCGCTAAAAACATGTTTCTTGGGTTTAGGGGGTCTGAAAATATGTAGATCCAGTGAAAACTCGATTTCAAAAAATCGACATGAAAACAATACTTTCCTTCCTATACATTCATATAGGCAAGATAAAGTAAAAGTCACTTGATGAAGAAAAAGAAAAGAATTTGTATGTAGAACATATTTTATTGCCATCAAAACATTAAGCTTCATAAGTTATTTAAGTTATATAATAAATTTGAAATATTGTAATAATTTATTTCATCTGTTTATATATTTAAATTTTTAAATATCGGCAGCATGCTTTCTAATAGCTCACTTTGTACTTCATATGGTATCGTATTGTTTTTAGTGTATTCGATTAATGATAATGGACCTCCAAATGCTATCAGTTGGTTAATATTTTGACAGAACAGTTCGTTTTCATCGCAGTGATTTTCAAAGAATTTTAATAAATTTTTATAATACAATCTTTCACGTTGCGTTAAATTGTTCGCATTTATTTTTAAATGTAATGCCAAATACGTACATGCACTTGTTTTCAACGATAGATTGAATATTTTCGGACGTCTGTACAAAAATTTTCGTACACCGTCGTATATCGCTTCGGAAATGAGTTGTTCAAATAAACCTTTGTACGGTAATTTTTCTGTCAATTTCTGTAATTTAGGTAATGGTTCCTCATCTATATGTTCAATTTTAATATTTAAATATTTATTCGGTTTCACTAACATTTCGCAACAACATTTCTCCGAACAAAATAAATATATTTTAGAGTTCTCCATAATAACTGAATATTTATTGATTCCCATTTTATGAATCAATTTCGGTAAGTTATTATAATAACATGTTATACATAAACCTTCGTATTGTACTTCTAAATTATCTGCGATATATTTTTCACCAACGTTTGCTTTTAGCGGATAATATCTCGCAAAAATTGTTTTATATGACATTAAAAATTTAGTCGGATTTGATACAAATATATCATAATGTTGCAAACATAACCAGTAAAAAAAATTTCCGTATTGTACCAAACCTGGTCTCATATCTATAAATTTACAAGTTGGACATCGAAAATATATTTGGTGGTAAAACCAGCAACCTGGACAACAATCGTAAAATGGACTCTTATGCAAATTATACTCTTCTTCCGTTATACCGACTAAATATAAACTGGATGGTACACCTTTTGCCATGTTAATATTGTAATCTTGTAAAGCCCAAATATATGTAATTAATACTTCATTTACCGATATTAACTGCTCTAATTCACTATTCTTCCATTCAATTTTATGAACGTTACCCCATCTCTTATTTAAATCTTCTAATACACAATCGTAATCCGAAACTGTATTATACCAGAATACTATTTTTGATTCAATCGTGATTACTGGTGGCAGTAAATTATTTATTTCAAATTCGATCATATCTTTATCGTAATCTTCGTAAACATCGTCAAAATTTTTATTTTTATTTTTTTGTTTCTTTGCCTTTTCTTTAAAATAATCGTCTTCTTTTTCATCTTTAATCATATCAAAGTATTCATTCTTATAATAAATATTGTCTTGAATTTTAGCTTTATCGAGCGGTAAATTGTCGATAAGGTTTCTTAAATCCATTTCATTTACTTCTGAACTAAATATTACGTTTGGAATTATATCGTGCTCTTTCATCAATGTTATATCTTCATCGATTAAGGGATAACCATCTAGTATCCAACCAGATGTCAACGATTTTGGTGAAGCATTTATATACGTTTCTATACATTTAATTATCTGATTTGAAGACAATACCTTACCTTCTTTTAATGTTTTTGTCAAATCTTTCGATAATTCCGACCAATATAATTTTTGTAATGCATACTTTATTGTTAATTCCACTGTAATTAAATCTAACCCGTGTAATTTCGATAAATTTTTTGCTAACGTAGTTTTTTTCGATTTCGGTGAACCAATGATTGCAATTTTTATCGGAAATATCGTTAGTAAATTATCTTGTTCTATGTATTTTAATGGCGATTCCATAAATTTAAGTACAGATTGTCTACCTTTTATGAAATATATATATTTTTTATGGATAACTGGTGTAATTATATTTTCTTTCACCTTGTTCGGATAATTACAGTTTATTGGTGATTGTCTTTCAAATATTTGTACCGGACACCAGTGTCCGAATCGACTTAAAAAATAAAAACCATTTGCTAATAATTGTACAGCTAATTTATAATTTACTGTGTACATTTTATCCAGCGCATTCGGTTTACGTATTAAATTTTTTAAATCTTCTATCACATTTGCCATTGGTGTATCAATTTTTTGGATTACGTATGGAATGTTTCTCGATTCACATATTTCTTGCATTTTCTTAATAGTTTCTTTTTCTTTCTGATAATACGCTTGTAAATTTTCTTTCGAATGATCTAATGATACGGTTTGTAATTTTCTTATGTTTGTTTTTGGTGTCGGATATATTTCTCGGTATTTCTTAAGGATTGTAGTCAAGTAACCTTTCAGTGGAACTTTTTCACCAAATATCAGATGCAATAGTCGTTCGGTACGATCATATGATTCAACATCTAGAAGCGATAGTGATGATGTTAATTCGCGACTTGATATCGAGTCGGTTTTGAAAAGTCCTAGCATTGATGATGAGGAAGCGGCTGCTAGATTTCTCCTGCAATCCTCATCATCAAAAGTTGTTGCGTTGTAAATAACCGGTTCAAATTTTGGTAAATATCTTGTTATAAATGTAGGTTCAAACATATCTGTTAACGCTACACCACGCTTGTCGGTTATATCTCTTGCAGATTGGTCCGATGAAATATCCTCACCTTCTCCTTCTTCATAATCTTCTTCAGATCCTTCACCTTCTTCAATATCCGTACTGCTAGTTTGAAAAATTTTTCTTATATCTGGAAAGAGATCGTTCGTATCTGGTTGGTTTGTATCGGAAGTTCCTTTCTTTGGTTTTGTAGTTTTTTTATCAGAATCATCAGAAGCTCTTGATGATTTCTCTACAATAATATTTTCATCTGATTCTTTTTCTAAAGTGTTTTGTTCAAGTGCCTTCTTCTTCGTTTGAAAATATTCTAGCAAATCTTGTTTTTCACCTTTTTTCACTGATGGATGTTCAAGCACATCAAGATACTTTTTTAATCGTTTTATCTTGAACCCTTCAGGTATAGGTTGCTCAGTAGTTACATCACCGCCTACCTGATTCATCATCCATTCCACATCCCATGCTTGGGTCAAATTTTGGCCTGATTCTGGAGGTGTTTCAACAAAATTTTCCGATTTATATCTAACAAGTAGTTTTAAACGATTTCTGTAGTCACGTTCAGCTCTCCTCTCCTTCAAAAATGTTCTCAAAACAATGTTAAATAATTTCGGGTAAATACTTTTCCATATTTTATATCTCACGTGATCCGAATTTAATAATTTTTTTAAACGTGCTCCAAAATTTAATTGTTGCCGTGATTTAATTAATTTTTCGTAGTAATGTTTCTCTTTAATACGCTCTTCTTCATTGTCGATGAATATCATTACATCAGGCACGGTATTACATTGTAACATGTATTCTAAATCGTTAATCGTGTGTGGAAACGAGTAAAACGTAAATCCAGATTCATTATTCCAGAGCGGTGTAAATAATGAATCGAGCTCGTTAGTTGTTAAAGGTTCGGTAAAATTTTGGTAGTTACGAAAATGATCCCATTCTCCATTTTCAAGATAATCAACATTATCTTGTTGTTCATTTGGTTCTTCCAAACCAAACATTTTTATATTGATTTGATCTTCATCGAAGATTCCTACCGGTAGCGTCATGGTCGTACCATAAACACGTTTAATTTCAGCCTGAAGGGATACAAAAGGTATATTTAAACAATCTGCGATATTCCTTCCAAAACGAATTCCACCGTCAAGATCACCTGGAGCTACAATACAAATTCTGACCGGTGGTATTTTATAATCACTATAATGAATTGGTACATAACAGTTCGGTCTTTTTATAAACGTATTCATTGCACTTTCTGAAGCAAAATTATATATTTCATCCCGGAAAATCGCGTTATATGTATCATTTGCTGGTACTAATTCTTTCATATCATGATATGTTACTGGACAAAACGGATAAAATTCTGAAAATCCATCTGGAAGTATTTCCTGTATTTCAATGTCATTCATATCTTTATCAATAACTATTTGTGGTTTTTCTTCATCTTCTCCATGGTCTTCCAGATTTTCCAATGGTAACGTTTCCAAGTCAATCACTTTAATTAGTTTCTCTGAGTTATCTTTGTAAATGCTTGCCGTTGGTTCGTAATATTGTAATAAATTTAATATTCCGCCACTGAAATGTCGTTCTAAATTATCGCGGAACGGTACGAAATCAACGTTAATCAAATGACAGTTTATATTACTTAGTATTTCATTATTAAAGATATTCCAGTCGTTAACCCACGCTTGAATATTATATTCGAGGGATGCTAAAAAATCTTTAAATCTTTCCGGTAGATGGATGTCTGTGAGTTCTTTATTTAATTCATCGTCCACACTATCGTATGGTGTTTCTACACTGATAAAATCGTATTTATCAAACATTAATCTGAATATATCATATGGACAACAGAATCTTAACTGCTTCACTATTGTTTCTAATTCATTATCTTCATTCATTCCGTCACCTTCTTCTTCTTCTTCTACTGCTGTATTTACTTTCTGTAGTTGTTGATTTTGTAATTTTTTATCTTTTCCTGATATGTGGTCTGCATCAGTTGATTCTTTAGTTGATCTTGTTTCATCCTCATCGTCTTGTATATCAGAAATTGTTAAGTTTGTTGTAAGAGATACTTTTTTACCGCTACTCGATTTAGTTGAATCAAATTGTTTTTTATCTCTTTTATGTACGCTATGATCTTCATCATCCTCATCATCCGTTTGTACTTCTTCATGTATTTGATGTATTAATTCATATTCAATTTCTGTTTCTTTATCACTCTTCTCAATAACATGTAATTTTTCTTCTTCTTCTACTCCTTCTTCTTCTTCTTCAATCCCTTCTCCTTCAATTTCCTCAACATTATCACTGTCTTCTATATGTCCTTTTCTTCTATGTATGTAAATCGATTTTAAAGTTGAACTCTTCTTTTGTGGTCTTCTTAATACGTATTTTAATGATAACATATCACTTTCCGAGTCACAACAAATTAGACGACATAATGATTGTAAAGAATAATAACGCCGTAAATAATTCGGTGTTACTTCTTTTTTAAATGAAGCACGGTAGTAATAATCCGGTACAACTCTTGGTATGTAAAGTATAGCTCTTGGTACAGTTTGTAAATAAATATCTAATTTTGATTTGTATTGTACTATTTCAGTTCCTTGTATTTCTTCCGTTTGTTCATCTGTCAGCATTTCAACTGACGGTTGATATCTTTCATCAAGAGATCTATATCGTTTAACATTTCCTTTATATAATTCGATAAAATAGGATTCCTGAGTTTGTTCACTGGTACGATCGTCTTCATTTTTTGTTAATGAAATTAACGATGTACTAGAATCCATTTGAACCGAAATTTCCTCACCGTACTCTAGTGGACCTATTTCAAATTCTTTTATCTCTTCATCCATTTCTATTGTGTGTAAAGTAGCCGATGACAATCTACGTTTACCACTTGGATCGTGTCTGTCGACTGAGAATAATTCACTAATAGTTTTACCCTGTGTTAAACATTTAAGTGCCGTATTTATAGCAGTATTCAATTTTGATTCTGGAATCGGTAAACTTACTTCTAATACACAAAGATCGTCATCTGGTTCTTCATAAGAGTAACTAGAATATCCATATTCTTCACTTGAAGTTATTTTTTGTATCTTTGTTAAAAAACCTTTGGTCATTGTTCTTGTATCGCTTTCTGTATAAATGTCTTCTTCATTGTGAAATGTCGCTGATTCTGATGATTTTACTTTAAATCTTTGTTGCTCCTCTAATGAAAATTCTGATTCTGAAGGACAGCATTCAAGATAGTATGTGTCTGTCATTAAATCAAAATCGTCTTGTTTTACTGGTGAGACTGATAAATAAATTCCATTAACAAAACGAATGAATTTATCCCATTCAGCTGTTGTAACATCGGGTAAAAGTGCGTCTCCAGGAAGAAATTTGTTAATCTCTATTGTTGTACTCGACTTACATTCTAACTCAAATTTCTGTGAGGCTGATGGATGAACATCCATGCGACCTCTTTTACGCCATTTCACAATATCAGAGCTCGACGTAGCATGGATGACTGAAATTTCTCTTTCGATTGTTATGTCAGCAGGAAGTAATATATCCTCAGTTTTTGAATCTTTTTTTTTTTGTTTAACAGCTTTAGTCTCATCACCAAAATGTGTGATTTTTGTTGTCATATCATAACTTTCTGTCATTCCTAAATCTTCATTTTGGTTAAAAAAATCATTCGCCCCATCTTCTTGATTTTCATTTAAATGATGGATTGCATTTTTACTCTCTAGTTCATGACCAGTTCCTTCTTCTGTCTTTAAATCACTTTCACTTTCTATACTTTTTTCTGTACTGTGGTGACTAGAAGATTTTTTGTTAATAATTTTGTATTCCCCCTTCGTTGTTGTTAAATCTCTGCCTGATGCTAAGCCATGTTCATTAGATCTTTGTAATTCCTTTTCCTTGCTTTCTATTTGAATATATTCAGTGCCACTTTTAGAAATATCTTTACGTATTATTGAACTATTTTGACTTTTAACCTGGCTGATTTGTTTTTCAACATTTTTTTCTTTGGTTTCATTCTCACCAGTTTCAAAATCTGATTCGGACTCATTTTGTTCATCTTCCATTTCGGGTATTTCTTTATTATATTCTGAACCAGACGAGATAGTTCTAACTAATGTGTGGTCTCGTTCCTTATTTAATTGAATTTCTTTTGATTCAGTTGTTAATTCTTTTTTCTGTGATTGCCATGGATAAATAATGGATGAATCTTCCCAAATACACATTTTATTTTTTTTTCTACCAACTTTTATGTCTGAGTCACTTGATGTCGATTGTGACGAAGATGATTGTGTTGATGATGATTTTGTGCAAGTACAGGGCTGATTTTCACCTTCTGTACAACAGCAAATATCTGGTTGGTCTCCCTTTGATGAATATTCTACTTTCTGTAAGTGAGTGGTTTTGTGTTTTCTACTGGGTAAAATTTCAGAAGTCGATTTAAAATTTTCAATATTTATGAATACTGATTCATCACTTGATTCATTTAAAATGATTTCAGATGATTCTTTTAGGCAGACAATATCTAATAATAATTGTTCTTTTTGAAGGCTTAACCGTTCTTGATCTGTATTCATTTCACTTTCTTCTTCATCTTCTTCTTCTTCTTGTTCTTGTTCAGTTTCATTTTGAGTAGTTGTAAGAGGAGATGAATCTCCTGTTGTTTCTGGTGTTTGTATCAATTGTCCTTGTTTTATTTCTTCACTTTGACGAATTATTTGCTGTAATGAACCTTTTCTTATTTCTGGTAATTGATCAAGACGTGAGGATCTTTCTAATTTCATTTCCTTTTCACCTTCTACTTCTGTTTTTCCATTTTGCAGTATTATATCAGGTAATGAACCTTCAGTTAGTTCTGGTTGTTTGTCTTCTACATGTAACACTTTGTTCTCTTCTACAACTTCTGCTTCTTCTCCTTCGTTTCCTTCTTCTTCTTGTTGTTCTTCTTCATTTCCTTCTACTTCTTCTTGAGAAGTTATTTTAGGTAACGATATGTCGGATAATAACATGCTTAATGATCGATCTGGTTTTATATTAAGATTTAAATCGAGCTGAATCCTTGGTAAATTTAATTTTGATTTGATTCGTTGTAATCGGGGTCTCTCAAGTGTACTATCTGATAATACATTGAGAGTTTTAGAAATTTTTGACAGCTTTTTCGCTGTGTCGAAAGATCCAACATCTAGAGATGGTATCTGAAGTTCAGTGTTATCAACACTGTCTTTTCTAATCGTTGTGTATGTTTTCTTAATGTACGTTGCTAGTTTTTCAGCAATTCTTGCATAATTGTCTGGATCCTTGTTCAGTAGTTGTTTAATTTCATCCAAATATTTCAGTTCAGTTTTTTTAGCTGGTGGTGCTGCTATGAATGAATTGATTCCTCTCTGAAATACTTCAAATAGATTGTATAATCTTTTATGAATTTTGTACTTAGGTATAATTGGCATCTCTCTCATTTTAAATGTGTCTTCTGTTTGCTGGTGTGGTTTTATTAATGGTAATTTCGTTTTTTTATGTGTTTTCTTAAGTTTTCTTTTCTTATAAAGGCTCTTTCGTGTTTTGTCTGCGTGTGACATATAACGTATCGTATATTCAAGTTCGTCTTCAGAACTAACGGATGATGCTATAGAAATTCTTGATCTATCAAGTTCAACTTCAGCCTCTGATATTTCACTTGGAATCGTTTCTTCTGAAGTACTTTCTACATGCTTTAAACTTAATTTTTTTTCAGTATTTTCTACGCTAATTTCTGGTAATACATTTGATCCATTTGATAATGTAAACGTACTTTCTACATTTTTTGTCTCGTCTGGTATTATTTTACAATTGGTAAATTTTTCAAAAAATTTTGTTAAAAATAAGTCATTATCCCAAAATATATTATAAAATGGTTTTATATTTTTTGGTTGAAAATCCATTTTTGCTGATATCACTTGTAAATCAAAGTTTTTATTATTATTTGTTTTACCTTTTTCATCACCTACTAATTTAACATCTTGAGGAATTTCAGTTTTGTCACAAATTTTTTTATGGCCAGATTTTTTGTCTTCTTCGTCTGATCCTTCAATAACTGCTTGATAATGTCTGTTAACTTGTAAAAAGCTATTTCTAGCTTCAATAAATTTATTTAATTGTATTTCTGTTAATGAATCCTGTGATGTAACTGATGTTATATCATCACCATGATGTAATTCAGACAAATTTTCATTTTTATCGTCAAATGCATTAAAAATGTAATCCAGTTTTCCCGTTATACTACAAAAGTTTTTGATTATCTCTTGATGATTTTCGTTCACTGTTCGTACAATTATGTCATCAGGAAATAAATAACGGTCTATTAGAATATTCCAAAAAGTTTTATCCATCGGTATGTCATCCACTACCCATCCACCAATTTGGACATCATTATTTTCTTGCTGGTTATTAATATCCGCTTCAATTTCCAACACTTTTCTTTCAAATACATCCCCTAATTGTTCCATATTTACCTGTACATAACCAAATGCAGTTCTTAATCCAACATTTTGAGTTTGTACGTGAATTCTTTTGTCATCGTATTTAACTTCTGCTAAATTATAATATGGTTTTCGTAATTCTAACGGCAAATATTTTAATAGTAAATTAGGATCTCTTAAGATGTTCCGACATTCATCTGTATCATAAAAAAAATTTAAACCTCTTTTTCGAAATTCAGTTTTTAAATCTAATAATTCTGTATCTGCAATTTGATATGTGTTTTTTTTCTGTAACAATGCAATGCTATCAATTTCCGGATTTTCATAAATTTTTTTCATTCCTGATTTAGGTGCAAAATCTATTGTATATGTTTCAGTTGGGAATGTACTTTTCAATGCAGCCTTCGATAATTGATATAACGATTCCAGAAAATTTTCACATTTAGGAAGTACTAATTTAACATCTGTTGTTTCTGGTTCTATGAGTTGCTCTTTTGAAGATAAATTTTCCCGTGAAGAAACTTCCTCAGCATTTTGTGCCGTAGAAAATTCTAAGTCAATTAATGATGGGAATTTTGCTCTTCGACTTATTATTGGTAATTGATCTGCGAACCAGTTTTTTATATCTGTAGCTCGTTGTTCTTCATTTTTATGGAATATTTCGTTCTCATATGCTTGTACTTTTTTAACTTTAATATGTTCACTCGCAAACTCACCGAATTCTAATTCTTTGAAAGTTTTTAATGTTATATCTTCAATTAATTCTTTCATCGATATAATTTTTAAATTGAAAAAATCGCTTAGTAATTTTGTGAAACTGGATTTACCTGAAAATGGTGGACCAATCACAAATATTTTAAACGTTGGAAATGGTTTGGGTGGTACAATATATTCGTTTGGATTTAATAAGAATTGTTTCATCGCTTCAAAACTTGACATCATGTATAATTTGCCTAAATATGTACAAGTGTATTCTGCTAATCCGTAACATATATGTCGTCTTGATAATTCGACTGGACAGTAAATGCTAAAATCACTTTGGCACCATTTTATCTCTGGATGAATCAAGTTTATTTCTTTCAAACGTTTTAATGCTTCATTAGGTTCCAATTGGTTGTATTGTTCGTATTCTTTATTTTCTTTTTTCTCAGCACCTTCTTCTCCTTCTTCGTCCTCACCTCCGGCATCTTTCTCATCACCTACTTCTTCTTCATCTTCTACGGTTTCTTTATCTTCTATATCTTCTTCTTCTTCTTCTTCAACTTCTAATTGTTCATCAATCATTTCTTCGATTGAATCTTGTGAACGGTCATCATGAAGGTCATCTTTCTCTTTAATTTCATCATCAAAAATTTTTCTATCGAAAAACGGTTTGGCTTTACATAAAGGTATTATTGGTAAAATATTCAGTTTCTCTTTAATAACCTCAAGCATATTTGTCATTGGGATTCGACCATCTACTTTTATAATACATTGTGTATCGTATTCTAAAATATATGACTCTATCAAAGGAAATATTTTTTTTTTATAATCGTCCAGTAATTTTTTTAAACTCGATTCCAAAATTTTTGAATTAATTAAAAAATTACCCTTTGTTTCGTTTTTAAAATAATTCCTGTAGTCCTGTGTCACAAAATAATTGTAATCTTTCAAATTCTTTTCTATTTCATCATTCACGTATTTTTCACCATCATGTATATGAACGTTATTGTAAAAATAATTGCTGTTTAAATCTTCTATGTAACCTTTTTTATTTAAATTTATAATTTCATCTGTCGGACATGTTATATAAATTATTATATCAGGTCGTGTCACATTATCAAAGATTAATTCTAGTTGTTCTAATATATGAAATTCTGAACGGAAATGTTCTCGTATTGGTAACCCTGTTATTACATAACCGTGTCTTTTACATTCAACACTTTTTAACATTTCTTTTACAAATACCATCACATCTGTTGCGTTGATTGATAAACCGATTCGTAATTTATCTATTTCTGTTGTATTATGGGACTGTTTTTTATTTTTTAGGTTTTGCAATTTTTTACTTATTGCAGCTTCAGGACTTACATGAACACAGTTCCAATATTTTGCTATTTCTATACCTAAACTTGTGCTATTCAATCCTGGTTTATTAATTATTATAAATTTTAATGGAGTCTCTCTACAATATTTTATAGTAGATCGTAGTGGATCGTACGGATCTTCAAACATAAATTTTTCTAGAATTTTTGATACATAAGGTTTTTTATAAGGTTGAAATAAAACTGTTTGTCTTTCTGTTCTTATCCCTTTCAAATATGCTTCCAATAATCTTTTTTCCGGATCGCTTTCTTCCAAATAAATCGTCGATGACCTTATTCTATAGATCCATGGTAATTTTAATTTGTTACGTTCAAATAAAAATTTTTTTTGGTCTATATATATTGGAAACAATTTTCGGATAAACTTATCATCTTCATCATAAATATTGATACTTTGTTTCTCCATTTTATTTATTTATTTAAAGAAATTTCAAAATTTTTCTTTAATTCCTAAATCAAACAAATAACTATGTTTTTCAAATGTAACTATAAAATGTTTATTAATTTTTATATCAGTTATACAAGGGGGGCCCTAAAATAACCGGAGAGAGCACGCTGCCATTGGTAGATGTTATAGACAGTTTTCCTGCTGCATGAGGTTAGAAGAGACATTCAACGAACAACTGCCCAGATGGCTTGAGTTTGAGTCCATCTACTGTAAGAGTACTCTGCGCGAGGCAAGCGCCTATAGGTTGTAAACGAAAGTTTTACACTAGCTGGCGGGTATCTACCTCTCGCCGGACAATATTATCTTGCACTACGTTCCATCATAAAAATATCTACATCCAGCTAAATAAACATTAGAGCCATTAAGCATTTTCAATTATACCATTCTGATTACTTGTAATTATTGCAGTTTCATAAAAACTCCTTGATTAATTATTTTAACCATTACATTTAACAAAACAATTTTTTTCTACTTTTTAATGTTGACCGCTTTTATGTTTCAAAAACTCAACACATTAACTATCACGCATGTTAACAAAACATAGCTTACAAAACTTTTCAATTTCAGTCTACGAAGAAAATCGAAACGAACCGATACAATACCAAAAGATAATGATGAAACTAAAAATGAGTTAAATACGGGCAAGTGCATACAGCTGTATTAAACTAGTCACAGACATTAATTTTAATGATACAAAATAAACAATCTAAAATGATAAACAACGAATCTTTGGAATTGTTTACTCTCCTGTTATAATTTAAGAGCATTAGTCTTATATTACTTGTGACTAAAAATAAAAATGAGTCTATAATAAAAACCTACTAATCATAAAATAATAATGTAATAATAGTAAATAATGTAACAAAAAATAACAATGTAAGAGTAACAGTAGTAAAAGTTTTAGTTATTAACGGTAAACTAATGTTCGATTTATGAAACGTATTTTAACAAATGATTTGAACGTGTTTTTGTAATATTAAGCTTAGAGTGAATAATTAGTGTTGTATGGAATTTTGTTTTTGATCATGCTGTCCGTATTTTTAATTAATGCGCATGCTCACTTGTATTGGTGGTTGCCTACGTCGGAGTACTCTTAGCGTAGACAGACTCTAGGTTAACGTTTAATCGTAGTGTTGTTTTTCTTACTGTTGTCATGTTCCGCCTGCAATGTCATTAAGCATCAAGCCAATATTCCATTGGCTTGACGCTTGTTTGTTTTCTGGGTCATACCATTAGCACCAACTCTCATCACCTGTAATGACTTTTTTACTTTCTCTTGCCTATATGAATATATAGAAGGAAAGTATTGTTTTCATGTCGATTTTTCGAAATCGAGTTTTCACCGGATCTATACGTTTTCAGGCCCCCTGAACCCAAAAAACATGTTTTTAGCGATTGGTCTGTGTATGTGTGTGTGTGTGTGTGTGTGTGTGTGTGTGTGTGTGTGTGTGTGTGTGTGTGTGTGTGTGTGTGTATGAACAGAATGTCTCAAGAACGGAACATCGTACAAACTTGAAACTTAAGTTACATACCACTACCGGACCCGACACGAACATTTTCATCAAAATCGGTCAACCGGAAGTAGTAGTTTATTCGTGTAATTTTTCACTTTTTTGCCATTTTCTCAAAAACAGGTCCTACGATTTCTTTTTAAATTGCCTGATTTACTACATTTTTTGTGCTCTACAAGATAGGGTAGGCGCCATGTTTGCTGAAATTCTTGGTGAGGCTGTTTTCGCATAAAAGAATTGTTTTTTTAAGATTGCGGCTTTAATATGCATTTCAGCGCAATAATGTATACAATAAAATTTGTAGAGAATTTAAAGTTCTACAACTTTTATTTCAAACATTTTTTGTATAACGCTTAGTTTAGCGGTAATTAGTGATTTTCTGTTTTTTTCTCACGAAAACATGTGAAAAATCGATTTTTTTAAGATTTCGGCCTTAGTATGCATTGTATGACAAAAGTGTATATTATCGAATTTATAGAAAATTAAAAGGTCTACAACTTTTATTTTTAGCATTTTTTTGTACAGTGCTTAGTTTAGTGTGAAAGAGGTTTTCCGTATTTTTAAGGCAAACTGAGATTGATTTTCAATTTTCTTATTTCATATATGATTAAAATTAGGTTATGTTTATTGAGGTCAGTTTTTTATTTATTTCTAATGTTTTATTACTAATGTTAGTTTTATTGTTAATTATTTGCACTGGCAAGAGAAGTGATGTGAGTGTTTCACACCAGATTTTTTTTATTAACTTTATTTATGAAATTCACAACTGTTACAAGATACACCACCAGTGAATATGATGGTGGGTGAAGAATGAATGAAATGACTTGAGTGACGTGCATGGAGAGCACCATCCACTGACAGGTCTCCAACATGTTATTAGTTACTTCTTACTAAGTCATCGATTAATTAATTAGTTTAATTCATTAATAACATTAACCGGTTTTAAAACAGGAGGTCCGTACTCCACTTCCTCCATAGTCACCTTTGAATGTTGTTTGGTAGATGACGGGAGGAGAGTTTACTTATCAGTTCGTTTGGATGAGCGAAAAGTCTGTCGTG
Source organism: Catonia carolina (assembly GCA_035578175.1). NCBI lineage: Eukaryota > Metazoa > Arthropoda > Insecta > Hemiptera > Achilidae > Catonia > Catonia carolina. The sequence continues at coordinate 41,494,738 of JAQMRL010000006.1, read as the reverse complement.
GAGTTTAGATAAAGTTGAATGAAAACGTCGGTTACTAGAGGGATGTTGAGGTCATTATGTAAGGTAGCGTTAGAAACGTAAGAAGGTGCGTTCACTAATATCCGTAAGGTCTTCGATTGAAACCTCAGAATCACTGAGGGTTTAGCACAACCATAAATTTGACCGTTGTACATCCAAATTGACCTAAGGAGGGACTTATATATTGTTAGTTTGCGTTTAGAAGGAAGTACTGAACGTTGAGACATCAATCTGTACAACATCTTAAATCTATTATCTAAGGTGCATCTTTTAACTGAAACATAAGAGTTCCAAGATAACCGCCTGTCGGTACAGGTGAATTGAAGAGAAACACCCGTTGACATTCACCCTGTCGTAATGAGAAGGTTATGTGATGTGTTTTGGTAATGTTTATTTTAATGCGCTATTTTATGAACCATTGCTCAAGGAGGTAAATATGATGTTGTAAATTTGCAGAAGCTTGTGTAGCTTCAACTGAGGAAGATAACATTACTTTGTCATCTGCAAATGTAGCCAAAAGGGTGTGAGGAGAAGCTGGGATATTGTAAATATATATAAGATACAATAATGGAGCTAAAATAGAACCTTGTAGGACGTCGGCGCGAATTGGAGAAAAGTTAGAAGACGAGGAACCGTGACTCACGGTAAAATATTGATCAGTGAGAAAGGACTGGAGAATAAGAAAATAGTCAGGGGGCAAGAACCGAAGTTTATACAGCAAGCCTGCATGCCACACTTTATCAAAAGCTTGACATACATCAAAGAAGACAACCGAAGCATATTTCTTTAACTCAAGTTCTTTAACTTAGGTCAAAAAGTTTGGATCACTTTCAAACTCGTTTTTCAAGTCCTGACTCAAATTCAGTCGAATGTTCTTGATCCTGTTTGAAAAAGCACGGAACAAACTTAGTGCTAAAATGCATATTAAAGCCGAAATCTTAAAAAAAAACAATTTCTTTTACAAGAGGACAGCCTCCCTAAGAATTTCAGTAGACATGGCGCGTACTTTATCTTGTAGTGTATAAAAATTTAGTTAATAAGGCAATTTTTTTTAAAAAAATCGCAGGAGCCGTTTTTGAGAAAATTACAAAAAAGTGAAAATGACACGAATAAACTACTTTTTCTGGTTAACCGATTTTGATGAAAATGTTCTTTCAGGTCCTCTAGTAGTACCTAACTTAAGTTTCTTAAGTTTCAAGTTTCAACTTCGTACGATGTTCCGTTCTGAGATATTTTGTTCACACACACACACTTAGACCAAAACCTAAGAACATGTCTTTTTGTGTTCAGGAGGTGTGAAAACGTGTAGATCCGGAGGAAGGAAACTACATAAAACAATAGTTTCCTTCCTAAATATTTATATAGGCAAGAGATATAAAAACCACTTTTTTAACTTCGATGAGTGATAAGTAGTGAACTAGTTGAAATCCAGATGTCACAAGTTTTATACAACTGCTATACTTTTTAAACTTTATGTACCTGTAGATTGTTGAGGATTAGAAAATCATAATAGGTATACCTCATAATATTAATACTAATGTATTTTTATAAACTTTATTTTTAGTTTATTTAAAGTTGCATCATAAGCTGTTATTAGTGATTACTCAGGTAGTTTATGTAAAGGTAGGTTTTAACTTGTGATAATTTCCAGACCCTAGCCAGGAATGAAATCCAGGACCTCCACATTGTAGACTAGCACGCTACCACTACACTACGGAGGTAGCCACTTTTATAAACTTATGTAAATTTATATTTTATTAACTTACTTATTAGTATAAACTGTGTAAATCAGCTAATGTAAATATTAATGAATTACTACTGTACATTTTTGTACTCTTAAAAAAACATGTATTAATTCCAAGTGAGTTCTTTCCATTAATTATTAAAACATAAAACAAGGTTGTTCATTTTTTTTGTAAATGTACAATGCATATAAACAAAACTGTTACTGATAAAAATAAACAATAACAAATTTCAAATACAAAAGTCATATGTTTGTATTTGAACTATTTACAAAGAAGAAGATTCTTTTTAAGGAGGGAATATACCTTGCAAAAATAATTCATTTTTCAAAAAGAAATTCCCAATATTTACAAAGAATTTACAATTGTATCGATTATGTTACAAAATTGTATGTTTGCTTCATGAATAATATTTGTTTTATGTCATTAAATAAATTGCTCGTAATGGGCAGGTAGAGTGTTAAATTAATTGCACTCGATCTGTTGGTTCCAGGGCTACAAAAATTAGTTTTGTTTCTTATCACTTAGCCAATTATATGACTGAACTATTTAAGAACAGAAGAGGTAGAGGTGTAAAAGGCACTAGTCAGAGTTATCTCGTCTGAAAGTAATGAATTTCAATATCCAGCCAGACCCTTTTTTTCTTTTTTTTTGCTTAACGTTCAACTGTTCTGCAATTACTGCTAATGCAGACGGTGAAGGATGAAATGATTTTTTTTGTAACGTATGAAAATATGCCGTGCATGAATGGGATTCGAACCCAAGACCGCATGATGAAAGGCAACCACGTTACTAACTACGCCAATGCGGCCGGCATACAGCCAGAGCCTGTAGTGAATTTTTTTTTTTTACATCCAGGAGACTCCAAAAGGGAGTATAGGACTTGTCATGTGAATGTGTATAGAATGAAGTGAAGGTATCATTTGCAGGGTGGATAGTGGGTGCTTTTCGGAGAGCCTGGCATGCTGATAGGCATACTCTTTCAACTCTGTGAGGAAAACAATAGTAAACCACCTCGCTCCTCGTTTTTTTACGTAGTAAAACCTCTAGAGGTTCAAATCAGTCTTTCGACTGTTGACCTAAACTACAAATAAATTAAAACCAAAGCAATGTTACAAAAAATCAACTTTGTTTTGTAAAAATTTTGAATTTTAAACTTCAATATCTTGTTCAAGGATTGAGATATACTAGGCACTTTTTTCAAAAATCATAATTTTTGATCTCCAGACTGATTTCTAAGGTTTGGTTTTTAAATCAGTTAAAATTTTATTCTCTCGGACCCCTTGTTTACAAAAGTACTCTCTGTTTTAAATGTTTTAAAAAATTATTTTGGGCACCTATGTGTTGTAATGGTTTGCATGCTAGCCTACTAAGCAGAGGTCCTGGCTAGGGTCTGGAAATTATTACGTGCCAAAACCCATCATTACAGTTTTTTAACGCACCGTAGTCGCTAATGACAGAGCTGTTGATGCGACTTTAAATAAACAAAAAATAATATTTGTTTTTGTTGATCTGAATATGTGCTACTGTTAGAGATTTAGAGAACTCATTTAAATAAAATTGAATATAAGGGGAATGCTGCGAAATTAATACATGGTGCTCTAGAATAGTTTATTTCCTTCATTTCGATACCAATTTCATGTAAATTGACCTAAGTACACCCAAATTATGATTTCTGAAACTAGAAGCTGCTTTTCATCCCTTACCTTCACATTAGAGAATCAGAATAAAGTAGGTATTAAAATAATTTTTATTCTGGATTTAATATTAATAGCTGCATTTTATAAGCACAAAAACATTTTTTTGAAGATAGACTCTCCATCTAAAATAAATCTTTATAATGCATCCTGCAGTTTGAAATATTTCTATTTCATATAATGAATTAATATAATAATTTCACTAACCTTCTTTTTAAACTGCGTCACCTTTATTTCAATTTTTACTTACACGTGTTTCGGTGGATCCACCATCATCAGAGTAAATGAAAAATAGAAACTAAAAATTTTTTTCATTTATTTAAAATTTACAGAAGATGTATCATCTTCTGTAAATTTACAGAAGATCATCTTCTGTAAATTTACAGAAGATGATACATCTTCTGTAAATTTTAAATAAATGAAAAAAATTTTTAGTTTCTATTTTTCATTTACTCTGATGATGGTGGATCCACCGAAACACGTGTAAGTAAAAATTGAAATAAAGGTGACGCAGTTTAAAAAGAAGGTTAGTGAAATTATTATATTAATTCATTATAATAGACTCTCCATCTTAAGAGGGACTGAGGTGAAAATTACATCATTATGGCTGAAAACAAGTTAATTTTTTATGTTTCATGTATTTTAAATAAGTATTTTATTTATAAATTCCTAAGAATACTTATTTACTATTATGCCTATAACAGGCAGGTGGAGTGATAGATTATTTGTACTCGATCTGCTAGTTCTAGGACTACAAAAAATAGTTCTGTTTCTTATTAACAATGGTCAGTCAATGATATGACTGAAGCATTAAGAATAGAAGAGGTAGAGGTGTAAAAGACAGTAGTCATTGGAGTTATCTTCTCTGAGAGTAATGAATTTCACTTTATACAGCCAGACCCTGTGGTGAATGAAGTGGAGGTGTAATTTAGAGGGTGGAAAGTAGATGCTTTTCAGAGGGCCTGGCATGCTGATAAGTATACTTTTCCACTCAGTGATGATGTCAATGGTTAACCACCTCACTCCTCGTTGTACCTTAGTAAAGCTTTCGGCTTATGACCTAAACAACTGGTATCTAGTTCAAAGTTGTAGTTAGTTTTTTAAAGTTTATTTAAAGTTACATAAACAGTTTGGTCATTTGCATTTTTTTTTTAACTTCCAACAGTTCTGTAATTACTGCTAATGCAGACGGTGAAGAATGAAATGATATTTTGTAACGTATGAAATATGCCGTGCCTGAATGGGATTCGTACCCAAGACCGCATGATGAGAGGCAAGCACGTTACCAGCTATGCCAATGCGGCCGGCATTTGGTCATTTGGAACTACTTTGGGTTTGAACATATGATAATTTTCCAGACCAGGGACCTCCGCTTTGCAGCGTAGAACGCTAACCACTGGGCAACGGAATGTAGAATTATTTTTAACTAAGACAGTTTGAAATTATAAATGTATGCTAGGCCTAATACTCGTATTATGAAGACAAAACATGTTTTTGGTGCAGGCTAATTTCTAAAACTACTGAACGGATTTTCATGAAATTTTGACTGCATATTTTTTGTATATTTATATTCACAGCAATATTTTATTTAAAAATTTTCAAAAATGATAACCCTAAGGGCCCTAATGAAGATTTTCATAAATATGTAAGTGTGTGTATATACATGTGAGTACGTATTGCTGTTGAAGTAAATGAAGATGTTTCATGACGTCGGAGACGTACGCCGGGGAAATTATAAAATTTGTGTTTGGTGTGCGCGCTTGTGTGTTGTTGCTGAAGTAAAGTAAATATGTATGAAAACGATATAGAGATTTCGTCGGGGGGGGGGGGGGGATTTATCAAAACGTTGTGTTAGTGTGTGTGCGTGTGTACGTTGGTCTATACAGTCGACTTGCAGCTACTCTGTTGCATGTTTATTTAAAAACAATTGATTATACATGTTTCGCATGCGAAGCCGCGCGAGGTATGCTAGTTTTAAAATACTTAGTCATAAGTACATATTAGTAATACGTAAGTATTACTAATTAAAGTTCAGTTTATTTTTATGAACTGTGAAAGAAATTAGTTTTAGTATCGCTGTTTTAAATTTTGATTGTCAGGCGTAAAGTGGTTTTAATTTCTTTTTATAATTAAAAGAATGACGGATTTTATTATAAGATCGGCACAATGTATTCTTTAAAAAAAAAACAGGTTAAGTCGGTAAAACAGAATTAATTTATCAGAAATTTAAAATAAAAATTGTCTAAAAATGTTTCAGAAATTTGTTACATGGAGAAAATCAGAAAATTATGCCAATTATTTCCGGGAGAAAATTAGCTGTACCTACTCGATTTTTGGATGAAATTAATAAAAATTGTTTTGTAGGATATTTTACGATATATAAATTGTATGCAGTAGTTGTGGATAATTTAATATTTAAATAAATTATTTATTTTAAATACAAATCCGTTTATTCTGAATACTTATTACACGTAAACTTTTGTAAAGTTATAAAATTTAGAAATTGTTTACATAAACTCGGCTGGAGGCGCTACACGTGGTTTGATATGCACGTTTCTGAGAGTAGTTGAACAAGTGCCGAAATAGCTCAGTTGGGAGAGCGTTAGACTGAAGATCTAAAGGTCCCTGGTTCGATCCCGGGTTTCGGCAGATATTTTTTTGTCGGTACAATCATTTAATTTATTTACTTGTTAAGAATTTTATTATTAATTTTAAAAAATATTGTAAGTGGTCATATTTTTAATTACAGTGAGGTTTATATATTACCTTTCAGCGTTGATTCTACTGGTTTTTTTTTTAAATTACCACAGTAACATTACGTGCTATCTGATTAACTTACATTAAAAGACAAAAAAAAAAATCTGGTGTGAAACATTCACACGACTTTCTCTTGCCAATACAAATAATGAACAATTGTAACCTAATATTAGTAATAAAACATTTGAAATAAACAAAAAATTAACCTCAAAAAACAACCTAATTTTAATCATGATTGAAAAACGTAAAATGAATATTAACCACAGTTTAACTTTAAAATACGGGAAATTACTCTTTCACACTAAACTAGGCTCTGTAGAGAAAAATGCTTTAAACAAAAGTTGTAATCTTTTAATTATTTCCTATAAATTTGTTTACATACACTTTTATCGTAAAATGGATACTAAGGCCGAAATCTTTTAAAAATCGATTTTTCACACGTTTTCATGAGAAAAAAACAGAAAATTGCTTATTACCACTAAACTAAGCGTTATACAAAAAAATGTTTGAAAAAAAGTTGTAGGATTTTAAATTGTCTACAACTTTTATTCATACATTTTTGCGCTTAAAAGCATAATTATTGAAGCCGCAATTTAAAAAAAACTTTTTTTACGTGAAAACAGCCTCTCCAAGAATTTCAGCTGACATGGCGCCTACCCTATCTTGTAAAGCATAAAATATTTAGTAAACCAGGCGATTTTTAAAAAAATCGTAGGACCCGTTATAAAAAAATCGCAAAAAAGTGAAAAATTACACGAATAAACTACTACTTCCGGTTGACTGATTTTGATGTAAATGTTCGTGTCGGGTCCGGTAGTGGTATGTAACTTAAGTTCCAAGTTTCAAGTTTGTACGATGTTCCGTTCTTGAGATATTCTGTTCACACACACACACACACACACAGACCAATCGCTAAAAACATGTTTTTGGGTTCAGGGGGTCTGAAAACGTGTAGATCCGGTGAAAAATCGACATGAAAACAATACTTTCCTTCCTACATATTTATATAGGCAAGAGAAAGTAAAAATGGAATTTGAAAATTAATTCAGAAAAATATTTTGATGCCTGTATAACATTTGAAAGCTCAAAAACTTATTTGAAATTTAACAGTGAATGAGAAATTTTAAAACTATCATTAAGATCTGAAAAATGTCATATAACAAAAAAAATAATTAAGAGGCCGCCTCTGTAGTGGTAAGCTTGCTAGCCTACAACACAGAGACCCTGGGTTCAATTCCCGGCTAGGGTCTGGATATTTTCACTAGTCAAAACCCACTGTTCTAGATACATATGTAACCCAATGTAGTTGCTACTTACCAAGCAGTTGCTACAACTTTTAATAAACTAAAAAAAAAAAAACATTTAAAAAACAAGATAACAGAAAGAAAAATAAAAAAGTACTGAAAATTATACAGTATTAAAAATAACCCATTGGGTTGGTCTAGTGGTAAAGTCATCGCCAGTGACTTGTGATTGTTGGGGTTCAATTAATGTTAAAAATTACATCATTTCTTATTCTGTCCCTTCTTGTCTTCCCCATTTTTTTCACTTTTCTTGAACTTCATCTTTCCTGACTGGATTCTAATTTCTACCTTCTTTCCTCCAGTCTATCTCTCGGCTCCATAAGTCAAAATTGGCAAAAAGTATTCATAATTTTTGTACAATGCATAGAAACTTCTTGATCCCGGGCTAAGCCTCTCACCCTTTGGAAGAAACCATTTGCTTACTGCACCCTTTTACCTGGAATGTTAAATTTGGTATATTTGACGTTCCTTTTTAAAGTTCTGGTTGCAGATAAGACTTTACAGTTTGTTTTTTGTTTGCAAGACCACACTTTTCTTTACAATTTGATAGAATTTAAAATTTAAAAACTACAAAATTTAAATTATAAAATGTAAATCTTAATTTAGAATTTGATAGAATTAGATATTTTATCAGTACTTTTTCGTTACATATTTTCAAATTTTTTTCAAAAAATTTCCATTCCATTTAGTGGAAATTTTTAAAAATAATTCTGAAAGTACAAAAAGAATTTAAAAATTGATCCATCACTTTGTAGAGCTATAGGTACTGGAAGTACATTTCTGCAAAATTTCATCTCTCCAGCTCTCACTGAAGACTCAAAAAGGTACATTGAATCAGAAAATAACCTGTTTTCAGCAAATTGACCGAAAAGTGTATGGTTTTTGTTGAATAGTTTTAACAGTGCTCTCACATTAGGTGATAGTTGCACATTTTCACTTATTATTTAATTAGTTTTTTTTTAATATCTAGCCGTGTTACATTTTCTCCTAACCTAACGAATATAAAATTACCTACTGAAACTCCTTTTTTTGTACAAGAAATGCAAGAAAAAATTACAAAATATCATTGTATTTAAATTTCTGTTGATACAGTTACATGAAAAAATTACCCAACTTTTATCCATCAGATTTTTGTACATCAGTTTTTTATACATAAATTTAAAGATAAAATTTCTGGATAATACATTTTTTACTTTCTCTTGCCTGTATGAATATATAAGGAGGAAAGTATTGTTTTCATGTCGATTTTTCGAAATTGAGTTTTCACCGGATCTACACGTTTTCAGACCCCTGAATCCAAAAAACATATTTTAGTGATTAGTCTGTGTGTGTGTGTGTGTGTGTGTGTGTGTGTGTGCGTGCGTGTGTGTGTGTGCGTGTGTGTGTGCGTGTGTGTGTGTGTGTGTGTGTGTGTGTGTGTGTGTGTGTGTGTGAACAGAATATCTCAAGAACGGAACATTGTATGAACTTGAAACTTAAGTTACATACCATTACCGGACCCGACACGAACATTTTCATCAAAATCAGTCAACCGGAAGTAGTAGTTTATTCGTGTAATTTTTCACTTTTTTACAATTTTCTCAAAATCACCTATTTTACTAAATTTTTTATGCTCTACAAGATAGGGTAGGCGCTGTGTTTGCTGAAATTTTTGGTGAGGCTCTTTTCACTTAAAAAAATTGTTTTTTTAAGATTGCGGCTTTAATATGAATTTTAGCACAAAAATGTAAAGAATTTAAAATCCTATAACTTTTATTTCAAACTTTTTTTGTATAGCACTTATGTTAGCGGTAATTAGCGATTTTCTGTTTTTTTTTTCACGAAAATGTGTAAAAAAACATCTATTTTTTAAAGATTTCAGCCTTAGTATGGCATTTAATGATAAAAGTGTATGTAATCAAATTTATAGAAAATTAAGAGATCTACAATTTTTATTTCATGCGTTTTTCTCTACAGAGCCTAGTTTAGCGTGAAAGAGTGATATTCCGTATTTTTAAGCCAAACTGAGGTTGATTTTCATTTTGTGTCTTTCACTCATGATTAAAATTAGGTTTTTTTTTGAGGTTAGTTTTTTGTTTATTTCTAATGTTTTATTACTAATATTAGGTTATAGTTCAAATCCTATTAAAGGTAGTTACTTTTATAGGATGTGAGTACTAGACTGTGGTTACCGGTGTACTTTTGATGGTTGGGGTTCAATTAACCATACTCTCTCAGGAATGGTCGACCTGGGTCTGTACAAGACTACACCTCATGTACACGTCATACACTTCATCCTCATCTCATTGGGTCAAGGTGTTGCTTATTGTTCTGAATTGAACAGATTGCAACGTACACACATTAGGAATATGAAAAAAAAATTAGGTTATACGTTCAATATTTGCATTGGCAAGAGAAAGTCGTGTGAGTGTTCGACAACAGATTTTTATTTTATTTTTTTCTTATTAAATAAAAAGTTATTTTATTTTCAAAAATGTCCTTTATCCAATTTGAGAAAACTGTTCCTAAGTATGTTTGTACCAATTTTGATAACTATACTTAATTTTAATTTCAGATGATGATGCTTCAGACGTGGAATTACAAAATGGCCAAGCAGTAAGTCCAGATTTGCTTAATAAGAATTTTAATCCGACTTCTACCAGGTAGGGATCACCGATTCTATTTTCTGATATAAACATATTTGTTATTCTGTATTGTGAACATTTTTCTGTTACAGCTATGATTTTTTCATTACTTCACTGCAATTTTTTTTTATATATTTTTTATATTCCATTTTTGTTATCATTACAAAATACTGTATTATTTAATTGTTTTTATTGTATTTTTAAATCGGTTTTTTTGTCATTTTTATGTCATTACGTGTTTTCAGTTTGTGTTTATATTTGGCAGTAGTATTTGTGTTATTTGCATGAAGAAGATGAGGATGAAACAGAAAATCGATTAGATTTTAACAAAAAGGTAAGATAATTTATTATTTTATTTTTACTTTAATGTAATTATGAACATAATTATTAAATTGTTTTACGGACGTATCTGTCAAATGATTAAAAATGATTCTTCTTTTAGGTCAACCGCCGAAAGGCTGGTTTGAACCTCTAGAGGTTTTACTAGGTATAACAAGGCATGAGGTGGTTTATCGTGCCTTCGTCACTGAGTAAGAAAGTAGCCTATGCTTATCAGCATGCCAGGCCCTCTGAAAAGCATCTACTTTGGAGTCTGCAAATGACACCTTCACTTCATTCACCACAGGGTCTGGCTGTATAATGAACTACATTACTGATTAGTGTTTTTACACCTCTACCTCTTCTGTTCTTAAATAGTTTCATGTGATAAGAAGCAGAATTATTTTTTGTAGCCCTGGAACCAGCAGATAGAGTAAAAATAATTTAACACTCCACCTGCCTGTTGTGGGCATAAAAAAATAGATTTATTAGGACAATTGGGAGAATTTTAGGGAAAAATTGATAGAAGAAAGGAAGAAATAACAAGGGAAAGAATGAATGAGTTTTGTTGGAAAAGAAAAATTTATTTATGTAAACAAGATCTGTAGTGGTCAGAATGTAAAAAATTATTGAACATCAACAGTTTATACATCATATTCCCTTGTCCTACAATTCCTGTGAGATTTGTTGTATTATTCGCCTCTTAATTGTATTTCTGCATTATCTTCATTATTAACTACCATGGTCATTAGCCGTTGTCAAAATTCTGTTAAGAAAACCCATCGTAAAAACTTACTGCTACTAGAAAACTGTTGTTGTTAACTTCATTCCATTTACAATTCATCAATAATGAAAATACAAACTTAATAACTATCCAACTACCAAGGATTTATGTAGCCCTTAACAGTTAGAAGAAAAATATCTATTTCTGTTCTTAAACTAACTCCGTCAAATATTTAAAACACGTACATTCAGTGTAAAGGGCCCTCTGCATGTGTCGGGACAAACACATAGTAAATATTTCTATTTCATATAATGAATTAATACAATAATTTCACTAACCTTCTTTTTAAACTGCGTCACCTTTATTTTAATTTTTACTTACACGTGTTTCGGTGGATCCACCATCATCAGAGTAAATAACATAAAATTGAAACTAAAAACACTATTTATTAAAAATCTATAGAAGATGATACATCTTCAGTCACTTGTATAAAATTTTATACAAGTGACTGAAGATGTATCATCTTCTATAGATTTTTAATAAATAGTGTTTTTAGTTTCAATTTTATGTTATTTACTCTGATGATGGTGGATCCACCGAAACACGTGTAAGTAAAAATTAAAATAAAGGTGACGCAGTTTAAAAAGAAGGTTAGTGAAATTATTGTATTAATTCATTATATGAAATAGAAATATTTAAAACTGCAGGATGCATTATAAAGATTTATTTTTGAATGAACATAGTAAATAAATAAAAAATGTACACACAAAGTAACATAAATGCTGAAACTTATCCTATTCAAATATAGATACTGAAGTCACGATATTGCCTTTTGCGTATGGATGGGCTGGGAGGAAGGGAAGTAAAAATTTAACATTGCTGCCAACCTCAACAGTGAGACATTACTCATACATTTCACTACCGTGCAGTTTCTACATACATTTGTAAGCTGTGGTTTATTCTGAGACAATGTTTTCTTCATAAACCTTATAAGAAATAAATGTGACCTGTAATATTGTCTTTAGCTTAATTACATTATTAGAATGCTTGATTTACTGTAATTACCAGCTTATCTGTTCCATCAGAACAAAATTTTCTACGAATGAATTGCCTTCTTTACTATCGCTGTCACCGGCGTCTTCACTATCAGTCTTGCTAGTATCTACCTAACCGTTTCCTTATTTTTTACCAGGTGTCAACAAAACTGTTGAAGAATTAGCTTCTTCACTATCTTTAACTTCCTTCTTTATATTTTGAATAGTGGAAAGAGAAACATCACAGTAGTTAGCCTCGCTTGTGGCCTTTTTTTTTTTTTTTTTTTTTTTTTTTTTTTTTTTTTTTTTTTTTTTTTTTTTTTAACGTCCGACTGTTATGCAATGACTGCTAATGCAGACGGTGAAGGATGAAATGAATTTTTGTAACGTATGAAAATATGCCGTGCCTGAATGGATTCGAACCCAAGACCGCATGATGAAAGGCGAGCACGTTACCAACTACGCCACTGCGGCTGGCACTTGTGGCCTTTGTTAAGAGGCTGGGAAAGAGACATTTTTGTTTAGCTTCAACTTCACAGCATTATTACATTGCATATTAGAATTCGTTCAGCACTGAATAGTCCAACCAAGTTTTCGAGAAACCGACATTTCTGTTTATGGTAACAAACAGTTATATTCGTACAGTTAACCTACAAAAGGTTTCACAATACACACTATATGCTCTGGGTATAGTGTAAGTTTTTATGTTTGTTGTACTGAAATTAAAGCAGTCGCGCATGCATACTGATGCTATTCCCCCTTTACCCCTCGTTGCAAACAAGGGCAAACTCGTGACTCAAGCAACTATACAGGGTGATTCACGAAGATACGCAGAAACTTTGGGAGCCCATTGTACATGTAAAAATAATGAAAAAAGTTTATATAAACATGGGTCCAGAAATGCTTCGTTACCGAGTTACGGCTAGCGAAAGATTTCCCGCAGATTTCAGCTCACCAGGTGAAATGAAGTCTTCCTGAAATTCTGGAATTCTCGAATTCAATCGTTTCTTATGGTTTTTGACCTGATAAGTTGAATAAAACAGGTCCCAGAACTGTAAGTTAAATAGTTTTTGAGAAAACAGTGTCAAATGCAAAAAAATTGAGTGAAAAAAACACATTTTTTCATTTTTGTTTTTCCGGTTAACGTTATTTTGTACTGTTATGAATAAAAATTCATTTAATCAAACATCTATTCGCTTTCTGTGTACTTCATTTACACCGGTTTGTTCAGAATAAAATTTTCTACATGTTTTATTCAAAAATTTTAACTGTTTCTTGGTGAAATAACAAAGTTATTCTTGCCCAAAGATGAAAAAATGCGTTTTCACTCCATTTTTTGTATTTGTCACTAGTTTTCTTAAAAACCATTTAACTTACAGTTCTGGGACCTGTTTTATTCAATTTATCAGATCAAAAACCATGAAAACTGATTAAATTCGCCCCTTAATCATCTTACCAGAATTTCAGGAAGACCTCATTTCACCTGGTGAGCTGAAATCCAGGCGAAACTTTCACTAGCCGTAACTCGGAAACGAAGCATTTCCGGACGCGTGTTTATATAAACTTTTTTCATTATTTTTACATGTACAATGAGCTCCAAAAGTTTCTGCATATCTTCGCGAATCACCCTGTATAACTTAATAATTTATTTTGTTTCAAAAACTTTATCATCTTCTGTTCATACTATAAACTGGGGTGTAAATCCACTTTAATTCTTCCTCTCATGTTAAATTTTGTACTGAGATTTTTGTAGTTTGAGCACTCTTCCAAAATGTCTTTAACTGTGTCAGGTGTAACATAATTTTTACGTATTGGTTTACCAGTACTGGTGAAATGAATTTACAGGTCAACCTAGTATTTCTGATCTAAAAATAATCCTGCCACATTAAATTTTCTCTGTATTTCAGTTTTGATGAGGATACATAATTTTTAATGGAATCTAGATTCACTCACTTATTTTTTTCTCTACAGCTGTTCTTCTTTATAATAGGTAGTTTCATTACCAAATATACTGAAATTCCGGGGGTATTTTCACCATTTTAGACTGGACTAAAGCGGCATCAGATAAAGGAAAATTTTGATATTTAAGTAGACAATAAATGTCCCAAAACAAACAATTACAGCATTTACTTAGGTTGCCATAATGATGAACAGTGCTGCAAAAAACAGCTCGAAATGTACAAGTGTTTAAGTATTGTATGTACTGTTAAAGACATTAATTTAAAACATGAATTAACTTTTTTTTGGGTAAAAATCATTAAAAAACTTAACTTAATTACTGTTGTTCAGAAATAATGTAATGAACAGAATTTTGGCTCCGGCCAATGACCTAACCCCCTTTGCAGCCACTACCTAAGGTTGTACTCTCACACTTACACTACGACATTATGAAAAAACTCTTTTCTTCTATCTGACTTACAAATGTAAATTTTCAAAATTACTATATTTTGAAAAACCTGCGCCAGATATTGTTTAGGATATCAGAGAGCCGGATGAGTGAGGTTTTACTCAATTTTGTTGAGATTTGTGTTCATAATGCTACACAACAGAAGTAATATGATGTGATCACCATGTCCATAAACATTTATGGTACTCGACTACATTTGCATTGAAAATTTTTGTTTGATTCAGGATGCATTTTCATCAATTGCCATAAACGCGGTTAAGTTGATTGTTAATTTTTTTTATGAATAGGTTTTTTGATAAAATGAATTTAAATACTTTTTACTTTCTCTTGCCTATATGAATATATAGGAAGGAAAGTATTTTTTCATGTCGATTTTTCGAAATCGAGTTTTCACCGGATCTATACGTTTTCAGACCCCCTGAACCCAAAAAACATGTTTTTAGCGATTGGTCTGTGTGTGTGTGTGTGTCTGTGTGTGAACAGAATATCTCAAGAACGGAACATCGTACGAACTTGAAACTTGAAACTTAAGTTACATACCACTACCGGACGCGACACGAACATTTTCATCAAAATCGGTCAACCGGAAGTAGTAGTTTATTCGTATAATTTTTCAGTTTTTTGCGATTTTCTCAAAAACTGGTCCTACGATTTTTTTTAAAATCGCCTATTTACTCAATTTTTTATTCTCTACAAGATAGGGTAGGCGCCATGTTTGCTGAAATTCTCGGTGAGGCTGTTTTCACGTAAAAACGTTGTTTTTTTAAGATTACGGCTTTAATATAAATTTTAGCGCAAAAACTTATATAATAAAAGTTGTAGAGAATTTAAAAACCTACAACTTCTGTTTCAAACATTTTTTTGTATAACGCTTAGTTTAGCGGTAATTTGCGATTTTCTGTTTTTTTTCTCACGAAAACGTGAGAAAAATCGATTTTTTTAACATTTCGGTCTTAGTATGCATTTTACGACAAAAGTGTATATAATTAAATTTATAGAAAATTAAAAGATCTACAACTTTTGTTTAGAGCATTTTTCTCTACAGAGCCTAGTTTAGCGTGAAAGCGTGATTTTCCGTATTTTTAAGCCAAACTGAGTTCGATTGTCATTTTGCGTCATTCACTCATGATTAAAATAAGGTTATGTTTTTGAGGTTAGTTTTTGTTCATTTCTAATGTTTTAATACTAATGTTAGGTTTATTGTTAATTATTTGCATTGGCAAGAGAAAGTTGTGTGAGTGTTTCACACCAGATTTTTATATTAAATGATAGATTTGTGTACTCTTTTGACTTTTTTCATTTGTTTACAGAGGCTGGTAAATTTAAATAGATGAAGTAACCATGTGGTGTTCATTGATGAGTATAAAAATGCAGCTTCTTATTTTAAAATTACTTACGTCCACTTTTGAACTTGTCCATGTAAGTACATTTTTTGGTATTGCAAACTGTCATGTTAAAAAAAAACTAGATTATAGTCTTTTAAAGTTATTTGTTTGGGGGGGGGGCTGAAGTCCCCAAAACAACGATTCAAATTTCATTCCATACGAATATGTTGTGGCTCCCTGGTTCAATTCTTCAGACCTCCCCTGAAAGAAAAATCTCCAGGCTTAAACCCTTAAACCTAAACATATGGTGCTGTTGAACAAGATCCTTCATCAATATTGTACTAATTTCATGTAACTTGGCCAAAGTACACCCAAATTATAATTTCTGAAACTAATATCTGCTTTTCAACCCTCAATTTCATTGTAGGGGATGAGGGTAAAATGTTGAAATAAGTTTATAAAAATAATAGCAGCAGTTTAAACACATTAAAAGTATTCCACTAATTTGCAGTACAATAACATTTCTTTGAAAGTAGATTCCTCCCTTAAAATTATTTCTGACATGTTTTCTCCTTATCATTATCATGATCTTGAGGTTGCTTGTCCTTTATCAGATCCCTTGTACCATACATGTCATCAACTTACACCACCATCTTAATTTTTTGATAGCTCATATTTTTTTTTTAAATCATCTTCAACATCCTTTTTTCTCGTCATATTTGATAGGTCATTCTTACATAGATTGTATTAAGACTTCTCCTCTCAACTTGTGCCTCAGCTAATTTAGCTTTCCTCTGTTGAATTATCATAAAATTTTTCATCTTTGTATTTTTGCATTTTCCCCTATTTCAAACGATGTTGGTCCATTTGATTTTCTCTAATCTAATTTAATAAAATGTTTGGGCCGGGAATTTTTTTGGAATTTAATGTTTATTGCATTTTTAGCATATGAAAATACTTCTAATTTGGTTGTCAGACAATAAACAATATTACAATAGACAATATTTTAGTGAAATAATTTTCCCAGATTTATTTTCCTATAGTTTATCACACTCTTGGGTGGGATGCATACTCCCCTGCTGGATTCACTGATTTTCATATCATATCGATGAATATTTATTTATTTTTTCTACATTTTTTTAAGAGTTCACTTTATTATTGATGTTGATACGATTATCAAACTTACGATGTGGCAAACAATTCCGTGACTTCCAAAAACATAATTGAAAATCATACTGTTTTACATCAGCCTGTTTTTCTTCAGTTTGGACACAGAAACATCCACATTTTGGGAAGTAGTTTGTCCAATCTGAATTGGCAGGCGTAGCTATGGAGTTGTGATCATCCCTCACCTACATGATAACTTGCGACAAACAACATGACAGAAAATAAATGAATTGTTTATATTTCTTGATTAGAAGGATAAAATGTTTTAAGAGTCTGTGGTCTTAGGAAATACCCTGCACTTGTATACGTATAGTTAATCAAGTTGATGCACCAATTCAGATTGGATGTACGTACTATAATGATTTTTTTTTAAAAATCTGTAGTATAGGGTGATTCAAAAAGAGCGCCGGTTTTTATATATCAAATTAAGAGATTTATTTTATTGAAAAACTGAAAATAAATACATCAACAAGTTCATCTTACCTTCCGATTTCATGTATGAAAAATGATGTCATGCATGTGTCCTCCTCTACTGCGCTGGCACGCATCAACTCTGTCCATGAAATTGGATATTACTGCACGACAAGTTTCGACTTCCATTTGCCCGATAACCCGTCGAATTTCCTCCTTCAAGTCATTGATGTTTCGGGGTTTATTGGCATACACCAATGACTTCAGATGACCCCAAAGATGAAAGTCACAAGGCGTCAAGTCACACGACCTTGGTGGCCATTGATGGTCGGAATTACTTGAAATTATGCGATCCTGGAACCGTTCACGGAGCAACAACATTGTTTCTCGTGCAGCGTGACAGGTGGCACCATCCTGCTGAAACCACAACTCGTCAATGTCCATTCCATCCAAATGACGCCACAAAAACTCCCTAATCATCGTACGGTATCGGTCTCTATTTACTGTCACGGCTTGTCCTTCTTGATTTTCAAAAAAGTAAGGGCCGATGACACCGCCCGACCAAAAGCCGCACCAAACTGTCACTCGCTGTGCATACAAGAGAAACTACAACTGAATCGTCAATCGGAATGTTCTCCAAAATAGAAATGAGGTCAAACAATGTTGCCAACCGATAAACAAAAATTTACCAGCCGTTTAAAAACCGGCGCTATTTTTGAATCACCCTTTAGTTAATGAAGCATTTTAGTTTGTATGACTTTTTAATTTCTTATAAAAAATTTATAAAAGTGCTCAAGCTGTGGGTTGTTTTGATGTTCATTATTATCAGCATTCCTGCAAAAATTGAATTCAAGTTGTAGGTCATGAAAATTTTTATATTTAAGAAAGGATTAATCCATCGGGATGGTTTAGTGGTAAAGTTGTCATCACGAGTCAGCTGATTTTCAGAGATGAAGGTTCCTGGTTCAAATCATAGCAAAGTTAGTTACTTTGGGTCTTTTCCGTTTTCTGTATGCCATTATTAAGTCTGAACTCCCTGAAGGGTTACATAATTCTCCCACTCCTGCATCTATTGTGCCAATCTGACTAGCAATATTCCTGCGTAATGTCAACTCCACTCCGATTTTACGGTTTATTAGGTATAACAAAGTCAACATAGTCAGTCTACTATGAATTTTGTAGAGTTACTTAATAATATTCGAACGGAGGATGATGCTGCAGAGTTCCTTCAGGAAAGGAGGTTATTGCATAGTCCCAGAAGATGTAACTACAAAAAAAGTCTGTGTGAAACACTCACACGACTTTCTCTTCCCAATGTAAATAATTGAAAAATATAATGTAATAGTAATGTAATAATAATTAAATGTAAAATATAATGTAAATAATTAGAATAAGTTATAAGTAACCTGTAAATAAAAAATATACAATAATAAAAACCTCAAAATAAAGCGATCTGAATAAGAAATAAAACAACAGAAGGTGTAACATAGTACTATTCTGGGAATGAGAAGGACAAGTGTATGCATGCGTGTGTCTGTCTCAGTAAGAGTATTCAGTAAGGTAATGAGTGGGAGAATATGTGTGCAACCCTTCAGGGAATTCGGATTTGAAGTGGCATACAGAAAACGGAAAAGATTATACGATTCGAATACTAGACAGTGGTTACTGGTGTATGTTGATAGTTGGGGTTCAATTGACTATACTAGCTCAGGAATGGTCGGTCTGAGTCTGTACAAGACTACACCTAATTTACACTTCATACAATATCATCTTCATCTCATTGGACAATTGGGGTTGCTTATTATTGTTAAATTGAACAGATTGCAACATACACACATTAGGGATAAAAGAAAGAAAGAATTGCATATTTTTGTGTCCTGAATTTTTTACTAAAGAATAATAAAAATATGTTTTTTTTTGTTATTAATATACTTTGATTCACAATTATTTCAATATAGTTTATGTATTTCTCTCTTATATTTTTTATTTCTTTCAGATTATTCAAAACCTTAACGTATGATTTGAAAGAATATACATTCTGATGGAACAGAATATTTGGGTGAGTATAACACAAAACATTAAAAAATATGTAGGTTAATAGTATTTTCATTTTCAAAATAATTACGGGAAAATGTTTTTTTTAATAGTTTTAAGAAGATTTCCCTTCAATAAATGAAAAATAATAGACTTTTCACTTTCTCTTGCCCTATAAGAAGAATATATAAGGAAGAAAATTATTGTTTTCATGTCTAATATTTTTAATTGAGTTTTTTCAAGAAGCAAACGTTTTCAGGTCCCCTGAAACCAAAAAAAACATGTTTTTGGCAATTGGTCTGTGTGTGAACAAAATATCTTAAGACAACGCTTAGTTTAATGCCAATTAATGATTTTCTGTATTCTGCTCATGAAAATCTGTAAAACATTGTTTTTTTTTTAAGTTTGTAACCTTGTATACATTTTATGACATACGAGGTGTGGCTATTAAATAACGAGACTGATGTAAAAAAATTTATTTTTATTTTATACATAATCACTTATTGTCACCTTCAATATATACTCCTTCTCTATCCCTACAACACTCCATACAAATTTTACATTGTTGGAAACAGTGCTGGAAGTCATCTTCTGACAGCTCCTTCAGGACACGTGCTGCTCAAAAATGTTTTTACTGACGCTTTTTACGCGATTGAAAATGACCCAAATTTTTTGGAAACTGTAATAATATTTGATTAAACGTGGTTTTTTACTTATGACCCGGTCAAACAATTAATCAATATTACTACCTTGAGGTACTTTCTAAACTACGTCAAAGAGTTAGGAAAAACTTCCCGAAATGTGGAAGGACAAATCATGGGTTCTCCACCAAGACAATGCGCCAGCTCATTCCGCGTTATCTTTCAAGAGGTTCTTAGCCAAGAACAGCATCTCAGTGTTAGAACATCCACCTTATTTACCAGATCTTGCAACATGTGACTTCTACCTGTTCCGTAAGGTGAAATCTGCATTAAAAGGGACAAGATTTGAGTCTGTGGAAGCTGTAAAATAGAAAGCGGCACGTGTCCTGAAGGAGCTGACAGAAGTTGACTTTCAGCTCTGTTTCCAACAAGGGAAAATTCGCATGGAGCATTGTAGGGATAGAGAAGGAGTGTATATTGAAGGTGACAATAAATGATTATGTAAAAAAATTTTTACGTCAGTCTCGTTATTCAATAGCCACACCTCATATGTATTTATCATCAAAGTTGTAGAGAATTAAAAAGCTACAATTTTATTGCAAGCATTTTTTTTCTACAGAGCCTAGTTTAGCATCGAATTAGAGATTTTCTATAATTTAAAGTCCTACAGAGTTTAATTTTTGTTTATTATTTTGCAATTTTAAAAAACCGTGTAAATGTGGCTTGTACTGCATGTACAAAATTCCTCTACCACTACTGTGCATAGACACTATTCCCCTACTGTTGATCCACCAGTTTAATCATCACTAACCCTCCCTCCACTATCACAAAGAGGCAGTTAGAGGAAGAGCTCTTTCCCAGTCTTCAGTTCGTGCATGCACATAGGAAATATTTTACTATGTTTTCTGTTATAGCGTCATTCACATATGATTAAAATTAGGTTATGTTTTTCACTTTACATTGGCCACGTATTATTAAACATGGGTTATGTGTTTCATTAACATATTGCTTGTTTCTGCAAGCATTTGAAATGTGGACCTACCGGAGAATACTTTGAATACCGTGGACGGACAGGGTCACCAATATGGAGGTCCTCAGAAGAATGGGGAAAGAGCTGAAAATCCTGCAGAGCATAAAGATAAGAAAACTGACATACCTTGGACACATCATGAGGGGGCCTAAATACGAGATTCTGCATCTCATAATTCAAGGGAAACTCGTTGGTTAACGCTCGGTGGGGCGCAGACGAATATCCTGGTTAAGAAATCTGAGAGAAGCATTTAACTGCTCATCGCATGACCTTTTCAGAGCAGCAGTGGACAAGGTACGACTGACCATGATGATAGCCAACCTTCGTAATGGAGAAGGCACCTAAAGAAGAATATGTTTCATCATTTACATTGACAAGAGAAAGTCGGTTGAATGTATAACACCAGAATTTTGTATTAAAATACTATTTCAATGAAAATATATATACTAATTTATTTTCATGTGTGTTTCAAAATGAACTAATAATTTTGTAAATGATTTTATTCTTGAAAGTATTTTTGTTATCGGTTTATTTATTTATCTTAATAAGTTTGGGAGTATGCGATTTCATACTAATATTATAATTAATTATGCTAATACTAATTTTATAATTAGTTTAATTAAAACACAGTTGTTTATTATTTTATTTATTTATTATTTGATATTCCTTTTTACTTTCTCTTGCCTAAATGAATATACAGGAAGGAAAGTATTGTTTTCATGTTGAATTTGTGAAATCAAGTTTTCATTGGATCTACACATTTTCAGACCCCCTGAACCCAAAAAAACATGTTTTTATCGATTGGTCTGAACAATATCTCAAGAACGGAACATCGTACAAAGTTGAAACTTGAAACTTAAGTTAGGTACTACTAGAGGACCCGAATGAACATTTCATCAAAATCGGTCAACCGGATTATTGGTCTTATCAACTAACAATCAGATATAAAAAATTAGTGTAAAAAATCCCTTTCATGAGATGACATCTCATGGCTGGTGGTAAGTTTTAAAAAGGCTTACCTGTGACATATGTCAAATACCATTGGTGATTCTGTGTCTGCTCTATAAGAGGAATCGAATGACACTATTTTTGTTTCCAAATTCTGATTTTGATATCTTTACTTCCGGTTTTGGGCCACTTGCAGTCAAAACCAGAACTTCAAACCCAATGATTTCTGTATCTGTTGTAGTCTTTAAGAAGAATCGAATGACCGTATTTTTTGTTTCTAAATTCCGACTTTGATTTCTCGACTTCCGGTTTTGGGCCACTTCCTGTTGAAACTGAAACTTCAAATTCAATCCAGGTTCACTTATTTTTGTATAGTTTACGAATCTGAAAATTGTTAGTTGCTATCTCTTGTAGTTTGTGGCTTTTATTTCTTGATTTCTGGTTTTGAGCCACTTCAGGTTGAATCCAGAACTTTAAACTCAATTTAAGCCTATTAACTTTTTGTGTAATGACAAATCCGAAAACCATTTGGGGCTATCTTTTCTTGTTTCTGACATCTGGGTGAGAGACAGTTAAACAGACAAAGGAAAAACTATGGTGGTTTATAGCATGGTGGGTTTTTGATGTTTTAAAACTTATAGACCCTTGTATACTATTAAGCATACCAGGAATTAATAGCTGATATTCTGCTTGATAATCATTGCACCATAGAGATGACCTGATTTTGTGTTAGTTTTCTTGTAGAACAGCTGATAGAGAATAAGGATTGAAACAGTTTTATGCATTTGATTCATCAGGTCAACCGGAAGTAATAGTTTATTCGTGTCATTTTTCACTTTTTTGTGATTTTCTCAAAAACGGCTCCTACGATTTTTTTTAAATCGCCTCATTTACTAAATTTTTTTATACTTTATAAGATAGGATATAAGATAGGATTCATTGCAGGGCTAAAATAAATAGTTCTGTTTTTTATCACATGGTCAGTCAATTAAATGAATGAGGTGTAAAAGACGCTAATCAGAGTTATCTCCTCTGAAAGTAATGAATTTCATTGTACAGCCAGACCCTGTGGTGAATGAAGTGAAGGTGTCATTTACAGAGTGGAAAATATGTGCTTTTCAGAGGGCCCGGCATGCTGATAAGCGTACTTTTCCACTCAGTGAGGAAGGCAACGGTAAACCACCTCACTCCTCGATTTACTTAGTAAAACCTCTAGAGGTTCAAACCAGCCTTTCGGCTGTTGACCTAAACAACAACAACAACAAGATAGGATAGGCGGCCGCCATGTCTGCTAAAGATCTTGGGGAGGCGGTTTTCTCGTAAAAACATTTCTTTTTAAGATTGCGGCTTTAATATGCCTTTTAGCACAAAAATGTATATAACAAAAAATGTAGAGAATTTAAAATCCTACTACTTTTATTTCAAACATATTTTGTATAACACTTATTTTAGCGGTAATTAGCGATTTTCTGTTGTTGTTTTTTTCACGAAAACGTGTAAAAAATATATGTTTTAAAGATTTCAGCCTTAGTATGCATTTAATGACAAAAGTGTATGTAATCAAATTTATAGAAAATTAAGAGATCTACAACTTTTATATAGAGAATTTTTCTCTACAGAGCCTAGTTTAGCGTGATTTTCCGTATTTTTAAGCCAAATAGGTTAATTTTCATTTTGCGTCTTTCACTCATGATTAAAATTAGGTTATGTTTATTGAGGTTAGTTTTTTTGTTTATTTCTAATGTTTTATTACTAATGTTAGGTTATATTTTTAATTATTTGCATTGGCAAGAGTAAGCTGTGTGAGTGTCCAGATTTTTTAAAATAATGTATCATTTGTTTGTCTACGACAAATATTTAAATTGTTGTATTCCTACAACTAGCTAGTCGAATACAATATATAATTCTTTCTTTGAAAATTTATTTCTGATTTTATGCAGTTTAATTTAAACAATTTCGGATTGTACTTATTCCTCCTGTGGAAATTTAGAAAGGGGATTTTATATTGTATGTCTTTTTATTATTCTTGGATAAGTATTACTTAATAAATTGTTTTGAAATATCTCCCTTCCCTTAGTCCTTTCTGTTCAAATTGCAGCGGGTAAATAGAATGGTTCCTTCCCATAGACCAGTTTTTAATCTGTAAAGGGTCGTAGAAGAAGTTTTTGAATTTATTTCATAGATGAAGTAGGAGGTATGTGTGCAAGAGTGGATGGTAATGTTAAGTAAGATAGCCGGCCGCATTGGCGAAGTTGGTAACGTGCTCGCCTCTCATCATGCGGTCTTGGGTTCGAATCCCATTCAGGCAAGGCATTTTTTCATACGTTACAAAAAATCATTTCATAATTCACCGTCTGCATTAGCAGTAATTGCAGAACAGTCGGACGTTAAACAAAAAAAAAACAAAAAAAACCCCGTATAAAAAATATTACTACAAAGAAAAAGCAGCTGACAATAGGTGAACATCACAAGCCGGCTCGTGATGTGACGTCATATGGACCTAAATATTATATTATTATTATTATTATAAATAGGGTTCTCCTCCGTAAAACGTTCCGTAATCATTATTCGAATTCTACAACTACAGCCCCCATTCCGGATGACCTTCATGCCCCTTTCTACCTGCCCCTTCCTTTTTTTTTAATTCCTGTTGCGTGTCTTTCACTACTAACACATCTCTATCTTCCTTCCTAGTACATATTTTTCAGCTGTTTCGGTTGTCATTATCGTGAACATATGTTGGCCGTATTGTATATCAGACATGTTGCATCTTTGGTTGAATGAATAACTGTAATATATTTGTTGCATATCCGTTCTTTGTTGAATTTTATGAACTGTTTTAGATGGTTTTAGTACAGTTTTTTCTCGTGATTCCCATTCGGATTACTTTCTTCTTTAGACGTTTCTGGGAGGTATTTTAGCAGAACAAATTCTCAGAATTCTCTCTGTGCTTTTGTGTTTTGTTTGCTTTTGTTCTTTATGCAAGCCCTTGAAGTCATTAATCACATGTCTAAATTTGGTACGATACATGTTATTTCCTAGGTTTAGTCCAGTTTTCTGTGTATCCGTTTTTTTCTTTTTGTTTAGTCCTATTAAGAACACACTAGTTATGTAGATAATGTCAGTTTCTCTTTAAGTTGTTTCTTGAGCTGTCTCCTCTTGGCGTGGTATTCTTTCATTCTTTTACTCACCACTTGTTTTTCTTCTGTCCAGATTCTAATTTTGGACTCAGCAGACTGGAAATTCTCAAAAGTTTTGATTTTGTGTCTAAATATGTCTCCGTTAATAATGTCGCCTGAGATTTCCAGTGTTATTAAGTTCTCTTCTATTTCCTTTAGCCATCTGTCTCTAGTTTTAAGTCCTTGGCTCCTGATCAGTTTATAAGTCTCATTGTTTGTGTCCTTAAATCTCATTAAGTGTCCGTAACATTGTAGTCGTGTCATTCTTAATTTCGTAGTCAAAGATTCTTCCAGGAAATTCATCACTGTTTCGTTTGATCGTTTTTTGTGTATTTTAGTTTCCGGTTCGTAAACCGTTCCTAATATTGTTTGGGCGAATCTTCTGTGTATTTTGTCTAGTTTCGCAATTTCTCCTGTTCTGTGGGATGTAAAGGTTTCTGCAGCGTATAAAACGTGGGGGAGGACTACTGTATTTAGGTGTCTTTAATTTAGTGTTACGAGAGATACATTTTTTGTTGTAGAAACCTTTCATCTCTGTGTAGGCCATCTCTAGTTTCCCTATTCTTTTTTGTAGTGCTAGAGCTTCTGACCAGTTTTGCTGGATGGTTTCGCCCAAATAGTTGAAGTGACTTTTTTTAACCATACCTTAGGTATATATTTTAGTCTTCTTATACATTTTGTTTTGTCAAGCGTTCGTCTTCCGTTCTTTACAGTTGTCGGTAGAATTTTAGGCTTCGTTTTCTGATTGTTTCCATTATCGTTCATTTTTCGTGTACAGTTCTTCTCGTCCTAGTAACCTGCACTGCCCGTCTACTATCTTCCGGGTTGACCTTTCTCAAAAATTGTTCAGCTCTTTTAGACCTGCTTTCCCCGTCATTCTATGGTATTCACTCGTGTGTAGATATGGAGGTTTTAACAAAGGATTGTAGTGTCTGATCTTGGCTTTTCTTGTAAGTGATTTCTTCTTAAACTTGTGGTGAGTTTTTAAAAGTGCTGCCGCCATCTTTCCTCTTCTGCTGTTTTTTACTAGTCTTAGGTTCTACTATCTCCCCAAGGTACTTGAAGCTATCAACTTTCCCAATTTTTCCGTATTGTGTATTTCTGTAATACGGGACTGTTTTACTACAGTTAATAAAATACAATACAATAAATCGATAGGTATAAAAGAGTTATTTTCAATTATATCAGTCGATTTCTGAAAATTTCCTGTGGAAATCATGTTCCTGTCATTCCTGTTACTCGATTTTTTTAAAATTTCCTCGTGTTCCCGGTGATCCTATCCGAACCGCTGATGTTATCGAGTAATCGTGAATATATCTATGAAACAAGTTTGACTGTCTTTAATTCGCAGCTAAGTCGTGTGCGCGCCTTTTTCAAATTTTGTAGATCTTTGAGTTATTTTTGGACCTAAATTTTGCTGTTCGTAGGTTCGGTTAGTTGACGCTCTCATGCATCTCTTAACTCAGGCGTCTTTAACTTTTTTCGATCTCAACCAAACTCAGTATTTAGATATTCCTTAGAAATTGTTAAATAATGAGTTCGGTAGTGTGCTAAATTGGACCACGGGGCGAAGGAGTTTATTGGAGACCACTAAAAATACTATTACCTTACCAAGGTTGTAAAAGTAGTTTTATTTAACAAGCAAATGCATCACGTCATTTTTTTGTCCACCTGTCGATGTTAGCTCATTGCGCTTTGCACCCTTCCAATATTTATGAACATCTGAAATCCAGGGTCATTTGAATCGTACGAAAGCACTTAGTAAGGCATTTTAATGTTTACTTTCTTTTTTAAAAAAACAAGCGGCGGGCAAATACCCAATCTTCTTGTGAGTTAAATTTCTCCATTCACCCTCTACGTTGTGTTTTTTGCCTATGCAGGTTTTAAGGATTCTACTATCCAATGTTAGAATTGTATATTATATTTTTCTAGTCAGCTAATAAAACTTTATTTCTTTCCGTATTTTATTTTTATAATGTGTTGTTGTTTAGGTCAACAGCCGAAAGGCTGGTTTGAACCTGTAGAGGTTTTACTAAGTAAAACGAGGAGTGAGGTGGTTTACAATTGCCTTCCTCACTGAGTGGAAAAGTACGCTTAACAGCATGCCGGGCCCTCTGAAAAGCACATATTTTCCACTCTGCAAATGACACCTTCATTTCATTCACCACAGGGTCTGGCTGTATAGTGAAATTCATTACTTTCAGAGGAGATAACTCTGACTAGTGTCTTTTACACCTCTACCTCTTCTGTTCTTAAATGATTCAGTCATTTGATTGGCTGACCATGTGATAAGAAACAGAACTATTTATTTTAGCCCTGCAACAAACAGATTGAGTGTAAATAATTTGACACTCCACCTGTCTGTTATGGGCAGGATTTTTATAATAGTAACCCACAATTCCAAAAGCTCTAATGCATTTACGACAATTATTCACTTTGTACTAGATGGAGGAAATTTATCTGTCCAATATGGCTAAAAGCCATGTCCCTAGGGTAGGTATTTTCTTCGTTTATTTAATAGACAGTACGACAGATCTATCTGAAAGTTTAATAACTGTAAATTAACTTAACATGTATATATAGGTAGGCTTACCATAATTTCTGGACTCAAATCTCGCAATTTGTTTTTCTAAAAGGGGCTATTTTTTTAGTAAATAATGTATACAATATATTTTTTGTGTATTTAATAATTATTTTTTTCCACTGATAACATTGGTTTACTATTAATTTTTAAGTAATTATTTTCTAAATGAATATTTTAGAATAATAATGTTAACTTAGGCAAAGTTGTTGTTAAAGTAGGGAAAAACCTCCAAACATTTACTTAGAACTGGGTCACAACAGCTGGACCTGTGTTATCTGTCTTGCCCTGGAGTTGGACGAGCTGATATTTCTCAGATGAGGAGTCTAGAGCACAAGGGATACAAGTGCAATTTTTTAAAAAACTGAGTTAAGTGCAGGAATGTGTACCTAATATCCATAAAAATTTGGAGCACAAGGTATATATCTGTATCTCTGATAAGCGCTGAGATCTAGTGGAGTGAAAAATAACTACAAAAAAAATCATATGTTTTGTTTAGAGCACATAGGGTACACTTACGTGTGCACTTATACCCCTTGTGTTCAACATTTTATGTAATAATTTTTCAGTTATTTCATGCAGCACAAGGGGTATAAGTGCAACCTTTATGTACAAAATAATTAATGCAAATATTTTGATTTGTGTTAGAGACGAGACTTTACTTACTTACTTACTCCCATGGCCATCTATACCGGAGTTGATATTTAGCCGCACCAACAAAAAGCCTCCATGTCGCTCGATCTTCAGCATCTCTCTCTGTAGCTCCCAGTCTCTCCATGTCGGACTTAACCTGCTTACGAGACTTTACTGGCAACATTATATAACCATAATGTAGAGTACATGAAAATAGAGGCATTATATTCTCTTCCCAGAATTTTCTATTACTACTTGACTTTGAACTCATTTTTTCTCCAAGTAGGTTTTTGCCACTTATACCCCATGTGCTCTAGACCCCTCAGGATGATAGTAATTTTCCAAGGAACACCTGATCAGTTTTTATTTTTTCGTAGCCGGTTGTAGGGTTAAGCTAGGGTGACCAAATCATTCGTAGAGAAAACCGGGACTCCTTCCATATTTTACTCTTCCCCCCCCCAACCATAATTTACCCAGGACCCGAGAAAATAATTACTCATATTCAATTCTACAATATCAGATTAACTTTATTAATACTATTAAAACATATAAAATTAATTAATTAAAAATGAAACAAAGTTTGTTTTTTGTTTTCTATTAATTATTGCCAAAAATTAATTTTAAATTCAACTCATTTTAATTGTTACTGCACACTGCTTTTAGATGGGCTTGATTGATCTCGAAGAAAAGAGTATTTTTCACTACTTTTAGTCTTCTTGATCATGTCTTTGTTCTTCAAAACATAACTGTAAAATTCCATACAGTCCATTTTGTAGTTGTACAGGATCTACAGGATTGACTCAAGCGTCTTCACTTCCATTCTATTTCTTTCATCAGTCAATTGGATATTCATGAAAGAAAATATTCTTTCTGTATTCGCGTTGTGAGCTGGTATTGCAAATAGATATTTTGCAATCTTTGCCATCTCGGTGTACTGCTGAAGATTGTCACAATGCTTAAAAAAACTCACCCATTTCTCATTTTTCGGGACTTTTGTGCGTCCCGAGACAATTTTTCGGGACACCTTATGGCTTGGTTGAAAACCGGGACAATCCCGGTTTTCCGGGACGTTTGGTCACCCTAGGTTAAGCGTTAAGTATAAAAGCTGCGTTCCTGAGGTAATTCAAGGTCATCGAAGATTTAATTGAAATCTTGGAAGCTCTGCTACAGGAGTTAGACTTCCCTACCCCCTATTCACTCTTGGGTTGTGTGTGACTCCTTTGAACTGCTGGGCTGTGGATCCTCTTTACTCTTAGGCTGCAGTCCACAAACTGAAGTCTTTATCAAAGACATCTCTAAATGAACCGTTAACAGTCTAGCATTGCTGCATACAGTGTTATCAACCTCTAAATCAAAACGGAGCGAAATTTTCCGGCCGCCGGTCTTTTTTTTTATATATAATCCTTAATGTGTGTACGTTGCACTCTGTTCAATTCAGAACAATAAGCAACCCCATGACCCAATGTGATGAGGATGATATGTATAACGTGTTAATGAGGTGTAGTCATGTACAGACTCAGGTCGACCATTCCTAAGAGAGTATGGTTAATTGAATCCCAACCATCAAAGTACACCGGTAACCGCCGTCTAGCATTCAAATCCGTATAAAAGTAACTACCTTTACTAGGATTTGAACCAGGAACCGTCGTCTCCGAAAATCCGCTGTTAAACTGCTGATTTTGGCGACGACTTTACCTCTAGACCAACCCGGTGGGTTAAGACCAACCCGCCGGTCCTTTATACTGATATCCGAAAATCCCGGACACTTGCTTAAATCCCGGGCTAATCCAGGTCGTATGGTAATCCTATATATAGAGCTTTAAGAACATGACGCCAAAGTTATCCAGTTATTTTAAAAAAAAACGACAATCCACAATTATAATAAATATAAAAAAAGCAAATATAATCTAACGTATAAAAATATTTGGTTGGCAGATCTGCTTATAATTTCTTTTAAATACTGAAACCTAGATCTTCTGATTCTAAGTGGAGAAAATCGGTCGTCTGATTAATATTAATAATATTACTCAAATTAACTCCAAATACCTAAAATGAATTCAGATAATGAAATGCATACAATGAATGACCTTTTACATTTTACAAATGGAACCATCACATTCTGTTGCATTCTATTATGTAGTCTAATAACAGATTATCAAACTACGCAGTAGTAATTTGAACGGAGGAAATCGGCTGCAAGTAATAAGGGTGTCTGTAGTTGTAAAATTTCGTTCGTTCTTTGAAGGAGTCTGAAACAGCAGCTGTTCTCTGTTAACAATGGAACCCTTCTTTTTCTTTGTGTATTCTTAGACGCACGAGCAACCACGTCCTCCCTTCAAGACACATTTGGCAATCGGTGTTTCCTTTTTTTATCCTATTTCTTTCGATAGTCTACCTTGTTCAGTCGGCTTTGCTATCGGTGACCGTGACGGGGACAGCTTGCCTGGACTTACGACCGCCAACCAAAATGGTTATTACGTCATATTGTAGCAGCTGTTTGATGTCCCCTCCTTCTCTTAATTCTTCCAAGTTCCTTCTCTTGCTTCTTTTTTTACTTCTTACCGTACTCCTCTACCGTCTACCAAAACAGAGGGAGTCATTCTTTTTTATTTTTATTATATCCAGCTGAAAGGCGGGAAAATACAATCGTAACAGCTGCAATCCTTCAGTTTCTTTTTATAACACTATTATATCCACATCATATGATTTTTCATGATGATACCGTAACATGTTATCATTATAAAAAAGATGTACCAAGAACTAAAATACATCCCCCTTCTTTTACAAAGGATTTACTTGTAAGATGTTTTACGCAATAGATATTGCCTAGAATTATATATGCTACAAGTAAATATTGTACGATGACGTTACGTCCTTGGATGTTCCGAGATTGTCCCGAATTTCAAATGTCCTAAAACATCTCGTGTGAAACACGACCTTCGCTTACCAATTTAAATAATGAAACGTAAAACCTATATTTTTCATGAGTGAATGACGCAAAATGAAAATGAACCTCTATAGAACTTAAAAATCAGAAAATCACTAATTGACGCTAAACTAGACTCTTGAAGAAAATGCTTGAAATAAAAGTTGTAGGTTTTTTTATTTCTTGTAACTTTCACAAATACACTTCTGTCCTAAAATGCATATTATGACCACAATATTAAAAACTCCCATTTTAATACCGGTTTTTGGTGAAAAAAATATACTGAAAAATCTGGTGTGAAACACTCACACAACTTTCTCTTGCCATTGCAAATAAAACAATATTCTATTATATTATTATGTTATTATTCTGATATGTTATATTAACAATATAACCTAACATTAGTAATAAAACAAAAAAACATTAGAAATAAACAAACAAACTAACCTCTAAAAAACAATCTTATTTTAATCATGAGTGAAAGACAAGTGAAAATCATCCTCAGTATAGCTTAAAAATACGGAAAATCACACTTTCGCGCTAAACCAGAAAAGTTTATTAGAGAAAAAAAAGTTTATTACTAGAAAAGTGTATTTTTCTCTGTAGAGAAAAATCCTCTAAATAAAAGTTGTAGATCTTTTAATTTCCTATAAATTTGATTATACTTTTTTGTCGTAAAATGAATAAGGCTGAAATCTTTAAAAATATCGATTTTTTACACGATTTCGTGAAAAAACAGAAAATCGCTAATTACCGATAAACTAAGCGTTATGCAAAAAAAGTGTTTGGAATAAAAGTTGTAGAATTTTAAATTCTCTACAACTTTTATTACATATATTTTTGCACTAAATGCATATTAAAAATCGCAAGCTTAAAAAAAACAATTTTTTACGAGAAAACAGCCTCACCAAGAATTTCAGTAGACATGGCGCCTAACCCTATCTTGTAGAGCATAAAAAATGTAGCAAAAGAAATCGTAGGAGCCGTTTTTGAGAAAATCGCAAAAAAGTGAAAAATGACACGAATAAACTTCCGGTTGACCGATTTTGATGAAAATGTTCGTACGATGTTCCGTTCTTGAGATATTCTGTTCACACACACACGACCGACACAAGCGCACGCACGCGCGCGCGCACACACACACACAGAGAGAGAGAGACCAATCGCTAAAAACATGTTTTTGGGGTTCAGGGGGTCTGAATACGTGTAGATCCGGTGAAAACTCGATTTCGAAATCGACATGAAATCAATACTTGGAAGAGAAAGTAAAAATTAGTATCAATAAAAAAGAGAATGCAAAATGAGCGGCTAGAAATTTAATAAAAATTTTAATAGGATTTGTAATAAAATTTAATTAAAACAATAGTGCATTTATTAAATATGTACTGTAATAAATTTGTACAACATAATTGGAACACGTGCTAAAATCATTTTATGTATACACGAGTAAAAAAGTAACTTGCCTCCTGTGAGGTTTGAACTCACGACCCCTGGTTTACGAGACCAGTGCTCTGCCACTGAGCTAAGGAGGCATCTTGAGCGTTGGCCTCGATTTCTACGTTCATTAACCGTGCGGTCTAATTTTTCACTATATTCAGTACATTTATTTATTTTCTTTCCGTTAATTTTTTAGTACTTGAACGTATTACCTCGTGTAATTATCTTGGTTAATATAAATTCTCCATTGTTCTTATAATTTTTTTATTTTAATTTTCAAATTGTTTTTTTTTCATTGTGTTTTTGGTTTTAATTTAAATGTAGAAAATTTAATAGTTCATTTTTTACGCAATAAAATTTAAATAATCGCTCTTGTTTTTATGTAATTAAACATTTTAAAGTACCATTATCATAATAAAATTTAACATTTAACTAATTTTTTAACTTAAAATGATTAAATTGTTTATTCAAGTAATGACAGACATACTTAAATAAAAAAACAAAAACCAGCTGTATTGCTTATAGCCTAGCTTCATGATTGTGTTTTTTAAACTGTTTATTTATTTAGCACTACCTATTTTATTATTTATTTTGTAGTTATATTAATTTTAAAAAATTTTTAAGCTAAACTATTATTTGTAAAAATCGGTTGTTTTATTAATTTATTTTCTTTAATTTTCGAATGAACTTGATAATTTTATTGATGCTGGAAGAAAAAGAAAATGATTCGATGTTATGTAACTTTAAAACCCTATATTCTTAGGGTACATTTAAAAAATGAAATCGTCGGTTTTGTTAATATTTTGTTTTTTTTCTGACATGTAGTACTCATTTTTGTTGGAGAAAATATATTTTATTTATTTGTTTAAATTACATTTAACAGCGGTACTGGTTTCTGCGATAAAAGAACAATATTTAGATTTTTCAGAAAGCAGGATTTCCTTTTGTTCATCTCACAATTACTGTATTGCTAAAGTCTCTTACTGGTCAGTTTCATATTCAAACAAACTATGAAAATTTTAACTATTGTCCGGAAGATAAATTAACTATTTATGTAAGTTAATTTTCTTACGTCCAACATTTTTCACGTTAATGTATCGTTCAAGATTGTTGTTTAGGTCATCAGCTGAAAAGCTGGTTTGAACCTTTAGAGCCTGTACTTAATGAAACGAGGAGTGAGGTGGTAAACCATGCCTTCCTCACTGATAAGTATGCTTATCAGCATGTCGGACCCTCTGAAGCATTCTTATTTCCACCCTGTAAATGACAATTTTACTTTCATCGCATTCATCACAGGGTCTGACTGGCTCGCCACGAAAGAAGTCTGTTGTATTTGAAGAGCTCTATTTCAAAAACGACCGAACGGAAATATTTTAACTTTACAGTAAATTAAAGCCTGTTGTTTTCTGTGTTTATACGTTTAATTTATATTTTTTATTTAAAAATTTGTCAGAGATTCACGCATAAAAAGTACCTAGTTCTTAGCCGGTTTTCTTTAAGTATGCTTTTTAAAATCTGTTACTTTATCAAGGCTTTACATAAAAAAAATCAAGGTTAAAGTATATTAAAGAAAACAGTTTTTTCTGCAATGTGAATATTTAAAAAGTAAATTCTGATTTTCCGTTTTAATATGGCGCCCATTTAAGAAAAGTGCTATTTTGGCTTCACGTGAAGATTGGGAAATTATTTTTCGACTGAACTATGCATTTTCACAACAGTATTGTGCCAAGTATAGCTGACGCTTGCATTTATTAATTACAAATAAACAGAAATGTGATGGAAATAGAAAACTTTATTAAATTGGTTGATGGGCGATTGGGTCTTCAAAGCGGACTTTTTTTTGTGGCGAGCGCTATAGTGTCTTTTACATCTTTACCTCTTCTGTTCTTAAATGCTTAGTCATATAATTGGCTGACCACGTGATAAGAAACAGAACTAATTTTTGTCACCCTGGAACTAGAAGATCGAGTGCAAATAATGTACCACTGCGCCTGCCTATTATGGGCAAACGGTCAAGATTAACAGATGAAGACTGCCAGATCTGACCGATGAGATCCAACCCGGAACCCTTACAGGTGTACTGACATCATTACACTAACACTACATCTTTTTTTTTTTTTTTTTTACGCCCTGGAGACTCCAGGAGGAGTATAGGACATGTCGTCAGATGTAACACCTGAAATACATATAAGAAACACACTATGTATCACTACTATCAAGAAAGAAATTCTTGTACGTTATAAAAAGTTTCACCGATCAAGTAATTTTTTAAATTTTTTCTAAAGGAATTCAAATCCTCACAACACTTTAAAGATTGGGGTAATTTATTTATGAATTTTCTCCCTGCATAAGTAGGTTTTTGTTCAAACAATTTTGTGGAGTGATTAGCCACATAATAATCATTCCTGTTTCTCGTGTTATGATTGTGAACATTGAAATTCTGCATAAAATTATTTGGCCTAACATACATAATCAACTCAAAAATGTAGAGACAGGGAACTAAGCAATTTAAGCTCCTTAAATAGTGGCCTGCATGAGGTTAGCTGGTTAGCTCCCACCATACACCTAACAGCTTTCTTTTGAATTTTAAAAACCCTATTCATATTACCCATGCTAGAATTACCCCATACTAAAATACCATACCGGATATGAGACAGAATGAGGCCATGATAAGCTGCCATTAGTAATTTTTTATCATTTAATCTGGCGATTTGTTTTAGTGCAAATACCCCAGATGATATTTTACTACAAACTTGATTGATATAGAAGTCCCAAGACAAAGATCTATCTAGAGATACGCCCAGGAACTTCACTGTTTCTACATGCTCTAAACTATTATTATGAATAAATACATCCTCTTCTCTACTTTCTTTAAGTTCCTAGCCACGGCGAATCTCAACATTTTTATTGTTTCTCCTTGAATTTTTCTTCCTGCTTCAAATTTTTCCTTCACTTCATTTATGGCCTCTTCTACCTACATACAAGTTAAAAAGTAGTGGTAACAATGAACATCCTTGTCTTACACCTTTTCTTTACAGCAGCCTCTTTTTCGTACCCCTCAATTCTCAAAACAGCCATTTGATTCTTATAAAGACTGTAGATAACTTTCCTTTCTTTGTATTTAACCTAACCTTTTCAAAGTTTTAAACATTTTACTCCAGCCCAGATTGTCATGCTTTCTCTAAATCTACAAATGCCGTTTAAGTAGTAGAAATACACTATTTCTCTTAAAAAAATATAATGTGTTCTAGGTTTTTTAAAGTTTGTTGTTTAGGTCAACAGCCGAAAGGCTGGTTTGAACCTCTAGAGGTTTTACTAAGTAAAAACGAGGAGTAAGGTGGTTTACCATGCCTTCCTCACTGAGTTGAAAGAGTATGCTTATCAGCATGCCAGGCCCTCCGAAAAGCACTCACTTTCCACCCTGCAAATGACACCTTCACTTCATTCACCACAGGGTCTGGCTGTA
This sequence comes from Catonia carolina, assembly GCA_035578175.1. Taxonomy (NCBI): domain Eukaryota; kingdom Metazoa; phylum Arthropoda; class Insecta; order Hemiptera; family Achilidae; genus Catonia; species Catonia carolina. The sequence continues at coordinate 41,458,335 of JAQMRL010000006.1, read as the reverse complement.
TAGTGAAATTCATTACTTTCAGAGGAAATAACTCTGATTAGTGTCTTTTACACCTCTACCTCTTCTGTTCTTAAATGATTCAGTCATTTAATTGACTGACCATGTGATAAGAAACAGAACTATTTATTTTAGCCCTGCAACGAACAGATTGAGTGTAAATAATTTGACACTCCACCTGTCTGTTATGGGCAGTTTTAAAGTTTATCTTGCTATTATCCTAGGTTTCGGTTAGTGAAAAAAAAAAAAAAAAATACGTTAACTCCTATGCTAGAAAATCAGCAAGAAGTCAGTGCGGTTTGTTACAATGTTAAGACGAGTTCAAGATTCTTTGTTCTAGAATTATTTTACAAGAAAATCAGATATAAAGTATTTTTTTATATATTAGATTTATAGATAAAATAAACCTATTTTTTCTGAAGTAGATAATTACATGAATTTTAGTTTCATTTTCGTGAATATTGAATTACGTTAGTTGTTTTTGTTAATTTTGTAATAAAAATAAAACGAATACATAAAATTATAGTTCACGTTTTCCCGCGCATCAGTAAGAAAGAATCAAGTGTTTATAATACTGGTTCATATTCGGGCATTGCACCACCAAAAATTCTGGTTACCTAACACCCACCCACATTAAGGTTAACCAGTAATCCAATGAGGTTCTGTTCTTGTTCCTTTTTTGTCTGATTTTTTTGTTTGTTTTTTCTTCATCGTGCAATGGTCTTTGTTAAGTCTTTTAACCTTATCTGGCCTTCAAAATTCAAGGACATTTCGTTAAGAATTATGAGCAGTAATTAGAATTGGAGATAATTTACTATCGTTTTTTTTTAGTTTTCTTCACTTTTGTTAATTCGACACGTACAGCACTCAGGTGTTGTTAAATTATCAAAATTTCCGGATTACTGAAAATCCATGATAAACAATGAGGTAACATTGAAAGTACTGAGTGTATTTTTATAGAAAAGACAGATTTCTTTTTTTCAAATAGCTCATTTTAGAGGGCACGTTTAATCAGCTTTTTAGCCCATGCTTCTTTCATCTTTTTTGAGTCCATTTTATTCCTCTTTTCCAAGCGCTTATATTTGTTATGTACAACTTGTATCGGATGTTTTATTAAGGACGCAACCCTGATTAAAAGAAGAAAGAAGTAATAAATTGGTAAATTTTCTGTCCCCCAATAGGTATGTTGGCAACAGTGTACTCAAGGCCAACTAGCTGAGACAGTTAAAATGTTCCAGTCAAGCATTAGTGTGGTGACAGTAGTCGTTTCGTTATATTTTGTCAGCAATGTTTTTTTTCCAAGGAAGAGCGCGTGTTATTGTAGAGACTTACATAGCGAGTAAATCTAACAAATGTGTGCAAGATAAGTTTCAGTTGAAATTTCCCCGTTCTGCCGTTCCGAATAAATCGTCAATATTGCGTTTGATAATTAAATTCCGTAGAACTGGAAGTGTACTCGATGAGAAACCACCTCGCCAGCCAATAAAGTTCGAGAACTTCCGCGGTTAACTTTGTTGGCTGGCCAGGTGGTTTCTCATCGAGTACACTCCCAGTTCTACGGAATTTATTTATCAAACGCAATATTGACGATTTATTCGGAACGGCAGAACGGGGAAATTTCAACTGAAACTTATCTTGCACATATTTGTAAGATTTACTCGCTATGTACGTAAGTCTCTACAATAAACACGCGTTCTTCCTTGGGAAAAAACCATTGCTGACACAATATAACGAAACGACTGCTGTCACCACACTAATGCTTGACTGGAACATTTTAACTGTCTTAGTAGTTGGCCTTGAGTACACTGTTGCCAACATACCGATTGGGGGACAGAAAATTTACCGATGTATTACTTCTATCTTCTTTTAATCAGGGTTGCGTCCTTAATAAAACACCGGTTATTACATACAACTTAGCTCTAAAGATGTAAAAAAAAAAAAAATTAATCTCTTTTAACTAAATCTGAAACATGGACCCTCTGCAACCTCCTTATAGTATTCAAATTGTTCAACAAGTTTATAGCCGATGTTGGTAAAGTGCTCGCCTCTCATCACGCGGTCTTGGGTTCGAATCCCACTCGGTCATGGCATTTTTTCATACGTTACAAAAATTCATTTCATCCTTCACCGTCTGCATTAGCAGCAATTTGCAAAACAGTCGGACGTTAAACCAAAAAAAAAAAAAACAAAATTATAGCCAATGGATTACTATGGTCGTAAAGACGATTTTGATAACTGTGACTACAGTTGAGCCGTTCTTAGGTTGCTCCTACTGTCAACAAACAAAAGCCACCTACTACAGGGTGCACACTAGAGTCTACGATTTTACGGATGTGGTATTCCTATTAAGTTAACTATTTTTTAAATTATAAGAACTTAAAGTACTAAAAACATCAGTCATGATATGATGTAGGCTTAACAATTTCATTTAGAAAAATATTTTTAAAAGTATTTTGTATTTCAATACTTTTGAAAGTATTTTGTTGTTACTTTTTAATCAGCGTGTACACATTTTGATATAATGCGCATGCTCAGTGACGTCATTATTTGTTTACATTAGGAGCAAACTAAGAGAGGCTGGACTGTAAATCGTCTGATTTCTTCCTTAATCGTTGGCATATTTAGATAATCGTGAATATCCTTATTAGTAACAAACCAGTTTGGGTTGCTGATGTTTCGCAAAACTTTATTTTGAAACCGCTGCAAGATTTCCAAGTTGCTATTACTACTGGTTCTCCATAATTGTATCCCGTAGCTCCAAACAGATTTCAAAATAGCTTTGTTAACTAAAAGTTTATTTTCTGTTAATAACGGAGACCTTCGCCCCACCAATCACTGCATCTTACTGAATCGGATATTTAACTCTTGTCTTTTCATTTGGATATGATTTTTCCACATTAATATGTAAACAATATTTTGTTTAGGTCAACAGCCAAAAGGCTGGTTTGAACCTCTAGAGGTTTTACTAAGTAAAAACGAGGAGTGAGGTGGTTTACTATTACCTTCCTCACTGAGTTGAAAGAGTATCCTCATCAACATGCCAGGCTCTCCGAAAAGCATCCACTTTCCACCCTGCAGACACCTTCACTTCATTCACCACAGGGTCTGGCTGTACAGTGAAATCCATTACTCTCAGAGTAGATAACTCTGACTAGTGTCTTTTACGCCTGTACCTCTTCTGTTCTTAAATATTTCAGTCATATAATTGGCTGACTATGTGATAAGAAACAGAACTATTTTTTGTAGCCCTGGAACCAACAGATCGAGTGCAGTTATTTTAACACTCCACATGCCCGTATGGGCAAATAAACAATATATCCATTACTAATAAAGTTGTAGCGATAAAGGTATTACTTTTCAATACACCCTCGTACATCGTGTAAGTTTTACCCACCAGATTTTTTTAGTAAAGTTTAGTAATTGGAATGTGCTTAAAGATTTGATAGAAAATCAGTGCAGTTTAGCGTTTTTTATTTTAAAATATTTCAGCTGTCATGGACCTGTAACTTAATAACTTTGTAAAAAATGACACAAGTCATAAATCTCAGTGATTATCAACTAAGGAAACATCATTCAAATTTATTTGTATAAGTCATTCATAATTTTTATGTGGGCTACTTCATTATTAATAATAGTTATGTGATCTATTTTTTTTATTTATATTTTTTACTTCATAGTTTAACGACCTGTGTAGGCGTTAATTGAAATTTGGATTATGGTAGAGGTGTCTAACCTCCTCGTGTCGTTTGTAGGCGTCCCCAAAATTAATATTTTCTTTATTTCGTGCACGCGCACATTTTATTTTTCTCTCTTTGTTCCTCATTATACTCGTACTCTCTCAGATCCATTATTATAATATATTTTTTTAACCAGTCATCCGTGTATTATTATAAAAAAAAAATATATATATATATATATTACATTGCGCAACATTTTGTATCAATATTTCAATTCAATTTCGATTTTTCGAAATCGTGTTTTCACCGGATCTACACGTTTTCAGATCCCCTGAACCCAAAAAAACATGTTTCTAGCGATTGGTTTGTGTGTGTGTGTGTTTTTAATATGCATTTTAGCGCAAAAATGTACAAACAAAAGTTGTAAAGAATTTAAAATCCTACAACTTTTATTTCAAACATTTGTTTGTATACTGCTTAGTTTAGCGGTAATTAGCAATTTTCTGTTTTTTTTCTCACAAAAACTTGTAAAACATCGATTTTTTTAAGAGTTAAACCTTAGTATGCATTTTACAAAAGTATAATATTCAAATTTATAGGAAATCAATAGATCTACAACTTTTATATGAGCATTTTTCTCTAAAGAGCCTAGTTTAGCGTGGAAGAGTGATTTTCCGTATTTTTAAGCCAAACTGTGGTTGATTTTCACTTTGCCTCTTTCACTCATGTTAAAACTAGGTTATGTTTTTTCTTTATTTCTAATGTTTTATTACTATTATTTAGTTTATTGTTCATTATTTTCATTGGCAAGAGAAAGTCGTGTGTGTGTTTCACACCAATTTTTTTTACAGAGCCTAGTTTAGCGTCATTCACTCATAAGTAAAATTATGTTGTTATTCATTTTACATTGGCATGATAACGTCGTGTGAGTGTTTTACACCACGTTATCTCCATAAAACAGTAATTTTATCTAACATTAAAATTGTAGGAAAAAATAAAAATTTATATACATTTAAAAGCTAATGCATTATTCATTTAGTTATCACAGATGATGTAATAAATATTTTTGGATTAATTCGAACTATAAGTTCAAGGTCATTTATTTAATAAAGTTTTATATTTTTTAGCATTATTTATTATCTACGTTATACAAAATACAGCAGTTTATTATCCACCTACAGTGTCCCCGCTCAGTCGGTTAAAACTACAGAGATGTAATATTTTTATAAAATAAAAACAACTAGTTTCCCGCCACCTTTTTATAGCGTGACTTGTAAGATATTTGAAATTTATCGAATAATACAACAAAAACGTTCATGATTATAAAAATACAGTACTGCAAGTTCATTTTATATTTTGGGATTACGTAGAAATTGTTTGTCGAGTAGCGTGTGTGGGTTATTCATATCTTTTGTTCGTACATTGAGAATGGATGTAGTTCTGTAAAAAACCGAGAGATTTCGTTCCCTGTACTGTTTTACAGATATAGTCAACTCCCGATTATCCGCGGAATTGGGTGCCACGAGTGCCGCGGATAATCCGCAAAATGACGAAAAAAAAGCGTAGGCATATACAGTAGTATACGTATAAAATATTTATTAATTTTTTGTTATTTAAAGTACATAAATATGTACAATAATGAAAACACTAACTTAAATAATTACAAAACATAACATTAAAATTTTAAATGTTGTTAATTATTTTTTGTGACCCACCGGGTTGGTCTAGAGGTAAAGTCGTCGCCAAAATTAGCTGTTTACAGCTGATTTTCGGAGACGAAGGTTCCTGGTTCAAATCCTAGTAAAGGTAGTTACTTTCATACGAATTTGAATACTAGACAGTGGTTACCGGTGTACTTTGATGGTTGGGGTTCAATTAACCATACTCTCTCAGGAATGGTCGGCCTGAGTCTGTACAAGACTACACCTCATTTACACGTCATACGTATCATCCTCATCTCATTGGGTCATGGAGTTGCTTATTGTTCTAAATTGAACAGATTGCAACGTACACAAATTAGGAATAAAAAAAATTTTTTTTTTTGTTATTTAAAGTACATAAATATATATACAATAATGAAAACATTAACTTAAATTACAAAATTATTTTTTGTCCCTAAAAATGTTTGTTTACTGTAATTTTTTTTAAAATTAGTACATACACAATGTATTTAAAAAAAAACATAAAAATATTGTTTATTTACAAAATGATGTGCAGAAGCTATGTTGTACTAGAAGTCACAACGTTTTAAAAAAGTCAGTCATCTGCTTTTTGTTTTTTGAGTTAAAACACTTTTTCTTGATTTGGGACAGACGTTTTCTCAATATAAGTTTGTCACAAAGCAAAGCGCGTACTACCTGTGCTGTACAAATTTGATCTTTAATGTTATCACATTACAAGAAATTTACTTAACGTTACCGTTAAGAAAAATCTGGTGTGAAACACTCACACAACTTTCTCTTGCCAATGCAAATGATTAATAATAAACCTAACATTATTAATAAAATATTAGAAATAAACAAAAACTAACCTCAAAAACATAACCTTATTTTAATCATGAGTGAATGACGCAAAATGACAATCGAACTCAGTTTGGCTTAAAAAAAACGGAAAATCACACTTTCACGCTAAACTAGGCTCTGTAGAGAAAAATTCTCTAAATAAAAGTTGTAGATCTCTTAATTTTCTATAAATTTAATTATATACACTTTTGTCGTAAAATGCATACTAAAGCCGAAATGTTAAAAGAATCGATTTTTCTCACGTTTTCGTGAGAAAAAACAGAAAATTGCAAATTACCGCTAAACTAAGCGTTATACAAAAAAATGTTTGAAATAAAAGTTGTAGGATTTTAAATTCTCTACAACTTTTATTATATAAATTTTTGCTCTAAATTGCATATTAAAGCCGTAATCTTAAAAAAACTTTGTTTTTACGTGAAAACAGCCTCACCCAGAATTTCAGCAAACATGGCGCCTACCCTATCTTGTAGAGAATAAAAAATTGAGTAAATGAGGCGATTTTAAAAAAAATCGTAGGACCAGTTTTTGAGAAAATCGCAAAAAAGTGAAAAATTATACGAATAAACTACTACTTCCGTTTGACCGATTTTGATGAAAATGTTCGTGTCGCGTCCGGTAGTGGTATGTAACTTAAGTTTCAAGTTTCAAGTTCGTACGATGTTCCGTTCTTGAGATATTCTGTTCACACACACACACACAGACCAATCGCTAAAAACATGTTTTTTGGGTTCAGGGGGTCTGAAAACGTATAGATCCGGTGAAAACTCGATTTCGAAAAATCGACATGAAAACAATACTTTCCTTCCTATATATTCATATAGGCAAGAGAAAGTAAAAAAGAATGAATAAAAATTTCATCCGGCGTGCGCGGATAATCGGGAGTTGACTGTATTCGTTTATTATAGGTAGTGTTGCTAATTCACCGACTTCCGAAGTTTTTGTGTTGAGTAAGATTCCGTTTCGGCCGCCTCCGTAGCGTAGTGGTTACAGCGTTAGCCTACCACGCAGAGGTCCTAAGTTTGATTCTCGGCCAGGGTCTGGAAATTTTCACACGTTAAAACCCACAATTACGTCACATAATCCGTCATAGTCGCTAATAACCAAACAGTTGCGACTTTTTTAATACATTAAAAAAATACGACATTTATCCAAATCATTTTTGGAAGTATCTAATTATTTCTGAAATTATTTACAGTTACGATTTTTCAGTAAATATGTATACTTTATTGATATTTCTTTAAAGAACTTAAGAAAAGATAAAGGATTATCGCCAAAGTTGGAGACACCACAGACGGAATTCCTTAGGACTTTTATTTTTTTATTTTTAACAATTATTCATTTATTTTTTTGGGTATTTGCAACACATAGGGTGGGTTTTTTTCACCCGACATATGTTTTAAATGTTTGACATTTGACGGAATTCCTCAGGACTTTTGTTGTGGTTTAAACTGTCAAAGGAATATTTCTGGTTGTTTGGTAGTTGTTAATTGATAAAATTTAAGTGGATATAACTTAAATGAAGTTGACAATATAGGGCTTTCCGGTCGCAGTAAGTTTCGTTTATAGGTTTTTAACAGAATTTTGACAAGGGCTAATGATCAATCGATGCCTGATAAACTAAAAAATTTGATTAAAATTTCCACGTGGATCTCCAATTTCAGATTGCGCTACCTTGTACTAATTCCAAGTTTTTTTTTATTCCTAATTTGTGTGCGTTGCAATCTGTTCAATGTAGAACAATAAGCAACCCCATGACCCAATGAGATGAGGATGATGTGTAAATGAGGTGTAGTCTTGTACAGACCCAGGCTGACCATTCCTGAGAGAGTATGGTTAATTAAACCCCAACCATCAAAGTACACCGGTAACCACTGTCTAGTATTCAAATCCGTATAAAAGTAATTACCTTTACTAGGATTTGAACCAGGAACCTTCGTCTCCGAAAATCAGCTGTTAAACAGCTGATTTTGGCGACGACTTTACCTCTAGACCAACCCGGTGGGTCACTAATTCCAAGAGATAGGAAAATAAACTTTAAAATCATTTGACATCGTTGCATACAGAAACAACCAGCAGTTTGGTTCAAACCAGCCTTTCGGATGAAGACGTAATAATAATAATAATAATAATGTTCTTAAAATGGTTGGAATTCAGATTCTTCCTACTGAAACAAATCAATACCGTTTACTTTCTCATGGATCGTTAAATTTCTCATGGATTCACTATCAGGGATGTCGATTCTAGTGACTCTTTAACTTTCATCAACAATCTAATTAATCGTGTTTGTTTTCAATTTCGCCACTCCTGTGGTCCCAGGACGTGATGAATAACAAGAGATCTTATGGTATTACCGAAATTTAGTTTGTTCCTGTGATTGGTGTACAGGAAAACTTTTCTGGTTTAGAATTAATCCTTTGTTTAAAGTTACACCGTTATATTAAAAAAGAAAAATACCCTTCATATTATCATGTAACAAATGATTAAATTAGATTTTGTTTATTTTGATTAAAATAGCGTGTCAGTTTTGTAGGTCGAACCAAGTTTATAATGATAATGATTATTATAAAATTTTAAAGTAACCTGTTACTATTCATTATTGGAATGCATCAGATATGATTCATTGTACGGCTGATTCTGAATCATGTGATAGAAAACCGGTATTATGGTTTGGTCATCAGGAATAAAAGTTCTTCCTACGAATATGTTGCATGATGGTGCAAAACTAATATCGTGTATTTATAATAATCAATTAAATGGATGATGTAATTTTTAAATGTATGTTTGGCGTACCTTGAAATTTACTTGCGAATCTGTAATGTTTTGTTTGTATTAAATATTGTTTCTCTAAACTATTATCTTTAAAATTAGTTAATAGGTATTTTAAATTAAATATAATTATGTATTTATATATTTTAACTTTATCTTGCCTATATGAATATATAAAAAGATAAGTATTGTTTTCATGTCGATTTTTCGAAATCGAGTTTTCACCGATCGACACGTTTTCAGACCCCCTGAACCCAAAAAATATGTTTTTAGCGATTGGTCTGTGTGTGTGTGGGTTTGAACAGAATATCTCAAGAACGGAACATCGTACGAAGTTAAAACTTGAAACTTAAGTTAGTACTAATAGAGGACCCCACACGAACATTTTCATCAAAATCGTTCAACCGGAAGTAGTAGTTTATTCGTGTAATTTTTCACTTTTTGCGATTTTTTTCAATTGCAATCTGTTCAATTCAGAACAATAAGCAACCCTATGACCCAATGAGATGAGGATGATGTGTATGACGTGTATATGAGGTGTAGTCTTGTACAGACTCTGGTCGACCATTCCTGAGAGAGTATGGTTAATTGAACCCCAACCATCAAAGTACACCGGTAACCACTGTCTAGCATTCAAATCCGTATAAAAGTAACTACCTTTACTAGAATTTGAACCAGTAAAGGTAGTTACTTTTATACGGATTTGAATGCTAGACAGTGGTTACCGGTGTACTTTGATGGTTGGGGTTCAATTAACCATACTCTCTCAGGAATGGTCGACCTGAGTCTGTGCAAGACTACACCTCATATACACGTGCAAAACTAATATATTATATTTATAATAATCAATTAAATGGATGATGTAATTTTTAAATGTATGTTTGGTGTACCTTGAAATTTACTTGCGAATTTGTAATGTTTTGTTTGTATTAAATATTATCTTTAAAATTAGTTAATAGGTTTTTTAAATTAAATATAAATATATAATATATATTTATATATTTTTACGTTCTCTTGCCTATATGAATATATAAAAAGATAAGTATTGTTTTCATGTCGATTTTTTAAAATCGAGTTTTCACCGATCTACACGTTTTCAGACCCCCTGAACCAAAAAAACATGTTTTTAGCGATTGGTCTGTTTGTGTGTGGGTTTGAACAGAATATCTCTAGAACGGAACATCGTGCGAAGTTAAAACTTGAAACTTAAGTTAGGTACTAATAGAGGACCCAACACGAACATTTTCATCAAAATCGTTCAACCTGAAGTAGTAGTTTATTCGTGTAATTTTTCATATTTTTGCGATTTTCTCAAAAACGGCTCCTACGATTTTTTTAAAAATCGGCTTATTTTCTACATTTTGTTATGATCTCAAGATAGGGTAGGCGCCATGTCTGCTGAAATTCTTGGGGAGGCTGTTCTATCGTAGAAAAAAACGATTTTTTTTAGATTTCAGCCTTAATTATGCATTTTAGCGCAAAAGTGTATGTAATAAAAGTTGTAGACAATTTAAAAATCTACAACTTTTATTTTGAACATTTCTTTGTACAACGCTTAGTTTAGCGGTAATCAGAAATTTTCTGTTTTATTTTTCATAAAAATTGTAAAAATGGATTTTTTAAGATTTCGGCCTTAGTATCCATTTCACGACAAATGCATTCATTTCAAATGCATAAAATAATGAAATTTATATGAAACTAAAAGATTTACAAATTTTATTTCAAGCATTTTTCTCTACAGAGCCTAGTTTAGCGTCAAAAAGTGATTTTCTATATTAAGCCAAACGAAGGTTGGTTTTCATTTTGCATCATTCACTCATGATTAAAATAAGGTTACGTTTTATGAGTTTAGTTCTTTTGTTTATTTCTAATGTTAGTTTATATTGTTAATTTTTTGCATTGGCAAGAGAAAGTCGTGTTAGTGTTTCACACCATATTTTTTGGGAAGTTTTTATCTCATATCTTAAAGACCTGAAGGTAAGGTTTCTAAATTGAAAAAGAATTTAAACAAGACACTTGAACAATCTGATTGTAGCTTTGTAGTACCTATTTTCCATTTCATCAATTTTATTGTTTTATTCTTCCATGGTAAATCGGATAATCAAAGGGAAAATATCAAGAAATACTGATATCGGTTTATTATGTTAAATATCTAGCTTTTGTTTTATTTCTGCGATTGTTTACTGCTTTTGCGACTGTTTCTCGCATCCAAAGCTTTACGTCACTTTGTTATTCTAGCAGCTGTATTTATTCCCTTATTTCCATATTCTGAATCACCTGCCCATTCCATTCTCTTGATATCTTTCCGTTTTTCTAGGTATAAAATCACAATTTTTGGCAATCCAGTATTCCTTTTTTGCGAATGGCTTCTCAAAATTTACCTTCTTCACTACATTTCCGTATCCGTTGTTTTACATGTACATTATCCGTCATATGTTTGAACGTGTTATATATTTGAAATGCAAAGTATTCTCTGTATTCCGTTCATCAGGAAATCATAAACGGAAATTCTTGTTTATAAAGAGTTCTTTTGATAAAAATCTCTCCTTAAAAGAAAAGTGTTTTGTATCAACAAATATGTCAAATATGTATCGATTGGCCTAGGTGGTATACGGGGATAGCCTATATGAACATATAGGAAGGAGAAAGTAGGTATTGTTTTCATGTCGATTTTTTGAAATCGAGTTTTCACCGGATATACAGGTTTTCAGACCCCTGAACCCAAAAAAAACATGTTTTTAGCGATTGGTCTGTGTGTGCATGAGTGCGTGCGTGCGTGTGTGTGTGTGTGTGTGTGTGTGAGAGAGAGAGAGAGAGAGAGAACAGAATATCTCAAGAATGGAACATTGTACGAACTTGAAACTTAAGTTAGACGCCACTACCGGACCCGACACGAACATTTTCATCAAAATCGGTCAACCGTGTGTAGTAGGTTATTCGTGCAAATTTTCACATTTTTGCGATTTTCTCAAAAACGGCTTCTACGATTTTTTTTAAAAATCGCCTCATTTACTACATTTTTAATGCTCTACAAGATAGGGTGGGCGATATGTCTGCTGAAATTCTTGGGGAGGCTGTTTTTTCGTAAAACCATTGTTTTTTTAAGATTGCGAATTTAATATGCATTTTAGCGCAAAAATGTACTAATGAAAGTTGTAGAGAATTTAAAACCCTATAACTTTTATTCTAAACATTTTATGTATAACGCTTAGTTTAGCGATAATTAGCGATTTTCTGGTTTTTCTCACGAAAACTTGTAAAAAATCGATTTTTTAAAAATTTCAGCCTTATTTTGCATTTACGACAAAAAAGTGTAATCTTATTTATAGGAAATTAAAAGATCTACAACTTTTATTTAAAGCATTTTCTCTACAAAGCTTAGTTTAGCGTGAACGAGTGATTTTCCGTATTTTTATGCCTAACTGAGGTTGATTTTTATTTTGCATCATCACTCATGACTAAAATAAGGTTATGTTTTTTGAGGTTAGTTTATCGTTTATTTCTAATGTTTTATTACTAATATTTTGTTATATTGGTCATTATTTGCATTGGTAAGAGAAAGTCGTGTGACTATTTCTCACCAGATTTTTGTTCAAACCATAAGAGTAATGAATGTGACGAATAACCTTCTTTACATGATCGGGAAGTTCGAGAATAATTAGTTATAAATGATTGATTCTGTCAGTCAGTAAGGATTTTCGCATTTATGGATTTTGTAAATTATAATACTGATGAAGTCAAGATTCTTTTTTACTTTCTCTTGCCTATATGAATATATAGGAAGGAAAGTATTGTTTTCATGTCGATTTTTCGAAATCGAGTTTTCACCGGATCTATACGTTTTCAGACCCCCTGAATCCAAAAAACATGTTTTTAGCGATTGGTCTGTGTGTCTGTGTGTGTGTGTGTGAACAGAATATCTCAAGAACGGAACATCGTACGAACTTGAAACTTGAAACTTAAGTTACATACCACTACCGGACGCGACACGAACATTTTCATCAAAATCGGTCAACCGGAAGTAGTAGTTTATTCGTATAATTTTTCAGTTTTTTGCGATTTTCTCAAAAACTGGTCCTACGATTTTTATTAAAATCGCCTATTTTACTCAATTTTTTATTCTCTACAAGATAGGGTAGGCGCCATGTCTGCTGAAATTCTCGGTGAGGCTCTTTTCACGTAAAAACGTTGTTTTTTTAAGATTACGGCTTTAATATAAATTTTAGCGCAAAAACTTATATAATAAAAGTTGTAGAGAATTTAAAAACCTACAACTTATGTTTCAAACATTTTTTTGTATGACGCTTAGTTTAGCGGTAATTTGCGATTTTCTGTTTTTTTTCTCACGAAAACGTGAGAAAAATCGATTTTTTTAACATTTCGGTCTTAGTATGCATTTTACGACAAAAGTGTATATAATAAAAGTTATAGAAAATTAAAAGATCTACAACTTTTGTTTAGAGAATTTTTCTCTACAGAGCCTAGCGTGAAAGTGTGATTTTCCGTTTTTTTTAAGCCAAATTGAGTTCGATTTTCATTTTGCGTCTTCCACTCATGATTAAAATAAGGTTATGTTTTTGAGGTTAGTTTTTGTTCATTTCTAATGTTTTAATACTAATGTTAGGTTTATTGTTAATTATTTGCATTGGCAAGAGAAAGTTGTGTGAGTGTTTCACACCAGATTTTTATTTTTCCTTATAAATGTAATATTGTCAATATCTTCGCTGATAAAATACAACGACCATGTCGTAGTGGTTTAAAATTATCCAGAACAACTGGTTTATACCGCTTGCAGTCCGCGTTACGGCTCGGCGGTCTCGCGCCCAACTCGTCCTTGGCGTGTCAGGATGACTTGACTCCCAATGCATGACGTACATTACACCTGGCAACACTGTTGTTGTTCATTCCACGTTTTGTATTATATTCTCATTCGTTCGGTCGGTAGGACGAGTTCAAGGCCGGATAGGACGTGACGTAGTCATTAAGTCAGCCAGTCTCTTTTCCTACCATTATTTTAAACTATCTATGGTTTTTTTCTTCAGTATCTCAACTGACTGACTGACTGCATTCCAACAAAAACAGACGGTTTGAGTTATTATAACCATTGTGTCTGTACTTACTCTTGTCCATATATGGCTTGGCTTCCTTCTTCTTCTGGAACTCTTCATACACTCCAATCAACCTCTATGTACGCTTTACAGACAAAAATTGCATACCTCTTGTCTTTTCCTGGCAATCTGTTACGCATCACATCTCATATGAAAACAAAAAGCAACTACAAAATTCTTTTTTTTATTTTTTATTTGTTATTTTATTTGTAGTTTGATGTTACACTCTAATATATGGGGTTTCCACGATATGCAAAAATGATAAGATGTCATCCTCTTGCTTTGTAATATTTACTTGTTTTTTTATTGGTTACCCGGCATTTAGGTGCTTATATTCGTTTTCAAGTTTTATTGGCCTCCATTTAATTTTTTTTCAAATTGAAGTTGTTATTATTGGTCAGTATGATACACAGTTTATCAGCCCAACCCCGTTTTTTTTATTTACAATTTAGTCTCATTTATAGTGGAGGGAAGATGGTATAAACATTAGAAATTTTTGTAGAAAAGAAAGATCCTCCACAAGATAATAAAAGATAGTAGACAGACAATTACGAGGTCGAAAAGAATTTACAAGGAAAATTAAACTATTAGAAAAAAAACTAAAATAAGCCTTTAAAATTCGTAATTAGTTGTCTGAATTTGGTTCGGTTCATCAAGTTTATTCCGGTTTTCTCAATATACTTTCTGACCTCTTTAAACCATTTATCCGACACCTTAAACAGGTGTCCGTAAATTTACGGACACCTGTATAGATGGATGACAACCGGTTGACATAATGAATTTTTAACAAAAGACTTAAGAATTTTTAAACTTCAGACTTAGACTTAGACTTTTAAACAATAGACTTAAGGTGTCGGATAAATGGTTTAAAGAGGTCAGAAAGTATATTGAGAAAACCGGAATAAACTTGATGAACCGAACCAAATTCAGACAACTAATTACGAATTTTAAAGGCTTATTTTTTTGTCATAAATCTCTCGACTGGTTTGATGTAGTTCTCCAAGCTATTCTATCGCAAATCGTCTCATATTTACATATCTGAAACACCCTACATCTTTGGTATATTGCTTTAAATATTCTAACCTTTGTATTCCCCTGTAATTCACTCTTTCAATATTACCCTTCACTATTGATGGAGAAATACCTGGATGTCTTAAGATATACCCCACAAGCCTATCCCTTCTTCTGGTAAGATGTTTCCCATATACTTCTTTTATCCAATCGTCTAAGAACTTCTAAATTTCTTATTTTGTCCACTCACCTAATTTTTAACATTTTCCTTTAACACATCATTTCAAAAGCTTCTATCGTCTTCCTTTCTACAGCCTCTATCACCCACGTTTCACTCCCTTATAATTCTACATTCCAAACATAATGTTTTAAAAAAATTTATAATCTGTAAATCAATGTTTGTGGCCTGTTTATAATTTTAAAGGCTTTTCCAGCTTGAGCAATCCTACTTTTGATATCACTTGTGCTTTTACGATCCTTTGTTACTTTACTCCCTAGATAGTAGAATTCCCCAAGTTTCTGTTTGTTTTCGTTGCCTAGGCCTACTTTTAAATTTCCCATCACTTCTAAACCACTCTTGTTGCTGCACAACACTTTGGTTTTGTTCTTATAAAGGCTTATATGAAGAGCAAAACAGGAGATCAGGCAGACAGAAGAAAAGAGAAAAGCTTACAGTAAACGAACGCTAAAAATGTCGGCTGTAGAAAGAGCTATTCAGAAACCTCTGTCACCACACGTGGTCTAAAATCGGCGGCTCTATAGCCTATGTAAAAAAATACTATCCTAGGAATTTTAGTCCAGGGTAATTTTTTGTAAGGGTACTTTAATTAAGGGATTATGTCTATACTCGATTTAACGGACTAATTTTTGGAGGATGCTGATATCCGTTGTATTGAAAGTGAATCAGTTATAACACAATCGGTCACGTATATTTCTGTAATGTGTTAAAGTATACATTGGATTTGCTCATAGCCATATTATTATGATAACTTTCAAAATACTGTAGGTACCTTTTAGGAAGAACTTACCTTGCGGGAAAAAATCAGATCTTTACACTGATTGCAATGATACCAACCCTTCAAAAAACATCTGTCGGGCGTATAAAATTAGTTGTTCTTTAGGTCATCCGCTGAAAGACTGGTTTGAACCTGTAGAGGTTTTACCAAGTAAAACGAGGACTGATGTGGTTTACCATTGTCTTCCTCACTGAGTGGAAAAGTATGCATATCAGCACGCTGGGCTCTCTGAAAAGCACATATTTTCCACCCTGCAAATGACACCTTCACTACATTCACCACAGGGTCTGGGTGTATAATGAAATTACTTTCAGAGGAGATAATCCTGATTAGTGTATTTTACACCTCTACCTCTTCTGTTCTTAAATGATTCAGTCATTTAATTGGCTGACCATGTGATAAGAAACAGAACTATTTTTTTTTTAGCCCTGCAACTAACAGATTAAGTGCAAATAATTTGACCCTCCACCTGTCTGTCATTTTATAAAGTAAAATTAGTTACGAATATCAAAAACTGTTATTGGGGATATTTCTTCACAAATAATAATATTCCTTAGATTTTTGTAATTTTCAAACCGTTTTATTTATTTACTAAGGATGCTAGTCCGTTAAATCGAGCATTGGTTATTGTAAAAATAGTGCGAAAAAGTGCAATACGGACCATGTCGCATTTACACTTTAGTCTTCACTTAAACTTGGAAATACAAGGTGTGGCAATTAAATAACGAGACTGACGTTGAAAAAAATTTTATTTTAATTTTATACAATCACTTATTGTCCAACCTTCAATATGCACTCCTTCTCTATCCCTACAACGCTCCATGCGAATTTTCCATTGTTGGAAACAGTGCTGGAAGTCATCTTCTTTTAGCTCCTTCAGGACACGTGCCGATTGACACGATTGACAATGACCCAAATTTTTTGGAAACGATAATATCATTTGATTAAACGTGGTTTTTTACTTATGATCCGGAAACGAATCCATGCACTGGAAGAGCCGAACTTCACCGAGAGCCAAAAAAGCTCGAATGAGCAAGTCAAAATTTAAAGCAATGATGATTTTTTTTTATATCCATGGGATTGTGTACCTTCACTGGGTTCCTGAAGGTCAAACAATTAATCAATATTACTATCTTGAGGTACTTAATAAACTACGTCAAAGAGTAAGGAGAAAACGCCCCGAAATGTGGAAGGACAAATCATGGTTCTCCACCAAGACAATACGCCAGCTCATTCCGCGTTACCTGTCAAGAGGTTCCTAGCCAAGTACAGCATCTCAGTATTAGAACATCCACCTTATTCACCAGATCTTGCACCATGTTACTTTTACCTGTTCCTTAAGTTGAAATCTGCATTAAAAGGGACAAGATTTGAGTGTGTGGAAGCTTTAAAAGAGAAAGCGGCACGTGTCCTAAAGGAGCTGACAGAAGATGACTTCCAGTACTGTTTTTAACCATGGAAAACTTGCATGGAGCGTTGTAGGGATAGAGAAGGAGTGTATATTGAAGGTGGCAATAAGTGATTATGTATAAAATAAAAATTATATTTTTTACAACGTCAGTCTCGTTATTTAATAGCCACACCTCGTAATACAGAATATTTTTGTGGCTATTCGGAAACAGAAATACTTGGGTTATTCAATTACTACGGTTCAATCAAAGCTATGTTATGACGCTGTGTTCCAGACATTTTTGACAAGTATTGCAAAATCTATAATGCATTTACTTGTCCTGTCATGACATGTATTGTGTTATGTAAGGTATTCAGTTTACAAATTGTTCGTTCGTCATTATGGGACCTTTCTGTTTAGTTATTGTGATATGGCGGGAATGTAGGTGGATGAATTATTTCACAATACTCCATTATATTCTGGTTTCTAAAGGTATCCGGGTCTCTGTAAATTCGTCTGTGTGCTTTGCGGTTTCTTTTAGGTCGACCACGTTTCTCTATTGCAATTTCTACAAAATAAACAGCTTATATTCGCAAAAAAACATCCTCTTTCTTTACAATTCAGTTCCACAGAATTTCTTAAGTATACTCTTTTCTATTATGCATGTGCCAAAATTTAAAAGGAAAAACCACGATTCTTCACTTACATAGTAAATAATCCGACAATCTGAACTAATTTTATCACTAATCTACTAGCAGTATTATTGAACCTTTATGTACTTTTTGGATGTTCTGATGTTGTTCAGGTCAATAGCCGAAAGGCTGGTTTGAACCTCTAGAGGTTTTACTGAGTAAAAAAGGAGTGAGGTGGTTTACCAATGCCTTAATCACTGAGTGGAAAAGTATGCTTATCAAAATACCAGGCCCTCCGAAAAGCATCTACTTTCCACCCTCCAAATGACAACTTTACTTTATTCATCACAGAGTCTGGCTGTATAATGAAATTCATTACTTTCAGAGGAGATAACTCTGAATATACCTTAACAACAAAAAAAGCTGCAGATGAAGGCGGAGCATAGTGACCTAGATCGTAGCACAGAGCCGATTGATTTTCGTTAATCGTATCCTGCGTTGTCACGTTCTGGTCCACTGTGGATGACAGCCTAACAAAAAGTCAGTTGGAGTTCTTTGAAACAGAGTGTGATTTAGCAATGGGACAACCTCACACCCTACCTTGGCTGTTATTGGCTAGATCTCATCTGCAGTCTTTCGTTCGTTGGAGTATAGTGTCTTTTACACCTCTACCTCTTTTGTTCTTGAATAGTTCAGTCATATAATTGGGTGACCACTTGCTAATAAAAAGAACTATTTTTTGCAGCCCTGGAAGTAGCAGATTGAGTGAAAATAATTTAACACTTCACTTGCCTGTTATGGGTGTTTGAATGTTCTAACAGCTATAAATTAACAAGGTCAACAGTTTGAAACGACTCTTCATTAATTTTGTTTTAATTTTTTACTTTCTCTTCTTGAGAATACCGAGGAGGAGGCCAATAGAGGCTCAAAATTACAGACCATTTGGTGCGAGAGATATGGGATAATTGAGGAAGAGATGGGTGCCGGAACAGGTTCACTAAACCTAGACATTGAAGTGAAGAAGAGGAAGAAGAGTTTCTCTTATTTTGTATGAATATATAGGAAGAAAAGCATTGCTTTCATGTCGATTTTCCTATATCGAGTGGTATGTATGTGAACAATATACTCGTATTTCAAGGACGGAATATCGTACGAAGTTGAAACGTGGAATTTAAGTTAGGTACCACGAGGGGATACAACACGAACATTTTAATCAAAATAGGTCAACCAGAAGTAGTAATTTATTTAAGCGATTTTTCACATTTTGCGAGTTTCTCAAAAATGACCCTACGATTTTTTAAAAATCGCCTCATTTACTACATTTTTTTATGCTCTACAAGATAGGGTAAGCCCCATGTCTGATAAATTTCTGGGGGGGGCTGTGCTTTCGTGGTAAAAAAATGTTTTTTTTTTAAGATTGAAGGTTTAATATGAATTTGAGAGGAAAAGTGTAAAATAAAAATTGTAGAACCTTAGAAAACCTACATTTTTTTGAAAGCGTTTTCTTTACAACGCTTAATTAACCCTCAATCAGTGGTTTTTGTATTTTTTTAAGTAAATCGGTAAAAAATTGTGTTTTTTTAAGATTGCGCCCTTAGTATGCATTTTACATTAAAAGTGTATAAATAATCAAAGTTATCGGGAATAAAAAACCATACATTTTAACTTCTAACGGTTTTTTCGACAGAGCTTAATTTAGCTTCAATCGGTCATTTTCCGTATTTTTAAGTCTAACGGAGATTGATTTTCATCTTTCCTTATTCATTTATGATTAAAATTATTGTTAGGTCATCAGCTGGAAGGCTGGTTTGACCTCTAGAGATTTTACTAAGTAAATCGTGGAGTGAGATGGTTCTCAACTGCCTCCCTCACTGACTTGAAAAGTATGCTTCCAGCATGCCAGCTCTGAAAAGCACATATTTTCCACCCTGCAAATGACTAATTCATTTCATTCACCTCAGGGTTAAGCTGTATAATGAAATTCATTACTTTCCGATTAGATAACTCTGATTAGTTTTTACACCTCTACCTCTTCTGTATATTAAAGATAGATGGGTGAACGAAATAAGTAATTTTCAGATTTTTAGGCGAGTGAATGAAAAAAGAAGTATATGGAAGTATCTTACCAGAAGAAGGGATAGGCTAGTGGGGCATATCTTAAGACATTCAGGTATTGGTTTATCAATAATCGAGGGTAATATTAAGGGAGTGAATTGTAGGGAGAGGCAAAGGTTAGAATATATAAAGCAAATTACAAAAGATGTAGGGTATTACAGGTATGTAGATATGAAACGACTTGAGCAAGATAGAAAGTTTGGAGAACTGCATCAAACCAGTCGAGAGACTGATGACAAAAAATACCTCTTCTGTTCTTAAATGCTTCAGTCATTTAATTGGATGATCATATGATAAGAAACAAAATTAGTTTTATAGGCCTGGAACTTAGAGATAGAGTGCAAATAATTCAACACCCCACCTGTCTGTTACGGTTATTTTTTCATTATTTACATTGACATGAGAAAGTCGTGTGTGTGTGTTACATACCAAATTTTTACTTTCTCTTGCCTATATGAATATATAGGAAGGAAAGTATTGTTTTCATATCGATTTTTCGATTTTGAGTTTTCACTGGATCTACAAGTTTCAGACGCCCTGAACCCAAAAAACGTGTTTTTAGCGATTGGTCTGTGTGTATGTGTGTGTCTGTCTGTCTGTCTGTCTGTGTGTGTGAACAGAATATCTCAAGAACGAAACATCGTACGAACTTGAAACTTGAAACTTAAGTTAGAAACCACTAGAGAACCCGACATGAACATTTTCATCAAAATCGGTCAACCGGAAGTAGTATTTTATTCGTGTCATTTTTTACTTTCTTGCGATTTTCTCAAAAACATTTTTTAAAAATCGCCTTATTTACTACATTTTTAATGCTCTACAACATAGGGTAGGCGCCATGTCTGCTGAAATTCTTGGGAAGCTGTTTTTACGTAAAAATTTGTTTTTTTTAAGATTGTAACTTAAATATGCATTTTAGCGCAAAAATGTGTATAATAAAAGTTATAGAGAATTTAAAAACCTACAACTTTTATTGTAAACATTTTTTTATATAAAGCTTAGTTTAGCGATGATTAGCGATTTTCGGTTTTTTTTTCTCACGAAAACGTGTGAAAATAGATTTTTTAAAGATTTCAGCCGTAGTATATATTTTACGACAGAAGTGTATGTAATCAAATTTATAGTAAATTAAAAGATCTACAACTTTTATTTACAGCATTTTTCTCTATAGAGTCTAGTTTAGCGTGAAAGAGCAATAATTTTCCGTATTTTTAAGCTAAACTGAGGTTGCTTTTCATTTTGCGTCTTTCACTCATGATTAAAATTCGTTTATGTTTATTGAGATTAGTTTTTTGATTATTTCTAAAATGTATTACTAGTGTTAGGTTATATTGTTCATTACTAGCATTGCCAAGAAAAAGTCGTGTGAGTGTTTCATATTAAGTTTTTTTATAACTTGTCGGCTTGTAGTAAAACTGTCGGCATACTTATATATATGAATTCGTTTCCTATTTTATAACCGATTGTCTTTCTAATTAGCAGAAATTATTTAACAGGTTTATTTATTCGCTTTGTAATGTTAGATTTTCTCTTGCCTTTCCAACCATACGTAGTATTTATTTTCTTACCTTCGTCAAAGTTTTTATTTGTTTATTTATGTTTATTATACCGTGTAAATATTAAACTAGTAATTTTTATTTTTAGAATTCTTGTGTTGTTATTTACTGAATGAAATTTGTATTGTATTGTTTATCTTGTATTTAATTATTTACGTATTGTCAATAATTTATTGTTCAATCTTTAAACAATTGGTGATGCATTGGTAATTTATTCAGCGTTAAAAAAAACTTTTTATTTTTTTCATCATATTGTTTATTTTATTTAATGTTCTCTCGAAGGTTAACAAACTTTTTCTTAGCCAGTCATCATCTTTACCTGCTGTCTTCATTGTAAATTTATCTCTGTTACATTTTTACCTATTAACGCTTAAGAATTCGCTTGATTGTTAATGAGAAACTCTTTTATTTTGAAGTAACAAGAGGTTCTAGGCTGTTTAGGAATTGTTCACTGTAGGTTTTTCTTCTTTTTTCTGTTCACCCGTCGTTCTGTTTTTCCTCTTCATGGAACCCCTTAAAGTCGGTATTTTAATTTATTTTCTTTAGCGTGAATTTGAATTGACACGAAGCGGTGTTTCTTCAAGTATGAATGCCAGATGGTTACCATACGGAGTCCCTAAGTTACTTAATATTTTTTTTTCTAATGTGTGTACGTTGGAATCTGTTCAAGTTAGAACAATAAACAACCCCATGATCCAATGAGATGAGGGTGATATGTATGACGTATTAATGAGGTGTAGTTTTGCACAGACTCAGGCCGACCATTCCTGAGAGAGTATGGTTAATTGAAACCCAACCACCAAAGTACACCGGTAACCACTGTCTAGTGTTCAGATCCGTATAAAAGTAACAACCTTTACTAGGATTTGAACCAGGACCCTTCGTCTCCGAAAATTAGCTGTTAAACAGCTGACTAGCGGCGACGACGTTACCCCTAGACCAACCCGGTGGGTTCAACGATTAAAACGAATTTCGTTTCTACTAGAAATTACGTTATGTCATTCTTGAGTATAAATGTCTATATTAGTACTAAAACTCCTCGCATCTCGTTTTCCAGGGTTACCGTGTACAGTACATAAATAAAAAGTAGGTAATATACAGTTTTTTTCTTGTCTAGGGCCAATTTTAGACCACTTAAGGTGACTTGAGATGTTTCTGGAAGCTCTTTTTGCATTCTCAGCATTCTCTCACTCTAGGTTTTTCTTTCTTCTGTCCACCCGTTGTTCTGTTTTTGCTCTTCATGGAAGCCCTTAAAGTCCGTAATTAGTTGTCTGAATTTGGTTAGGTTCATTAAGTTTTTCTCGGTTTATTCCGAGATTTATTCTCAATAATTTCCATTATCATTTCCGGGTTTATTCTCAATATCCTTTCTTAATTCTTTAGACCATTTATCTGATACCTCTGGTCTATAACGTATGACAATCAATTAGAACTTGATAAATTTGAGCCACGTTCATTAGACACCCGGTTGCATCGGACTCCAACCTTACGTCTGTTGTTTAATGTGTTATAAATTGACTCGATCCATCCCATCCTATTATCGAGGATGATGGATCTTCTTCCCGAGTGATGGTCAGTATGACGGCGAAGGAGAAATTTAACTACCCCTTCGACGCGCCGCTAAAACGTGTGCTAAATTTTAACCCTACATTTCACTTGTACAAAGTGATTTTTTAGTCCTGTTAACCAATTGTTAATGTCTGACAATTTTTTTTCTAAGAAAGGGAAATTTTGTTTTGTGACAAGAAGTTGGTAGCCCTACTAAACCGGTATAGATACGGCAGTGTGAATTGATTCTCCTTGAGCTGTGTAAAATTTTGTGCCGTTTCCAGTCATTTTACGAACAGAATGTCTTTTCCCCTAGAACAGCGGGGTTTCATTCTTGAACAATATTTTGCTACGAAATCGTACGCGAGTGTAAAAGAATCATTTCAAATTAAATTTGTTGGCGTTTCTCCACCAGAAAAAATGTCAATTTCTAGACTAACAAACCTATTTTGAGAGACAGGTAGTGTTTGCGACAGAAAACATAGTGGTCGACCAACTCTCTTGACCGATGACGTTTTAGAGAATGTGAAAACGACATCTTAGGCACGGAAAGGCATTTTTTGAACTTCACAACATTATATTACACTGTATGTTAAATTTTGTTCAGAACGGTGAATAGTTCGAGTTTTCAAGAAACCGACATTTCTGTTTACGGTAACAAACAGTTATATTCGAACAATTAACCTACAAAAGTGTCCGCAATATGTTGTATGTGTTCTGGGTATAGTGTACATTGTTGTGTTGACTGAACTGATAACAAAGCAGTCACGTATGCGCATTTAACATAATGCCCTCTTTACACCTCGTTAAACCATACATACATGAACAAAATATCTATACCTTACGAACTAGAGACTGCAGATAAAGGCGGAGCATAGTGACCTAGATCACAGCACAGAGACAATTGACTTTCGTTAACCGTATCCTGCGTGACGTTTGGGTGACAGTCTATCAAAAAGCCAGCTGGAGTTCGGTGGAACAGAGTGTGACTTAGCGAAGGGGCAACCTCACATCCGACCTTGGCTGTTATTGGATAGATCTCATCTGCAGTATTTAGTTCGTTGGTGTATAAATTGTGTTTTCCTGTTAAACCGGATTTTCGGTTTTGCGGACCAATCACAATCTTATTAAGTCCGGTTAAACGGAAAATTACGATAATGAATTTTATTCTTAAATAACTCCGGATAATTCGACACATTTTTAGTCCAAATTATTTCATGTTTGTTAAAGATGTATTGTATTTTTTCTGTGAGGAGAATTTTATCATGTAGCTCCATTTTTTTGTCCATTTTTATGTATGTACTAATAAAAGTTCCCTGAAAACGTGTGATATATTCATTTTTGTCATATCAGCTTGGATTTTTTAGTACATTTTTCAAACAATGGTTATAACTGAAAGAAAACATCATAAAGAATTAAAAATAACTGCTTTTTCAGTTCGATTGCAATTATCTTTATTACACTTGTTCATAATTTGCATATTTTGAAGTTATATGCTATAGTACTTCGCGTGCTATTATAAACTACAAGGCTAGACTTAATATAGACCTGTAGGCCTACAGATTTTTATTGTTGAGGTTAAGCCTATAATGATATGTATTTTTATTACAGTCTTTTTGTTGTATTTTTACTACCCATTTATTACCTCTGCAAACATTATTATTCCATTAACATAAGTTCACATCGATATTATCAACATGAATACGCCTGTAATATTTTTGTAATTATTTTTACTTCCAATATTTTTTTGTTTATTTATACATTTATACATCAGGTCAATTAGTTATTTGTTGTTATTACATAATTTTTATGATACTTATTATATTTCTATTGTGTTTTTTTATTTTAATGGTTCTTTGATGTAATATAAATATAACAAGAAAGTTAAAAAAAATTTTAAGGGTGTGGTTTATGTTTCCATAAAATATTTAAGTTTCTATAAAATTATAGGTTTTTAATTTTCTACAATTTTGATTATATTGGTTTTCTCTGGAATGCATATTGAGCGACAATCTTGAAGAGCATTTTTATTTTGTAAGAACGAAGGTCTTTCGGCTATTTCGGCAGACGTGGTGCTTCCCTTGTCTGTGGAGCGTGGAGAATGTTATGTATTAGGCGATTTTTGAAAGAATCGTAGAAACTATTTTGGAAAAAAATTGCAGAACAGTGAAATATTTGGGCGAATTAACTACTTCAGGTTTCGGATTCGTATGATTTTCCATAATTGAGGTATTTTTCTCGCGCGCGCGCTCTTATATATACGTACACAACAGATCAGTCGGTAGGGCGTGTTTTCCGGGTTTGGGGACCTGGAAGCACGTGTTTCAGTAGGAAGTCGGTTTCAGGACCTTTTAATTACTTTCTCTTGCCTATATGAATTTATAGGAAAGAAAGTAGGTAGTATATTGTTTAAATTTCGATTTTTAGAAATTGAGGTTTCATCGGATCTACACGTTTCAGACTCTCTGAATCCAGAAAAACATGTTTTTAGCGATTTGTGTGTGTGTGTGTGTGAACAGAATGTCTCAAGAACGGAACGTAGTACGTACTTAAAACTTGAAACTTAAGTTAGATACTACTACCAGACCCTACACG
This sequence comes from Catonia carolina, assembly GCA_035578175.1. Lineage (NCBI taxonomy): Eukaryota > Metazoa > Arthropoda > Insecta > Hemiptera > Achilidae > Catonia > Catonia carolina. The sequence continues at coordinate 41,432,402 of JAQMRL010000006.1, read as the reverse complement.
AACATTTTCGTCAAAATCGGTCAACCGAAAGTAGTAGTTTATTCGTGTCATTTTTTGCGATTTTCTCAAAAACGGCTCCTACGATTTTTTTAAATCTAAAAACATGTTTTTTGGGTTCAGAGGGTCTGAAAACGAGTAGATCCGGTGAAAACTCGGTTTCGAAAAATCGAAATGAAAACAATACTTTACTTCCTATATAATTATGTAGGCAAGAGAAATTGAATTCATAGGTAACTGACTGCTTGATTTATAATATTCCAATGCGTAACGTTATTTTCAAAATAATAGTACTGTTTATTACCTATTTACAATTAAATTAAAGGTAAACAGCCTATGTAATATTAATAATGCATTACTGTAAAAGGTATTTATATTTACAGAAATTTTATTCAAATACGCACACTTTATGCATCGACTTGTGTATGTTTATGTAACAGTACATTGAACTTTTGCCATGACGGGTAATTTATTTCAACAAGCAAATCGACAACATTCCTTATACTGTTAGGTTAGGGTAAACGGGTATCTGTCTACAAACATACTCCCAGTTAACATTAGTTGAAAGAAACAGGTTCGGGTTCTACCACAAAGTTCCGGGTATGTAATCAATATAGGACCGCAATTATCATTTTTTCCTAGTAATTTTAATCACCGATTTCGATCTAGGAAATTTAATACCAATGAAATTTTTAAATTGCTCTACTAACGTGGTAGACAATGATTTTTTTTTCTCTTAAACTCTTATTTGAATAATTTTTATACTTTCTTTTGTTCTGTATGAAAATATAGGAAGGAAAGTATTGTTTTCATGTCGAGTTTTCACTAGATATACACGTTTACAGACCTCCTGAACCCAAAAAATATGTTTTTAGCGATTAGTCCGATTCAGGAAAGAAAACACCTGTTTTAAACAGTGCATTCCATGTCAAGTGATCCAATTTTATGCCGGCCGCGTTGGCGATGTTGGTAACGTGCTCGCCTCTCATCACGCGGTCTTGGGTTCGAATCCCACTCGGGCATGGCATTTTTTCATACGTTACAAAAAATTCATTTCATCCTTCACCGTCTGCATTAGCAGCAATTTGCAAAACAGTCGGACGTTAAACCAAAAAAAAAAAAAAGATCCAATTTTATAGAAGTTTTGAACCTCACCCTCTCTGATTTTTTTGCAAACTTGGCACATATATTGTAGCCCTACCACTTGAAATTAAGAAAAATCTAAAATATTATATGTTTATCTCTTGCGGTTTTTGAGTTATGCCCCTTTGAAATTCCTAAAAATGGCTGAACTCAAATTCCTAAAAATGGCCTATTTTAACCGTGCCAGCAATTACATTTTCGTTCATAACTTTTTACAGAGTTGAGATAAATCAATAAAATAAAAACCATTTTAAAGAGATTTTTTAGGGCTTTAAAATGATGTATAACAATTAATACTTTATTTTAAGAAAAAATTTAAAGCTGAAGGGCTGAAATTTTTAAACTTAAATTTCTCAAAAACAATGCGATTTTAAAATTTTAAAAATTTCTACTTAAATTGTAGTAACCCACCGGGTTGGTCTAGAGATAAAGTCGTCGCCAAAATCAGCTGTTTAACAGCTGATTTTCGGAGACGAAGGTTCCTGGTTCAAATCCTAGTAAAGGTAGTTACTTTTATACGGATTTGAATACTAGACAGTGGCTACCGGTGTACTTTGATGGTTGGGGTTTAATTAACCATACTCTCTCAGGAATGGTCGGCCTGGGTCTGTACAAGACTACACCTCATTTGCACGTCATACACATCATCCTCATCTCATTGGGTCATGGGGTTGCTTATTGTTCTAAATCGAACAGATTGCAACGTACACAAATTAGGAATTTAAAAAAAAAGTAGTTTTTAAACGTGTATGCAAAATTTCAACTTGCGATCTCTATGGGATCAACATAAAACTAATTTTTCAAACCAACCACACTCAGCTTCACAAGATATCTTTAATAATAATAATTCTTTATTTCTGTACATAATTTCATTTATAAATATTAGTATTAATAACAGTTTAAATTATAATAATCTTAAAATATAATACAATAAAATTTTACAAAATAATAAAATATTATACAACACTCACCATATTTCTAAAAAATAAATACTATTATACCAATTTTTTATAACTTCTCAATATTCGAAAAAAGACTTACTTCATGTGATTTTATATTAAAATAAAAATTAATTTCACCCAGAAATATTAAAATCAATTTTTATATTTTCATAAAAAACAAGTGTAGTTTTATGAATAATTTTAATAAATTTATTTATTTACAATATATTTATTTAAATTTAAAATAACAAAATAACTTAATTGAAATTGAAATATTACTGTGACATCCTTTAGCCAGCTTTTTTTCTATAATAAAAAAAAATTTTTAATTTGAAATTTTTAAAATATTATTTTATGAAGTATCATGTAGGATCAGATGACCTTTAGACAGTGAGACATAACTGACGTAACTGATATGTTGAGACATAACTACTGGAATTAAAGAAACAATTAATTTTCCAAAAAAAAGAATTTCCTTGAAATTACTTTCAGTACTAATGTCGGAAATGAAGACTGTCTGAGATAATAACGGGTGATTCAAAAAGAGCGCCGGTTTTTAAACGGCTGGTAAATTTTTGTTTATCGGTTGGCGACATTGTCAGACCTCATTTCTATTTCGGAGAACATTCCGATTGACGATTCAGTTGTAGTTTCTCTTGTTCGCAGTGTAGTACTCTCGCAGTCTGTGTCTAACCATGGAGAAGTTTACTATTGCACAACGAGTGTTAAGCGTCAAAACATTTTACCAGAGTGGAGAGAGTTATGCGGCTACTGTCAGGCGACTTCGCGGTACTCTAGGACGTAATGAAGCACCGAATGAATCAACAGTTCGTAGGCTCATGAAAAAGTTTTTTGAGACGGGTTCAACAGTCGACCTTAAAAGTTCTGGACGTCGTCGTTCTGGCCGAACTGAGCAGAACGTTGCGTTGGTTCGTGACAGTGTGGCTGTTACCGATACCGTACGATGATTAGGGAGTTTTTGTGGCGTCATTTGGATGGAATGGACATTGACGAGTTGTGGTTTCAGCAGGATGGTGCCACCTGTCACGCTGCACGAGAAACAATGTTGTTGCTCCATGAACGGTTCCAGGATCGCATCATTTCTCGTAATTCCGACCATCAATGGCCACCAAGGTCGTGTGACTTGACGCCTTGTGACTTTCATCTTTGGGGTCATCTGAAGTCATTGGTGTATGCCAGTAAACCCCGAAACATCAATGACTTGAAGGAGGAAATTCGACGTGTTATCGGGCAAATGGAAGTCGAAACTTGTCGTGCAGTAATATCCAATTTCATGGTCAGAGTTGATGCGTGGCAGCGCAGTAGAGGAGGACACATGCATGACATCATTTTTCATACATGAAATCGGAAGGTAAGATGAACTTGTTGATGTATTTATTTTCAGTTTTTCAATAAAATACATCTCTTAATTTGATATATCAAAACCGGCGCTCTTTTTGAATCACCCTATAGAACAACTGAGTAACAGGGAACAATATCTTCAAAAGATATTGCTGTGCAGCAATATCTTTTGAATCGTTGTATGTAAAAACAATTAGGACACATCAAATTAAAGCTTGTTTTATTGTTGGTTACAGGATTAAATTACCATAATAATACTTTGTAGCCATATACATTTTAAAGTACGCGTAAAAAAGTAAAAGTACCTTGAAGTTGGTTATGCTAGAAAAGTGGTTAAAAAGAGGGTACTTTTTATGCGTAATCCGTTATATTTAATACACTATTGATTTCCAAAAATGTTAATGTATATCCTGTACCAACAAAAAAACAACCTTTAATTTGACTTATTGTAATTGTTTTTACATTGCAACGGTTCAAAAAAAAATCTGGTGTGAAACACTCACACAACTTTCTCTTGCCAATGCAAATGATTAATAATAAACCTAACATTATTAATAAAATATTAGAAATAAACAAAAACTAACCTCAAAAACATAACCTTATTTTAATCATGAGTGAATGACGCAAAATGACAATCGAACTCAGTTTGGCTTAAAAATACGGAAAATCACGCTTTCACGCTAAACTAGGCTCTGTAGAGAAAAATGCTCTAAACAAAAGTTGTAGATCTTTTAATTTTCTATAACTTTTATTATATACACTTTTGTCGTAAAATGCATACTAAGACCGAAATGTTAAAAAAATCGATTTTTCTCACGTTTTCGTGAGAAAAAAAACAGAAAATCGCAAATTACCGCTAAACTAAGCGTTATACAAAAAAATGTTTGAAACAGAAGTTGTAGGTTTTTAAATTCTCTACAACTTTTATTATATAAGTTTTTGCGCTAAAATTTATATTAAAGCCGTAATCTTAAAAAAACTTTGTTTTTACGTGAAAACAGCCTCACCGAGAATTTCAGCAAACATGGCGCCTACCCTATCTTGTAGAGAATAAAAAATTGAGTAAAATAGGCGATTTTTAAAAAAATCGTAGGACCAGTTTTTGAGAAAATCGCAAAAACTGAAAAATTATACGAATAAACTACTACTTCCGGTTGACCGATTTTGATGAAAATGTTCGTGTCGCGTCCGGTAGTGGTATGTAACTTAAGTTTCAAGTTTCAAGTTCGTACGATGTTCCGTTCTTGAGATATTCTGTTCACACACAGACACACACACACACACACATACACACACACACACACATACACACACACACACACACACACACACACACACACACACACACAGACACACACACAGACCAATCGCTAAAAACATGTTTTTTGGGTTCAGGGGGTCTGAAAACGTATAGATCCGGTGAAAACTCGATTTCGAAAAATCGACATGAAAACAATACTTTCCTTCCTATATATTCATATAGGCAAGAGAAAGTAAAAATGCTGTTTAAAGATAGGTGTTTTCTTTCGTGAATCGGACTATAGTTTGATTGTGGGCACGTGTATGTGTCTGTGTGTGTGTATGAACAAAAATCCCAAAAATGGAATACTGTACGAAGTTGAAACTTGAAACTTACGTTAGGTACCACTGGAGGACCCAAACGTCAACATTTTCATCAAAATCAGTCGACCAAAAGTAGTAGTTTATTCGTGTAATTTGTCACTTTTTTGCGATTATCTTAAAAACGGCTTCTACGACTTTTTTTTTAAATTGTCTCATTTACTAATTTTTTTATGTTCTACTAGATAGGGTAAGCCCCATGTGTACTGAAATTCTTGGGGAGGGTGTAGTCTCGTAGAAAAAAATGGTTTATTTAAGATTGCGGCCTTAATATGCATTTTAGGGCAAAAATGTATAATTATAATCAAGGTTGTAGAACAATTTAAAACCTACAAATTTTATTTGTATTGTTTTTGTATAACATTATTTTAGCAATAATAAGCGATTTTTAATTTTTTTCCATCAAAATCTGTAAAAAATTGATTTTTTTTAGATTTCAGCCTTAGTAGCCTATGCATTTTAAGACAAAAATGTATAATCAAATTTATAGGAAATTAAAAACCCTACCACTTTTATTTTAAGCATTTTTCTATACAGAGCCTAGTTTTGCGTGAAAGAGTGACTTTCCTTATTATTAACCCAATTGAAGTTGGTTTTCATTTTGCATCATTCATTCATGATTAAGATTAGGTTATGTTTTTTTTTGTTTAATTAAAGTCGCATCAACAGTTTGATCGTTAGCGACTACGGTGAGCTAAGAAACTGTAATGATGGGTTTTGGCATGTCATAATTTCGAGACCCTAGCCGGGAATCGAACCCGGGACTTTCGCTTAGTAGGCTAACACGCTGCCCACAACGTTCCTATCATGTAGAGGATAAAAAGTGTAGTTAATAAGTCGATTTTGTAAAAAAATCGTGAGAGCCGTTTATGAGAAAATCGCAAAAAAGTTAAAAATTATAGGAATAAACTACTACTTCCGGTTGACCGATATTAATGAAAATGTTCTTTTCGGGTCCCCTAGTAGTACCTAACTTAAGTTTCAAGGTCGTTCGATGTTCCGTTCTTGAGATATTTTGTTCACACACGCGCGCGCGCACACACACACACACACACACACACACACCAATCGCTAAAAACATGTTTTCGGTTTCAGGGAGTCTGAAAACGTGTATATCCGGTGAAAATTCGATTTCTAAAAATCGACATGAAAACAATACTTTCCTATCTATATATTTATATAGGCAAGAGTAAGTAAAAAGGAACCCTCCTTTTACTGCAAGGTACCCTACCTCGGTTTTTTTTACGGTTTTACCCACCTAAAACTTGTATACGAACATTTTTAGACAAATACCTTTTAATCCGGATTTTTGGTGATCCGGACAGTTTCCGGTCCAATCTAATTCTGATTAGCGAAGTTATTGTGTAGTTATACTTATTAATTAAAAAATCAAGAACAAAAATAATACCTAATGTAGGTACATGAATATAAAGGAGTAAAATAAATGACCTAATTAACACCCGGAGCTTAATTCAATGTGGTATAAATAATTTATGAATAAATTCTAAATGAACCATATGTAGGGTATTCAACAGGTAGGCCTACTACATTTCTTAAAATAAACATAAATAAATACATGAAGGTAAACAACTACTTATTAATACTACTTATTAATTACTTAGCAAATCATTCAAGCCTAAATTAAACATTATAAAATTTATTTATGTAACGTTTATAAATTTACTAGGTCAAAAAACTTGTAATGCAGCTAGATATTATTATTATTATAGAAGACGTTAAGCATTATGACTCAGTTTCGTCATTTGTTTTTCTTATTGGTCCAGTAGGCCTTCATTGTTTCCGAGAAAGCTTTTTTGCGGTTTTCAGACCACTTTGGTCTAAACTGCTTCTCTCTTGAGGGCTCTGAAACTTTCCACTTGTCTACCTTGTGACGGAATAAGTTTTTATTAAAAATTTCAGTTTGATGTATATTTGCGCTTTTTAGGTCCTTACGAATTTCGTCCAGCCAAGGTGTTGAAATTTTAAGTTTTGTTATATATTCAATTATTCTTTTTGTTAGCCTATCCTCCTGCAATCTGTTAAGATGTCCAAAGAACTTCAACCGCCTTTTACGCATGTCAATTTCAATGTTTGAATAGCTCTCTGTTGTTTTGTTGGATTGCAGCCTATACCCATCTTCTGTAAGTCGAGCCCCTAGAATTTTTCTAATAATTTTTCTTCCCTCATTTTTGATTTCTTCGATTTCGTGTTTTCTGTTAAGTACTAGTGTTTCGCTTGCGTAGAGGACCATTGGTTTAATAACTGTGTTGTAGTGCCGAATTTTAGTTTGTCTTGACATGGATTTTTTGTTGTAGAGATTTTGAACTAATCCTAGAGCTTTTTTCATTTTTTGGAGACGATTTTGTTGGGAAATTCTTTCAAGACCAGTTGGTTCAATTAATTCCCCCAAATATTTGAAGTATGGAACCTTGTTTATTCTACCATATTTTGTCCTCAAGCTTATGATATCTATTTTTGAGGATATGAATTCCGTTTTCTCAAATGAGATCTGTAGCCCTACTTTTTCAGCACATTCCTTTAATGTCTCAAGCTGCTTGATGGCGGTCTTCTCGTCATCCATTAATATAGCTAGATCGTCAGCAAAGGCGAGGTATGGTATTGAAAGGTTGTTTCTGGGAAAACCAAGTTGTACTGGCTTCCACTGTCCACATCTCCTCAGATATTATTATTATTATTATTAGCCGTAGAGCTCCCGAAGTGGAAGACGCTGAGCATTATTCACGATCATTGATTATTGGACTTGGTGTTTTTCTTGTTTGCCCACCAGCCTTTCATTTTCTGAGAAAAATCAGCTTTTCTTTCCTCACTCCATCTTGTTCCAACTCTTGGAATTTTAACCTCTGGAATAATCTCCCATTCATTAATTTTTGTTCTAAAACTATTTCGATTGGTAACTTCATTATCAGTAATGTTTGCCAGAACTAGATCTTTCTTAACGTGTCGAATCCATTCCCCTCCATTGACAAGCGAAGCCACATATTTTACCATCTTTTTTGTAACTCTATGATCAGGAAGCCTCATGATATGACCAAAAAATTTAAGACGTCTTTTCTTCATGTCTGTTACAATATTTGAATGTTGCTCAACTGTGTTATTTTTTTGTAATCTATAACCGTTTTCAGTTAATCTTGGACCGAGAATTTTCCTTATTATTTTCCTTTCCTCCTTTTTCAAATTTTCTAAATCGGCTTTCCTGTTGAGGTTCAGGGTCTCACTGGCATAAAGCATTGATGGCTTGATCACTGTGTTGTAGTGTCTAATTTTTGTGTGAAGAGACAAGCATAGGCAAGCTAGATATTATTATTATTATTAAGTTGTATTGCATTCATATTTTCAAATCAGGGACATATCTTTAATCCGTTAATCGATACGAAACGACATATTATTAATGTGAGAAAATATTATTAAAATATTTTTCATGAAAAGATGATTTTGACAGTAATTCATCGCTGTTCTATTCGCAGGACAACAGGAAGGAAAACGAAATAGGATACCCAAATGAAATTTTTTAGAACAATGGCTGTACACATAACATAATGGGAATAAAAACATGGGTGTCATTACACAGGAATGAATCTTGTATCCAGGCTGCTGAAATGAAATTTTTGCGGGGATCAAACGTCGTACTCGGTTAGAGTACGTAACGAAGCTATACGCGCCGAGTTAAATGTTCAATCAATGTGTGAAACGTTAAGAATATATGAGAAACTGGTCCAACCTTTTACTTCGCATGCCAGCACAGAAACTTCCTCTTCTCTATTCTCTCTTCTATCCTCTTCTCTATTTCTAGCATGGAAATATAAACCTAGAGGGAGGTGAGGCTTGGGAAGACCTAAAAAGAGATGGATGCTAGAACAGGCTATTTAGCCTAATCCTTGACTGATGATGATTTCAAATTTTGGTCGGAATAACACAATTGGGTTTCATATAGCACTCATAACAGTTCTGTGGTAAGGTGTGTTCCCTAGTACTGAAATTCATTAACTTCATTTCTTTCTTCAAAAATATGAAATTGCGAGGAAGTTTATTAATGAGATCAATCAACATTTCTTTCTTACACCAAATGGGTAAATAAATCATTTGTACTCAATTTGTTAGTTCCAGGTCTAAAAAAATCTGGTGTGAAACACTCACACAACTTTCTCTTGCCAATGCAAATAATTAACAATAAACCTAACATTAGTATTAAAACATTAGAAATAAACAAAAACTAACCTCAAAAACATAACCTTATTTTAATCATGAGTGAATGACGCAAAATGACAATCGAACTCAGTTTGGCTTAAAAATACGGAAAATCACGCTTTCACGCTAAACTAGGCTCTGTAGAGAAAAATGCTCTAAACAAAAGTTGTAGATCTTTTAATTTTCTATAAATTTAATTATATACACTTTTGTCGTAAAATGCATACTAAGACCGAAATGTTAAAAAAAATCAATTTTTCTCACGTTTTCGTGAGAAAAAAAACAGAAAATCGCAAATTACCGCTAAACTAAGCGTTATACAAAAAAATGTTTGAAACAGAAGTTGTAGGTTTTTAAATTCTCTACAACTTTTATTATATAAGTTTTTGCGCTAAAATTTATATTAAAGCCGTAATCTTAAAAAAACAACGTTTTTACGTGAAAACAGCCTCACCGAGAATTTCAGCAAACATGGCGCCTACCCTATCTTGTAGAGAATAAAAAATTGAGTAAAATAGGCGATTTTAAAAAAAATCGTAGGACCAGTTTTTGAGAAAATCGCAAAAAACTGAAAAATTATACGAATAAACTACTACTTCCGGTTGACCGATTTTGATGAAAATGTTCGTGTCGCGTCCGGTAGTGGTATGTAACTTAAGTTTCAAGTTTCAAGTTCGTACGATGTTCCGTTCTTGAGATATTCTGTTCACACACAGACACACAGACAAACACACACAGACACACACACACAGACCAATCGCTAAAAACATGTTTTTTGGGTTCAGGGGGTCTGAAAACGTATAGATCCGGTGAAAACTCGATTTCTAAAAATCGACATGAAAACAATACTTTCCTTCCTATATAGGCAAGAGAAAGTAAAAAGATATAGAAGTGTAAAAGATACTATAGTATTAAAAATGAAAGGTGAAACCTGCGTTTGGAACCGTGTATCTCAGCAAATAAAAACGTAATAATTTCAGGTACAGCTCGTTTTAAAGATTGGGTTTTCCTTATTTTATTCGTATAAATTGCGGAACACGGGAGTGTATAAGGCATTTATTAGCGATTTGGAAAGAAAATATGTACCAGTTTTTTTAGCGCATTTTTCACTTCGTTCCATGTTTTAGAACATGCAGCACGATCAATTTTAAGAGAAAAAATATGGCGTTTTATAGGAATGTTCCTGGATGGTTTTTAAATAATTTCAACTAAAATTCAGCCTTTTAGTACAAAGGGTAAAGGAATTACTGCGTTTTTTTAAAAATATTTTCTTTCCCCATGGACGTAACGAGTTAAGAACCAACGCTGTATCTCTTTGATTAATATGGGAATGTAATTATTATAATAGAAATAAAAATTGTAAATGTGAAGGTTTTTCAGTTGCATGGGAAATATTTTTAAAACACGTCTTAAAAATGTGTGTTCGGCAGTGCGTTGTTAACGTCTGCGTTATGCTGCAAAGGTACTCCGCACAGTCTGGTTTTGGAATAAGTAGAAATACCCACACGATTCAGTACCCTAAATAAAAAAAGCGTTTTTCAATCTAACGTTAAAATAAATTTAAAACGTTCAAACGCAAAAATAACTTTTTATTATAGTTTATTCAAAATAGCATGATAGTCTACTTAAATGGAATAAAGAAAAGAGGAAATTTTGTAATGTGCTCATGCATCAGTGCTACCACTTCAGAGATTTTTCTTTGTGTTAACTTTCCCTGTTAGTGAGTGAAAGCGTTTTAAAAGATAAATTAATAATTAAATAGAAAAGAAATGATGATTTTTCCAATAACATACGGAAAATGAAAATCAAATTTATTAATTAATTGTTATTTTATTATTAATTAAATATTAACGTATTAATTAATAACGTCTTTTGTATTGAATGCATGGGTTACTGAATGCAACAATTCAACAATGTAACAAATGCCCGTAAAATATTAATTCCATATGATTTTCAAAATTGCAAAATAAAGATTTGTATTATATTTTGTAAGAATAATTAATAGGGAAATTTTACTTTCGAAAAGGGACTCTTTATTTTGAAAAGTTACCACGATTCAGAGGCTTGCTATCATGCTATTTTGAATTGACTGTAGTCATCTCTTCTGAAAGTAATGAACTTTGTTATACAGCTAAACCCTATATAAATGAAGTGAAGGTGTCATTTGCAGGGTGCAAAATAGATACTTTTCAGTAGGGTTGGCATGATGATAAGCATAGTTTTCAACTCAGTTTCGAAGGCAATGGTAAACCACCTCACTTCTCGTTTTACTTCGTAAAACCTCTAGCTAGAGGTTCAAACCAGCCTTTCGGTTGATAACGTAAACAACTTAGTTAAATGGATAATACATTTAAAAAATCAACATATTTCAAAGCACACAAAATGTGAATGGAATTTTTGTTTTTATTTTTCGTATAATATAGTTTAACTCTCCTTAAAGATTTAAACACAATGATAGTATTCTACAAGAAAAACCTACCCACTTGATACTTATTTAATAACAACTTTAAGGGTGTGAACGAAGAAATTTATGTCGCCCCATAGGAAATGTAATAAGAAAGGAGTTGATTAAAAATATCACGTGATTACATGAACCTTAAGATTAAAATTATGAATCGGAAGAAGTAATATTTTATCCGACAGTATTTTTTTCTTTCTTTCTTTAATACCTCTCGAAAATTTCCCTATCTTTGTTACTCATTCAGTTTTATTTAACTATTGTATGGTTAAATGTGTGGAGGGAGCTTTTCACTAAAGTTGTGCCACGAAAGTTACACCATAGATAAGGAGTTAGCATGTTTATTAACATCGCGTTTGTGACCGGCATTCATTACTACAATGAAGTCAAGCTAACCCTAATGTTTTAGTCATAATATACTTTGCTTCACTTAGTAGGAGGTCTCTAGTTTTTGACCATTAAATAATTTCGAAATAAAATGCTATACAGGCTTTACTGTTTGTTATGGGAAATTATTGACCATGTATTCCTAAATACATTAATGTTAACTGCTACACGCATTTATTTATTTTAAAATTTTAATAGCTCGAATAAAATTGAAATTAAACAACGTAGGTAGGTTGGGAATGAGTCGTGTATTCACGCCAGGTTATCATGATAAAAATTTAAAGATAAATTCTGTACCTGAGAAGTAAAAGGTGTTAACTCCAATTTGGTAATTTTTCAGAAGAGCCAATAAGTAGCAGTACTGTCTTTTCATTATTGTAACAAAATTTCAGTAGATGTTAGAAACTTTAAATTTACATCCAGTTTCTACAGAAACTGTTTGTTATCTACAAATTTATTTTTCATAACTTTGTCAACTCCTTCCCACCCAAACAAGACTTAAAACTTTACGGTTTTCTTTGTTTTGTCACTTTTTCACGTTTTACATTAGTGTTAACTCGAATGTATATTAAGTTGAAAAAAAAACTTTAAGTGGAATACCTAGTGCTAACACTACTGTTATAAAGAAGCAGCATTTTATACACAATGTTTGAAAATATTTCAAAATTTAACCGTAGCCTACTGTTTAGTAACAGACGAATAAAACAACAAATACAAGCAAAATTTACTTGATTATCAGCAAAACACTTCAATAACGATTTTACAAAAACTTTTTTATATCAACTACAAAATTGAAGGATTAGAGCATTTCTTTCTGATTTAAAAGGCAGTTTTAACTCAATTTTGCTAAAATTGGAGTTAACACTCTTTACCTCTTTGGTACAGAATTATAATCTGGAAAATAAAAATTACTTAACGATGTTTGAAACCCAATTTAACAAGTTAGAACGATTGAAATTACGGTAAGTGATTTTCTTTTTATTTACATAGTGACCTCTTCTGTTCTTAAATGCTTCAGTCACATAATTGATTAGACATGTGATAAGACATTTTTTTATTTTTGTAAATCCTCTCCGGATTAACCAAATGTCCTGACAAGTTGGTTACGGATTAGCGGGATTCTTTTGTATATTATTTATTGTAATATAACAAATTTATTGGACATCTGGAGTTGTTTATTTTTTGAGTCCTATTAAAATAATAAACATCTTCAGCTGATTGAAAAATTAATACTTTAGAATTATTTAATTCACATTGACAAAATTATTTAAAAGAGTTATTTATTTTAGTTGCTAGGCGACTAAAGAAGAAGAAAAGATTTTATACAAATTATTGAAGTGAGGGACAACATGGCGAACCGAATAGGCAGGTCCCTCATTCAGTCTTAGGAAAATAGTTTTTTTTACAACAAAAAATAATTCAATCTTAAGTTTAGAATATATATAAACACATGTGATGAGGAATAAATAAGCATAACTATTTTAAAATGAACTGCTTGTGATTATTGTTATTCATGATAACTACTATTTTAAAACTAAACTCAATATTTACATCACAAACATAACATACGTGTTTGCATGATGACCATTTAATAATGTTTAAAGATCTTAATTACATAACTGAAAGAATGTTGATGGTAAATATTTCAACTATGCAATACAATATAACTTATTTATAATGTTACAAACCGGCGATCTCTTGTGTGGATGATAATTCTACTACTCCACATTATGTTAATACAGTAGTACTCCTTTTTATCGTATAGGTAACTCTAAAAAATTTTATATTTTTATTTTAGACAACGTAAGGTGACTTTTGAACGTTTCTGGAAGCTCTTTTTGTAGCCCAAATTCTCAGCATTCGCTCTCTGTAGGTTTATTCCTTTCTTCTGTTCACCCGGTCTTCTGTTTTTGCTTTTCATCGAAGCCTTTATAAGTTCGTAATTAGTTTTCTGAATTTGGTTCGGTTCATTTAGTTTTCTCGGTTTATTCTGGTTTTCTGACTTTATTAAATCATTTATCTGACACCTTAGGTCTATTGTTTAGTGTTTTAAAAATTTATTTTTTCAATCGGTTGTCAGTAATTGTTTAGCGGTGTACGTAAAATTTTAGTCTTCTTTTTCTAATCGTTTCCATCAATCGTTCATTTTCTTTATACAGTTCTTCTCGACCTCGTAACGTATATTGTCCCTCTACTATCTCCGGACCCATTATCTTGCGGAAAATCTTTCTCTCAAATTTCTCTGCTTTTAGACCTTCCTTCCCGGTCATTCTAAGTCACTCACTCGCGTACTGACACACAGGTTTTATTACACTATTATAATGTCTAATCTTGGCTTGTCTTGAGAGTGCTTTCTTCTTATACAAGTGGTATGAGTTCCTCGTAGCACACCAGCGATTTTTCCTCGTCTTTTGTTGTTCGCTTCCCTTTCATTGGTCTTAAGCCCGCCTTCCATTGCAAGCGGAGCTTACTCCGTACGGACTACGATTAACTCACAATGGTTTAACGTCATGTAAGTGCTTCCACTATGAAAAGAGTGAGCGGAGCGGACTGAACAAGTAGGAAGAGTTACAAAAGAGGTCGCAGAGTAGAGCGGATTTCGGACGGACTCCGTTTGACTCGCAGCACCAAATCTCATAGAAGTGCTTCCTCCAATAGGTGAAAGAGCGGAGCGGACTGAGCGAGCAAAAAGGGGCCGCTGTGTCATGCTCTCCAATGCTAGATTGCATCGGAGTCCGGCTTCACTTCCCATCAGTTTTCACTTGACAGCAAGTTTTTCTACTGATGAAATAGCTTTTCTAAAGTTCGTATCCTTTTTCTTTATATCTTCTTTTACAAGTGATAGTAATTCTTCAAAATGTTCTCTACTGACTCTGAAATAATTTTTGAAATATTCATCTTGTAAATCATAGAATATTCGTAGGAAATCGCGTTCGACAGGCTCTGTAATGTGGTAGCTCATCCAAAATCTTGGTTTGTTTGCTTATTACTTTCTCTTGCCTATATGAATATATAGGAAGGAAAGTATTGTTTTCATGTCGATTTTTCGAAATCGAGTTTTCACCGGATCTATACGTTTTCAGACCCCCTGAACCCAAAAAACATGTTTTTAGCGATTGGTCTGTGTGTGTGTGTGTGTGTGTGTCTGTGTGTGTGTGTGTGAACAGAATATCTCAAGAACGGAACATCGTACGAACTTGAAACTTGAAACTTAAGTTACATACCACTACCGGACGCGACACGAACATTTTCATTAAAATCGGTCAACCGGAAGTAGTAGTTTATTCGTATAATTTTTCAGTTTTTTGCGATTTTCTCAAAAACTGGTCCTACGATTTTTTTTAAAATCGCCTATTTTACTCAATTTTTTATTCTCTACAAGATAGGGTAGGCGCCATGTTTGCTGAAATTCTCGGTGAGGCTGTTTTCACGTAAAAACGTTGTTTTTTTAAGATTACGGCTTTAATATAAATTTTAGCGCAAAAACTTATATAATAAAAGTTGTAGAGAATTTAAAAACCTACAACTTCTGTTTCAAACATTTTTTTGTATAACGCTTAGTTTAGCGGTAATTTGCGATTTTCTGTTTTTTTTTTCTCACGAAAACGTGAGAAAAATCGATTTTTTAACATTTCGGTCTTAGTATGCATTTTACGACAAAAGTGTATATAATAAAAGTTATAGAAAATTAAAAGATCTACAACTTTTGTTTAGAGCATTTTTCTCTACAGAGCCTAGTTTAGCGTGAAAGCGTGATTTTCCGTATTTTTAAGCCAAACTGAGTTCGATTGTCATTTTGCGTCATTCACTCGTGATTAAAATAAGGTTATGTTTTTGAGGTTAGTTTTTGTTTATTTCTAATATTTTATTAATAATGTTAGGTTTATTATTAATCATTTGCATTGGCAAGAGAAAGTTGTGTGAGTGTTTCACACCAGATTTTTTTTCTTATGATAACTATAGAGTAACAAGCATTTACTTATTGTATTTATGTAGTCATCATCACTAGATCTGACATTATTACTAGAAACAGACAAACTAGAAAAACACACTAGAAACTAGCCACGACTTGCTCGATCCAATGATTGGCTGGCTTGATAATAAAGATGAACTGGCTGCCTCGTACAGTCCACTGGTAATGAAAGCATCAACCTCACCCATCTCATTTCCCGCCTAGCTCACTCCGCTACCCAGTTTCGAACCCGCTGGCGGTGGAAGGAAAATACCTCTTTTCTGTAAAAATCTTTCTTAGTGGAAGGACAAAACTATTTTACTCCGTTTTGCTCAGCTATTTCATGCTCATTACCCTTTTGCAGTTATGGCGATTCCTACCTTAGCTTATGGAAGTGAAGCATGGGTGCTGTCTAAGAAACAAGAATCCAAGATTCAAGCAGCAGAGATGAAATTTCTTAGACATATAAAGGGATGCACCAGAGAAGATCGCTTCAGGAACGAAGTAATAAGGGAGGAATGTGGAACACAACCGCTAGCTGACATAATCAAGCAATACAAAGGAAAATGGTCAGAACATCTTTTCAGAATGCCGCAAGACCGCCTTCCTTTGAACGCATGGCATCATATACCAAGGGGTAGAAGAGGTATTGGAAGACCGAGGAGGAGGTGGACGCCGTAACAGGCTTAGCTCACAGCTAAAATAGCCTAATCCATGACGACGACGACGACCCTTTTGCAGTGGAAGGCGGGCATTAGGTTGTATTATCTCTTCGAGGTACTTGAAGCTATGATTTTTTCAATTTTCCGTATTGTGTCTTCAGGTGAACCGGGGCTGTTTTGATGTTCGTTATGTATTTATTTTTCTCGAAGGAAATCTGATTGTTTTATGAAAGAAGAAATTTATTTGTCGGTTGAGGAAAATCACTCATTCATCTATCTCTTTTTCATTGTAAACTAATTCTATGAATAAAGAAAACAACGAATGCATTAAGACAAGGTCATGATTTAAAATAAATGGAAGTACTGTACGAGATCTGAATGGATGATTTTCTCAGGAGAGTTCACAGTTGTGTATCTTCGTTCCATTCGATCTCTCCCGATTTGTTCTGCCACCATAAACTCTTTCCTTACCCATTTCTTCCCCTCTTCTCTCGTGGGATTTAATAGTCACGCTTCGTGCTCTATCGGTCACTTTTTTGTACATTTCTTTTTCGAGTATCTTGAAAAATAACTCTAGATAAGAAAAATGAATATATATATTCGTTTATAACCATTTTAAAATTATGTAACAGTTCCTAGATAATCTTTTTTGCGTCTTTTCTGTTATTCCCCCCCCCCCCAAGCATAATTTCTCACATATTGTGGGTATTTCATATGTAATCTTACAATATTTTTGACGGTAAAGAACCGGAAATATATTTAAAAAATCCTACATCAATATTTTTCAAGTTAACGTTAAATATATAAATATAAATAATAATAATTAAAAATCGTTAAATTATTAAACGTTAAGTTAAACTATTTACTGAAAGTTATTAAATTATTTAATAATATTTAATTTAATTATGTTAATTTAATTTAACTATGTTAAAGTAATTGTGTGCCAATAATCGTACGTATATTTTACCTTAAATTGAAGTACAGTGGTGTAGGATTTTTACTTTCTCTTGCCTATATAAATATATAGGAAGGAAAGTATTGTTTTATGTCGATTTTTCGAAATCGAGTTTTCACCGGATATACACGTTTTCGGACCCCCTGAACCCAAAATACATGTTTTTAGCAATTAGTCTGTGTGTCTGTATATGAATAAAATATCTCAAGAACGGAACAACGTACAAAATTGAAACTTGAAACTTAAGTTAGATATTACTACCGGACCCGACACGAACATTTTCATCAAAATCGGTCAACCAGAATTAGTAGTTTATTCGAGTCATTTTTTACTTTTTGTGTTTTTCTCAAAAACGTTTTTTGTTAAAATCGCCTCATTTACGACATTTTACTTGCTCTACATGATAGAGTAGGCGCCATGTCTGCTGAAATGCTTAGGGAGGCTGTTCTGTCGTAGAAAAAATGGATTGCGGGCTTAATATGCATTTTAGGGCAAAACAGTATAATAAAATTTGTTGACAATTTAAAAATCTACAACTTTTATTTCAAACATTTTTTGTACAACGCTTAGTTTAGTGGTCATTTGTAATTTTCTGTATTTTTTTTCATGAAAATCTGTAAAAATGGACTTTTAACGATCTGCAACTTTTATTTACCGCATTTTTCTCTACAGAGCCCCTAATTTAGCGTGAAAGAGTGATTTTTCGTATCATTAAGCCACACTAAGGTTGGTTTTCATTTTGGTTCATTCACTCGTGATTAAAGTTAGGTTATGTTTTTTAAGGTTAGTTTTTTTGTTTATTTCTAATGTTAGGTTATATTTTTCATTGTTTGCATGGGCAAGAGAAAGTTGTTTCAGTGTTTCATACCAGATTTTTTATTTCATTTTCGCATAGTTGTGTTTTGCACAGTTTTAAAATTTGTAATTGTTTTAATTCCTTCATATTAATTTTTACTTTCTCTTGCCTATATGAATATATAAGAAGGAAAGTATTGTTTTCATGTCGATTTTAAGAAATCGAGTTTTCACCGGATGTATACGTTTTCAGACCCCCTGAACCCAAAAAACATGTTTTTAGCGATTGGTGTGTGTGTGCGCGCGCGCGCGCGTGTGTGTGTGTGTGTACAAAATATCTCAAAAACGGAACATCGTATGTACTTGAAACTTGAAACTTAAGTTACATACCACTACCGGACCCGACACGAACATTTTCATCAAAATCGGTCAACCGGAAGTAGTAGTTTATTCGTATAATTTTTCACTTTTTTGCGATTTTCTCAAAAACTGGTCCTACGATCTTTTTTAAAATCGCCTCATTTACTCAATTTTTTATTCTCTACAAGATAGGGTAGGCACCATGTTTGCTGAAATTCTGGGTGAGGCTGTTTTTGCGTAAAAACATTTTCGTTTTAAGATAGCGGCTTTAATATGCATTTTAGTGCAAAATGTTATATATTAAAAATTGTAGAAAATGTAAAATTCTACAACTTTTATTCCAAACATTTTTTTGTATAACGCTTAGTTTAGCGGTAATTAGCGATTTTCTGTTTTTTTCTCACGAAAACGTGTGAAAAATCGATTTTTTTAAGATTTCGGCCACTTTACGACAAAAGTATATATAATCATATTTATAGGAAATTAAAGGATCTACAACTTTTATTTAGAGCATTTTTCTCTACAGAGCCTAGTTTAGCGTGAAAGAATGATTTTCTATGTTTTTAAGCCAAACTGAGGTAGATTTTCATTTTGCGTCTTTCACTTATGATTGAAATAAGGTTATGTTTTTTGAGGTTAATTTGTTGTTTATTTGTAATGTTTTATTACTAATGTTAGGTTACATTGTTTAAATTATTTGCATTGGCAAGAGAAAGTTGTGTGAGTGTTTCACACCAGATTTTTTGGTTTGTGGAAACAAATAATATCTTCTGCACATAACCCGATTAGTCTGTATCTTTTAGGAAACCCGCTTACAAATAAAAATTTTCATACTTTTCAACCCACTGATGAAGCAATGGTAAAACATCTCCCTCGTCCAGGGTTTGCATCAACCCTTTTGACTGTTAACCTAAACAATTAATTAAAGCAGGAAGATTAGGAAGTTATGTTGTGATATTGCAACATTTACTGCATAATGTATTAACAGGTGATGTATTTAGGTAGTAGATCAGCAATATGAGCATAGTTAACCTGTCTACAATATATTAATGCTGTTCTAGAACATGATGTGATATCCGATAACATAACTATGTGTTTGTATGTACACGTGTGTGTGCGCGCGCGTCCAACCATAATTAGCATTGATTTATTAGTATGGTAATTGGTATGTTGGCAGTGTTAATTAATTATTATTAGTTTAATTGGTCACTAATTACAAACATCAATTCTCGATTTATGTTAATAATTACTCCACATACCTTGTATATTAATAAATTTGCATTTATAAATGCGAAAATCTTCACTTGTTCATTTTTGTTGTCAAAATACACAATAAAAATTATCGTTTTATCCTTTCAGTGCCGAAACAATATTTGAAAGTTTGGTGTAAAGTGCCATTTAATTTGAATAAGGGTGTACAAAAGTTGCCAGCCCTTATTTTGAAAATTTGCAGGCGTCAGTCTGCCATTGCTAACCAAAATTTCAACGTTACAGAAAAATAAAATTTCCTGTTAAAAATTAATTTTTTTATTATGTTCATAAAAAGAAGAAATCGTTCTAAAAAAATCGCACTAAAAATATTCACAATGTTTTTTTTAGTTTATTTAAAGTCGCATCGACAACTGGGTCATTAGCAACTACTGTGAGTTTTGGTACCGTAAAGGTGGTTTTAACATGTTAAAATTTCCAGACCCTAGCCGGGAATCGAACCCGAGACTTTCGCTTTGCAGTCTAGCGCGCTAGTCATTACGTCACGGAGGCGGTTTCAAAATACATTATTCCATTTATTTTTGTTTAAAAAGTTGTTTTTGTAAATGTTCCGTTATCCGGACGTTGGCGCTATATGCATAACAACTTATACGGGTGTCCGGTAAACCGGATGTTATCTCTACGTAAAATATATCAACGTCCTGTTTTCCGGAAGTTGGTACTGAAAGGTTTAATCAACTAACGGGAAGAGATATTATTAAATGGATTGCAGAATTAGTTTTTGCGTAAGAAGACGATGATGTGTCATTTATGTTTTTCTTCAGCAAATACTGTAATTAATATAGACAGAAGTTGGCGATAGCGTTTTTCCCCGATCTGGACATTTCAATGGCTAATATCTAAAGAACGGTGAAATATATCGTTAAACGGGTTTCACCATTGTTTTTCTCTTGAAATTTTATATGTGTCATAAGTGTACTTTCCTATTTAAAAAAGGTAGTTTCAATATAGGGGAATCCAAGATGGCGGACGTAAATTTACTGTATTTAAAAAGTACATTTCTTTGTATCTACTGATTCTCATTGCTTATTCTTTGCTACAATAATCTTTTATTTGCCTAAAAATTAACCGGTTCCAGACTTTTTACACATCCGGTACAAAAAAATTTGGATGTGTTGATAAAAAAAAATTTGAATTTATTCAGTATTCCCAAAAAAGTAATCTTCTAGGTGAAATGTATAACCTTAAAGAACTGGCATAAGTTAAAGGACGATTACATTGTTTTTGGTGGGTTTAAAAATTTTTTCTTGAAAAGAAAATCAATAAAATTTTATAACATTTGTAACAAACAGGAACTGTGATTACAACCTGTTATCTCATAGCAGGCTGCAAAAAATAGTTCTGTTTCTTATCACATGGTCAGCAATTATGTAACTAAAGCATTTAAGAACAAAATAGGTGTCTTCTTCTTCATGTAGCATCTCCATTACGAAGGTGTGCTAGCATCATGGCAATCCTGACCTTGGAAACTGTAGCTCTAAATAGGTCGATGGATGACAAATTAAACCACTCTCGCAGGTTCCGTAGCCAGGAGGTTCTTCTTCTTCCAACCGATCGTTTGCCCATAATCTTTCCCTGGATGACAAGATGAAGGATTTCATATTTTGGACCTCTCAAGACATGGCCGAGGTACACCAGCTTTCTCTTCTTGATTTCGATCATCACTTCCATTCCCTTCTGCATCCTCCTTAGGACTTCCATGTTTGTGACTCTCTCTGTCCAAGATATAAAATAGGTGTAAAAGACACTAAATAGAGTTATCTCATCTGAGAGTAATGAATCTCATTATACAGCCCGACCCTGGGGTGAATGAAGTGAAGGTGTCATTTGCAAGGTGGAAAGTCGATGCTTTTCTGAGGGCCTGGCATGCTGATAAACATACTTTTCCACTCCCTGAGGAACGCAATGGTAAACCACCTCACTCCTCGTTATACTTAGTAAATCCTCTTGCTAGAGCCTTTTTTGCTGATGATCTAAACAACTACATCCATGTCCTCTCAAAATGAGTTGAATATTTTCTGAAACACCCGTTGTTAATCGTGGGCCTCCGAGGTATAGTACTTCTTGATGCTGAAAAGGGTGAATTACAAAAAAATATATAGAAAAAGCTTTGGATTTGTTTGATAAAAAAATTCCGTGTTTATTCGGTATAAAAAGCAATCTTCTAGGCGAAATAGGTAAACTTATAAAAAGCAGGTTGATATTAAAGGATGATTACCTGTGGTTTTGGTGGGTTTAAAAACCTTTTCTTGAAAAAAAAATCAATAAAATTTATTTATAACATTTGTAACACGGAGAGGAACTGTGATTAAAATCTGGTGTTCTTTTTTGGAGTACTTTAAAATAAGGAATCGTTTTTAAAATAACAGAATTCTTCACCAGAGGACAAACCATTCAGATGTATTACCTGTGATTAAAGTTCGGTATAAGAAATCCTTCAACTACCATATGGTGTACGATCGATTTTAATCTGTTTAGTACGTAACAGATCTTACAAAAGGTAAGCAATTTAATTCAACAGAATATAATTTCAAACTCGGCGAAGAAACAAAAGAACCGTTGTGTTAACCTTCCATAAATCTGTCCTTCTAAACGACATTTAATTTTTTTGGGATCTTTAATTTTTTTTTTTTTTACTTAACGTTAAATAAATTCAATAATGCTGGACAAGAAATAACTTACAACTTGATTTACTCTTCTACTCTATTCAATTTCAAGTTCCTTGTCTAAATAACCAAAAAAAATAAAAAATATAAAAAGACACCCATTCAAGTCTACCAAGAATATCTTGAAACCTTGATGAAACCGGTCTGAAAAGCCGTTGCTTTGTTTGTTTAGTTCATGAAAGCAAACATGAAGGTTTTTTTTTTGTTGTAATTTTGTTATTTAATGTTTGTGATTACGTGTAAAGAATACGCTATCCGTTTGAGCTTCTAGTATAGTGCAGTAGAGACAAAAAGAAATTTAATACTGAAATTAAATATTTAAACCACATAAGATTCGGATTCCAATATATCAGATATAAAAATCTTCTGTTCGTTCAATCTTTCTGTAATTTCATAATTGTTTTTTGTTGGAAGTTAGTTTTATTGTTTTAAATTCTTTTAAAGATGCAGTCAAAAAACTAGTTTATTTTGTACTGTACTGAGTAATATTTAATTAACGTGACGGTTTATTACTCAAGTTGTTCGTCGTTACTTAAATTCCTTTTTCTCCTGTAAATTTTCTTTTATCAGGGTTGTGCCTTGATAAAATAATATTGTAACCCCTAAGCCTACGTTCGTTCAAGATCTGGGTATAAACAGACTAATAAAATAATAAACAGACTTTCTTTAAATATATAAAAATCTGGTGTAAAACACTCACACAACTTTCTCTTGGCAATGCAAATAATGAATAATTTATAATAAAACATTAGAAATAAACAATGAAACTAACCTCAAAAAACATAACATGTTTTTAATCATGAATGGAAGACGCAAAATGAAAATCAACCTCAAGTTGGGTTAAAAATATGGAAAATCACTCTTTCACGCCAGCATAAAAATTGTAGTAAATGAGGCGATTTAAAAAAAATCGTAGGAGCCGTTTTTGAGAAAATCGAAAAAATTGAAAAATGACAAGAATAAACTACTACTGCCGGTTGACAGATTTTTTTTAAAACATCGGCTTATTTACTAAATTGTTATGCTCTACAAGATGAGATAGGCGTCATGTGTGCTGAAATTCTTGAAAAGGTTGTTTTCTTGTAAAAAAATTGTTTTTTTTAAGATTGCGGCTTTAAATATGCATTTTAGCGCAAATATGTAATTAAGTTGTAGAGAATTAAAATCCTACAACTTTTATCTCAAACATTTTTTTGTATAACGCTTAGTTTAGCGGTAAGTAGCGATTTTTCTGGTTGTTTTTCACGAAAAGTGTAAAAACAGTCATTTTTCAAGATTTTAGCTTTAGTATGCATTTTACGACAAAAAAGTTTATAATCAAATTTATAGGAAATTGAAAGATCTACAACTTTAATGTAAAGAAGTTTTCTCTACAGAGCCTAGTTCAGCGTGAAAGAGCGATTTTCCTTATTTTGAAGCCAAACTGAGGTTGATTTTCATTTGCGTCTTTCACTCATAATTAAAATAAGGTTATGTTTATTGAGGTTATTTTTTTATTTATTTCTAATGTTGTATTACTAATGTTAGGTTATATATTTAATTATTTGCATTGGCAAGATAAAGTTGGGTGAGTGTTTCACGCCAGATTTTTTTACTTTGTTAATGCATATTTATTATAAATAAAATTATTAAACCACCAGAAACTGTCAAACAATGAGTAAGAACACTTACTATTACAACAAAAATTGGTTTATAGATACTGAAGTCACGAGATTGCCTTTTGCGTGCATAAGGGCTGTGAGGAAAGGAAGTGAAATATTTGCAGTGCTGCCAACTTCAACAGTGAGACACTACTCGTACATTTCACTACCGTGCGATTCCTACATAAATTTTGTAAGCTGTAATTTATTTCGAGAAAATGTTTTCGTCATAAACCTTATAAGAAATAAATGTGACCTGTATTGTCTATAGCTTAATTACATAACTAAAAATGTTTGATTTACTGTAATTACGAATGAATCGCCTTCTTTACTATTGCTTTCACCGGCGTTTTCATTATCAGTCTCTCTAGTATCTACCTAACTGTTTTCTTTTTTTACCAGGTGTCAACAAAACTGTTAAAGAATAGCTTCTTCACGTCCTTAATTTCCTTCTTTATTTTTCGAATTGTGGAAAGAGAAACATCACAGTAGTTAACCGCTCGCTCACTGCTTTTGTTAAGAAGCACGGATAGGCATGTTTGTTAAGCTTCAACTTCACAACATTTTATTACATTGCATGTTAGATTTCGTTCAGCACTGTGAATAGTTCGACCACGTTTTCGAGAAACCGACATTTCTGTTTACGGTAACAGACAGTTATATTCGTACAGTTATAAAAGGTTCCGCGGTATATTGTATATTCTCTGGGTATAGTATAAGTTGTTATGTTTGTCGTACTGAAATTAAAGCAGTCGCGCATGCGCACTGATGCTTTTCCCCCGTACCCCTCGTTGCAAACACGGGTAAACTCGTGACTCAAGTGACTATACCTATCCACAACCACTTGATACGACCCGTACGCAAACGCACTATTAACGTAATTCAGAACCGGTCCCGTAACGTAATTTAACCTAACGTAATCTATCTTGGGTTAAGGTAGTGGTACGACGAAATTCCTGAAAATTTCTAGTGGTACTCAGGCACAAAGAGCCTGGGAATCCCTTGCCGTATTTACTATAAATGTACTTAGTATTCTTCTTAAGGTGCCCTATCCCTAAGGACATTGGCGATCATCATGGCCCACTTTACTCTATCTACTGCTGTCCTGAAAAGCTCTATTGATGTTTTTCCATACCATTGTCGTAAATTTTTCAACCAGGATGTGCGTCGTCTTCCCGATCCCCTTTTGCCCTCCACCTTCCCTTGTATGACCAGCCGCATCAATTCATACTTTTCTTCCTTAGAATGTGACCGAAATATCCCATTTTCCTTTTCTTTATGGTGTTGAGCAGTTCCTTATCCTTCTTCATTCTTCTTAGCACTTCCATACTTAGTATTACAATTTCATATTACCGCTGAAATATATTTTCAAAAATCATAATCGAATTACATGTATTAGGATATAATTATTATAAATGATTAATCGTATCAACGGATGAATTATTAAATAGTATTTAATGGCGATGTAACCGCTATTCTTATAGGTCTATTTGAATAGAAATGTTGCCCACATAATTTTGTATAATGTACTAAAACAAGTAATAACGTAACAAATAATGTATAAATTAACCATTAAATGTGTACTGCCATTGTAACAACGGCTCTTAACGGTTGAAATCGTGGTTAGACCCCCTATTTTATGACCGCGTATTCGTGCGTATGTAATTACGAAGCGAGGATATATTTTACAATTTGCAACGAAACATTGATAGCATATATAGATCAACATTTCACCAAATATTCCAGCTCGGTTCCTATTCGAATTTACGGTTTAAAATTCTATATTAACATCATTTTATATATTTTTACTGTCTCTTGCCTATATGAATATATAGGAAGGAAAGTAGGCCTATTGTTTTCATGTCGATTTTTCACTAAATCTACACTTTTTCAGACCCCTGAACCCAAAAACCATTATTTTAGCGATTGGTGTGTGTGTGGACAAAATATTTCATTAACGGAACATCGTACGAACTTGAAACCTGAAACTTAAGTTAGATACTACTTCTGTACCCGACACGAACATTTTCATCAAAATCGGTCAACTGGAAGTAGTAGTATTCGTGTCATTTTTCACTTTTTTCTTAAGGCGGTTTTTTCTAAAACGGCTCCTACGATTTTTTTAAAAATCGCCTCATGATGTTCCGTTCTTGAGATATTTTGTTCACACACACACACACACACACATACACAGACCAATCGCTAAAAATATGTTTTTTGGGTCCAGGGGGTCTGCAAATGTGTAGATCCGGTGAAAACTCGATTTCGAAAAATCGACTTGAAAACAATAATTTCCTTCCTAATAACTTATATTCATATAAGCAATAGGAAGTAAAAATGTACTAAAAATCGTATATGCGCTTGCGCCAACTGAAGACTGGGGAAGAGTTCCCCTTTTAATTGTCTCTTTGGTATAGTGGGAGCAGCGACAGCGATGATTTACAACTGGATCGAAAGCAGGGGAATAGTATCGATGCACAGGAGTGGGAGAGGCGCAAACATTTCTACCTGAGCAAGTAACGTCCTCAAGTTTTTTTTATGTACTATGTATATGTATATATATATATATTCATGCGAGTATTTACAGCCCCAGCCGTATCTCGCTTCCTAACCACCACCTCTCTTGGTCTTGCCAGTCACCATCGGAAAGCCGCCGCAAAGAAATTGCCTCCTGCACACCTCCGAACTACCCCTCCTTCTTCTACCGGCTGGCGCTTACTCCCATACCCTCTTTGGCCACCTACCATCCTCCTTCCTCTGCAAAAATCATTTTAATTGCTTCTGGCATATGGCATCTATATTTCCTTGAATGCCAATTTTTCTTTTAATTTCAGAATTCGATCGATGCGCGACACACCACAGCTCCGCCTCCAAAAATCCATCTCCACTGCTTTTAGGTGATCCTTCTACCTCTTAGTCAAAACCCACACGTCTGCACTATAGGTAGAAACACTCTCCAGGATATCATGATAAATATTAATCTTCGTCTCCTTTCGTACCTTATCATTCCAAAGTACAGATTTAACTGCCCTATAAATCTTTCGCCTAATTTTTTTTAATTTGTTAAATAACAACTGAAAACTTAACAAGCTGTGAAACATTTAGTTTTCTTAATTTTTGTTGCAACATGTGGTGCAACATACCTTATGTCATATATAAAGAAAAGAACAAACTTTTGTACTAATGTAATTTTATTACAGAAACCAAAATCCAAGACATTTACTTTGCCCAAGTCCGAAAACATTTAAAACCAGGATAAACCTTCGGGGAAACTGAACGTATCGCAGTTCCAATCTATTCTATTAAGATTTCCGTAGAATTTCAATCTTCGTTTTCTAATCGTCTCCATTAATTTTGAACGTTTTCATTGTACACTTCTCTTGGACATTTAATTATTCTATTTCATGTATGAATTAAAAATATTTTGATGCAGTCGGCTTTCAAGTCAAGATACGTGGGTGGGTAAATTAGAAAAGGAATTAATATTTAGAGCACGCTCTTATGTCATACCCTATGCGTGATGCGTGGTGCGTGATGCAGTTTTATTAAATGGATAATACGTGTAGCGACGTACACAACAAACACGCGATTTAACCAACTAAAACTAATTGTGTATTTCTTTACTTTTTCTCACGCAAGAATGTGATAACTTCCTGGTCAGTGAAACTGCTTGATTCTTGATGTACATCTGCTTTTGTCTTATTTATTCACTGATCCTTGGTTACATTGTACCAAAGTCTTGTCCATTAATTTGGTCTGTTTATTTATCTAACAAATTGTAGGTACACTTTTTTTGTTTTTCCTATTTTTAGTGGTTTCAGTTTTATGTAACGGTGCTGGAATTATCTTAAAGGAAATTGTTTTATTTTTTTATGAAGTCGTATTATTATAGTTATGTATTTATTTTTAATCTTTTTCTATAAAAACAAAAATATTATCTTAAGATATCTTACCGCTGTTCTGTAGCAAATCTACTACCACCAATATTATAATAATAACACTTTTATTACTGCTTTGAATATTTCATTTTATTTTATATCTTCTTGTCGTGTCTATCCGATTCGGATGTTGGCAATCATCAGGACTATTTTGACCTTATCAGTCGCAATCCGGAACAATTCCGTCAAGCTCTTACAGAACCAGGTCCTCTAACTGGCCAACCAGGAAATTCTTCTTCTACCAGGATTCCTCTTTCCCTCTATCTTTCCCTGCAAAATGCGTTCGCAGTAGATCATATATTTTTTTATTTTTCATTATATCCCCGAGGTATTGCAGCTTACGGCACTTAACAATTTTGACCAATTCCAGAACCTTATTCATTCTCAACAAAACTTCAACTTTAGTGACTTTCTGCGTCCACGAAATTCTCAATATTCTCCTATACAACCACATTTCAAAAGCCAGAAGCCGGCGTGCAGTTGCCCTGTTCAAGGTCCAAATCTCCACACCATACAGAAGAACAGAGGACACATAGCATCTGAGGACCCCTAATTTGGTGTCCATTGTCAGATCATGGCTCCGAACGTTTATTTTGGACTAGCTACTTATATAAATTATTATTTTCTGTCTGAGTTTTGATGCATCTTCCTTACACTATTACGTTGGTTCATGCACCAACTGATTAAACAATAAAAAAAATTGTTGGTGGCAGTTTTTAAAATTGTCACAACATCTATCATTTTCCGTTATCCGTCCGTCACACCTTGATATCATAAACTACAAGAGATAGCAACAAACGGTTTTCGGATTCGTAATCTACACAAAAGTTAGTAGGCCTGGATTGTGTTTGAAGTTCCGGTTTTGACCGGTAGTCAAGAAATCAAAATCAGAATTGGAAACAAAAAGTGTCATTTGATTTATTTCAAAGATTAGATACAGAAATCATTAGGTTTGAAGTTCCGGTTTGACCGGAAGTTCCCAATAATTGGAAGTCAAGAAATTAAAGTCAGAATCTACAAGAGATAACAATAAACTGTTTTCGGATTCGTAATCTACACAAAAAGTTAGTGGACCTAGTTTGGGTTTGAAGTTCCGATTTAGTTCGGAAGTAGCCCGAAACCGGAATTCAAGAAATCAAAGTTGGAATTAAGAAACAAAAATAGTGTCATTTGATTCCTCTTAAGTAGTAAATACAGAAATCACTAATATTTTTTTCCAATAAGTCAAAGGAAAGCCTTTTTAAAAATTGCCACCAGCCATGAGACGCGTCGGATGATGAAAGTGATTTTTCTTACTCTATGATAATTATAATATGATAAAAATATTTATATACCGGGGTCCCACGAAGAGGTTGCTATTTTTGAATTAATATGCCGGACGTATCGCACACTTTATAGACTGGAAACTTTACAGATAAAAAAATAGATACGTAAAAAAAGTACCCTCGAGTTTCATTGATTAATCAAAACAAAATGGCGGAATAAGAAAATAATGTCAAAAATGAACAACAATCTTGTGGATTGAAGAGGAACTGCTGTTGATAACTGCTCGGCAATTTTTTAAAAACGCTTATGACTGATGTTTGTTTCGTTGCTATCAGTCCATAGGATGAACATCAGTTCGAATAAAGGATAATGAAACAAATTGTGTTCATTAATAATTTATCAATTTCATATTTCTTTCATTTTATTACTGAAGTAACATTGTAACAAATCATCAATTTGAAATGGTTATGCAAATAAAATTACTTTCCGCCATATTTTTTTTTTTTTTTGTTAATCATAAGCAGATGAAACTCGAAGGTAATTTTTTTATATATTTATTTATTATAACTGTAAAGTTTCTAGTCTGTAGAGTGTGCAATACGTCCGGCATATTAATTAAAAAGTAGCAACCTCTTCGTGGGACACCCGATATTTATTTCAAATTAAACAATTTTTAATGTAAATAATAACTTTTAGAACTTTCTTTAGCTTGTTATTTAATAAAAATCAATTAAAATTTAAAGCGGTAATACTCGTACATTGACTACTAGAATTTTACATTTGTTTCATTGTTTTTACAATAATTTTATAAGCGTGTAATTTAAAAAGTAAATAAATAAACACCACTTATGCGAGTGTATGGTTTTATAAAATATACCAGTCGTAGAGTAATTTCACTGAAGATGCACATCTGATTACTTATTATGGTCCGTTGATTAAAAATTCATTTGAGTTCTTAATTTGGCAGAGTAGTTTTTAGTATTACCAACTCGTTTCAGAGGATGACGTTTGGCGAGACAAGAATATCCGAGTGGATGAGTTTGTGTAGGAAAGAATAAAAAATGGAAGGTTGATGAATTAATAGTCTAGAGACGGGAGGGCGTTGGGGCGTTGAAAACGCATCTAACCGTTGGACTGGTGACACACTCGGGTAAGCGTAAGGCAATGCTTTACCGACCATGCAATTCAAAGTTACATATAAAGACTTTACACTCTATAAGTTCTTCGTCTTTTTCATTATTTTTTTCTTCATTATTCACGTAGGAATCAAGGGTCACTTATTTTTATTCTTCTTCATATACTTGCATAACTCCCAGGGTCATTAGACCATCCTCTTTAACGCAACCAAACTTTACATGGAACATGTGTGATGAAGCTTTTACTTCACGTTTCCTTACTCGTCCGGTTCATTTATTTAATGTAAAACTTAATCGTTGTTCGTTCCCAAGAAAAAATATCAACCCCTTTCATTTTTATTTCCCTTACTTTTTCACCCGACCATAAAGTTTTCCTTGCCATGTTAACTCACCTAAATTTTCATGTTCTAGATGTTCTTCATTTCTTATTAAATATTTACCTTCTGATTTTTTTGAAAAAGATAAACGTGATAGGTTTCAGGTTACTGATATGCCAAAAGGAAAGTAGTTTTGAATAACAAGATGCTTCAAAACTCATTGCGTGCTATATGCTACCATTAAGATAGCACATCGAATGACGTGCTATTAGAATATTCGAAAGACGCGGAGTCTTGGACGCTTAATGATTTCATGAGTTTTTTCACTTGAAGGGTTTGCGATGTGGCTCTACAGAAGGATGCTGACAGTCTCCTGGGTGGATCTTGTTTCTAAAGAGGAGGATTGAGACGTATGCAGAAATCAAAAGACGTCATGAACGCGATAAAAATTAGAAATCTCGAGTATTTGGGACTTATAATGCGCAACGAGAAAAGATATGGGTTGCTGAAATCCAAATTACAATGAAGAATAACTGGACAACGTAGCGTGGGGAGAAGATGTATTTCCTGGTTGAAAAATCTGAGAATGTGTTACTCAAAAGAGACAACACAGCTGTTTCGAGTAACTGTGGATAAGGTTCAGATTGTTAATATGTTGGCCAACATCTGGAACGGATAAGAACCTAAAGAAGAAGAAGAAAAAGTAGTATATTCTTAGATTCATTAGTTTGTTTACTTGGTATGTAAGTCTCTTTATGTGCAAACACGAGGTGTAGCAATCAAATTGGAGAAATTTCAAAGGCTTACCAGCTGACTCTTTCAAATTAATTCGCACAATAATACTAATTTATTCTTACAACCAATATCACAATTACTTGAACTTATAGTTTTATATCGCAATGTTTTGTAGCATTGAAAGATTTGTGTATTCTTGCCCATTACAGGCAGTTGGAATGTTAAATTAATTGTACTCGATTTGGTTGTTCCACAGCTACAAAAAATAGTTCTGTTTCTTATTACATGGTCAGTTAATTATATAACTGAAACATTTAAGAACAGACGAGGCAGAGTATAAAAGATACTAGTCAGAGTTATCTCCTCTGAGAGTAATGATTTTAATTATACATCCAGACACTGTGGTGAATGAATGAAGGTGTCATTTCCACGGTGGAAAGTAGATGATTTTCAGAGGGCATGCTGATAAGCATACTTTTCCATTCAGTGAGGGAGTTATGGTAAACTACCTCACTCCTCGTTTCACTTAGCCTCTAGAGGTTCAAGCCAGCTTTGCGGCTGATGACCTACCTAAACAACACTCGAGAGAACTTTATTTTCAAGAGGAAGTTTAGACTTACTTCCTAAAAGCCAAAACAATTGATAAAACATCAGGCCAAGTTGTTTTCGTTTCGTCCATGTATGACTTGTCCACGTGAATCTTCAATCTAAATGTAAACCCAGATATTTAAATTCTTTTTGCTGGATTACTGTACCATTCGAGGTGATCACTGGACATGACAGTTTCTTTAATGTTAATGTTACGTGTGTTGACTTATCCTCGTTAGTCTTCATTCTTCATTTCTTACACCATTCCTGTATGTTTTCAAGAAGGGTTTGTAACTTCTCAAAGGTACATGTCGAAGAAGCAGTTTAGTGTCTATATTACAGGAATTTTGTGGATTAACATGCAATCGTATTTTGTAGTTCTGTTATTATTTTTGTTATTGTAATTCCTATTGGGTTTTATTTTGTGACCTTGGTTTTGAGTCCAGAACATTACATGATAACACCTCTGTAATATAGTACTATTATATTAAAATTACTTTTTCAATTGCATTGTTTCTTTTTGTTGAGGTACATGGAAACATTAGTAATCTGGTTTATAATAACGATTCATGTAATATTAGAATCATGGTAAATATCACAGTTGAACTTTTATAACTCAATTTTTCTGTAATTCGAATTAAATTTAGTTTCACTAGGATTTACTCTTTAATTTACGTTGATATTAGCGACCATAATTCGAATATTCGTAACTCGAACTTCTTGTTTGAGATTTTATTTTAATCGAAATTCTTTTTTTCACGCAAATGTGTACAAAAATATTTGCGTTGCATGGAAGAAGGTGTATTAAATTAGCTGCAAGAAAAACGCCGGGAAAACTTTCCCTCATTAGGTGTAATGATCCGAGAAAAATCAGATTAATTAGCGATGCAACATGGTCATGCCGAATTGAAAGCAAGTAGTAGAAAACTTGAGAAAAATAAAAATCGACATGGAATCAGTCGTTCAAAAGTTTATTTGTGAAGAAAATGCCTTAGTTTCTAACGAAGGCTACTAAAATTACAAGCTTCTTCTTCTTCTTCTTCTTCTTCTTCTTCTTCTTCTTCTTCTTCTTCCTTTCTAGGATTAGGCATCTCTGCCTGTTCCAAACTTATCAAATATGCCCATCTCTTTTGCGGGCGTCCTTGTTCTCTCTTTCCCTCCGGTTTATGGTCTGTATTTATAATGTTCGCTTAGCTATCCTATCCTGTCGTTTATAGAGAAGATATTAAGTTCTTTCAATACCTCGGTATTCCTGTAACGATCTTCTCTACTAAAGTCCAGTCTCTCTTAGTTTGCTCCTAATGTAAACAAATAATGACGTCACTGAGCATGCGCATTATATCAAAATGTGTACACGTTGATTAAAAAGTAACAACAAAATACTTTTAAAAGTATTTTTCTAAATTAAATTGTTAGGCCTACATCATATCATGACTGATATTTTAAGTACTTTAAGTACGTATAATTTAAAACATAGTTAACTTAATAGGAATACGACATCCGTAAAGTCTCAGACTCTAGCGTGCACCCTGTAGTAGGTGGTTTTTGTTTGTTGACAGTAGGAGCAAACTAAGAACGGCTGAACTGTATACCCATTCGTATGTCGAAGAAATTTCATTTCAGATGCTTACAATCTACTCTCCTCTCACTTTGATAGTACCCAAGCTTCACTGCCATAGAGGACGGTCGGCACTGCTATTGTTTTATAAAATCTCAAAAAAAAAAATTTAAATTACAAGCAATCAATATCATTTTCCCTAATTAAAAGTTACAGCGCAGAAGATTTTTTAATGCCATTACAACAGAATTATTACTTTCTCTTGCCTATATGAATATATTGGAAGGAAAGTATTGTTTTCAAGTCGATTTTTCGAAATCGAGTTTTCACCGGATTTACACATTTTCAGACCCACTGAACCCAAAAAGCATGTTTTTAGCGATTGGTCTGTGTTCGCGTGGATAAAATATCTCAAGAAGGGAACATCGTACGAAGTTGAAACTTAAGTTAGGTTCTACTTGAGGGCCCGACACGAACATTTTCATCAAAATCGGTCGACCGGAAGTAGTAGTTTATTCGTGTCATTTTTTACTTTTTTGCTCAAAAACGGTTCCTACGATTTTTGTAAAAAAATTGCTTCATTTACTACATTTTTTATGCTCTACAAGATAGAGTAGGCGCCATGTCTGCTGAAATTCTTGGGGGGGGGGTTGTTTTCTCGTAAAAAATGGTTTTTTTTTAAGATTGCGGCTTTAATATGCATTTTAGCGCAAAAATGTATTAATAAAAGTTGTAGAGAATTTAAAACCCTAACAACGTTCATTTCAAACATTTTTTGTATATCGCTTAGTTTAGCGGTAATCAGCGATTTTCTGTTTTTTCCTCACGAAAACTTGTAAAACATCGAATTTTTAAGATTTGAGCCTTATTATGCATTTTACGACAAAAGTGTATAAACAGTGTTTATAATAAAATTTATAGGAAATTAAAAGACCTACAACTTTTATTCAAAGCATTTTTCTCTGCTGAGCCAAGTTTAGCGTTAAAGAGTGATTTTCCGTATTTTTAAGCCAAACTGAGGTTGACTTTCGTTTTCCATCATTCACTAATAATTAAAATTATGTTATATTGGTCACTATTTACATTGGCAAGAGAAAGACGTGTGTGTTTTACACCAAATTTTTTTTTAAATGTTTAACATTTTTGTTTAGGTCAACAGCCAATTGTTATTTAGGCTGGTTTGAACCTCCAGAGGTTTTATGTTGTAAGTTAAAACATGGAGTGAGGTGGTTTATTATAGGTTGAAGAGTATGCTTATCAGCATGCCAGGCCCTCCGAAAAGTTACTCTACTTTCCACCCTGCAAATGACACCTTCACTTCATTCACCACAGGGTCTTGTTGTTTAGTAAAATTGATTACACTTAGAGAAGATAACTCTGACTAGTTTCTTTTACACCTCTACCTTTTATGTTCTTAAATAGTTCAGTCATATTTGGCTGATTAAGTGATAAGAAACATAACTATTTTTTGTACCACTGGAACCAACAGATCGAGTGCAAATAATTTAACACTCCACCTGCCCGTTATGGGCAATGTTTAACATTATCTTTAAAAATCGATCAAAATTCTATAGTTTTGTTCTGAATTTGGAATTTTCTTTAACTTGAATTAATACCATATTCCCTACGCGATTCGAGTTATAGAGATTCAATTGTATTAGCTAATTAAAGAGACTATTAGCAATTTCTGTCAGCAAGAATCTTTATTACTTGTCGGATGTTCTCACGGTAAACCTTATTATTAAATCGCTAGACATAATCGGTCTACCTTTCATTGTATGGAAGTATGTTGTTGAATATAAAATAAAAATTGTACACGGCCTAGTTGAGACGACGACTACGACAGCTGTCCGTCTGGGTTTCTGTATGTCTTTTTAGTCAGTAAGTTATCCATTATAATATGTTTCAAGGCCAAGGTTAACTGTACATGTAGGCTATATAAAATCAACCCGCACCGTTCAGCTT
Organism: Catonia carolina; assembly: GCA_035578175.1. NCBI lineage: Eukaryota > Metazoa > Arthropoda > Insecta > Hemiptera > Achilidae > Catonia > Catonia carolina. Next base: position 41,396,486 of record JAQMRL010000006.1, on the reverse strand, counting down.
AACTAACACACGTGCATTAAAATGCATGTTACACCTGTTTGTCAAGTCTAAACAACGTTCTCATATAGTACAAACACACACATTTAAATGTTTAAACAGATTATTGTTCTCCTGTTCTGTAAAAAAAGCTTTATAGGGTGGTAAAAAAATAAATTTGTGTATTTTTTATCCTTAATGTGTCCATACAGGTTTAGAAGAGATGGGAGATTTAAAAGTAGGCAACGAAAACATGTAGGAATTTAGGGAATTCGGGTCTTTTTCGTTTTCTGTATGCCACTATCAAATCCGAATTCCCTGAAGGTTACATAATTCTCCAACTTCTGCGTCTGGCGCGCCAAGCTGACTAGCAATATTCCTGCATAATGTCAAATCCACTCCCATTTCACAGTTAGTTACTATGAATTTTTTATGTTAGTCTACTATGAATTTTGTTGAGTTACTTAATAATATTCGGACGGAGAAAGATGCTGCAGAGTTCCTTCAGGAAAGGGAGTTATTGCATAACCCAGAAATTGTGACAACTACAATGTCTATCAAACACTCACGCGACTTTATTTTCCCAATGTAAATAATTAAAAAATATAACGTTATAGTAATGTAATAATAGCAAAATAAAACAATCAAAATACGAAATAAAACAACAGAACTTGTACTGTTATACTGGGACTGGGAAGGACTTGTGTACGCGTGCGTGAGTGTGTTAGTCTCAGTATGAGTATTCAGTAAGGTAGGGAGTGGGAGAATTGCACACGTGTGCAACCTTTACAGAGAATCCGGATTTGATAGTGGCATAAAAAGAACGGTAAAGACCTGGGAATTCTGTTACTAAGGAATAAAATAACAAAGGATGGTAGAACCAAAAGTGATATCAAAAGTAGAATTACTCCAGCTAGAACGGCTTTTAGTATGAAAAACAGCTGACTTTTTATCTTTAATGTGTATACGGGTTAAGAAGAGATGGGTGATTTAAAAGTAGGCAACGAAAGCATATAGGAAATTGGGGAATTCAGCTATCTAGGGAGTAAAATAACAAAGGATAGTAGAAGCACAAGTGATATCAAAAGTAGAATTACTCAAGCTAGAAGGGGCTTTGAAATGAAAAACAGTTTACTTTTTATTTTTATAGTGTATACAGGTTTAGAAGAGATGGGATGTATATAAAAGGAGGCAGCGAAAACGTACAGGAAATTGGGGAATTCTACTATCAAGGGAGTAAAATAACGAAGGATGGTAGAAGCACAACTGATATCAAAAGTAGAAGTGCTCAAGCTAGAAGGGCCTTTGAATTGAAAAACAGCTTACTTTTTAAACCTTATAGTGTATACAGGTTTAGAACACATGGGATATTTAAAAGTAGGCAACGAAAATATACAGGAATTTAGGAAATTCTGTTATCTAGGGAGTAAAATAAAAAAAGGATGGTAGAAGCACTAGTAATATCAAAAGTAGAATGTTCAAGCTAGAAAAGCCTCTGAAATGAAAAACACCTTACTGACTACAAACATTGACTTACAGATTATGAAAAATTCCCTTAAACACTATGTTTGGAGTGTAGCGTTATACGGGAATGAAACGTGGGTGATAAGGGCTGTAGAAAAGAACAGGATAGAAGCTTTTGAAATGTGGTGTTACAGGAAAATGTTAAAGATTAATTGGGTGGACAAAATAAGTAATTTAGAGGTTCTTAGATGAGTGGATGAAAGAAGAAGTACATGGAAGCATCTTATCAGAAGAAGAGATAGGCTAGTGGGGCATATCTTAAGCCATCCATATATTGGTCTACCAATAATAGAAGGTAATATTGAGGGATTGAATTTTAGGACGAGGCAAAGGTTAGAATATATTAAGCAAATTACAAAAGATGTCCTACATCTTTTGTAATTTGCTTAATATATTGTAACCTTTACAGTTTGAGTGTTACAGGTATGTAGATATGAAACGACTTGTGCAAAATTGAACAGCTTGTAGAACTGCATCAAACCTGTCGAGAGACTGATGACAATAAAATTGTTCTTAAATTGAGCATATCGCAACGTACACACATTTGGGATAAAAAAATTATACATAATTTAAGTAGAAAATTTCTTTAAGGTGTATTGGTTTTTGAATTGTTAAAAAGGACAGTTGTGTCGAGATGTTTAGAGGCATCTTACTTCTGACAATATTCATTGAAAAGCCTATTTCCTGTTCTGTCAGTACTAAAGGATGTAGTGTCCATTTCTATTGTTTATTACTGTACTTGTAACTAATTTGTATGTGGGTTTGATGATTGGAATATTTAATTGATAATTAACTTAGCAGTACTAGTCACGTATCGTGTTTTACGGGATGTTGATAATATTACCAAGAATCACTAGTATACCTACTGAATAGAAATTGATTTTTTTCACCAATACAGTCATTCGGAAAGGGCGCTCATTTTTTCGTTTTCGCTTTCTATCGATAGTTTAGGTTAAATATTGTTTTATTAACTTTCTTTTGCCTATATGAATATATAAGAAGGAAAGCATTGTTTTCATGTCGATTTTTCGAAATTGAGTTTTCACCGGATGTACACATTTTAAGACCCTGTGAACCCAAAAATCATGTTTTTAGCTATTGTTCTTGATTGTATACGTGTCTCTGTGTCTTTGAACAAAATATCTCAAGAACACAACATCGTACGAACTTGAAACTTAAGCTATATACTACTACCGGACCCGACTAGAACATTTTCATCGAAATCGGTCAACCGGAAGTAGTAGTTTGTTCATGTCATTTTTCACTTTTTTGCGATTTTCTCAAAAACGGCTCCTACGATTTTTTTAAAAAATCGCCTCATGTACTACATTTTTTATGCTCTACTTGGTAGGGTAGGCGCCATGTCTTATTTCTTGGAAAGGCTGTTTTCTCGTAAAAAATTGTTTTTTAAGATTGTGGCTTTAATATGCATTTTAGCATAAAAATGTATATAATAAAAGTTGTGGAGCATTTAAAAACCTACAACTTTTATTTCAAACTTTGTTTTTTTATACTGCCTAGTTTAGCGGTAATTAGTGATTTTCTGGTTTTTTTTTCATAAAAATGTGTAAAAAAAAATCAATTTTTTTTTAATTTTAGCCTTAAAGATGCATTTTACTACAAAAGTGTATTTATAATCGAATTTATAGGGAATTAAAAGATCTACAACTTTTATTTAAAGCATTTTTCTCTACAGAGCCTAGTTTAGCGTGAAAGAGTGATTTTCCGTATTTTTAAGCCAAACTGAGGTTGATTTTCATTTTGCATCATTCACTCACGATTGAAATAAGGTTATGTTTTATTGTTAATGTTTGGTTATATTGTTAATTATTCGCATTGGCAAGAGAAAGTTGTGTGAGTGTTTCACACCAGATTTTTTTTATCCCTAATGTGTGTACGTTGCAATCAGTTCAATTCAGAACATTAGCTATCACATGACCCAACGAGTTGAGGATAATAGGTATGACGTGTAAATGAGGTGGTCTTGTACAGACCCAGGTCGATCATTGCTGAGAAAGTATGGTTAATTAAACCCTAACCATCAAAGTATACCGGTAACCACTATCTAGTATCCAAATCCGTATAAAAGTAAACTACCTTTACGAGTATTTGAACCAGGAACTTTCATCTCCGAAAATCAACTGTTGAGCTGGTGACTCGTGGCGACGACTTTACGTTTAGACCAACCCGGTGGGTTAAACCGATTTTAATGCGGGTTTTACGTTAGGTATTGTTTGCGGACTTGTTTTTAGTTAGATTTCTCTGTACCAATACTGACCGCACAGAGGTCCTCCAGTAGAGTTTTTATAATTTTATTTTTGATTGATCGCCTCCTCATTTCCTCTTGTATTTCGTTACGCCCCGAAAAATTTCCACTCTAGCCAGGGAGGCGGCCGGCCTAAGCCATTAACTTTCTCGATTAATTTAACCTCAAACATCTAAGTACACCGTCTTATATTCGAATACATATAAAAGTAACTACATTCACTAGCATTAGAACCAGGTACCTTCGTCTCCGAAATCAGCTGTTCAACAACTAACTTGGACCGACAACTTTACCTCTAGTTCCAGACCAATCCGGTTGGTCAAATATTGTTAAAGAACAAAATTTTATAGATACTGAAGTCACGAGATTGCCTTTTGCGTATGGATGGGCTGTGAGGAAGGGATGTGAAAATATGCCACTGCTGCCAACCTTAACTGTGAGACACTACTCGTACATTTTACTTCTGTGCTGTTTCTACATACATTTTGTAAGCTGTGGTTTATTACGAAAAAATATTTTCTTCATAAACCTTATAAGAAATAAATGTGATCTGTAATATTGCCGATAGCTTAATTACATGATTATAAATGTTTGGTTTGCTCCAATTACCACCTTATTATTGGTGTAATTACTACCTTATTCCAATGGAATAAAATTTTCTATGAATGAATCGCCTTCTTTACTATCGCTGTCACCGGCGTCTTCACCATCATTCTCACTAGTATCTAACCGTTTCTTTTTTTTACCAGGCATCAACGAAACTGTTAAAGAATATTTTCTTTATGTCTTTAATTTCCAATTTTTCGAATTGTGGAAAGAGAAACATCACAGTAATTAGCCACTCGCTCATGGCTTTTGTGAAGAGGCAGGGAAAGGCATTCTGGTAAAGCTTCAACTTCACAGCATGTTATTACACTGCATATTAGATTTAGTTCAGAACTGTGAATAGTATACCCACGTTTTCGAAAAACTAACATTTCTGTTTACGGTCACAAACAGTTATATTCGTACAGTTAACGTACAAAAGGTTCCACGATATACTGTATAAATTCTCTGGGTATAGTATTAGTTGTTATGTTTGTTGTACTGAAATTGAAGCAGTCGCGCATGCGCACTGATGCTTTCCCCCCTTTACCTTTCGTTGCAGACTCGTGACTCTAGTATCCATAGATACACAAATTTCCACTAATCTGAATCAGCTCCATATGAGATTTCTCCAAAAATGAAGTGAAAAATTTTTTTAAGATCGTTGGTTCTAATTTTTTTCGCTAATATTCTCCGGAAGTACGTTGTAAAATTTAGGTTTAAATATTTCATAATGTATTTGTTACATAGATAAATTATTTTTTAACTTTCTTGCAATATACCTATGATTTCCCTTCCGGATTTTCCCTGTTTAGATAAGAGATTGTTAACTATTTGTCTTAATTAGACGTTGTATTGAAATTTTTATGTAATTAACAAGCACCAAAGATTTCAGGGACATTCTGTATAAATAATAGTTAAGTTACGTACGTAATATTGTACATAATAGAGACATGTGTCTTTTAAAAGAAGACATCGTAAAAATGTCAATGTATTCTCAGAGTATTGTATTATGCTCTTACGCTTTTGAAGGCGTATACTAACACAACAGTTTATTTACTTTTTGTACCTGTTGAATTTAATGTATTCATTAATAACACCTGTATTAATAGACAGATAAAATTTTTGTATGAGTCATACATAGGCTTAGGGTGCCTACACCATTTGTAGATGTTATTTCTGTTCCATTATTGAAAAGAATATTTTTTTTTTTACTACCTAGCACTTGAATTTGTAAAATTATTGAAAAATTTGGTCTGAACTCTCACACGACTTTATCTTTCCAAAGCAAATAATAAACAATATATCCTAACATTAGTAATAAAACATAAAAATTAACAAAAAACTAACCTCAAAAAATATAACCTTATTTTAATCTCGAGTGAATGATTCAAAATGAAAATCAACCTCAGTTTGGCTTAAAAATACGGAAAATCTCTCTTTCACGCTAAACTAGGCTCTGTAGAGAAAAATTCTCTAAATAAAAGTTGTAGATCTTTTAATTTCCTTTAAATTTGATTGTATACACTTTTGTCGTTAATCGATTTTTTCACATTTTCGTGAAAAAACCAGAAAATTGCTAATTACCGCTAAACTAAGCGTTATACAAAAGAATTTTGGGAATAAAAGTTGTAGGTTTTTAAATTTTCTTTAACTTTTATTACATACATTTTCGCGCTAAAATGCATATTAATGTTGCAATCTTTAAAAAAAACCATTTTTTACGAGAAAACAGCCTCACCAAGAATTTCAGCAGACATGACGCCTACCCTATCTTGTAGAGCATAAAAAATTTAGTAACTGAGGCGATTTTTAAAAAAATCGTAGAAGCCGTTTTTGAGAAAATCTCACGTGACAAAATAACACGAATAAACTACTACTTCCGGCTGACTGATTTTGATGAAAATGTTCATGTCGGGTCCTCTTGTGGTATCTAACTTCAGTTTCAAGTTTCAAGTTCGTACGATGTTTCGTTCTTGAGATATTATGTTCACACACACTCACAGATCAATCGCTAAAAACATGTTTTTTGTGGGTTCAGGGGGTCTGAAAACGTGTAGATCCGTAGAAAACTCGATTTCGAAAAATCGACATGAACACAATACTTTCCTTCATATATATTCATGTAGGCAAGAGAAAGTAAAAACACATTAACCTCAAAGTAAAATTTTCTTTGCACAATACCTTCCTTATTTTATTGAAATTGTTCTTGCTTTTCCGAATTGTAGCTTTGATTTCTTCAGTCCAGTCATTATTAAACAATTGTTCCCAAATATTCGTATTTTTTGGACTTTATCAACCAGTTCGTCGTGAATTTTTAAGCTTTTGCTATTGTTATGTTCAGTAATCTATTACTGTGAAACGTAAACTTTGTCAGAAACAGATGACTACATAAGATGTCATAAAAATTATGTTTGCTCCAAAATTAAGTATCGCAAACTAGTTTCCAATTTTTGTATTTGTAAGCAATTTTGCCATGGTTACACCCGCCTATTTATTTCACAAATACTATAGTACTTTATAAACGTCTGTTAAATATAATGTACTCATTTGTTTTCTTTATTTTACAGTTCGAGTTCCAGATTTTACAACGTCTGATTGTAAACCTTGAATGTATTTTTATAACAAACACAAAGAAAGAAAATCGTAAATTAAGAGACGTTTTATATTATACTGTTGACGTTGGAAATCCAGGTGCGAGGTGCTCCGATCATTATGACTTTGACTTCTGGAGACATAACAAAATCTTGTAAGTATAACGATTTGCGTTAGTGGGTATTTCTTTATTTTTTTTATCCATTTACGTCCAGATGGAGTTTTTGTTCTGTATTATGAAACCGTCTGAATTCTTTTATAATTTTTAAAATAGGTATAAAAGAAAATGTCTGGCAAACCATAATAAATTTGTCCTAATCATTTACAAGTTGTAAATTTGACTAATGTTGTGTCCTGTTTTTGATGGATAGACTATTCATCACAAAGGTAAATTGACGTGAGGTTTATTCTCTTGCCTATATGAATATATAGAAAGAAACGTATTGTTTTCATGTCGATTTTTCGAAATCGAGTTTTCACCGGATCTACACGTTTTCAGACCCCCTGAACCCAAAAAACATGTTTTTTGCTATTGGTCTGTGTGTGTGAGAACAGAATATCTCAAGAACGGAACATTGTACGAACTTGAAACTTAAATTACATAGTACCACTACCGGACCCGACATGAACATTTTCATCAATATTGGTCAACTGCAAGTAGTAGTTTATACGAGTAATTTTTCACTTTTTTGGATTTTCTCAAAAACTGGTCCTACGTTTTTTTTAAATCCCCTCACTTACCACATTTTCTATGCTCTACAAGATAGGGTAGGCGCCATGTCTGCTGAAATTCTGATTGCGACTTTAATATGCGTGTTAGCGCAAAAATGTATCTAGTAAACGTTGTAGAGAATTTCAAATTCTCCAACATTTTCCTCATGTTTCTTCATGTTCCAACATTTTTTTGTATAACGCTTAGTTCAGCGGTAATTAGCGATTTTCTGTTTTTTTCTCACGAAATCATGTAAGAAATCGATTTTTTTTAAAGATTTCAGCCTTATTATGCATTTTACGACAAAAAAGTATAATCAAATTTATAGGAAATTAAAAGATTTACTACTTTTATTTAGAGCATTTTTCTCTACAGTGCCTAGTTTAGCGTAAAAGAGTGATTTTCTGTATTTTCAAGCTAAACTGTGGTCGATTTTCACTTTACGTCCTTCACTCATGATTGAAATAAGATTGTTATGAGGTTGATAAGATTGTTATGAGGTGGATGATTGTTATGAGGTTAGTTTTTTGTTTATTTCTAATGTTTTATTACTAATGTTAAGTTATATTGTTAATTAATTACATTGGCAAGAGAAAGTTCAGTGAGTATTTAAGACCAGATTTTAGAGTAGTTTTACGGTAATTGGTGATTTTCTGGGGTACAACGCGACAATAGCATGTTGAAAGTTGAACTTTTAAGCAAATTGAAATTAATTAAACCTAAATTTAATACGTATAAGTAGATGAACTGGCAAAGGCAACCAATTGTACTGTACAGTGCTACGATTGTCGCCGTACCACTGTAACCTGAATCATAATGAGTTAGTATGGCCTCAAGGGAAGTTTTACGTGATTTCAAATAATAAGACATTTAAAGTTCAAAAAAGTAAGTAAACTTTTGAAAATCGGGATTTCTGAAGTATTGGTGGATAAGTAGAAAAACTGTGTAGTTCTCGTGGAAAAGGAGGAGAAACGCATGTGGGGTTTAAATTCTTTGAGCGAAGTTTAGGTTAGAAAAATTTGTAAATTTGGAACATGATTGAAGTAGTGACACCGAGGATGATGTGTCATCTGATGAAGTTTTATCGGGTGTGGACAATTACAATAAGGTAACTTGTACTTTGTTTAAGTAACTTTGTTAAGTAACTTTGTTTTAAGTACTTTGTGTAAGTACTTTGTTTACAATTAACTACCTTAAGGCTTTTTTTCAGCCGTGCGGAGCAGGGAATCTTCAAAGGGCTAAGTACCCTGAAAGATACCATCGCACGCGCGATGGTTATGTGGGATTTTTACTCACTAAACCTAACCGCCCCTTCTCTACACCGGGTGCCGGACCCGCCTAAAAAGGCATTAATCAATACCCGGTGTGCCCTGGGAAAAAACCCTGACCCCCTTACATGACACCCAGTCTCTTAGGGCTTACTGGCCATCCAGCCGAGGCTCGATGACCGGACCTGCTAGATTACCCGACCCAAACTGTAAATGGAGGACTACAATAACCCGAAATGTATATCGAAATAAACCCCAACCTTAACCCCTGACCCATAGGCTTTACTGACGGTTCATCAACCGATAAACCGTCACACCTGAAGTTCCACACTCACACTCATGCCAAATTTTTACCTTCACATCTACAATTTTCTTTACTGTAACTGAAAGGGCGAGGGACCCGAGAACTATGGTCCTAAGCCCCCCGTAACAACAAGCATGGACTCTACTTTCAAATAATTGGGAATGAAGATGAACACGCTTCATCGCCGCTCCCGATGCAACTACCTTAAGGAAACCCTGACCCCTTTACATGACACCCAGTCTCGTAGGGCTTACTGGCCATCCAGCCCGACAAATAAATCTTTATAGTAATAATTATTATTATATAATTATAGTAATAAGAATGTAAATTAATTATTACAAAATTAAAAATTGTAAATTTCCTGTGCAACGAATAAATCTTTATAGTTACAAATAAATCTTTATAGTAATAATTATTATTATATAATTATAGTAATAAGAATGTAAATTAATTATTACAAAATTAAAAATTGTAAATTTCCTGTGCAACGAATAAATCTTTATAGTTACAAATAAATCTTTATAGTAATAATTATTATTATATAATTATAGTAATAAGAATGTAAATTAATTATTACAAAATTAAAAATTGTAAATTTCCTGTGCAACGAACGATACTTTTTCGGATGGATCGCGCTACGTAATATTACTTTCTCTTGCCTATATGAATATATAGGAAGGAAAGTATTGTTTACATGTCGATTTTTCGAAACCAAGTTTTCAGTGGATCTAAACTTTTTCAAAACTTTTGAGCCCAAAAACATATTTTTAGGGATTGGTCGTGTGTGTGAACAAAATATTTCAAGAACGGAACATCGTACGAACTTGAAACCTGAAACTTAAGTTAGATATTACTACCGGATCCGACAGGAACATTTTCATCAAAGTCGGCCAACCGGAAGTAGTAATTTTTTAATCGTGTAATTTTTCACTTTTTGCGATTTTCTCAAAAGCTGCGTCTACGATTTGTTTAAAAATCGTTTTTCATTTACTACATTTTTTATGCTCTACATTACAAGAAAGGTAGGCGCCATGTCTGCTGAAATTCTTGGGGAGGCTGTTCTCTCGTAGAAAAAAATGGTTTTTTAAGATTGCGTCTTTAATATGCATTTTAGGGCAAAAATGTATGTAATAAAAGATGTAGACTAATTTAAAAATCTAAAACTTTTATTTCAAATATTTTTTGTATAACGCTTAATTTAGCAGTAGGTTAATTAGTGATTTTCGGTTTTTTTTCTGTAAAATTATTTTATTTTATGTAAAAAATGGATTTTTTAAGATTCCGGCCTTAGGTATGCATGTATTTTACGACAAAAGTGTATAAAATTAAATTTATAGAAAATTAAAAGACTTACAACATTTATTTTTAGCATTTTTTCTACAGAGCCTACTTTAACGTCAAAGAGTGATTTTCCGTGATGCCAAACTAAGGTTTATTTCATTGAGCGTCTTTCACTCATGATTAAAATTAGATTATATTTTTTGGGATCCACCGGGTTGGTCTAGTGGTAAAGTCGTCGCCGTGAGTCAGCTGTTTAACAGCTGATTTTCGGAGACTAAGTATCCTGGTTCAAATCCTAGTAAAGGTAATTTTTTATGCGAATTTGAATATTAGACGGTAGTTAACGGTGTACTTTGATGGTTGGGGTTTAATCAACCATACTCTCCCAGGAATAGCCGGCCTGAGTCTGTGCAAGACTAAACCTAATTTACACGTCATACATATCACCCTCATCTCATTAGGTCATAAGGTTGCTTATTGTTCTGAATTAAACAATTTCAATGTACACACATTACGGGAAAAAATTTAAAAAAAAATTTGAGGTTAGTGTTTTGGTTTTTTTTTTAATGTTTTATTACTAATATTAGGTTGTATGGGTCATTATTTTCATTGGCAAGAGAAAGTCGTGTGAGTGTTTGCACGAGATTTTCAAAGGGTTTTTGTCGGGGATTTTTCCAGTGATTTGTAGCAAATGTTATAAATAAATATACCGTTTTCTTCTGAATGATTTACTATACAATATTAGCGAAAATATTTCATAAGATGTTTTAAACTTCCCCCCATCGTTAATGTATTATTTATTGAGAACTGTTTTTCAAATCAAAATATTTACTGAAAATAAATTTATTTCGAACTTAAAATAAATGTGTGATAAAGGTGAGGACTATATAATTATTTTGTTAGTGGAACTTTGACACATGATAGGAACAAATGGAAATGACATCATCAAAGCGGAAATCAGTTTTATTGACGGAAACGCATCGTTATTATACCTACATTAAATTTTTTAAAAACATTCATTTTATTTTTATTATTATTATTTTTTACAAAAGCTTTTTAAATTGAAAAAATAATCGACCGAAAGAGTTAAAAAACTGTATCGAGTTATTAGATATTGTTTAAATATTCAAAACCTTGGAATTCTGAAAAAAATATATAGTGTATTGCCTTTTGTTTGTAACGTTTTATTTAATAAATTACGAACTAAATACGGTGTAGTATTTTTTTAATGCAATTTTTTTGTTTTCTGTTGACGTCATTTTATTTGATAGCATGCGGGAATGGTTGTTTGTTTATAAATACTGAACTGTTTTTTGTCAAAAGGTTTAAATTAAATTTTTTTTTTTTTTTTTTTTATTTAACGTCGCATCAACTGCAATGGTCATTAGCGACGACGTTGGGGTGGAACTTTATGCGATGTAGGATGAAATGATTTTTTGTAACGTATGAAAATATGCCATGCCTGAGTGGGATTCGAACCCAGGACCGCATGATGAAAGGCGAGCACGTTACCAACTGCGCCAATGCGGCCAAATAACAAATTAAATTTGTTATAAATATTCCATTAGTAGTTATGTAAAACTATACTATCCTATCAGTTAGCCTAATGGTAATTTATACTTTCTCTTGCCTATATGAATGTATATGAAGGAAAGTATTGTTTTAATGTCAATTTTTTGAAATCGAGTTTTCACCTGATATATACGTTTTCAGACCCCCTGAACCCAAAAACTTCTTTTTATCGAGTGGTCTGTGTGTGCGCGCGCGCGCGCGCGTGTGTGTGTGAACAGAATATCTCAAGCCGGAATATCATACCAACTTGAAACTTAGTTAGATACTACTAGAGGACCCGACACGAACATTTTCATTAAAATCGGTCCACCGGAAGTAGTAATTAATTTGTATCATTTTTCACTTTTCTGCAATTAACTCAAAAACTGCTTTTACGATTTTTTTTTAAATCGTTTTATTTACTAAATTTTTTATGTTCTACAAGCTAGGGTAGCCGCCATGTCTGCTGAAATTCTTGGAGAGGCTGTTCTCTCGTAGAAAAAAATGTTTTTTTAAGATTGCAGCCTTAATATACAGTTTAGTGCAAAAGTGTAGGTCTATGTAATAAAAGTTGTTGAAAATTTAATAACTACAACTTTTATTTCGAACATTTCTTTGTATAACCATCAGTTTAGTGGTAATTAGTGATTATCTCTTTTTCTTCGTGAAAATCTGTAAAAAATGGATTTTTAAGATGCCGGGGTTCGTATGTATTTTACGACAAAAGTATATTATATAATCAAATTTATAGGAAATTAAAAAACCCTTTAACTTTTATTATTAAGCATTTTCCTCTACAGAGCCTAGTTTAGCGTCAAAGCGTCATAGAGGGATTTTTCGTATTACTTACCCAACTAAGGTTGGTTTCCATTTTGCATAATGTACTCATGATTAAAATGAGATTATGTTTTTGAGGTAAGTTTTTTTTTTATTTCTAGTGTTTTATTACTAATGTTAGGTTATTCTGTTCATTATTTGCATTGGCAAGTGAAAGTTGTGCGAATGTTGCACACCAGAGTTTTAACTATAAAATCTGCTTCCGAGAGATTACCCTGAAGTTTTTTAATCTTTTTACATTCCCAAACAGATTGAGTCCTAAAAATCGGCAATTGTATTCTATAAGTGATCCTACAGTAATTCAAACCTCCATTTCGACCAATTACTCCTAAAGGTAGCGTTTGTGTAACTAATTTAAAACAATACATATTATTCCGCTAACTTCCTAATTAGCTGTCTTCTTCTTTTTCTTCTTCTTCTTCTTCCAAACGAGGATTAGGCCGCAGCCTGTTCCTAACTCACACACTATCTATCTATCTCCATCTTTACCTAGGTCTACCGACTTCCCTTTTCCCTTCTGGAGCACATCCAGTGCGCCTGCTTAGGTATCCTGTGATCTGACACCCTTTCCATGTGCTGCCTCCAACTTTGGCGATAATCCTTTATCTTTTCGTTCAAGTTGTAAATACCCATTTCTAACCTTATTTCCTTATTCGTTATTCTGTCGAATGGGTACATTCCTTAGTCCTCCGCAGAAATCTCATTTCTGCCGTCTGGATTCTCCGCTCTTGGGTTTTTGTTGTTGTCGATGCCTCTCTCCCATAAAAAAAATAACTGGAGCTGCCGTAACTCTATAGAACTTAAGTTCCGTGACTTTTCTCGTTCAAAGTCCCTAAGATCTGCTTATAGTTCCGCATATCCTCTGGAATTTGCTCTATATTCAAATCAGAATCAAATCTACGTCACACCCTAAATAACGAAAGTGAGATACTCTCTCTATGCCGGTATTAAACAGCTGTATTTCTGAATATCAGTTTCATCATTCTGATAGTAAAACCTTCAAAAAGTAACATGTGGTATAAAAGTGGGAATATCAATAAATAAATTTGAAATTTGTTAAATGAAGCCCTCTGAGGTTAGCAGTAAGCCCGCGCTTAGCGCTGGTGTAATTGCTTGTAATAATTATACACACACACACACACACACACAGAGAATCTTCATTATCTGTATAGTAAAATTACAATGAAGTAGAGTCGGGAGCAATAAAATGTTAATTTATTCTCCGTCATGCACTGACAGGCGGTAGAACTAACAAACTCTTTATGTGTGCATAAACACTGTAGTTACTTTTATTTGAATTATCTCTGAACGTGTGCGTATATTAAACGTAGGAGGTGTCTGACCTCAGGTACAAAATTTATACGCCATGTCATTTACAACTCATCTATTGGTAAGCGTAGGTTGGATGGCAGACAGGATTTTACATAATCTAACATTCAATAAAGCAATAATCGTTGAAGCAAATAAATAGAAATAGTGTACTCGTGTACGTTTATATGTAATGAATAAGGTAATGATGATAGGCTATGTGTTTCGCTGTATTGTAATCTGTAGGTAAAAATCTGGTGTGAAACACTCACACAACTTTCTCTTGCCAATGCAAATAATTAGCAATAAACCTAACATTAGTATTAAAACATTAGAAATGAACAAAAACTAACCTCAAAAACATAACCTTATTTTAATCATGAGTGAATGACGCAAAATGACAATCGAACTCAGTTTGGCTTAAAAATACGGAAAATCACGCTTTCACGCTAAACTAGGCTCTGTAGAGAAAAATGCTCTAAACAAAAGTTGTAGATCTTTTAATTTTCTATAAATTTAATTATATACACTTTTGTCGTAAAATGCATACTAAGATCGAAATGTTAAAAAAATCGATTTTTCTCACGTTTTCGTGAGAAAAAAACAGAAAATCGCAAATTACCGCTAAACTAAGCGTTATACAAAAAAATGTTTGAAATAAAAGTTGTAGGTTTTTAAATTCTCTACAACTTTTATTATTCAAGTTTTTGCGCTAAAATTTATATTAAAGCCGTAATCTTAAAAAAACAACGTTTTTACGTGAAAACAGCCTCACCGAGAATTTCAGCAAACATGGCGCCTACCCTATCTTGTAGAGAATAAAAAATTGAGTAAAATAGGCGATTTTAAAAAAAATCGTAGGACCAGTTTTTGAGAAAATCGCAAAAAACTGAAAAATTATACGAATAAACTACTACTTCCGGTTGACCGATTTTGATGAAAATGTTCGTGTCGCGTCCGGTAGTGGTATGTAACTTAAGTTTCAAGTTTCAAGTTCGTACGATGTTCCGTTCTTGAGATATTCTGTTCACACACACACACACACAGACCAATCGCTAAAAACATGTTTTTTGGGTTCAGGGGGTCTGAAAACGTATAGATCCGGTGAAAACTCGATTTCGAAAAATCGACATGAAAACAATACTTTCCTTCCTATATATTCATATAGGCAAGAGAAAGTAATAAAAAATGAAATTTACACAATCATCAAGAAATACCTAGAATTTCAAGCACTAAGGTAGTTGTCATCAATTAAATTTTATCAAGGTCCGTTTAAAATTTTGAAGAGACTGCCACGGTACAGCCAATTTTTACTTTCTCTTGCCTATATGAATAGGAAGGGAAGTATTGTTTTCATGTCAATTTTTCGAAATCGAATTTTCACCGGATCTACACGTTTTCAGACCCTCTGAACCCCAAAAACATGTTTTTACCGATTTGGTTTGTGCGAAGAAACAGGAGTATTTTTTGAAGCCCTGGTCGTATCAAATCGAGCAATATAATTCAGGCACGGCATATTTTCATACGTTACAAAAAATAATTTCATCCTTCACCGTCTGCATTAGCAATAATTGCAGAAAAGTCGGACGTTAAACAAAAAAAAAAACAAAACAAACAGGTGGAGTGTCAAATTATTTACACTCAATCTGTTCGTTGCAGGCCTAAAATAAATAGTTATGTTTCTTATCACATTGTCAGCCAATTAAATGACTGAATCATTTAAGAACAGAAGAGGTAAGAGGTGTAAAAGACACTAATCAGAGTTATCTCATCTAAAAGTAATGAATTTCATTATACCCAGATCCTGTGGTGAAAAAATGAAGGTGTCATTTGTAGTGTGGAAAATATGTGCTTTTCAGAGAGCCTGGCATGCTGATAAGCGTACTTTTCCTCTCAGTGAGGAAGGCAATCGTAAACCACCTCACTCCTCGTTATAATTAGTAAAATCTCTACAGGTTCAAACAAGCTTTTCGGCTGATGACCTAAACAACAAATGTTTAAAAAACACAGTAAAATCGGTCCATTCTATTTTAGTCGTTCCACATTGTTTTTTTTATTCCTAATTTGTGTACGTTGCAATCTGTTCAATTTAGAACAATAAGCAACCCCCTGACCCAATGAGATGAGGATGATGTGTAAATGAGGTGTAGTCTTGTACAGACCCAGGCCGACCATTCCTGAGAGAGTATGGTTAATTAAACCCCAACCATCAAAGTACACCGGTAACCACTGTCTAGTATTCAAATCCATATAAAAGTAACTACCTTTACTAGGATTTGAACCAGGAACCTTCGTCTCCGAAAATCAGCTGTTAAACAGCTGATTTTGACGACTTACCTCTAGACCAACCCGGTGGGTTCCACATTGTTTACAATGTAAATTGAGAACTGAAATATATGTAGTATTAAAACAAACAAAGGAAGTTAAATGTATTATTGGATGACGATTTGCAACAATACTAATGCGGTTTATCGTACCAATTACATGAATGGCGTCATTGCTTTGTAGCTGTTTTATTACGTTAGTCACATGTTACATCGTACAAAATATACTGCACAAAACTGTGTTATCTTTTTTTTTAAATTTCATTGTGTTTATTTTAAAACTCTACCGATTAAAAGTAACATCAATGGTTGTTAGACGTCCTTATCAGTCCTTTGTAAATGAAAATACACGTCTATTAATTTCGTTTCATGGTCATTTAAATTATCATTGGGTACGCCCATCCATGTATGTGTGTAAACATCCATGTTAATGCCTTTCTAGGTCTTTAAAATATATAAAGGTCTTTTTAAACACTTGACATTTCGTAATTATTACCTAAAAATATTTTTGTCGTTTCTAATCGTTCTTTAATTTGTTTATCAATTCTGATAAAATGTTCACGTTTTGTTTAAGTTATATCGATTCGTTAACTGCTATTTCGTTCAAGGAAGTTTAAATTTGTATTTATGTGTTATATTAATGTTTTTAATTAACAAAATTGTGCCCGCACGTGATTATTGCTTTAGAAGAATTATTAAATAAACCGGTTAATTGCTTTCCTGGTTTTACTCCACATTTAACTTTATCTAGGTTGTTGTTGTTGTTGTTTAGGTCATCAGCCAAAAGGCTGGTTTGAACCTGCAGAGGTTTTACTAAGTAAATCGAGGAGTGAGGTGGTTTACAATTGCCTTCCTCACTGAGTGGAAAAGTACCCTTATCAGTATGCCAGGCCCTCTGAAAAGTATATATTTTCCACTCTGCAAATGACACTTTCACTTCATTCATCACAGGGTCTGGCTGTATAATAAAATTCATTACTTTCAGAGGAGATAACTCTGATTAGTGTCTTTTACACCTCTACCTCTTCTGTTCTTAAATGATTCAGTCATTTAATTGGCTGACCATGTGATAAGAAACAGAACTATTTATTTTAGCCCTGCAACGAACAGATTGAGTGTAAATAATTTGACACTCTTCCTGTCTGTTATGGACAATTTTTCTAGGTATCAGGTTATAATTACAACCGAATTTTAGGATTGTGGATTTTTAAGTAGGGATAAAAATTCAAGGAGAAACAATAAAAATGCTGAAATTCGCCGATGATGTAGTATTAGCCGACACAAAGAAAGAACTAGAGAATATCTTAAATGGAATGGATAAGATCATGAGAAAGGATTACTTCATGAAAATTAATAAGAACAAAACGAAGGTGTTGTGCAGCAGCAAGAGTGGTTTAGAAGAGATGGGAAATTTAAAAGTAGGCAACGAAAACTTACAGGAAGTTGGAGAATTATGCTATCTGGGGAATAAAATGACAAAGGATGGTAGAAGAACAAGTGATATAAAAAATAGGTTTGCTCTAGCTAGAAAAGCCTTTGAAATGAAAAACAGCTTACTGACTACAAACATTGATTTACAAATTAGGAAAAATTTCTTAAAACACTATGTTTGGAGTATAGCATTATACGGGAGTGAAACGTGGGTGATAGAGGCTGTACAACGGAAGTGGATAGAAGCTTTTGAAATGTGGTGTTATAAGAAAATGTTAAAGATTAGGTGGGTGGACAAAATAAGTAATTTAGAGGTTCTTAGGCGAGCGGATGAAAAAAGAAGTATATGGAAGCATCTTACCAGAAGAAGGGTTTGTTGTTTAGTGGGACATATCTTAAGACATCTAGGTATTGGTCTATCAATAATGGAGGGTAATATTAAGGGAGTAAATTGTAGGAGGAGGCAAAGGTTAAAATATACAAAGCGAATTACAAAAGATGTAGGGTGTTACAGGTATGTAGATATGAAACGGTTTGCGTAAGATAGAACAGCTTGAAGAACTGCATCAAACAAGTCATGTCAAAAAAAGATTTTTAAGAAGAAAATTGAAGATTTTTATGTATAGAAAAAAATTATTTGTTGTTTCTGAGTGATTATTACTGAGTTGAAAAGTATGTTATCAGCATGCCAGGCTTTCTAAAACCACATATTTTCCACCCTGTTTATGACACCTTCACTTCATTCACCAGGGTCTGGCTGTATAATGAATTTCATTACTTTCAGAGGAGATAACTTTTATTATTTTCTTTTACACCTTTACCCCTTCTGTTCTTAAATGATTCTGTCATTTAATTTACTGACCATGTGATTAAAACGGAATTATTTTTTGTAGCCCTGGAACGATCAGATGGAGTACAAATAAAACACTCCACTTGTCTTTTATGGGCATAATAATTATTATGGAAATTAATCTAGGAATAATAATTGAATGAGTTATTTCAGAAAGCCCATAATATGTCAAAAAACTAAGTTTTGGAAAAATAAAAAAACTTGTAAATTATTATGTTTCATATAGTA
This sequence comes from Catonia carolina, assembly GCA_035578175.1. Classification (NCBI taxonomy): domain Eukaryota; kingdom Metazoa; phylum Arthropoda; class Insecta; order Hemiptera; family Achilidae; genus Catonia; species Catonia carolina. The sequence goes on along the minus strand of JAQMRL010000006.1, from coordinate 41,377,446 downwards.
AAATATTAAAATAGATAAATTGTTCAGAGGGTTGTCCTCTTTAATATAAAATACACCTTTGTCTTTTTAAAAACAAGCCACTTGTTTAAAAAAAAGGAAAATTTAGGCTAAGGTGTTTCTGAAATAAATTTGAGTAAAATGTTAACTTACGTTGTTTTCTGTAAAATACGTTGTTAGACCAGAAGAAAATTGTGTTGTACAATGGTATTCATTTATTTATTTTACTAGTTTGCATTATGACTTAAAAAAACTTTCTGCTATAATAAAAATCGAAATTTTTAACTTAAAGAAAGAAAAATGTTGATTTTCAGGACTGTTCACGTTCTTCATCGTTGTCATAAGCAGTAAGTTATTCACCTTAAAAAGATTTTTGCATAGAATCTTTGTTTGGCCTCTTTCACAAGAAAGTAGATCTTAAGCTTCAAAGAACATTTACTGTCATTTTTTAATTAGAAGGAAACACTTTATAACCTTAAGGATAAGCCTTTTCTTGGTGTTATACGAGCATATTACTTAAGGAAAGCCAGACTTGTGATTTCTGTAGGTATGGTATGTTTACATTCAGTTAGTTCTTAAGTAGATCTTAAGCTTCAAAGAACATTTACTGTCATTTTTTAATTAGAAGGAAACACTTTATAACCTTAAGGATAAGCCTTTTCTTGGTGTTATACGAGCATATTACTTAAGGAAAGCCAGACTTGTGATTTCTGTAGGTATGGTATGTTTACATTCAGTTAGTTCTAAGATTCACTAAAGAAAAAAATGTAAAATTTTGAATAATGGGCTTTCTGATATGACTGATTCAATTATAAGATAATAAAAATAATACTAAAAAAAGTTTTAAAAGTTTTCTAAATAATTGTGAGGGATCAAACTCCGGACCTTTGGTTTGTTACAACGTACCGACTGCACTGCAGAAACGGTCATTTTCCAACTATAAAATATTTAATGAAGACATTTTACATAACTTGTTTTTAAAAAGCTAAAGAACAGGGACATCAAGTATTCAGGATTAGAAAAACTAGACTAACCTTGACCGGAACATTTGTAGGTGGTTCATACAAAGTATACTGAAGAAATTTAAATTTATAACAAACTCATATAAGTATTCAACTAGACCACCTCGGTTATGCAATCGGTTTAAAGATGAAGGTCCCGATTTCCTTTTCAAGGTAGGTTCTGGAAAATTTTCAAGCTGCACCAAATATAACATAAAGTGAATCCTAAGAGTAGTTGCTACTTTATGGAAAAATCCTGGAATTGCTTTTCATCGTGACAAATACAAACGGATTGAGTGTTTTGACTTATTTGCATTGATCTTATATTTGTACAATTTTAATATATTTCGTAATAAGGCGAAAGCTCTTATGGACTGATATGCTTACTGCTATTTTTTTTAACAAACATTACAACAAGAATCTTAAAAATGGTTGCTCGTTCGCTTTAAATTTACAACAAATATTCGTATAAAAATTAATTACAGACTGAATTGATTGCAAAATGTTTTAAAATTAATTAGCAGTTATACTTATAAGAAATATGGCCATTTATTATGAATTAATAAAATATCCTGACGTTGTTACGGAATTAAAATAATTATACACTATGTATTCGTTACTAAGAATATGTTTCAATACGCAACACACAAACCTGTTCAGTAAACTTCATAACTGTAACAAAACCCTGACTTATTCACAAAAGTGTATCGGTTTCTATATAGTACAGACAAATGGAGTTTTTGTGAAATATAAATAATACAAAAGAATAATCTACAGAAATGAATTACAATAAACATAATATAACCAACAGAACGCAATAGAATATCCTACCTACTGTATACCACCCTATGTAGGCCTACTAGAAGGAAACTATGGTAGATTAGCTGCTAGTTCAGAAAGCAATACTTGTTAAAACTTACACAACTGCACCATCGTCCCCACATTCGTTGAATTTTATATTATCATATATCACCACTAAAGAAAGAATTTTTCGGTATCTCACTACAAATTGTAGGAAGGTAAAAATATATTGAAAAAGCACGTACAGTAGAGTCTTGTTGATACGGACTAGATGTGATCGGCCATTGTCCGATTAAACGGAAGTCCGGATTAAACGGAATTAGCTTCCAATACACATAATACAAGTTTTAGATGTCTATAACTCCATAAGATTCCCATAACAGGCAGGTAGAGTGTTAAATTATTTGCACTCGATCTGCTAGTTCCAGGGCTTCAACAAATAGTTCTGTTTCTTATCACATGGTCAGCCAATTATATGACTGAACTATTTAAAAAGAGAAGAGGTAGCGGTGTAAAAGACACTAGTCAGAGTTATCTCCTCTGTAAGTAATGAATTTTATTATACAGCCAGACCCTGAGGTGAATGACATGAAGGTGTCATTTGTAGGGTGCAAAGTAGATGCTTTCCGGAGGGCCTGGCAAGCTGATAAGCATAGGCTTCTTTTGTAATCAGTGAGGAAGGCAATTGTAAAACACCTCACTCTTCGTTTTATTTAGTAAAACCTCTACAGGTTTAAACCAGCCATTCGGCTGTTGACCTAAATAACTACTATGTAAGACTTCCTCACACGGGCAGTAAAATCAAGGTTCCCTTTTAATTTTTCATTAAATTTTAGCTTGATTGCTTGTAACGTTACACTCGAAAGCGGAACACTCTCTTCACATTGTTGACAAACTCCTTTTAAATGAATGTTTTATTACTTATTCCGACAGCGGTAATATGGAAAAATCAAAAAAACTTTTTACCGTAACTCATTTTACCGTAACAGAGAAACAATAACTGGTATTTGAATTATTTTGTTGAGGTAATTTCCTGAACTTGTTATTCTGAAAGTTTGAACCCATTCGACGTTTGATGTAAATATATTTTATGTAAAGCAATTTAATTATACCGTTTGTAATTTACAATAACTTAACTATCATGAACACTCCTCGTGATAACTAACTAGCTTTATTCATCCGTACCCCTTTCATTCCATTTCGCAAAACCGTTTTTATTATATCTTATTTGATTGTGAGTCACGCGTAGCAGCTGCATTATGACGTAATTTGTGTTTAACCTGCAACTGCAAGGTAGCTGTACAACTTGTTCAAACTGTACTGGCGTCCTCCCAGAAGTACACACAATTCGAAAGAAAGTATGTCTTGTGTATGTGCCTTATGAGATTGGTTAATATAGATTATTGAGTCACGAGAATACCTTTTGCATATGGATTGGCTGTGAGGAAGGGAATAGAAAATCTGAAAGTACTGCCAACCTCAATGTCAGAAACAAAATTTCACTACCGTGCAATTGCACCGTTCTCCCACTGTCGTCGTTTAACAAAATTGTTTGTTGTTTAGGCTGGTTTGAACATCTAGAGCTTTTACTAAGTAAAACGAGGAGTGAAGTGGTGTCATTTGCCTTCTTCCCTGATTTGAAAAGTATACTTATCAGCTTGCCAGGCCCTCTGAAAAGCACACATTTTCCACACTGCAAATGACACCTTCACTTCATTCACCACAGAATCTGGCTGTATAATGAAATTCATTATTTTCAGATGAGATAACTCTGATTAGTGTCATTTACACCTCTACCTCTTCAGTTCTTAAATGATTCAGTGATTTAACTGGCTGATCATGTGATAAGAAACAGAACTATTTTTTGTAGCCCTGGAACTAACAGATTGAGTGCAAATAGTTTAACATACCACCTGTCTGTTATTGTCAAAAATTGTTTATACAAAAACAGTTATGAAGTTTTGAATGTCACATGCAAAACTTCAGTATAGGTCAGACTATTATAACATTAAGGTGTAATTAACCCACCGAGTTGGTTTAGAGGTAAAGTCGTCGCTAAAATCAGCTGTTTAACAGCTGATTTTCGGAGACGAAGATTCCTGGTTCAAATCCTAGTAAAGGTAGTTACTTTTATACGGATTTGAATACTAGACAGTGGTTGCCGGTGTACTTTGATGGTTGGGGTTCAATTAACCATACTTTCTCAGGAGTGGTTGACCTGAGTTTGTACAAGACTACTCCTCATTTACACGTCATACACATCATCCTCATCTCATTGGGTCATGGGGTTGCTTATTGTTCTGAATTGAACAGACTGCAACGTACACAAATTAGGAATAAAAAAATAGAAAATAAAGTAGTAGATATTCGAACAACACACTTCGTGTGCCAGTTATATTTGTACAAGTTGTATTAAGCAAAATGAAATTGCATATTGAAGAACTTAAGAATCTCATAACCATATGAATGTATTTTTAAATACGTGTGTATGTGTATTCCCAGCTGCGTATAACTAAAATTATTTGTATTACTGTATGTTTAAATTTATATATTTTTACTACCTACGTTTGCAATTATGTCTATAAATTTACAATCTTGTCATATTTAGACATTAAAAATTACATTTTTTATGTTCTATCGTATTAGTTTAGCTCTCTTTACAGTTTCTTTAATTTCATGTTTACTTTTGCTTTATTTTTTATCCTGTTTTGCAATCAGATATTTTATAATGTCTTGTATATTTACCAACATTCTCATGGTGTCCATGTATTTTAATAGTTCTTCGAAGTTACTTTGAAATCTGTAATGTGATTGTAATTCGGATGTTGGAATATGTATTGCATTATTAATAAATAAAAAAGCAGTTGAGTCATTGAATACAAATTTATCCTTTTTCGTAATAGAATCGTTTTAAAATGTATAATTCCCAGAATTTTTAACGTATATGCGTGTATAAAGAACAAGTATTGTGGCCGCCCTGTGCGCAAACTTATCAGTAGAGTAATTTAATGAACTGGATTATCCTTTTCCCAGCTTCACTCCACATTTTGTTTTTAGGTAGCAGCACTAAGACTACGCTTGCCGATTTTCGTAACTAGATTTACATCTGTAGAGATGTAGAAATAATGTACGGTAATTTCTTATAGTGTATTTTTGAGTTTACGCATTGTAGTACTTAATAGCACTGTATATACGCCAGTTCATATATTTTTACTTTCTCTTGCCTATATGAATATATAGGAAGGAAAGTATTGTTTTCATTTCGATTTTTCGAAATCGAGTTTTCACTGGATATACACGTTTTCAGACCCCCGAACCCCAAAAATCTGTTTTTAGCGGTTGATATGTGTGTGTGTGTGTGTGCGCGCGCGCGCGCCTGTGTGTGAACAAAATATCTCAAGAAAGGAACATCGTACGGAGTTGAAACTTGAAACTTAATAAGTTACGTACCAATAGAGGACCCGGCACGAATACTTTCATCAAAATTGGTCAACCGGTAGTAGTAGTAGTTTATTCGTGTAAGTTTTCACTTATTTGCGATTTTCTCAAAAACGGCTCCTACGATTTTTTTAAAAATCGCTTTATTTACTACTATATTGTTACCTTCTACTAGATAGGGTAGGCGCCATGTCTGCTGAAATTCTTGGGGAGACTGTTCTCTCGTTGAAAAAATGGTTTTCTTATGATTACGGCCGTAATACTATGCATTTTAGCGCAAAAGTATATATAGTAAAAGTTGTAGAAAATTAAAAAATCTACAACTTTTATTTCAAACATTTCTTTGTATAACGCTTAGTCTAGCGGTAATTAGTGATTTTCTGGTTTTTTCATGAAAATCTGTAAAGAATGGATTTTTTAAGATTTCGGCCGTAGTTTGCGGTTTACGACATAAGTGTATATAATACAATGTATATATAGGGAATTAAAAGATCTACAACCTTTTTTTTAGCATTTTCCTCTACAGAGCCTAGTTTAGCGACAAAGAGTTATTTTCCGTATTATTAAGCCAAACTAATGTTGATTTTTATTTTGCATCATTCACTCATGATTAAAATTAGATTATGTTTATTGGGGTTAGATTTTTTGTTTATTTCTAATGTTAGATTACATTGTTCATTATTTGCATTGGCAAGAGAAAGTTGTGTAAGTATTTCACACCAGATTTTTTTAGTTTCCCTGGTTAAAAACTATACGAAACCACTATAATAATTATAGTGAGACAGTAAATTATTTACGTTCCAGAATTTCAGTCTGACTTTATATTTCACTCTGTGCCTAGGATCATGGCGAAATGTTTCTCCAGGCATAACTCTCTAACGAAGCATTTCCTGACCTATGTTTATATGAACTTTTTTTCTCAATTTTAGTTATAGAATCATCCTCCTAGAGATTACAGTGCAGTTCAGAATCCCCGGTTTTAAATATTTAAAAAAAATTATATTGTACTATATTTAATTATTGCTGTAATATATTTATAATATACGGTAATTTCTTACCGTATTTTTTTGGTTTACACACTGTATTACTTAATATCACTGTAATATACGCCAGTTCGTATTTTTATTTTTTGTGTTTGTTCGAAATAAATTTTATAAATGATTTTTTATAATGAATTATTTTATTAATGAATAAATATATGATAAATAACGAACAAGAATATTTAAACTTAATACTTTTCCATCTCTCTTTCTTTTAATGAATACATTTTTCTTTCTTCGTTTTTAATTTGTCTTCCCTCTTATAATTTTTTCGTTTTGATAAACAGACCAAATTTTTTCTTCTCTAACTTTTCTGTACTTATATTTCTTTCTATTGTTTGAAATAGAATGTGAATTTTTCTTTTCTTTATCCGTTTTTGTCATTATCTTTTGTTATTGTCGTGCTTCTCATTGTGTAAATTTTTGTCATGATTAAAAATTTTTGATTATCTCCATATAATTAAATTATGAAAAAATAAATAATTTTCTGTAAGTTTTATTGTTTACAAACCGAATAGTATTATTTTGTAGTGTTCCCATGTTTACAAATCACTGGTTTTTTGACCATAACCTTAAGTCCAATAAAAATATGTAAAAAATTTTCAGATGTAGCCTAGTCTATTTTTTATTATGTAAGTACTACGGTACGACCTGTCTATCATTCTGGTATCAAATGCATCAATATTTTTCTTTAATTTTTGGAACAATCCTGACTGATTTTTACTTTCTCTTGCCTATATGAAATTATAGGAAGGAAAGTATTGTTTTCATGTTGATTTTTCTAAATCGAGTTTTCACCGGATCTACACATTTTCAGACCCCCTGAACCCCAAAAAACATATTTTTAGTGATTGGTGCGTGTGCGTGCGTGCGTGCGTGCGTGCGTGTGTGTGTGTGTGTGTGTGTGTGTGTGTGTGTGTGTGTGCGTGTGTGTGTGTGTGTGTGTGTGAACAAAATAACTCAAGAACGGAACATCGTATGAACTTGAAACTTTAAACTTAAGTTAGAAACTACTACCGGACCCGACACGAACATTTCCATCAAAATCGGTCATTCGGAAGTTGTTTATTCGTGTCATTTTCACTTTTTTGCGATTTTCTCAAAAACGGCTCCTACGATTTTTTAAAAAATCTCATTTACTAAAATGTTTACAGTCTACAAGATAGGGTAGTCGCCATGTCTGCTGAAATTCTTGGGGAGGTTGTTTTCTCGTAAAAAATCGTTTTTTTATGATTGCAGGTTTAATAGGCTTTTAGCGCAAAAATGTATGTAATAAAAGTGGTAGAGAATTTAAAATCCTACAAATTTAATTTCAATCATTTTTTGTTAACGCTTAGTTTAGCGGTAATTTGCGATTCACTTATTTTTCACGAAAATGTGTAAAAAAAAGTTAATTTTTTAAAGATTTCAGCCGTAGTATGCGTTTTACGACAAAACTGTAAATAATCAAATTTATAGGGATTAAATGATCTACAACTTTAATTCAGAGCATTTTCTCTATAGAGCCTAGTTTAGTGTGAAAGACTGATTTCCGTATTTTTTAGCCGAACAGGTTGATTCTCATTTTGGATCTTTTACTCATGATTAAAATATTAGTTTATGTGTATTGAGGTTAGGTTTTTTGTTTTTTTTTAATGTTTTATTACTTATGTTATATTGTTTTTAAAGTTATATTATATATTATGTAAAATTATTTGCATTGGCAAGTGAAAGTTGTGAGTGTGTCACACCTGATTTTTACTATTCTCTCTCTATGACATCAGTTATTGTCGACGATCTGTGAAGGTGAGGTTTGACTGAAGTTGATATAAGAGAGTTTACAAAATTCAAGCGGTTTTTTGAATAAAAAATGAAAAATTTAACTACATTTTTGAGTATCCCAGATGCATGTAAATATCGTCATAACGGAAATAAAAGAGTAGTTACAAATTACTGCCTTTTGGTTCAATTTACCTGAAAAATGTTACAAAAAATCAAGAAGGTAGGGTAGACTTTAGCGGCATGTACAACTAATTGTGGTCTTTTGTTGCACTTTTTCCAGCATGTTGAAGTTGGTTCAATGATTTTTCTACAGTTTCATATTTACTGCAGAATTGTTTTTATCATAAGGATTTCGTTATGCTTTATGTGTTCAAACTGGCAGCAAGTTTGTTATATTACATTATGTGGCTGGTAGAATATGAAAACCGCAGGAACGTAGTACTGCATTCTTCATTCCGCGCTAAATTAAATTTTTTTAAATTCTTTAAAAAATAATTATTAAACTAGATACAGCAATGGTAAACCATCCAAGAGAATGTAGGCATTATATTATTTATTATTTTAATGTAATAGTAATAATTTTCCTTTTCACTTTCTCTTGCCTGATGAATATATAGGAAGGAATGTATTGCTTTCATGACGATTTTTCAAAATCGAGTTTTCACTAGATATACACGTTTTCAGACCCCCTGAACCCAAAAAATATGTTTTTAGCAATTAGTGTGTGTGTGCGTGTTGCTTTGTCTGTGTGTGAAGAGAATATCTCAAGAACGGAACATCGTAAAAAGTTGAAACTTAAAACTTAAGTTAGATACTACTAGAGAACCCGACACGAACATTTTCATCAAAATCGGTCAACCGGAAGTAGTTGTTTATTCGTGCCATTTTTTACTTTTTTGCGATTTTCTCAAAAACTGCTCCTACAATTTTTTTAAAGATCGTTTTATTTACTACATTTTTTATGTTCTAAAAGATAGGGTAGACGCAATATCTGCTAAAATTCTTGAGGAGCCTGTTCTCTTAAGAAAAAAAGGGTTTTTTTTAAGATTGCAGCCTTAATATGCATTTTAGCGCAAAAGTGTAATATAATAAAAGTTGTAGGCAATTTAAAAATCTACAACTTTTATTTCAATTGTTTGTATGTATAACGCTTAGTTTAGCTTAGAATTAATGATTTTCTGGTTTTTTCCATGAAAATCTGTAAAAAATGAGTTTTTTAAGATTTGATATATAATCAAAATTATAGGAAATTAAAAAAACCTACAACCTTTATTTGAAGCATTTTCTCTACAGAGCCTAGTTTAGCGTCAAAACGTCATAGAGGGATTTTCGTAGTATTAAGCCGAACTAAGGTTGGTTTTCGTTTTGCAGCATTCACTCATCATTAAAATAAAGTTATATTTCTTGAGGTTAGTTTTTTTTTATTTTTAATGTTTTATTATTAATGTTAGGTTATATTATTAATGTTTTGCATTGGCAAGAGAAAGTAGTGTGAACGATTAGTTGCCCGGTAGTAATATTAACAGTAGCAGTCAATGTAGAAATTATAAATCTTAGAATTTTAATTGTGTATATTTGTTGTTGTTTAGGTCATCAGCCGAAAGGCTGGTTTGAACCTTTAGAGGTTTTACTAAGTAAAACGAGAAGTGAGGTGGTTTACAATTGCCTTCCTCACTGAATGGAAAAAGTATGCTTATCAGCATGCCGGGCCCTCTGAAAAGCACATATTTTCCACTCTGCAAATGACACCTTCACTTCATTCACCACAGGGTCTGGCTGTATAATGAAATTCATTACTTTCAGAGGAGATAACTCTGATTAGTGGCTTTTACACCTCTACCTCTTCTGTTCTTAAATTATTCAGTCATTTAATTGGCTGACCATGTGACAAGAAACAGAACTATTTATTTTAGCCCTGCAACGCACAGATTGAGTAAAAAATTTGACACTCCACCTGTCTGTTATGGGCAGTGTGTATATTTACAAAACAATATTTACAATAAATATTGTTTTGCCATTTAATTAATTCCAGAAAATAATAAATAATACAGTTTTATAATTATAATTTGCTTTCCCGTATTTAATTGGTAAACTTTTTGTAGGATATTTAAATAAATTTTATCCAATGCGGATGCGGCTTGTAAGATTAAGCAAAGTTAATTTAAATTGAGGTTCGGGTGAAAGTGGTAACTAGTTTAGACAGAATGACGACAAGTAGAAAAAAAAACGTTTGCTTTCTGACTGTTATTAACATTGTTGAAGGTAACGGTTATGCTCGGTACTTATTATAGAATGCAACATCTAACTTCAAACGGTCAGTTATTAATTCTGCAACCTTTAACACAGCTGCTACTACCTTAATAATATGATACCACTTCATCAACCTTCTTAACAAGTTAACACGTCATTCTATTAACGTAACAACATTGCAACATGTTATATACTGTAATTATGAATGAATTCACTCTAATAAATGTGTGTCTGTAATAGTGAAATTTACACGCGTACGCTTAAAACTCTGGTCACTGAACTTTCGTTTCATTGTACATAATATTATCTGAATCGGTGATTTCAGAAAGCCCATAAGTCAAAAAACTAACCTTTTAAATAAAATATTGGTTTGAAACACTCACACAACTTTCTCTTGTCAATGCCAAAAATTATCAATTCAATCTAACATTAGAAATACACAAAAATTTAACCTCAATAAACATTACCTATTTTTAATCATGAGTGAATGATGCTAAATGAAAAACAACCTGAGTTTGGTATAAAAATGCGGAAAATCACTCTTTCACGCTAAACTAGGCTCTGTAGGGGAAAATGCTGGAAATAAAAGTCGTAGATCTTTTAATTTCCTATAAATTTGATTATACTTTTTTTTTTAATTTATTTAACGTCGCATCAACTACTAGGTCATTAGCGACGATGTTGGGGTGTAACTGTGTGTAATGAGGATGAAATGATTTTTTGTAACGTATGAAAATATGCCGTGCCTGAGTGGGATTCGAACCCAGGACCGCATGATGAGAGGCGAGCACGTTACCAACTGCGCCAATGCGGCCGGCTGATTATATTTATTTTTATCATAAAATGGATACTACGGCCGAAATCTTAAAAATCGATTTATTTACACTTTTTGTGAAAATAACAGAAAATCGCTAATTACCGCTAAACTAAGCGATATACAAAACAATGGTCGAAATAAAAGTTGTAGATTTTTAAATTAACTACAACTTTTATTATACACACTTTTGCGCTAAAATGCATATTAAAGCCGCAATCTTAAAAAAAAAACAATTCTTTACGAGAAAACAGCCTTCCCAAGAATTTCAACAGACACGGTGCTTACCCTATCTTGTAGAGCATAAAAAAATGTTTTAATCAGGCGATTTAAAAAAATCGTAGGAGCAGTATTTGAGAAAATCTGAAAAAAGTGAAAAATGACACGAATAAACTACTACTTTCGGTTGACCGATTTTGATAAAAATGTTCGTGTCAGGTCCGATAGTAGTACCTAACTTATATTTCAAGTTTTAAGTTCGTACGATGTTCCGTTCTTGAGATATTCTGTTCACACACACAGACGAATCGTTAAAAACATGTTTTTTGGGTTCAGGGGTCTGAAAACGTGTAGATCTGGTGAAAACTCGCTTTCGAAAAATCGACGTGAAAACAATACTTTCCTTCCTATATATTCATATAAGTAAGTGACAGTAAAAAACAGTTCTTACCTTTTTTACCTACTAAACATAAGTTATTTAGGGTAAGAGTTACTGTATTTAATGGAAGGAAGTTATATTTACAGCCTTTTTCAAGAAAAATTCAATAGGTATATTGAAAATTTTTTGAAACACCGTGTTAATTCCACAGCGGCTTTCAGAACAGCCCAGCTGATTGAAATTTGCTGTTAAGTAACACCAGTCAGGTGAAAAATTTGTATAACTAGTCAATTACCTAACATTAGCTAATTCCACTGGGTTCTCTGTTTAAATTGACGTCTACTGGCGTCTAAAACTTAAGACACATATCAATAATCATGTTTAGAAGGTTATTGATATATTTCTCCATTATGAGTTAATGTTTTTGGATATATTTGTTATCGGAAATGTCTCTACAGTATTGATTACTACCCAATTTTGATGTTACAGCTGTATTTTCTACATGGAACAGACACTAATACGAACAGCGACACTTAGTGGATTTTGTTTCTTATTTATTTAACTGCATAACGATTTAATACTGAATTAAATTAAGCTGTAAAAGTATACAATATTTTAAACTAAATATACTTGTACGCAAAAACTCTTCTGCACAAAGAGTTCTCTGTCCGCGCATAGGAGTATACAGAACAAAAAAAAAACTTAAATACTTATAACTACTGTAAAAATTACTAAGTTAAATTACTACAGTTAAATAGGTTACAAGGATTGCGTTAAACAAAATGAAAAAAAAAACAAAATGAGTGATTCAGTTACATTTCACATAAAATGTCAATAATATATTTTTATTTTAACTAACACAATGTAAATATTTATACTTTATGAGAAATTAATTCAATAAATGAGCATAAAGAAACAGGAAAACTATCGCAAAGAGAAAAGTAAAAACTGAATGAAAAAAGTAAAAAAAATTGTTCATATGTGACTATACCTACCGGGTTGGTCTAAAGGTAAAGTCGTCGCCAAAATCAGCTGTTAAACAGCTGATTTTCGGAGACGAAGGTTCCTGGTTCAAATCCTAGTAAAGGAAGTTACTTTTAAACGGATTTGAATAAATACTAGACAGTGGTTACCGGTGTAATTTGATGGTTGGAGTTCAATTAACCATACTCTCTCAGGAATGGTCGGCCTGGGTCTGTACAACACTACATCTCATTTACACGTCATACATATCATCCTCATCTGATTGGGTCGTGGGGTTGCTTATTGTTCTAAATTGAACAGATTGCAACGTACACACATTAGGGATAAAAAGAAATATGTGACTATCAGCTGGGCATCATACAAATTTGCTCGTCCAACCCGTATTACCTTATAATACTTAATTATTAACAGCAACTTTTTAATCAGCTGATTGGATTGGCCAGAAAGCCGTCACAAAAAAAAAATTAAAAATTTCATCGTATTATTACGTTCAATACGGCGCTGCTTAGGCAATAAATTACTGTTATGTAAAGCAGGTTGCATACATCAATCGTGTGTCTAGCTATTGAATTGAGCATATGTTTCATTGTAATAAAATAATAATATTTATTAGATTTTCAATTTTTTTTAAATTCTTACCCAGATATCTGGACCAGTAAGTCAGCTGGTAAAATGTCTATTTCATTATTTTAACATTAATTACTTTAAAACGTTCGAACGAGCAACTGTACGGTGACCTGCTAGCATCTACTCGTGAACAATTTCTATTGAGTGTCCCTAAACATAAATTCTTGACAATTCATGCCAATTTTTAAGCATACTGTAAACCGACCTCATTGCGTGATTTAAAAGAACATAAAACAAAGTATTAATACTTAGCATTATAGTATAGTTATAGAATTACATTGCTGATTACATTCTAATTAGAAAATATCAGAAACCCAGAAATATCAGCTCAGAAATCACATATTTTACCGTTTGAAATATGAATATAAAAAGTTATAATAATTTAAATTAGACATTATTCTAATATGAAATTAATTTGTATCCTATAAACTGAATATTTATATCATAAATATTATTTGTATTTAAATCCCCGGATTTCTCTCATTTTAAATGTGTAAAAATCTGACTGCTGCACTTGACATTCAGAAATTCAGTATGAATATTTCCATGGAAATATAATTCCCATAGTTATAAAAGTGACACGTCTTTCGTTAATTCTTTTTGTTGTTTGTGTTTACTTAAATTCAGCCTTCGGTTTCTTTTAATTGTTAGACTTTTTGATTAAAAATTGTTACTAAGTTCACCACAGTTACATGTTTGTAGTTGTTGTTGTTTAGGTCAACAGCCGAAAGGCTGGTTTGAACCTGTAGAGGTTTTACTAAGTAAAACGAGGAGTGAGGTGGTTTACTATTGCCTTCCTCACTGAGTGGAAAAGTACACTTATCAGCATGCCGGGCCCTCTGAAAAGCACGTATTTTCCACTCTGCAAATATGACACCTTCAATTAATTCACCACAGGGTCTGGCTGTATAATGAAATTCATTACTTTCAGAGGAGAAACTCTGATTAGTGTCTTTTACACCTCTACCTCTTCTGTTCTTAAATAAATCAGTCATTTAATTGACTGACCGTGTGATAAAAAACAGAACTATTTATTTTAGCCCTGCAACGAACAAATTGAGTGTAAATAAATTGTCACTCCAGCTGCCTGTTAGGAGCAGATGTTTGTAGTTGTAGATTGTTAAAAACTTTCGAGCACTTAGACCCGAAGGGGCTGTTATGCTGCCATTCACTACCCTGATTCAACTTGTATCGTCCAAAAAATATTTCTTAATTCCTCAAACTTTAAACAAGTTTTTGTGGTAAAATATTGTTATGAACTCCGCCGAGACTAAAGATAACCACAACTGTACCGGACTTTCGAAAGTTGCTTCAGACGCTATTTCTACCACTTGCATACACAATTAATTTCCACTGTATAAACACATGTTGTGAAAATGATTCCTAAACTTGCCGTGACCGGTTTGTAAGTCGATTTCACGCCTGATTTAGTGGATGTCGTTATTCAAAATATTTTCGTCTACAGATTATAGTGTTGCGTCAATTGGTGATTTTCCGTATTTTTAAGTGGAACGGGTTGATTTTCATTTTGCATATTTCACTCATGATTAAAATATACGTTATGTTCTTCAGTTGACATTGTTTACTAATTATGGAAACATCGGTTATATTGTCCATTATTTACATTGGCAAGGGAAAATCATTTTGAGTATTTCACACCAGTTTTTACTTTCTCTTGCCTTTAAGAATATATAAAAAGGAAAGTATTGTTTTCACGTCGATTTTTTGAAATTGAGTTTTCACCGGATCTACACGTTTTCAGAGCCTTGAACGCTAAAAACATGTTTTTAGCGATTGGCGTGTGTGTGTGAACAAAATATCTCAAGAACGGAACATCGTACCAACTTAAAACTTAAGTTACATACCCGACACGAACATTTTCATCTAAATCGGTCAACCGGAAGTAGTAGTTTATTCGTGTCATTTTTCACTTTTTAGCGATTTTCTTAAAAACGGCTCCTACGACTTTTTTTTTTAAAATCACCTCATTTACTAAATTTTTATGCTCTACAAGATAGGGTAGGCGCCATGTCTGTTAAAATTCTTAGGGAGGTTGTTTTCTCGGAGAAATATATTTTTTTTAAGATTGCGACTTAAATATGCGTTTTAGCGCAAAAATGTATATTACAAGTTGTAGAGAATTTAAAATCCTAACACTTGTATTTCAAACATTTTTTTGTATATCGCTTAGTTTAGCGGTAATTAGCGATTTGCTGTTTGTTTTCTTACGGAAACGTTTGAAAAATGAATTTTTTTAAGATTTCAGCTGAAGTATGGATTTTACGACAAAGAAAAAGTGTATATAATCAATTTGTTGTTGTTTAGGTCATCAGCCGAAAGGCTGGTTTGAACCTTTAGAGGTTTTACTAAGTAAAACGAGTAGTGAGGTGGTTTACCATTGCCTTCCTCACTGAATGGAAAAGTATGCTTATCAGCATGCCGGGCCCTCTGAAAAGCACATATTTTCCACTCTGCAAATGACACCTTCACTTCATTCACCACAGGGTCTGGCTGTATAATGAAATTCATTACTTTCAGAGGAGATAACTCTGATTAGTGTCTTTTACACCTCTACCTCTTCTGTTCTTAAATGATTCAGTCATTTAATTGGCTGACCATGTGACGAGAAACAGAACTATTTATTTTAGCCCTGCAACGAACAGATTGAGTAAAAAATTTGACACTCCACCTGTCTGTTATGGGCAGATAATCAATTTATAGGAAATTAAAAGATCTACAACTTTTACTTTTAGCATTTTTGTGTACAAAGCCTAGTTTAGCGTGAAAGAGTGATTTTCGGTATTTTTAAGCCAAACTAAGTTTGATTTTCATTTTGCGTCTTTCTCTCATGATTATAATAAGTTTATGTGTTTTAAGGTTAGTTTTTTTTTGTTTATTTATAATGTTTTGTTACTAATGTTAGGCTATATTATTCATTATTTGCATTGGCAATAAAAAGTCGTGTGAGTATTTTACACCAGTTTTTTTTTATTCGAATACAGCTATGATGATTTATTTCCCCGATAGCTAGAAGAAAATGTAAAATGGTAGAATTAATTCTAAAACTACTCCCGTAGTTTGTTCATAACCACCGGGTTTCTGGTTTGCATGTTTTTGATTAAATTAAGTAGATTATACCGTGAAAGAGACCAAGGGGAAGGAGAAAGTTGTTTTACGCTCATTACGCACATCTGCTTAACCAGGCAAATCATCTAGTTTTGAATTTAAGGTTTACTACCCCTAGTTCCTCTCCTACTGGAGGTTTAATATCATCGCAGTAATCCGGATTCTGTCTACCGCATTCCTTAAGAGGTTTTCTGAAGAGCAACCGAATTATTTCAGAGTTTTCTACTGAGATTCCTTTATTATAATATTCCCTTCCATTATTAACCGTATTAGTCCGTATATTCTCTCTTACACCAAACTATTCAAGTTTTTACCTTTCTCTTGCCTATATAAATATATAGGAAAGGAAGTAGCCCGACTGTTTTCATGTCGATATTTCAAAATCGAGTTTTCACCGGATCTACACGTTTTCAGACCCCCTGAACCCAAAAAACGTTTTTAGCGATTGGTCTGTGTGTGCGTGTGTGTGTGTGTGTGTGAACAAAATACTTCAAGAAAGGAACATCGTACGAAGTTGAAACTTGAAACTTCAGTTAGATACCACTAGATTACCCAACCCAAATATTTTCATCAAAATCGGTCAACGCGAAGTAGTGGTTTATTCATGTAATTTTTCACTTTTTGCAATTTTCTCAAAAACTGCTACTACGATTTTTTTAAATCATTTTGTTTCATTTACTACATTTCTTATGGTCTACAAGATATGGTAGACGCATGTTTGCTGAAATTCTTAGGGAAGCTGTACTCTCATAGATTGCGGCCGTAAAATGTATTTTAGTGCAAAAATGTATATAATAAAGGTTTTAAACAGTTTTAAAATCTACAACTTTTATTTCGAACATGCTTTTTTATAACCCTTAGTTTAGCGGTAATTAGTAATTTTCTGTTTTATTTTTCATGAAAATCTGTAAAAAAATCGATTTTTAAGATTACGGCCTTAGTATGCAAATTTTTAGGAAGTTAAAAGAGCTACAACTTTTAATTAGAGCGTTTTTCTCTACAGAGCGTAATTTAGCTTCAAAAAGTGATTTTCCGTACTATGTAGCCAAACTAAGGTTGATTTTCATATTGCGTCTGTCACTCATTACAACTAGGTTATTTCTATTGAGGTTAGTTTTTTGTTTATTTTTAATGTTTTATTACTAATATTAGGTTATATAGGTCATTATTTACATTGGAAAGAGAAAATCGTGTGAGTTTTTCGCACCAGATTTTTTTTATTTGATCTAAAAATATATTTCCCGAGTGGTGGTTATTCAATGTAGGACTTCCTCATTCGTTACATTATTAGCTCATGGAATATGCAGCATTTACCAATCTATATTTTCCCAAATTATCATAAATTGAGAAATTTTTGGGGCTCTGAAAACTCGTTACAATTTATCTATTTTGCAGTAAAATATTTTTTTTTGTAGCTGTTATTTACTCACGTAGAAGAAAAAGTGTATAAATTTAGGTTGTGCATCTATACGTATTTCTGTTAACTATCTATTTATTCTAGTTAATTTTTAATTATCAAACAAAAGAATTTACTTAAAAAACTTTTATCTTCGATGGTCACCTGTTTTTACGTTTATTTATTACATTTATATCCGTACTCTCAGGAGAAAATAATTTTCACGTGACCAAAACAAATGACCGAAGTGAATAATTATGTTAGAGCAATTGTTGTCACATTTATGCATAACGTAGGAGTGTAAATTAATCAAAACTCACAAGAAAGAACGTGACGTGACGAAAGAAGAAAGGATGTGACGTAAGGGTTAGGGGGGAAATTTGTCTTTTCGCAAATGTTGTTTAGGTCATCACCGGAAAGGCTGGTTTGAACCTGTAGAGGATTTACTAAGTAAGTGAGGTGGTTTACCAATGCCTTCTTCACTGAATGGAAAAGTACGCTATCAGCATGCCGGACCTTCTGAAAAGCACATATTTTCCACTCTGCAAATGACAACTTCACTTCATTCACCACAGGGTCTGGCTGTATAATGAAATTCATTACTTTCAGTGGAGACAACTCTGATTAGTGTTACTTCTACCTTTTCTGTTCTTAAATGAGTCAGTCATTTAATTGGCTGACCATGTGATAAGAAACAGAACTATTTATTTTAGCCCTGCAACGAACAGATTGAGTGTAAATAATTTGATACTCCACCTATCTGTTATTGGCAAATGTATGACGTTAAATCCGACCAGTGGTAAATTGAGGAACTACTGCAGATGGATACTTACTACATTGTAAATTGACCTTCGTTCCTCAAGAGTACGGTTTTTTGTTCTAGTGTTCTTCGGATAACGTGTTGGTCTAGCCTTTCGGTTTTGCCAGTACTTTTTGAGACGGTCCGATCTTTTGTTTCCGTATTTCATCTGTATTCTCCAGCGTGCGTCTTTCTGTTTTTCCCCAATAAAATCTGTGTGATTTGAGAGTATATTTTTCTCTTGTCAAACGCGACTTCAAATGCCAGTTCAATTTTATTGAGATTCCTCTTAATCTCTTTGATGTATCTTCCTGTTCAAGTTCTTGAGAATCATTGTTTCAATATTCTATCATTCCGCATTCTTAAAATGTGGATAAAGTAGGAAATCCTCCTCTACTTCATTACGCTAATATAATCGGATCAATTTCCTTTAAAATAGTTTCATAGAAGGAATTCGCCATACCTGATTTTTTTAATAATTCTTGTTAAGGGAGATTCTGATAATTCTGCGTTCTGTTTTAATAAGCTGGTTAGCTTCATTCCTAATTTGGAAAATAGTCTCACCGGCGTAAAGCGCCTTTGGGAGAACTACTATTTTGTAGTGGCGGATTTTGGCATGCCTTGAAAGACTTTTTTTGTATGTTTGTCTGGTTATTCCTTGTGTTTTTTTTTTTAATTTTGGAAGTTCTGTTTGGCCAAGTGGAGTTTTCTTTTAGATTGCAGTCGATGATTTCTTTTAGATATTTGAACTGTTGAGACTATCTGATTTCTTTACTATTAATTCTCACTTTATTTATGCATAGTGGATCGAGCCATGATTTCATTGTTTTCATAGGAAATTTTTAACCCAATTTTTTGGGCTACATTTACAAGGCTAGCAATTTGCGCACACACTACAGCCATGTTCAGAGCCAGCAGGGCCAAATAGTCTGCTCTTCAGGTTGTAGAAAAATATCTTGTGGAAAATAATTGAGTTTTTCACCAAGCAAACTGAAGTTTAAATTTATAGTTTTGCATATCAAAACTGGACTTCAGTAGTGACTTGGATTATTTTAACTCTACGGAATATTTAATTATGGGATACATTTACTTCGCTAATACATTATGAAAGGATCTTTTATAAAGCAGATGTTTTGTATTGATTGAAAGAGCAAGATTGTTCCAAATTATAAATTAGGGAAAACTTACATAATAGGTTGCAGGTGCAAACAGGACGACTCCGCAGTATTTTTCTCTGGTTGTATATTTTTTATAGCCTCCTGTGATGATGTGTGCCTGCCTTCAAGTCAGATGCGTTTTACAACTCAATGCACCTGCCCCGGTTTTGGATAATTTTGCAATTAACCGGTCCTTTAGCGTGTGTCTGCTTCTCTTTCCTTTCTTACTTTTTATATTCCTAAAGGTAACAGATGACGCGTTTGACTGCAGTACATAATTACATTCTCTTTTTTTATCCTATTCAAGTATTTAAAAATTGAGTCAATCCTTTTTTGGCTTCTCAATTCTTGTTTACGGTGATACTAAAAAGATGTTCCTTGAGCAATAATTAAGTCTGTCGAAAGGCGTTTCTTATCTTTTCTTTTTCATTTTTTAAAGTTACAAAACAGCTGCTTATAATTGGGTCTTGTGGTTTTTATTTTCGGCAAGGAGGTTTTCTGATCTATCTTTTCTTTGGTTTATTTACTTTATTTTTGAACAATTTATAAATTTAATAAATTTTTGGCGATTGTAGTTCATTACCGACTTTCACGAATTTGGAATTTTTTAACCGTTACACAACGGTGGAATACCTTCTGACCTTAGCCGGGATTCAGAATCAGGATTTTCTTTTTGCAGTCAGACTAATATTTGTCTTATAAAACATTTTTATTGCTTGTAAAATATCTAACGTACATTATAAGGTACTAGAAAAGCGTATTTATGTTTTTACTATTTTACGTTCTGTAATTTTGGTTTAATGGTTGACCCATTGGGCATGGTACAATTTTACTTTTTTTTGTGTTGAAAAATTCCTAATTCTTGCTTTATTTCATTTCTGATCTTGTCCAGTTATGTACAACCCGTGACAGACCTTAGGAATTTCATTTCCACAGTTTGGATAATTCTTTCCTCCCTTCTCACCATCCCCCATGCTTCACTGGCGTATGTCATGGCTGAAACTGCCACCGTCTTACAAAATTTTAACTTTGTTTCAGGTGTTCTTTCTGCCTCAGTGTCTTGTGAATCATCTACAAATCTTATTAAATTTAGGTAGCTTATTTTTCACGTCATAGTTATGCATTTGAGACATCCGTTCCAAGGTATGTATACTGCGTCATTTACTCTGGTATATGTCCATTAATTACTATTTTGGATCTTATTTGGGTTTTTCCACAGAATGTCATGACTTTATCATGTTTTTTGATAAGTTCATATTGTATTCTTTCATCTTTTTACTTTCTCTTGCCTATAAGAATATATAGGAAGGAAAGTATTGTTTTCATGTCGATTTTTCGAAATCGAGTTTTCACCGGATCTATACGTTTTCAGATCCCTGAACCCAAAAAACATGTTTTTAGCGATTGGTCTGTGTGTGTGTGTGTGTGTGTGTGTGTGTGTGTGTGTGTGTGTGTGTGTGTGTGCAAAATATCTCAAGAACGGAACATCGTACGAACTTGGAACTTGAAACCTAAGTTACATACCACTACCGGACCCGACACGAACATTTTCATCAAAATCGGTCAACCGGAAGTAGTAGTTTATTCGTGTAATTTTTCACTTTTTTTGCGATTTTCTCAAAAACTGGTCCTACGATTTTTTTAAAAAATCGCCTGGTTTACAAAAATTTTTATGCTCTACAAGATAGGGTAGGCGCCATCGTGGCTGAAATTCTTGGTAAGGGTGTTTTCACGTAAAAACTTTGTTTTTTTAAGATTACGGCTTTAATATGCACTTAAGCGCAAAAATGTATATAATAAAGGTTGTAGAAAATTTTAAATCCTACAACTTTAATTCAAACATTTTTTTTGTATAACGCTTAGTTTAGCGGTAATTAGCGATTTTCTGTTATTTCTCACGAAAAATCGATTTTTTTTAATATTTCGGCTTTAGTACACATTTTACGACAAAAGTGTATATAATAAAATTTATAGAAAATTAAGAGATCTACAACTTTTATTTAAAGAATTTTTCTCTACACTAGACTCTGTAGAGAAACTTTTACTTTACACTTTTACACTGTGCAACTTTTACTTTAGCACTTTTGTGTACAGAGCCTAGTTTAGCGTGAAAGTGTGATTTTCCGTTTTTTTAAGCCAAACTGAGTTCGATTTTCAGTTTGCGTCATTCACTCATTATTAAAATAAAGTTATGTTTTTGAGGTTAGTTTTTTGTTTATTTCTAATATTTTATTAATAATGTTAGGTTTATTGTTAATTATTTGCATTGGCAAGAGAAAGTTGTGTGAGTGTTTCACACCAGATTCTTAGTGAGTGTGAAAAGTGCTTCTTGTAGATCATCCTCACACTCGTGCATCATAACCATGTCATCAACATACAGGACTGCCCTAAGGAGGTAATCATTGCCCAATCTTATTCCTAAGCTATTTTCCTTTTTCCATGAGCGAAAAATGTCGTCAATGTAGACCTATATGTTAAAAAGTGTGAATGTTAATGGACATCCCTGCCTTAATTATTTGTTTGTAGGGATCTTAGTTCTATAGGACTGAAAATGAGCGACTGTTTTGTTTACCGACTTTTCGGTTATCCTTTCGAGACTTGGATCCATCCAACTCGTTTAAGGTTGATTCACACATACAGGACCGTGCACCGTGTCGTTTTGAGAGAAATCGGAAAACGGTCCCTTACATTTAAAATGTGTAAATTAACCTTACCGACTTTTTGGTTATTCTATTGAGACTTCGATCCATTAAACGAGAGATCACCGTACTAAAATATGTAATTTTATTTTAAAATCTTCTAGTAACTTTGGTTCTATTTGCTGTACAGATTATTGCTTTCTATTCAATATAGTAAAATAATCGATCATGATAAGGGATAAAAACAAGTAAATAAATACGAATGAGCTAAAAATAAATGATGAGTAATGTTGTAAACACCAATCAAAACACACTTTATATTTTTCTGAATACGAGAGCTTTTAAGGAACACCTGTGATAAAATAAGAATTACTCATTGAAACTCGTTATAATTAAAAATGAACATTATTTCTATAAATAATTGCAATTACTTTTTTATTTTATTTTTTTGATTTTCCCACGCACAACTATTACCATAAATTTCAATTTTAAATTGCTTTGTGTGGAATTCAGGTGGATTATTTATTTATAAATTGATACAGATCTGATTTACTGGGTATCTAAAAAAAGTAGCAAACTTTTTAATATTTTTTAACTTGAATAAAAATCAGGTGTGAAACACTCACACAAATTTCTCTTGCTAATGCAAATATTGAACAATATAACCGAACGTTAGTAATAAAACATTAGGATAAAAAAACTAACTTTAATGAACATAACCTAGTTTTAATCATGAGTGAAAGACGCAAAAAGAAAATCAACCTCAGTTTGGGTTAAAAATACGAAAATCACTCATTCACGCTAAACTAGGCTCTGTAGAGAAAAATGCTCTAAATAAAAGTTGTAGATTTTTTAATTTTTATAAATTTGATTATTCATTTTGGACGTAAAATGCATAATTAATTTTTATGAATAATTTTAATAAATTTATTTATTTACAATATATTTATGTAAATTTAAAATAACAAAATAACTTAATATAATTTAAATAATATTACTGTGACATCCTTTAGCCAGCTTTTTTAATAAAAACAAAAAAAAATTACAATTTGAAATTTTTAAAATATGTTTTTTATAAAGTATCATGTAGAATCAGATGACCTTTACGCAGTGAGACATAACTGACGTAACTGATATGTTGAGACATAACTACTAGAATTAAAGAAACAATTAATTTTCCAAAAAAAATTCCTTGAAATTACTTTCAGTACTAATATCGGAAAAAAAGAAAAAACCAAGTTGTAGAATTTTAAATTCTCTACAACTTATATTATATACATTTTTGCGATAAAATTCATATTAAAGTCACAATCTTAAAAAAAATTTTGCGAGAAAACAACCTCCCCAGGAATTTCAGCAGACCTTGTGCTTACTCTGTCTTGTAGAGCATAAAAATTTAGTGACTGAGGCAATTTTTTTTAAAAAAATCGTAGGAGCAGTTTTTGAGAAAATTGCAAAAAAGTGAAAAATTACACGAATAAACTAATACTTCCGGTTGACCGATTTTGATGAAAATGTTCGTGTTGGGTCCTCTAGTGGTATCTCACTTAAGTTTCAAGTTCGTACGATTTTCGTTCTTGAGATATTCTGTTCACACACACACACACTGAGACCAAACGCTAAAAACATGGTGTATTTTGTATTCAGGGGGGTCTGAAAACGTGTAGATCCGGTGAAAACTCGATTTCGAAAAATCGATATGTAAACAATACTTTTCTACCCTATATTCGTATAGGCAAGAGAAAGTAAAAATGTATAATATCAAAATAATGTTCGTGTTTTTTAAATGTTATAATTGTCAGGTTATTACTGTGGACATGTGCGACGATTTGGTGAAATTTAAATTTCATTCAAAGACATTTTGTTATATTTTTTAAGTAATTATGTTTGGTATTTTTATTGTGTGTTGTTCTTATCAAGAGTTTTCTATGATTTTCCTTTGTTACCTCAACCAAATTTCGGATTAATTCCTTTATCTTTTGCAAACCGATTTACCTCTTCCTCTTTTCTTTATTGATTGACCCAAAATTTTAACACGATCATAATAGATTTAGGGTGTTCCACAATATAAACTAGTTTATTGCTTTTCCCGGTTATCCTGGTTTCACTCCGCTCTTTATTACTTAATATATAGGGAACGAAAGTATTATTTGCATTTCAATTTTTCACTGGAAATACAAGTTTTCAGGCCCTCTGAACCCCAAAAAAAAAAAATTTTAGTGATTCTTCTTTGTGTGTGCGTGTGCGCGCGCGCGTGAAAAATAATAACTTAAGAACGAAATAGCGTACGAATTTGAAATTCGGAACTAAAGGTACAACAAGGGGACACAACACGAACATTTTTATCAAAATCTGCCTACCGAAAGTAGTAGTTACTTCGTGCAATTTCATTTTTTGCAAATTTCTTAAAAACGGCTTCAACGATTCTGTTTAAAATCGCCTCATTTACTACATTTTTATTTTCTACAAGATAGGGTAAGTGGAACGTCTACTGAAATTCCTGGGGAGCTGTGCTTTCGTGGTGAATTGTTTTCCCTTCGGCAGGAAAAGTCGAATTACAAGTTCTTTCATGTTTTCTTAATCTAATTAATTAAATTTATGTGCTTTACTATTCAGGTGCTGTCCATCATTTAATAAATGGGATAAATTTCAGTTTTCTTTGCTTTTGGGAAGTAGGAAGTTAGTAATTAGATTAAATAATTAGGGGATTTCGTATTTATGTATACGTATGACAGTTAAAATTGTACTTTATTAAAAATTCTATTCTGGTAGTAGGTACCACGCCAAACCAAAACTATCTCGATGATAACTTCTCTAAAAATTGTTAAACTTTTCTATTATTTTTTTAGTTACCGGTATATCTAAAAAAATTCAGAGAATGTTAAAACCAATTTTGGGGACATTGCAGATGATAACTTTAAAAAAAAAATTTTTTTTACCGTTCTTAAATTGCCATTTGCAAATTTTGGTTCCACCCAAAAAATATAATTGTGGAAATATTTTGTTTCCGAAAATATAACAAAAGTTTTAGAGCTCAATCTCGAAGAGTTGAAAAAAAATCAGGTGTTTTTACTTTTGAGACTTCTTGTAAGTTAATTTGTTTTTTGTACATCCTTGTATGAATTTATTTCAATCTCTTAATATAGGCCTACTATGATTTTAATTATGTGTGGATAAATTATAATGTTTTTTATGTTTATAGGTGTATTAATTAATAGTATGAAATTTAATATAATTACATAATTACGTAGTTTTTGTGAAATAAATTTGTATTTTATGTTTCCGGAGTTGTAAATTCTTTTGTTGCGTTGTTTCTTTTAATAGATCTTTTATTTTTTTTGTGTTCGTTTTCTTATGGGTTACTAACTTTCATACCGAGAAAATTGTTTAAGATACCAAATCACTAGTATAATAATTATTCTAATGTAGTTATAATTATTATTATTTTTTTTATTTATTTAACTTCGCTTCTACTGCAACGGTCATTAGCGACGACGTTGGGATGTAACTGTTAACAATGGAGGATGAAATGATTTTTTTTGTAACGTATGAAAATATGCCATGCCTGAGTGGGATTCGAACCCACGACCGCATGATGAGAGGCGAGCTACCAACTACACCAATGCGGCCGGCAATTATTATTATTATTATATTATTCTATTAAAAGTATTTGTAGGTTAATTTAATTTTTTTTCCTTTGTGTCCATTCGTTTGGTTTGTGAACCTGCCCCCACCGTTCCGCAGGAATAATACTGGTACAACCATTCTTGCCTTTAGTGTACAATCTGTTTCTTAGCCTAACTTTTGTTTTAGCTTCTTTATTTAAATGAGAAACCTTCCTCCAATGAGAGTTATTACAATAAAAACCATATTACCCCCACCGGGTCGGTCTAGGTCTAGAGGTAAAGTCGTCACCTCGACTTTAGCTGTTTAACAGCTGATTTTCGGAGACGAAGATTCCTGGTTCAAATCCTAGTAAAGGTCGTTATACGAGTTTGAAAACAAGACAGTGGTTACCGGTGTACTTTTATGGTTGGTGTTTAATTAGCCATACTCTCCCAGGAATGGTCAGCCTGTGTCTGTACAAGACTACACCTCATTTACATGTCATACACATCATCTTTATTTCATTGGGTCATGCGATTGCTTATTCTTCTGAATTGAACAGATTGCAACGTACACACATTAGGGATAAAAAAAAATCAAAACCACTTCTCTTGCCCTATGTAGAAAAGGAAGGTATCGTTTCATGTCGATTTTTTGAAATCGTGTTTTCACCAGAAATACACATTTTTAGGCCCCTTGAACCCAAATAAACATGTTTTTAGCGATTTGTGTGCGTGCGTGCGCGCGCGCGTGAGAGAGAGAGAAAGAGAGAGAGAGTGTGTGTGTGTGTGTGTGTGTGTGTGTGAACGAAATATCTCAAGAACAGAATATCGTACGAAGTTACAGCTTGGAACTTAAGTTAGGTACCTCTAGGGGACCCGGCTCGATCATTTTACCAAAATCGGTCAACCGTTAGTATAATCGTGCGAGTTTTCACTTTTTTGCGATTTTATCAAAAATGGCTCCTACGGTTTTTTTAAAAATCGCCTCATTTACTTCATTTTTGATGCTCTACAAGGCAAGGTAAGCGCTATATCTGCTGAAATTCTTGAGAGCTGTGCTTTTGTGGTGAAAAATTGTTTTTTTTTTTTTAGTTTATGGTCTTTATATGCATTTTAGGGCCAAATGTATATAAGTAATTAAAATTATAGAAAAAAAATCTACAACTTTTATTTCAAAAATGTTTGTACAACGCTCAGTTTACCGTTAATCAGTGATTTTTCTGGGTTTTTTTTTCATTTAAATCGGTAAAAAGGGATTTTTAACATTGCGGGCTTCGTATGTCTATTTTATGATAAAGGTGCTTATAATCAAAGTAATAGGAACTTAAAAAAACTACAACTTTTATATTAAGCATTTTTCTCTACAGACCCTAGTTAATCGTAAATGAGTGATTTTTCGTATTGTTTTTTAGGCCCAATGGAAGTCGATTTTCAATTGCGTCATTCACTCATGATTAAAATGAAGTTGTTTTTCATTTTACATTGTTTAACCTACTAATGGTTTAAACATATGTTATATATATATATATTTTGTATTATTTACATTGGCAAGAGAAAGTCGTGTAAATTTTTTACACTAGTTTTTTTTTCTTTAAGGTTGCAGTCTTATACTTGACAAAAGTATATGCACTTTGCAAAAGAGTATTAATATTAAAAAATTTTTTTAAAAATCTACAACTATAATAATTTATGCATAGCCTAAGCATTTTTCTACAGAGCTTAATTTAGCGTCAATTAGTGATTATTCGTATTTTAAAGTTCTTCAGAGATTGATTTTTATGTTTTATATATTTTTTATTTTATTATACTGCTCCTGCTGCCAACTACAACTCGTCTTGTTATCATTAATTTTTATCAGTTCACTTAGTCTTCTACATTCTCCTTACATACATCTCTTGAGAAAAGTTAATAAAATATATAATTCTTTGGTATTAGACTGTAGAAATAACGTCCAACATTTTAGTGGAATATTTGAATCTGTTATTAATTTAAATCTGATTTATAAACCAATCGGATAACTAATCAAAGTTTTCAGCGGTAGTAGTTGGGACACATTAGTTTAATTAATTTCAGGTCGGTTAGGGCTTTCTGACCACTAAGTTACCTTATTGGAAATCGTACCTTTGGTGACTGAAATACTTTTTGAAATGAATGTCGTCTCCAGATGTGCTACATTTCTGCGTCACCACAAAACTTCTCTCATCATTTTACTTTATTGTTATTTTGAAAATTCTTGTAATTCCTGGTCTCTTCGATCGTTTGATTAGATAATTGGACGAAGTTGAACAGCTCTAACCTACTGTAATTATAAAAGCAAAGTTCTTGAAATAATACAGGGTGTCGTAAAATATCTTGACAAAGTTTGTTTAGAGATTGAACATAAAATATTCCATGAATTCAAATTCAAAATTTAATCTTCTTCTTCTGCCTTTCAAGGATTAGGCATCTCTGCCTGTTACGAACCTCTCAAATCTGCCCATCTCTTTCTCGGGCGTCCTCGCTCTCTCCTACCCTCCGGCGTATAGCCCAGTGTCTGCTTAGGTAACCTATGATATACCATGAAAATACAATGTCAAAGATGTAGCAGCATGTAGACAATATTAACAAAAATATACATAAAAATCAACAAAGAGACAAAATAAGAATTAATACGCATTACGCCAATCTTTGCCCGCAAAGGAGAAGCGGATAACTAATCAAAAGTAACTATAAAACCAAAAAAAAACCAATTTACTTTTTCCACATAGAAAAATTAAAAAATTTGAGTAATAAACAAATTGTTAAATTATTTGCACTCGATCTGCTAAATCCAGGGCTACAAAAATTAGTTCTGTTATTATCAAATGGCAGAAAATATGACAAGCATTTAAGAACAAAAGGTAGAGGTGTAAAAGACACTAGTCAGAGTTATCTCCTCTGAAAGTAATTAATGTAATTATACAGCCAGACTCTTTGGTGAATAAAGTGAAGGTATTATTTACAGGGTGGAAGTTCGCTTTTTAGAAAGCCTACCATACTAATAAGCATACTTTCCCACTCAGTAAGGAAGGCAATGGTAAACCACCTCATTCCTTGTTTTTCTTAGTAAAGCCTCTAGAGGTTCAAACCAGCCTTTCTGCTGAACAACTAAATAATAATTTCAAATTTTATTTATTATCGTACTAAATGTTGTTTAGATCAACAGCCGAAAGGCTGGTTTGAACGTCTAGAGGTTTTACTAAGTAAAAACAAGGAGTGAGGTGGTTTACTATTGCCTTCCTCACTGAGTTGAAAGAATATACTTATTAGCTTGCCAGGCCCTCCGAAAAGCACCCACTTTCCACCCTGCAAATGACACCTTCATTTCATTCACCTCAGGGTCTGGTTGTAAAGTAAAATTCATTACTCTTAGAGGAGATAACTCTAACTACTAGTGTCTTTTACACCTCTACTTCTTCTTATCTTAAAAATAGTTCAGCCTTATAATTGGCTGACTATATGATAAGAAATGGAACCATTTTTTGTAGCCCTGGAACCAACAGATCGAGTGCAATTAATTGAACACTCCAGTTGCTCGTTATGGGCGAATCGTACTGAATGTCTCGTATTAAAAACCTAAAGGATATATGATAAACGTAACTATAGTTTATCTCCGTGGTATTTTCAAAATAATGTAAAAAAACTCATTACCTTGAGTTCAATGAACCTATAATATCTTAAAATGTTAATTTTTGCTCTTATTTTTGTATTTAATTTTTTTTTTTTTGGGCGTGATGATGTATGCTTATTTTGAAAGTTTTTAAATTACAGGAAGTCATTTTTGAAATTCATTCATCCGGAAGTGTTGTAATTATATTATATATATTTTCTATTTGTGAAATTTTTACAGGAATTATATAATTATATGTTAGGGAAAAATATGAATGTTTATTTTTTTATGGGTTGCCTATACACCATCTGTTGATTGTTTAGTGTATGTACTGTAATGAACAATTTTAATATCATATCGCGTAGTTGTTATCTAAGTGATGTTCAATAAAATCCTTGCAGTAATACTGTTATTATTAATATTATGTTTGTTTTTCTTTGTGTCTTGTTCAAATGACGTCATCAGCAATGATAAAGCATTAATTACAAAAACACACCTGTGCTTGTTTGCTTATGTGATATAACGTACTCGTGTTTCACTTTAAAATAACAGTAATTTGACGTATAGTAAGGCATGGGTTACCTCGTTCGAATTTTACTACCCTTTACTAAGTTTCTTTTTGGTTTAAGGGTTGAACTGGTGGTAAATACAAATACAGTCGAACTTCTATAACTCGAATTCTCAAGGGATGAGAAAAAAATGTTCGAGATACTGAAATTTCGAGTTATGGAAAAATAACAACAAACCATTTATTAAAAAATAACAAACACAGAACATTTCACATAGGTTAATACAGTGGCCTACAATGTGTAAAATATGTAGGCCTACTGGACAAGCGTAATTTTACAATACAGTACTGTACGTTGCATTTAGCTTAGCTAAGCTACAGTGTTAAGTACTGTCCATATTGTATACTCCAAAATTACACTATTTTAATTACATGCTGAATATGGTACATTGTACCGACAGATTATGGTTCTATTGTTCTGCGGTCTACCAAAGATTCGTCGATTCAAAAAAAAATCATTGTTTTGGTTTACGCTTGGTAGGCCTACAAAGCCAAACAGATGGCTTTGAGGGTTTGTACCCTTTTATGGTCGAACAATTTCTCTTAAAATGAAAGAAGCAGCACTGTACCTACAGTTTTCAAAAGACCAAAAATGGTATTTTGAGAACTATGTCCATAATTTCGTCACGACACTAAGTTCGACTTTGAGAAATGACGGAATTCGAGTTGTAGATGGATTTTTACACTGTAAATGCATGGAAAATTAAAGGGAACTGAAATTCAATTCAAGATATAAAAAATTCGAGTTATAGAAGTTCGACTGTAACCTGGGGTTAAATGAAAAACAATAAATCCCTTAATTTAAGTGTTTTTTACTGAAAGTTATACTAGGCCGAACTATTTTGTGCCGGCCGCATTGGCGCAGTTGGTAACGTGCTCGCCTCTCTTCATGCGGTCTTGGGTTCGAATCCCATTCAGGCACGGCATATTTTCATACGTTACAAAAAATCATTTCATCCTTCACCGTCTGCATTAGCAGTGATTGCAGAACAGTCTGACGTTAAACAAAAAAAAAAACGAACTATTTTTTCGTTAAACTATTTAATTGCTAGAGGCGTTTAACTGTTGGCAGAATACTACTTATAAATTTTTAGCAAAAAAGGAAAGACAACGTGGACAAGTGTTGTTGAGATCGTCAGCCGAAAGTCTGGTTTGAACCTTTAGAGCAGTGTTTCCCAAAGTTTTTTTTCTCGCAGCACACTACAAAAAAAACGGCCAATAGCCGCGGCACACCTATTACTTTATGCCATTGATTAAACTTAAGTACTTGATATAAACGTACTTATATCATACTTATACATACTTACTTATAGTCATCGGCTAGGCATTATTTTGTTGGACCGTTTAAATTAAATTTAATTTATTTTCCTTGAGTTCCGCGGCTCACTTGGCCGGCCTCGCGGCACACAGTTTGGGAACCTCTGCTTTAGAGGCTTCACTAAGAAAAACAAGGAGTGAGGTGGTTTACCATGCCTTCCTCACTGAGTGGATAAGTATGCTTATCAGTATGGCAAGGTTTCTGAAAAGCATCTACTTTCCACCCTGCAAATGATACCTTCACTTCATTCACCACAGGGATTTGCTGTGTAATGAAATTCATTAATCTCAGAGGAGATAAGTGTAAATAGTGTGTTTACACCTCTACCTCTTCTGTTCTTAAATAATTCAGTCTTATAGTTGGTTCACCATGTGATAAGATACAAAACTATTTTTGTAACCCTGGAACTAGCAGAACGAGTGCAAATAATTTTAATACTCCACTTGCCTGTTTTACCCATAACAGACAGGTGGAGTGTCAAATTATTTACACTCAATCTGTTAGTTGCAGGGCTAAAATAAATAGTTCTGTTTCTTATCACATGTTCAGCCAATTAAATGACTGAATTATTTAAGAACAGAAGAGGCAGAGGTGTAAAGTACACTAATCACAGTTATCTTCTCTGAAAGTAATGAATTTTATTATACAGCCAAACCTTGTGGTGAATGAAGTGAAGGTGTCATTTGCAGAGTGGAAAAGATGTGATTTTCAGAGGGCCTGGTATGCAGATAAGCGTACTGTTCCATTCAGTGAAGAAGGCAATGGTGAACCACCTCACTCTTCGTTTTATTTAGTAAAATCTTTATATGTTCAAATCAGCCTTTCGGCTGATGACCTAAACAACATTGCCTGTTATGAGCAAAGATACTTATTTATATACGGATTTCAATAACAGACAGTGGTTAATGGTGTACTTTGATGGGTAAGGTTCAATTAATCATGCTCTTTCAGGAATGGTTGGTTCTGAGTCTGTACAAGAAAGACTATATCTCATTTACACCATACATATCATCCTGATCTCATTGGGTCATGAGTTGCTTATTGTTCTTAAATTTAACAGATTTCAACTTATACACTTTAGTGATTTAATAAATAAATCTAGAACCAATTGGTAAAGGTACTACTGGCCTAATGGTAGTAAAGTTAACTGAACAAGAGCCTAAACTTGAAGGAAACAATGCATTGGATGTGCGGGTTGATACAGGTGAAATAGCTATTTAGTAGTAAACGCACCTGAAGTCGCTTAGAACTAAAACAACTATAATTTATGTCATAATATCAGCTCTCAGTGTCCTTCAAATTACAATGTGGCTGCAAAGTACAATTCTGTGTACAGCGAGATTTGAAAAATAATTTTTGAATTTTTTTGGAAACGATCCATTTCAGGTGTTTTTTTGGTGGGTATAATTTCGAATGATATGCTAAATATTTGTAGGGCTATTGTGTTGTTTTTACCTAGGTATGTTTTTATTTTGTGTAAGATAAATGTGTGGGTTACAAAATAAAAATTTGACCTATGTATTTATTTACTGTTTATTACCAAGTCAATTAAAAACCGAAAAAAATTAAATATTTTGAAGGTAAATACGCTTCGAAAATAAAATTCTATTTTAACAAACGTTAAAAAAATTAAAACAAAAACTCGTAGGTGTAACCCTATATAAACATCCACTCGTTCATGTCACAAATCCGCAAGGAACAAAAAGAAAATAACCATACCCGCACGAATACATCAAATAACGTTGCATGATAACACGACAAGGTGGAAGTACCCACTAATGTCTAATTGCGTGATGTCACGCATTCTGAATGGAAATCCCGTGACGCACGCTACATTATAGGACAACACGTAACTCGAGAGTTAAACCAAGACCATGCCTACAAAGTTTGAATATCTGTATCAGTGTAACATTTACAATATAAGCGAGTTAGGTTGTAATGGGTGGTTCAAAAAGTTATTACTCTATATTATTTAAGTTTTATGTACTTTAGAATGTATACCTTTGAAATAAAATGAATGGAAAAAATCCTTCTTTCATGAGACGACGCGTCACATGGCTTTAGTAATTTTTAAAATCCATACCTTTGAGTTTGACAAAAACCATAGTGATTTCTCTATCTGCTCTTTAAGAGGAATCGAATGACACTATCTTTATTTCTAAATTCTGACTTTGATTTAATGACTTCAGGTTTTGGGCTACTTCCAGTCGAAACTGGAACTTTTAACCCAATCCTGGCCTATTGTTTTGTGTAGATTACAAATCCGAAAACCGTTTGTTGCTATCTAATGTAGTTTCTGACTCTGATGATTTCTTTACTTTTAGTTTTGGGTCACTTCCGGTCGAAACCGGAACTTCAAATCCAATGATTTGTATTTACTCTTTAAAAGGAATCGAATGATATTATTTTATTTTCCGAATTCCGATTTTGAATACTTGTTTTCCGGTTTTGGGGCACTTTCGGTCGAAACCGGAACTTCAACCCAATTTAGGCCCACTAACTTTTTGTGTAAATTACGAATTCGTAAACCGTTTGCTGGTTATCTCATGTAGTTTCTGAATCCGATGTTTTACTTCCGGGACTTTAAGCCCAATAATTTGTATCCACTCTTTAAAAGAAATCGAATGACATGATTTTTGTCCCGACTTTGATTTCTTGACTTCTCGTTTTGGGCCACTTCCGGTCGAAACCGGACCTTTAAACCTTTTACAGGCTCATTAACTTTTTGTGTAGATTACGAATCCAAAAACCGTTTTATCTATTGTATTTCTGACTTTGAATTCTCTATTTCCGGTTTTGGGCCACTCCGGTTGAAACCGGAACTTCAAACCTAATTTAGGCCCATTACCTTTTTGTGTAAATTACGAATCCGAAAACCCTTTGTTGCTATCTCTTGGAGTTTCTGACATCGGGGTGTGACAGACAAACAGATAGAGGAAAATGATAGGTGGCAATTTTGAAAATTGCCACCAATTATTACTATATGCCTACTTTAATTAGCTGCTTCTTCTCCTCCTCCTCCTTTTTCTTATAGTGTCGACTTCATCGCAGAGGATGAGGAGGAGAACAAGAACTCACATCGGTTGCCTTTATTTCAAATTTGCAATAAGTTCTCCTTTTTTCCTATTTCAGTAAATACTTCATTGTTCAAATTTCTCTCCATCGTTTCTGATAATCTTACTTTATAACCGCTTTCCAATGATTCATATTACACTTCTATCCCGTAAAAAGCTTCAGATAATTTTTTTCAAAACTTTTCTTAAGTCCACGTTTAGGTTATTCACTATCATTGATTTTTTTTCTCTTGAATACGTTCTTCGTTTTATTTCTTAAATACTTCTTATGTCATCAGTTATCAAATACTATACGAATGCTAGTAAATCCCGTGTATATAAAAGAATTTTTTAGTTTTTGTTAGTATTATACCATTGAACGTTACTATTTTGTTTGAAAAGTAAAGTTTATTTTTAGTCACCTTGTACTTCCCATAAAGGAACTGTACAAAACAACATTTATAGTTTTTAAAGAACACTGATTATGTATCATTACATAATATAATAGACAAATATTTAAATTTATATTTTGACCGTGACCTAATTTTATTTTATTATAAATATATTTATATAAAAAGTTTGTAAACACTAAAGTTGAAAGTATGAAAGGGAAGTTATGTTTTATTAACGTAGGTCAAGAACAAAATATTTACACACAGATTCGTGAGGATAATATTGTTCAAATATTTTGAAAGTTGAAGAAATGTTATTCGTCTAATTTTATAAACCGTTCTTGGAACAAAAATTTTAACTGTAATTCTGAAACGATTTTTTCTGAAACTTTCTAATTTACAATAAATTTGAAGTTTACTGGTTTCCGCGGACGGTGGTTATCCCTTGCTGTTTTTTGGGACAGACCACTGGCGTAGAAAGGAGGAAGTGGATTCAGATGACCAGACCCCACCCGAAATGTAGAAAAAAAAATCTGGTGTGAAACACTCACACAACTATCTCTTGCAAATGAAAATAATTAACGATATACCTAACATTAGAAATAAACAAAAAACTAACCTCAAAATAACTTAATTTTAATCATGAGTGAAAGACGCAAAATGAAAATCAACCTGTTTGGTTAAAAAAATATGGAAAATCTTTCTTTCACGCTAAACTAGGCTCTGTAGAGAAAATGCTCTAAATAAAAGTTGTAGATCTTTTAAGTACCTATAAATTTGGTTATACATTTTTGTCGTAAAATGCATAATAAAGCTAAAATCTTTAAAAAATCGATATTTTACACGATTTCTTGAGAAAAATACAGAAAATCGCTAATTGAAGCAAACTAAGCGTTATACAAAAAAATGTTTGAAATAAAAGTTGTAGGTTTTAAATTCTCTACAACTTTTCTTATATACATTTTACGCTAAAATGCATATTAAAGTCGCAATCTTAAAAACCAATTGTTTTACGTGAAAACAGCCACCCCAAGAATTTCAGCAGACATGGGGTGTACCCTGTCTTGTAGAGCATAAAAAATGTAGTAAATGAGGGGATTTTTTAAAAAATCGTAAGAGCCGTTTTTGAGAAAATTGCAAAAAAGTGACAAATGACACGAATAAACTACTACTTCCGGTTTACCGATTTTGATGAAAATGTTTGCGTCGGCTCCTGTAGTGGTATGTAACTTAAGTTTCAAGTTCGTACGATGTTCCGTTCTTGAGATATTCTGTTCACACACACACACACACACACACACACACACACACACACACACACACACACACACACACACACACACACACACACACACACACACACACACACACACACACACAGACAAATCTCTAAAAACATATTTTTTAGATTCAGGGGGTCTGAAAACGTATAGATCCGGTGAAAACTCGATTTCTTAAAATCGACATGGAAACAATGCTTTCCTTCCTATATATTCATACAGGCAAGAGAAAGTAAAAATTATTATAAAGATTAGTATAGTTTACTTACATTTATAGTCTACTGAGCCGTCCTGAGTATAAAATGTAGACGTGACTTACGTACAATCGCTAAAAAACCATGTTTTTTTGGATTCTGGGAGTCTGAAAACGTGGAGATTTGGTGAAAACTCGATTTCGAAAAGTCGACATGAAAACAATACTTTTCTTCCTATATAGGCTATTCATATAGGCAAGAGAAATTAATAATTTATAAAAAACGAACATAAGTTACCGAGTTATTATAAATAAGTGTTTTCAATAATGAAAACGGTCACGGTAAATAAAACGCTCCAAAGAGCAAAGAAGTAAGTAATTTGTGAAGTTTGTTAATATAAGGTTGGGATCCGGTGTGTGTGTGTGTGTGTGTGTGGGTGTGTGTAATATTTGTCTATTAGTGTGTCATTTATTTGGTAATTACCCGAACCCTATTATTATTCAATTTGAAGTGACATCTATCGTCCTTGATGTTAATGTTTGTTGATGGAATTTTTTAAATAAAAAATGTACATACGATCTATTAAATAGAGTACTTAAAGCTGTCTTAAAATAAAAACAGAACTAATGAGTTAATTAACACAGGGCGATCCTAAATTTCTTGTTACTATATTACTTTTCTGCCAATTTCGAATGAGGATCGTTTTGTTACTTTCTCTTGCCTATTTGAATATATAGGAAGGAAAGTATTGTTTTCATGTAGATTTTTCAAAATCGAGTTTTCACCGGATCTACACGTTTTCAGAAGTGAGATAGATGAAATAGAGTAATGACACAATGCCATACCTGACCGGGAATCGAACTCGGGATCCCGACGTAGAATCCAGTTGCGTTGATAACTCCACCACTGATCTGTTACGTTTTCTTAAGGCCCATTCCGACGACGCTAGTTTACTAGTAGGATCTACTAGCGCGTCGGTGACGGTTTCCACGGAGCTAGTTAATTAATGACACTGCTCTGAAAAGCAGTGAACATGAAAGAAGAAGTATTGTTTTCATGTCTATTTTTCGAAATCGAGTTTTCACCGGATCTACACGTTTTCAGTAGGGAGATAGTTGAAATAGAGTAATGAAAAAATGCCATACTTGTCCGGTAATCGAACTCGGGATCCCGACGTAGAATCCAGTTGCATTGATAATTATACCACCGATCTGTTAAGTTTTCTTAAGGCCCATTCCGACGACGCTAGTTTACTAGCAGGATCTACTAGCGCGTCGGTGACGGTTTTTCACGGAGCTAGTTAATTAATGACACTGCTCTGAAAACATATATGTCAGTTGTGTTGTGTATTGCTGTACAAAGTACAGCTTTCAAGCAACTAGTAACGTTTCCAAACGTTCACACCGAGCTAGTTTACTAGCGCTAGTTAATCACGTGACATTTACTCTCCTACTAGCGCTATAACTAAACTAGCTGCTAGTGTACTATCAGCTAATAAATTAGCTTCGTGGAAGCTTAAGGTTCTTTCCGTTTTTATTTGATTAAGTCGAATTTCTTAAAACTTAAAAACTACATTTATTTAGTGTTATTCGCTTGTTTTCTGAGAATATAATTTTCTAGGAACTTTTATCTATTTTAGTTTTCATCACGACTTTCCATAGTTTACAGGATTTTTCCGTACACGTAGGCTACATCAAATTACCCTCTACAATGCACAACCAGTTTCTATCCCGCGACGTCCCGGTTTCGATTTCCGGTCAGATCTAACATTTCTCATCACGCATTGTCGTATGTCATCCTTCATCATCTCCTTTGTTATTGTATTAATGTGCAAAACAGTCGGACGTCTTCTTCTTCTTCTTCTTCTTCTTCTTCTTCCAACCAAGGATTAGGCCGCAACCTGTTCCAAACTCACTATATCATCTACCATACTAACTATATCATCTATCTCCATCTTTTCCTAGGTCTACCGACATCCTTTTTACCTTCTGGAGCATACCAGTGAGCCTGCTTAGATATCTAGTGATCTGACATCCTTGCCATGTGCTCTCTCAAACTTTGGCGATAATTCTTTATATTTTCGTTCAAGTTGTAAATACCCAATTCTGACCTAATTTCCTCATTCCTTATTCTGCCTAAGCGTGTATACCACCTTTAGTTCTTCAAAGAAATTTCATCTCTGCCGTCTGGATTCTCAGCTCTTGGGTGCTGCTGGACTTTGGAGCTGCTATCATTTTGTAGAACTTAAGTTTTGTGACCTTTTTCGCTCTATTACCCAAAGTTCTGCTTATAGTCCCGTATATCCTCTGGAATTAGCTTAAAAAACAGTCGGACGTAAAACAATTTATAAATAAATCTCCTTAAGTGTAATTTAGAATCACCCTGTTAATTTAAATTTGTTTGTAGTACCTAACGATTTTAGCAGTTTATCGTTAGTTCGGTAACGTATTAAGATAACAAGAACGTTGTACTTGTAATGAATTTATAGTACAATTTTATGTCATCGTAATTTATTGTAGTGTTTGGGTCTTAACCTTATCTAATGCAACCTGAAGGAGCTTATGATAACCAACGTTTGTTATTTGGTGTATCGATAACTAAAACACGTTTGTAGCTAAATATATTCTGTAAATAATTTCCCCTAGTGTAGTTTTATGTTGTTTGCAAGTCGGCTGTTAAAAGTAGGCTTCTAAAAATCTGTTTAATAATTTTTGAAAAGAAATGCTTCTGTGTGTGTACCGGGTGGCCCGTATGTCAGTTTTCCCACATACGGATGAAATAAAAATGAAGGCGTTACAAGTTAACGGGATTAGAAACCTACAGGGATGAAAACAGATTTATTATTTAAACTGTACTTACTTAATACTTTTAATACCTTTGTTATAGCGGTTGTTCAAAATATCCACCATTAGTCTCAATACACTTCATACAACGACTTAAAACTGATTGACAAATTTTCAAGAATAACAATGTATCTTCATTAACGAACTCAAATGCATTTTTATTATGCTTTTTAGTTCGGCTAGGTTTTGTTGTTTTGAAGAAAACACCAATCCTTTATAATACCCCATAGTGAAAATCACATGGGGTTAAGTTTCGCGAGCGGGCAGGGCAATCAATTGTACCACAGCGACCAATCCATTCCTTAAATTTGGAATTCAGAAGCTCTTGAACTTCGATACCGAAATATGCTAGCGCCCCATCTTATTCCCAGATGAACGATTGAAAATTGTAAACAGGATTGTTTTCAATTTCCTGAAAGACTAGTTCCTGCTGTACCTTTTAGTAACTTAACAAATTAACATTTCCGTCAAAAAAATGAGGATTTATCAATGCAGTAGTCGAAATTTCTTCCCATGCCTTAATACCAGGCACATTAAGCTCTTCTTGGATTACCTTATGAGGATTTGCATCCGACGAGTACACGCAGTTACGCCAATTAAATGTTCGTGTCAGGTCCGGTAGTAGTATCTAACTTATATTTCAGTTTCAAGTTCTTACGATGTTTCGTTTTTTCAATATTTGGTTTACACATAGAACAATTGCTAAAAACATGTTTTTTTTGGGTTCAGGGGGTCTGAAAACGTGTAGATCCGGTGAAAACTCGATTTCGGAAAATCGACATGAAAACAATACTTCCTTCTATTCATTTAGGCAAGAGAAAGTAAACATTTTAGAACGATATTTTGTGTTGTTGTTTAGGTCATCAGCCAAAAAGCTGGTTTGAACCTGTAGAGGTTTTACTAAGTAAAACGAGGAGTGAGGTGGTTTACCATTGCCTTCCTCACTTAGTGGAAAAGTATCCGTATCAGCATGCCGGGCCCTCTGAAAAGGACATATTTTCCACTCTGCAAATGACACCTTCACTTCATTCACCACAGGGTCTGGCTGTATAATGAAATTCATTACTTTCAGAGGAGATAACTCTGATTAGTGTCTTTTACACCTCTACCTCTTCTGTTCTTAAATGGTCCAGTCATTTAATTGGCTGACCATGTGATAAGAAACAGAACTATTTATTTTAGCCCTGCAACGAACAGATTGAGTGTAAATAATTTGACACTCCACCTGTCTGTTATGGGCAGAACGATATTTTATGAAATTGATTCATTTTTTTTAACAGTAGAATTTAATAAAATGTCTAAAACATTTTTACTTACCTTAAAAATTCAAAGATATTCGAACATTGAAATCACCAAGAAGAATAATTACTAAATCTTGTTTATTCAGTTATTAGAACTTAGTTGTTTACTGAAAA
The DNA here is from genome assembly GCA_035578175.1 of Catonia carolina. Lineage (NCBI taxonomy): Eukaryota > Metazoa > Arthropoda > Insecta > Hemiptera > Achilidae > Catonia > Catonia carolina. The sequence continues at coordinate 41,336,719 of JAQMRL010000006.1, read as the reverse complement.
GTCACGAATAAGTTTATTGAAATCACGTGTGATAGTTTGTTCACATCGTGATTTTGCATAGCTTTTAAGGTTTAAACCGATTAAAGCTCTATAGATTTAACTTTAATATTATAAACTATGATGTTCGTTGGTAAGAATTATATTCAACCTGTAAATTCTATAACAAATACATGCATACATATTTTCTTGTACAAGGACATTAACGATCATGATTAAATAATTATTTTTCACTGTATAGTAAATTATTTCACGAAAAAACGAAAGCAACAGAATTTACTATGTAACCTTCAATACACGCACACCTTATTACTTATTTTCTATTTTTTTTTTTTTATTTTATTTCGGTTTAGTCCTATTATATCTAAATTTAATTTAATTTCTTTTCTTACCCGTTTATCCTAATCATATGAGAATAATTTTGTTAAGTACTGTAATTATCAGTAATTAAACAAGTTAATTGTTCTGTAGTTTATAATTTTGTTAAATATGTATTATGTACTTTTTATTTATTTCTCTTTGTAATTCGCACGGATTTCTTAGCTCTACCAACTTAATTAAGAAATTTTTAATGAACATGTAATAATTCACTGAAGATCCTTCATAAATTACTTAAAATTATTCGTACAATATTAGTTTCCTTGGCAGGAAAATTACCTCTCCACTGACATACTCCACCCCATTTAAATGAAGAAAACCTATTCAAAGTACCGTACTTTCTCGAATATCCCGCGCACCCGATTTTCAAAGGTATTTTCAGAGAAAATTAAAACTAAAAAATAAAATTAAAATTAAAACTTACCAATTAATTCGTACATATTAAAAAAATCTTTAAATTTTTGAATAATTCACTAGCGAGAATAGGTGCATTTTCATTGTACGTATCACAATAAACTTAAACAATTGCTAAACTATAAAAATCTGGTGTGAAGCACTCACACGACTTTCTTTTGTCAATGCAAATAATGAACAATATAACCTAACATTAGTAATAAAACATTAGAAATAAACAAAAAACTAACCTCAAAAAACATAACCTTATTTTAATCATGAGGGAAAAACGCAAAATGAAAATCAACCTCAGTTTGGCTAAAAATACGGAAAATCACTCTCACGCTAAACTAGGCTCTGTAGAGAAAAATGGTGTAAATAAAAGTTGTAGCTCTTTTAATTTCCTATAAATTTAATTTTATACACTTTTGTCGTAGAATGACTACTAAGGCTGAAATCTTAAAAAATCAATTTTTTAACAGATTTTTCATGGATAAAAACAGAAAATCGCTAAACTAAGCGTTATAAAAAAAAATTTAAAATAAAAGTTGTATGATTTAAAATTCTCTACAACTTTTGTTATGTAGCCTATATTTTTGCGTTAAAATCCATATTAAAGCCGCCATCTTAAAAAAACAATCTTATTACGAGAAAACAGCTTCCGCAAGAATTTCAGCAGACATGGCGCCTACCCTATCTTGTAGAGCATAAAAAATGTAGTAAATGAGGCTATTTAAAAAAAAATAATCATAGAAGCCGTTTTAGAGAAAATCGCAAAAAAGTGAAAAATGACACGAATAAACTAGCGAAGGTGTCATTTTCAGGGTGGAAAGTGGGTGCTTTACGGAGGGCCTGGCATGCTGATAAGCATACTGTTTCAACTCAGTGAGGAAGGCAATTTTAAACCTTCTCACTACTCGTTTTTACTTAGTGAAACCTCTCGACGTTCAAACCAGCCTTTCGGCTGTTGACCTAAACAACATTTCTAGAATAATATTCCAATATTTCTAGTATAATTCCACTATTTAAGTTCTATATTTTAAAAAATACGTTAATGTTAAATTCGCTCGGTTTAAATGAATTGAGACAAAGTTCCTAATATGTTTTAAAAATTAAGGATTTATATTAAGTTAATTAAAAAAAAATCACCAAGTTTATAATTAAATTTTGGCAATGATTCCGATTATAAAATTCTTAAATAGGAATTTTTATGGTCGGTATCTTTTTAATGATTGAACATTTTATGGGTGAACTTATTTAAGTAGAATAATAATTATAATGACATTAAATTTTGGTCATAGGATAGGTAGATCCTTACAAATAGGGACATTATTTTAAAAGTTATTACCAAAATCAGATAAAACTGGATAAAAGGTTAATTCAATTAAGTATAAATTAATTAACTTCAAAGAAAATGTCTACATTTATAGTATGTATATATTTTATGTTAAGATATATATGTAAATTTGTGAGAACGGATGTGTGATGATCCTGGCTATCCATTTACTTTTAATTAAATTCTTGTATCCGAAAACTTTATTCAATATTACCTAAATTTATTCACTAATAAAAGTACACAATTTTTTTACTTTAGAATTAGGTATGAAAATTTATATTTTTTTGTAAATTGTCAATCCTCGTTTTTGGTTAACTAGTCGTTGAAATTGGTATCCAACATTTGCAATTAATTATATTATATAATGTATTCATAAAAATCTTGTGTGAAACACTCACACAACTTTCTCTTGCCAATGCAAATAATTAACAATATAACCTAACATTAGTAATAAAATATTAGAAATAAACAAAAAACTAACCTTATTTTAATTATGAGGGAAAGACGCAAAATGAAAATCGAACTCAGTTTGGCTTAAAAATACGGAAAATCACTCTTTCACGCTAAACTAGGCTCTATAGAGAAAATGCTTTGAATAAAAGTTGTAGATCTTTTAATTTCCTGTAAATTTGATTATATACACTTTTGTCGTAAAATGCGTACTAAAGCCGAAATCTTAAAAAATTCGATTTTTCACACGTTTTCGTGAGAAAAAATCAGAAAATCGCTAATTACTGCTAAACTAAGCGTTATACAAAAAAATGTTTGAAATAAAAGTTGTAGAATTTCAAATTCTCTACAACTTTTGTTATATAAATGTTTGCGCTAAAATGCATATTAAAGCCGTAATCTTAAAAAAACAACGTTTTTACGTGAAAACGGCCTCACCAAGAATTTCAGCAAAGTTGGCGCCTACCCTATCTTGTAGAGAATAAAAAACTGAACCAGGCGATTTTAAAAAAAATCGTAGGACCAGTTTTTGAGAAAATCACAAAAAAGTGAAAAATTACACGAATAAACTACTACTTCCGGTTGACCGATTTTGATGAAAATGTTCGTATCGGGTCCGGTAGTGGTATGCAACTTAAGTTTTAAGTTTCAAGTTCGTACAATGTTCCGTTCTTGAGATATTTTGTATACACACACACACAGAAACACACACAGACCAATCGCTAAAAACATGTTGTTTTGGGTTCAGGGGGTCTGAAAACGTATAGATCCGGTGAAAACTCGATTTTGAAAAATTGACATGAAAACAATACTTTCCTTCCTATATATTCATATAGGCAAGAGAAAGTAAAAATGTATGAATATTCCGAATCTCCAAATGAATCAGCGAATAGTAAAGATTTTCAAATTTTTCAAACCGTATCATTTCATCCGAAACAAAGAAAACTTGAAGGAAACATCTCCTGTTATTTGTCATGGATATCAAAAATGGTTAAGCTCAGCAATGGTGCTTAATCGGGTCGTAAAGACATATTAATATTCTATTTCTACTTTAATCAGGAATTTAAAAATAATAGTAATAGGTTATGGCAAATCTGTAAATAGAAAACTTCATGTATAAAAAACCTGACCAGATTTAGTCCAGTGGGAGCTGAGAACGAACTGGGTGAAATCTTCTTGTGTTTTTTTTGTTTTACTTTCTCTTGCCTATATAAATATATATGAAGGAAAGTATTTTCCTCATGTCAATTTCAAAAATCATGTCGATATTTCGAAATCGAGTTTTCACCGGATCTACACGTTTTCAGATCTCCTGAACCCAAAAAATATGTTTTTTAGTGATTGATCTGTGTGTGTGAACAGAATATCTCAAGAACGGAACATTGTACGAACTTGAAACTTAAAAATTAAGTTAGATACCACTAGAGGACCCGGCACGAACATTTTCATCAAAATCGGTTGACCGGAAGTGGTAGTGTATTCGTGTCATTTTTCACTTTTTTGCGATTTTCTCAAAAACGGCTCTTACGATTTTTTTTAAAAATCGCCTCATTAACTAAACTTTTTATGCTCTACAAGATAGGGTAGGCGCCATGTCTGCTGAAATTCTTGGTGAGGCTGTTTTCTCATAAGAAATTTTTTTTTAAGATTGCGACTTGAATGTGAATTTAAATGCAAAAATGTATATAACAAAAGTTGTAGAGAATTAAAAATCCTACAACTTTTATTTCAAACGGTTTTTTTGTATAATGCTTAATTTAGCGGTAATTAGCGACTTTCTGTTTTTTCTCACTAACACTTGTAAAAATCGATTTTTTGAAAGATTTCAGCCTTAGTATGCATTTTACGACAAAACTGTATATAGGCTAATTACATTTATAGAAATAAAAAGATTTACAACTTTTATTTCGAAAACTTGCAGGCGTTAGCTTGCCATTGCTGAAAAAAATTTCAACCTTACAGAAAAATACAATGCCCTGTTAAAAATTAATTTTTATTGTGTTCATAAAAAAAAGAAATCGTTTTAACACTAAAAATATTCAAAATAGTTGTTTTTAGTTTATTTAAAGTCGCATCAACAGCTTGGTCATTAGCAACTACTGTGGATTTTGGTACCTTAACGGTGGTTTTAACGTGTTAAAACTTCCAAACACTAGCCGGAAATCGAACCCGGGATTTTTCGCTTTGTAGGCTAACGCGTAGACTACGCCACGGGGGCGGTTTCAAAATACATTATTCCATTAACTTTTGTTAAAAGATTTTTTTTTTAATGTTTGGTTATCCAGACGTTGACACTTTAGGGATAACTTACGGACGTCCGGTAAACCGGATGTTATTACTACGTAAAATACATCAACGTCCTGTTTTCCGGACGATGGTACTGAAAGGGTTAAGTAATGTCAATTATTAATTTTACAAATTTTTACTTTCTCTTGCCTATATGAATATATAGGAAGGAAAGTATTGTTTTCATGTCGATTTTTCGAAATCGAGTTTTCACCGGATCTATACGTTTTCAGACCCCCTGAATCCAAAAAACATGTTTTTAGCGATTGGTCTGTGTGTGTGTCTGTGTGTCTGTGTGTGTGTGTGTGAACAGAATATCTCAAGAACGGAACATCGTACGAACTTGAAACTTGAAACTTAAGTTACATACCACTACCGGACGCGACACGAACATTTTCATCAAAATCGGTCAACCGGAAGTAGTAGTTTATTCGTATAATTTTTCAGTTTTTTGCGATTTTCTCAAAAACTGGTCCTACGATTTTTTTTAAAATCGCCTATTTTACTCAATTTTTTATTCTCTACAAGATAGGGTAGGCGCCATGTCTGCTGAAATTCTCGGTGAGGCTCTTTTCACGTAAAAACGTTGTTTTTTTAAGATTACGGCTTTAATATAAATTTTAGCGCAAAAACTTATATAATAAAAGTTGTAGAGAATTTAAAAACCTACAACTTATGTTTCAAACATTTTTTTGTATGACGCTTAGTTTAGCGGTAATTTGCGATTTTCTGTTTTTTTCTCACGAAAACGTGAGAAAAATCGATTTTTTTAACATTTCGGTCTTAGTATGCATTTTACGACAAAAGTGTATATAATAAAAGTTATAGAAAATTAAAAGATCTACAACTTTTGTTTAGAGAATTTTTCTCTACAGAGCCTAGTTTAGCGTGAAAGTGTGATTTTCCGTTTTTTTTAAGCCAAATTGAGTTCGATTTTCATTTTGCGTCTTCCACTCATGATTAAAATAAGGTTATGTTTTTGAGGTTAGTTTTTGTTCATTTCTAATGTTTTAATACTAATGTTAGGTTTATTGTTAATTATTTGCATTGGCAAGAGAAAGTTGTGTGAGTGTTTCACACCAGATTTTTCTTATTAAAATCTAAGTCCAACAGAGGTTGATTTTCATTTACCGTCATCCACTCATGATTAAAACTTTTTTTTTTTTTTGTTATCGGGAACTGTACATTTGTACATTGTTGACAACTACCCAATTTGATCCCTGCTTTTCGCTGTATTATTTTGACGTGGATTAGGCGTGAGTTTGAACAGGGACCCCCAGTAGAGTTTGTTCACGGATGGCTGTCAGCTGGTCCCCATACAAAGTCGCTTGCCTAATTGGTGTTACTTAACAAATAATAGCGACTTTCTACCAGCTGACTGACTCGGCTGGTCCGAAGGCCAATTAAAATAATAAAATTATGGGTTTTTCTTCATTTTGTACATTGGCAAGAGAAGGTCGCATGAGTTTCACTACAATTTTTTTTCACTTATCGAATAATTTACTAAAAGAAGATGTAATAAAAAAAGGAAGAAAACAAGTTTTTTCTATTTTTATTCATTCCTCATATATTTTTTTTCATGCGTTGTGTACATTACATTCTTTATTTACCTGAGGTATTAGAAGGTGTATACCTAATACAACTTACCTTTGTTAGGTTATTTCTGTTATCAGTTTGCCCTTGGGTAGTCATGTATACATTTAAGACTTTGTACATTAAATTACCCACTGCTTATCTAACTTCACACATCCTGTTAGAACAAGGATTTTTAGTTTGTACAATGTGTCTACGGTTTTCTACATTGCACGGCTTTTCTTAAAATTATCTTTATTATTCTCTTTATGTACAATGTAAAGTATTTTTTCATAGTGATATGAAATACAGTCGATAAGAATCTTTATCAGAAATAAATTGCTGCTTAAAAACCAGAATAATACCTTCAGTTGTATTTTTAGTTTCATGTTGTTGTTGTTGTTGAGGTCATCAGCAAAAGGCTGGTTTGAACCTTTAAAGGGTTTGCTAAGTAAAACGAGGAGTGAGGTGGTGTACAAGCCCTTTCCTCAATGAATGGAAAAGTATCCTCATTAACATGAAGAACCTTCTGAAAAGCATCTACTTTCCATTTTACAAATGACCCCTTCATATCATTTACTACAGGTTCTGGCTGTGTAATGAAATTTTAACTAATGTCTTTTACATCTCTACTTCTTGTATTTTTAAATGCTTCAGTCATATAATTGGCTGATCACGTGATAAGAAACAGAAGTATTTTTTGTAGCCTTGGAACTAGCAGATCGAATGAAAATAATTTAACACTCCACTTGCCTGTTATGGGCAACTTAAGTTTCTTATTCTTGTTAAATGCATATAACAGGGGTGTGACGTGGTAAATTATTTGCACTCGATCTGCTAGTTCGAGGGCTAAAAAAAATAGTTCTGTTTCTTATCACATGGTCATATATCTGAAGCATTTAGAACAGAAGAGGTTGAGGTGTAAAAGACGCTATTCAGAGATATACAGCCAGATCCTGTAGTGAATGAAATGAAGGTCAGGGTGGAAAGTAGATGCTTTTCAGAGGGCCGGGCATGCTGATAATACGACTATTCCATTCAATGAGGTATGCAATGATAAACCACCTCACTCGTCGTTTTACTTAGTAAAGCCTCTAGAGGTTCAAACCAGCATTTAGGTTGATGACTTAAGGGTTTTACTTTTGTACGTACAGAAATTTTCAAAATGAAAATTTTGGATTTAAATATTCTATAGAATTTTACCGGAGTTTTAAGAGCGTAGTCTTCCAGAACCTATGACAAGACCTTACCTTATTGTTAAAATTAGAATTTAAAATTTCTCATTATAGGAGACAATTCTCATTCTTTCCCAATGTTTAATTTAAACTTCATTCATTAATATTTTTTCAATTGTTTAAAAATTGTAAATTTTAGAATTATTTATGATAATAAAATTCCTTTCTGTAGTTTAGGCCGCCATTATCATTGTTATAGCCTGTTCCAACCTAATAGGCTCATCAGTTTATAACAATGATGAAATATCTATTAATTATTTCGTAAACATATTTGTAATGATGAAAATGCTGTGTTTTATTTCACAAAATATTTAATTATTAACAGGAGGCCTAAAAAACGATAAAACACATGATATTTTTTTGTAAAATTGTAATTTGCTTCAAAGATATTGTGCACTAAAAAAAGATAATATTTGGTCAAAACATGTTTTTAGGTTGTTTCTTTTAAATGTTTAAAAATTCTAATATATTATTTAAAAATTAAGATAATATTTATTTTACTATTATTAGTAAAACTGAACGTGTAAGGTGACCGTACGTGTGAGTTTTTAAATACCCATTTAATTTCTATTGATTATAAATTGTAATATGGCGGTCGTTTTAGAAAAAGTTTTAATCTCGGTTCAACGTAAAGATCTATTAAAACGAGTACTGTATTTTATTTTTAAAATACTCGCATTATTGATGAAACTATGGCTTTTCAATAACATGAACGCCGATTTTTTTATGTTTCGCTTGGACGAAGTAGGTAACGTAAGTTTTGATAGTTCATTACTGCGAAGCCAAGTAATTACTATACTCTATGTCGGCTAAGTTGAGACCTGATCAAAACAGTTTAAACGAAAAATCTGGTGTGAAACACTCACACAACTTTCTCTTATTAATGTAAATAATTAATAATATAACCTAACATTAGTAATAAAACATTAGAAATAAACAGAAAACTAATATACAGAGTGATTCAATAAGATGGAAACAATTTCAATAAGCTGTATTTCCTGAACTACATGTTATATTTAATTCTGTAAATTGCATTTTGAAAGAGAAAGTTTTAAATTTTAATTTACATACATGAAAGTTTATAGATGTTCAATGTGTCCTCCTCCGGCTGCACGTACAACATCTAGACGGTAACTGAACTCATCCCAAACTCTCAGACGTATGTCTTGGGTCACTGAGTTGACTGCAGCTGTGATACGATTCCTTAGTTCATTCAAATTGGTGGGAAGAGGTGGTATGTAAACTGCACTTTTCACGAACCCCCACAAGAAAAAGTCATAGGGTGTGAGATCTGGAGACCTCGGTGGCCAAAACTGAAGTGCAGAGTCGTCATTCGCCATGCGACCTATCCATCGTTGACGCATGGATTCATTTAGGAAACGCCAAACATTGCGATGCCAATGGGGTGGAGCTCCGTCCTGCTGGAAAAATGTAATCTCCTGAATCTTCATTCATTTGAGGAACGAGCCAGTTTTGTAGCATTCTAAGATACGTTTCCCCAGTAACCGTATTCTCATCAAAAAAGAAAGGCCCATAAACTTTTATCAGCGACAAGGCGCAAAAAACATTAACTTTCGGGCTGTCCCGCTCATGTTCCACTGTTACATGGGGATTTTGTAGCCCCCAGATTCTAGCATTATGCCTGTTAACTTTCCCACTGAGATGAAATGTGGCTTCATCACTAAAAATCACTCGAGGCAGAAACAACTCATCTTCCATGTGTTGGAGCATACGGTCACAAAATTCTTCACGCCGTATCTTATCGCCTCGGCGAAGAGCCTGTAGCATTTGCAAACGGTAAGGTTTGTACAATAATCGGCGCCTCAATACACGCCAGACAGTTGTTTGCGGTAGTCCGAGTTCCATACTCACTGTACGGGTTGATTTCATAGGGCTACGCTCAAGGCTAGTTCGAACGCGTTCCACATTCTGCTCCGATACACGAGGTCTGCCTGGACTTTTACCTTTACACAGAGAGCCAGTTTCGTCAAATTGTTTATTCCAATGATAAATGCTCTTCCTCGTTGGAGGTTTGACGTTAAACTTAAGCCGAAATGCACGCTGCACCGCAGTTGCAGGACTCGGTTCTACTGTACTCACGCACGCAAAAAATCTTGTGTTCCATAGCAGCCATCTTGCTTACAACTGACGCAGTACGCGGCTGCGCAGCTGACGGCAACAATGCGGTGCTGGAGCGCTCTGGTGTCGTTATTTATAACTTTGTTACTTCCTCTTTCAAGTGTAATTTACAGAATTAAAACATAACATGCAGTTTAGGAAATATAGCTGATTGAAATTGTTTCCATTTTATTGAATCACGCTGTATATGTATATTGTTTATACAAGTGTATAAAAATTAAATTTTTTACAACGTCAGTCTCGTTATTTAATAGCCACACCTCGTATATCAGCTGATTGTATTTTCATAGATTATAATTGTTATTGAAAGACCAAAAAAAAAATAGCTGACGAAATATATAAGAGGTATGAGAGCAAGTGTTGGCAACGTTGCTGGCAAGTCAATGGCTATGAAGTTGGTAGGGCGGAAAGGGGGTTGCAATGCGTACATTCAGAGCTCATCAGCCCTGAAAAATAGGTAGTATGGTCACAATCCCCTTTAAATTATATTAAGAAACGTTTTCCTACCACGACGATAACGGTTGACCCCCTGTAGGAGGGTGGGGGGGGGGTCAAACGCCTTACCTATGGAGCTGTGAATAAGCTATGTAATTAAATTTAGCTAATTCGTCGCATTATTTTTTAGTATTTCAGTAGGTACTATAATTCTAAAAGATAAGCAAAACAATGAAAATTTATATTTTAAATATTTGAATAAGTGGGTTAAATTTCTAACCTACTGCTTTCAAGATAAAACATATCCTATTACAATGACTTAACTTGGAAAAACCTCCAGTACTTATTTTACTCTACAATATTACATAACAATAACAGTTGTCAACTGGAAATAAGCCAGAACCCACCTTATTTGAAAAGTAATAAAAGATAACTAATTAATAAATAATGATACATACTATTAAATATGTAGCTTGTAGGCCAGTAAAACCTACGCTACCTTATGTGACGCTCATATGTTGTAAAAAATTAATTAACATACTACACTAATATATCATTAAAACATATTTACAATGTATTTGCTAATACTGTGCAAAAAAAGAAATATTGTCTGTAGACGTAATAAAAACAATACATTAAACCTACATAACTTCTATTGTCAGAAAAAAACAAACATAATTTACATGATCGTAAATTTTAAAGAATAGAATGTTAAACAATAAATTTAATGTTCACTATTGTAAAATTTTACAACCCTTTACATAAGTTATCAAATTTTCAAAGAGTTTGAAATTAAAACTGGAGTTCGGCAAGGTGATAGACTTTCACCTATTCTCTTTAACAGTATACGAGGTATGGTTATTAAATAACGAGACTGACGTTGTAAAAATTTTATTTTTAATTTGTACATAATCACTTATTGTCACCTTCAATATACATACCTTCTCTATCCCTGCAACGGTCCATGCGAATTTTCCGATGTTGGAAACAGTGCTGGAAGTCATCTTCTGTCAACTCCTTCAGGACACGTGCCGCTTTCTCTTTTACAGCTTCCACAGACTCAAATCTTGTCCCTTTTAATGCAGATTTCACCTTAGGGAACAGGTAGAAGTCACATGGTGCAAGATCTACTGAATAAGGTGGATTTTCTAACACTGAGATGCTGTACTTGGTTAGGAACCTCTGGACAGATAACGCGGAATGAGCTGGCGCATTGTCTTTGGTGGAGAACCCATGATTTGTCCTTCCACATTTCGGGGCGTTTTTCGTTACTCTTTGAAGTAATTTAGAAAGTACCTCAATGTAGTAATATTGATTAATTGTTTGACCTTCAGGAATCCAGTGAAGGTACACAATCCCGTGGATATAAAAAAAAAACAATCATCATTGCTCTAAATTTTGACTTGCTTATTCGAGCTTTTGTGGCTCTCGGTGAAGTTTGGCTCTTCCAGTGCATGGATTGGCGCTTCGTTTCCGGATCATAAGTAAAAAACCACGTTTCATTACATGTTATTATCTTCTACTTGTTCCCTAAGGGTAAATCTGTATTAAAAGGGACAAGATTTGAGTCTGCGGAAGCTGTAAAAGAGAAAGCGGCACGTGTCCTGAAGGAGCTGACAGAAGATGACTCCAGCACGGTTTCCAACAATGGAAAATTCGCAAGGAGCGTTGTAGGGATAGAGAAAGAGTGAATATTGTAGGTGACAATAAGTGATTATGTATAAAATTAAAATTACATTTTTTACAACGTCAGTCTCGTTATATAATAGCTACACCTCGTACATACAGAGGTTAACCCTTTATAGGGCAGTACTAAAGGGAAAATATCGTAAAATGTTAAATTTTGTTTTATAGGGACTTGAATATTGTATTTGTAGTGCGATAACAGTAAGATATTTATATTTTTTATGTTAAGCCCTGGTAAGTATACTTACCAAGGAACGTTTATTGAAATGGGAATCACATAATGTTTAGTGGTAAGAATGCTTATTTAAACAACTTGTAGTTCTGTATAACAGAAAAATCTGGTGTGAAACACTCACACAACTTTCTCTTGCCAATGCAAATAATTAACAATAAACCTAACATTATTAATAAAATATTAGAAATAAACAAAAACTAACCTCAACAAACATAACCTTATTTTAATCATGAGTGAATGATGCAAAATGAAAATAAACTTCAGTTTGGCTTAGAAATACGGAAAATCACTCTTTCTCTCTAAACTAGGCTCTGTAGAGAAAAATGCTTTAAATAAAAGTTGTAGATCTTTTAATTTTCTATAAATTAAATTATATACACTTTTATCGTAAAATGCATACTAAGGCCGAAATCTTAAAAAAATCAATTTTTCACACATTTTCGTGAGAAAAAAACAGAAAATCGCAAATTACCGCTAAACTAAGCGTTATACAAAAAATTGTTTGAAATAAAAGTTGTAGAATTTTCAATTCTCTACAACTTTTATTATATAAAGTTTAGCGCTAAAATGCATATTAAAGCTGTAATCTTAAAAAAACAACGTTTTTACGTGAAAACAGCCTCACCCAGAATTTCAGCAAACATGACGCCTACCCTATCTTGTAGAGAATAAAAAATTGAGTAAACCAGGCGATTTTTAAAAAAATCGTAGGACCAGTTTTTGAGAAAATCGCAAAAAAGTGAAAAATTACACGAATAAACTACCACTTCCGGTTGACCGATTTTGATGAAAATGTTCGTGCCGAGTCCGGTAGTGGTACGTAACTTAAGTTTCAAGTTTCAAGTTCGTACGATGTTCCGTTCTTGAGATATTCTGTTCACACACACACACACACACACACACACACACACACACACACACACACACACACACACACACACACACAGACACACACACACAGACCAATCGCTAAAAACATGTTTTTTGGGTTCAGGGGGTCTGAAAACGTATAGATCCGGTGAAAACTCGATTTCGAAAAATCGACATGAAAACAATACTTTCCTTCCTATATATTCATATAGGCAAGAGAAAGTAAAAATGTTTAGAATAACTTATCTCAACTTTATATTAGCCTGAATGCGTGCTTTACTGTAAAAAACTCGAATTTTCTAAGCACTTTACAAAAGTAACAACAAAAAAACACAGTTGCATACTAGTACACTTGTATGAATCCTTACCACATTCGTGTAAATCATGAAGCAAGTAGTGGCTGCACACTAATTTCAAAATGTGGATAGCCTACTTACCAGAGAAAATCTATAAAACCGTAAAATGCCAATAGGGTTCAACTGCATAGCTTATTCTTTAAAAAAATTCGACCTTATTGCCAGTGGTAAATATACTTACCAAAGACCTATAAATCAGGTCAGGCTGTCATTGATGCGATTTTTTGATACAATTATCGCCGCTTATTACGATCAAAAATTTTCTGAGTAAGATACTTGTTTACCCGTAACAGGCAGGTGGAGTGTTAAATTATTTGCACTCGATCTGCTAGTTCCAGGACTACAAAAAATGTTTTTTTTTCTTATCACATGTCACCCAACTATATGATAAAGCATTTAAAAACTGAAGAGGTGGAGGTGTAAAAGACACTTGTCTCAGTTAACTCCTATGAGAGTAATGAATGTTAACATTACACACCCAGACTCTGCGGTAAATGAAGTGAAAGGTGTCATTTTCAGGGTGGAAAGTAGATATTTTTCGGTGGGTCTAGCATGTTGATAAGCGTACTTTTCTACTCAGTGACCATGGCAATAGTAAAACCTCACTCCACGTTTTTACTTTCTCTTGCCTATATGAATATATAGGAAGGAAAGTATTGTTTTCATGTCGATTTTTCGAAATCGAGTTTTCACCGGATCTATACGTTTTCAGACCCCCTGAACCCAAAAAACATGTTTTTAGCGATTGGTCTGTGTGTGTGTGTGTGTGTGTGTGTGTCTGTGTCTGTGTGTGAACAGAATATCTCAAGAACGGAACGTCGTACGAACTTGAAACTTGAAACTTAAGTTACATACCACTACCGGACGCGACACGAACATTTTCATCAAAATCGGTCAACCGGAAGTAGTAGTTTATTCGTATAATTTTTCAGTTTTTTGCGATTTTCTCAAAAACTGGTCCTACGATTTTTTTTAAAATCGCCTATTTTACTCAATTTTTTATTCTCTACAAGATAGGGTAGGCGCCATGTTTGCTGAAATTCTCGGTGAGGCTGTTATCACGTAAAAACGTTGTTTTTTTAAGATTACGGCTTTAATATAAATTTTAGCGCAAAAACTTATATAATAAAAGTTGTAGAGAATTTAAAAACCTACAACTTTTATTTCAAACATTTTTTTGTATAACGCTTAGTTTAGCGGTAATTTGCGATTTTCTGTTTTTTTCTCACGAAAACGTGTAAAATAATTGATTTTTTTAACATTTCGGCCTTAGTATGCATTTTACGACAAAAGTGTATAGAATTAAATTTATAGAAAATTAAAAGATCTACAACTTTTACTTAAAACATTTTTCTCTACAGAGCCTAGTTTAGAGAGAAAGAGTGATTTTCCGTATTTCTAAGCCAAACTGAGGTTGATTTTCATTTTGCGTCTTTCACTCATGATTAAAATTAGGTTATGTTTGTTGAGGTTAGTTTTTTGTTTATTTCTTATGTTTTATTACTAATGTTAGGTTTATTGTTAATTATTTGCACTGGCAAGAGAAAGTTGTGTGAGTGTTTCACACCAGATTTTTACTTAGTAAAGTCTCGATAGAGTTTCAAACCAGCCATTCGGTTGATGACCTAAACAAAAACAGCAGATACTTGAGTCACGAGAATGCCTTTTATAGATGGGAAGAGAAAATATAACAGTGCTGCCAACCTCAACAGTTACACTACATTTCACTACTGTGCAATTGCACCGTTTGCTAATCTCACGTTGCCTTTCAATTAATTACTTTGTCGTAACTGACACTTTTTCCACTTAAACCCTATTTCCTTTAAAATTTTTCTTTACGTACAAAGTTTCCATCTAAAATTTAGCCTTTCTTTTAAATTCGGTAATAAAACTTTTCACATGTCGGCATCACTTTCTTATTGATATCCTCCATATTCCATAATCCTCCATATTTTCGATAGCGACACGTCTGTCAGAGCTGTCCTTTATTCTGGGCGCTTCCTTTTTTATCAGTTGTCAAAAAAGTTGATGAAATATCATCTTCACTGTCTTTAACTCTTTCTTCATTTTTTTGTGATCAGTCTCTCGACTGGTTTGACGCAGTTCTCCAAGCTTTTCTATCATGCGCAAGTCGTTTCTATATCTACCTACCTGTAACACCCTACATCTTTTGTAATTTGCTTTACGTATTCTAACCTTTGCCTCCCCTACAATTCACTCCCTCAATATTATTCTCTATTATTGATAGAGGAATACTTGAATGTCTTATGATATGCCCTACTAGCCTATCCCTTCTTCTGGTAAGATGATCTTCCTTCTTTATACTATTTGAAATTCTAGAAATAGAAACATCACAGTAGTTAGCCACTAGCTCGTGGCTTTTGTTAAGAGACACGAAGGCATATTTTGTTTAACTTTAACTTCACATTATTTTATTTTACTGTATATTAGATTTCGTTCAGCACTGTGAATAGTCCGACCACATTTTTGAGAAACCGATATTTCTGTTTACGGTAACAAACAATTACATTCGTACAGTTAACCTAGAAAAGGTTCCGTGATATACCGTATGTGTTTTGGGTATATTGTACGTTGTTGTGTTGGGTGAACTGATACCAAAGCATCGCGCATGCCCACTATTTTTTTTCCATTAACCACTCATTAAAATCAAAAGCATTCTCGTGAGTGAAGTAACTATACTAACGTGATCATAATAAGCGACGGCTACGCTACCAATAATGACTATTTAAAAAAAATCTTTACATAATTTTCTTTAAAAGAAATTGATTGATAATTAGAAATATTTAAAAGGTCTATAAATTTTCATTTTAACTGGTTTTTAGATCAGTTTACATACGGTTATTACATATCCCGCTACAATTTTAATAAATACGTATATGATGCCAATGTATTTCTGCAGCTGTTCCTAGTTCAGATAGAATCATTTGAAAATTATGAACCCATTCTTTGTATACCGTTATACTAAATATTAATACCGTATCTTTGTACATACTTACATATTTATTGTACACCATATTGTTATTTCTTTGATTATTTATTTTACATAACCTATTCTGGTATATGTAATATTTATTTATTTGCTATAATATGTAAATTTATAATGGTAAGTTTATTTTTAAAACCATCACCTACCGTCAGGTCATGTATAGCGGTATCTAAGAAAACTTTTTTCACATATATTATCCTTTAACTTCGACCTACTTGGAATTGTGCCTTTATTAACCTTCATCTCGCCTACCTGTGTTGCAGTTTTTATTATAAGTAATGTATTTATTTATTTATTCAATTTAATGTTAGATATATTCACTAATTATATTGTCAGAACTGTTAACAATATGTCTATTTTATTTAATGAAGGTGTTCTGTTCGATGTTTTATACCAGAAAATACATTATAGTAATGTTTATTTAAGTTTTTACATAAATTGAAAGTGTTTCTCAGATCTTTTTAATTTTATTAAGGCTTTTGTTTTTTAAAATTGTTTTTTACTTTCCCTTGCCCTATATGGATGTATTTTGAAGAAAAGTAGCTATTGTTTTCATGTAAATTTTTCGAAGTAGAGTTTTCATCGCAAAACATGTTTTTAGCGATTGGTAAGTTTATTTGTGTGTGTGTTTTGTTGTGGTTGTATGAACAGATATCTCAAGAACGGAATAGCGTACGTAATTAAAACTTGGAACTTCTGTTTGGTTTTACAAAGGTTTTCTTGCAATACCAAACTGAATGAAGTTCCAAGGACTCGACACGAACATTTTCATCAAAATCAATCAACCGGAACTGGTTGTTTATTCGTGAAACTTTTCACCGTTTTGCTATTTTCTCAAAAACGGCTACGATTTTTAAAAAATTGCCTCATTTACTAAATTTTTGACACCCACGCGCGCGCACACACACACACATACACACACACACACACACACACACACACACACACACACATACACACACACAGACCAAAAGCAAAAAAACTTTTTTTTGAGTTCAGGGGGCCTGAAAACATGTATTTCGGTGAAAACACGATTTTAAAAAATCGATGAAAACAATTTTTTTCATTCCTTATACTTTCATATAGGCCAGGAGAAAGTAAAAAGGTCTGGCTGGAAGATTAAAAAGAGAAGAGAAACATGGCCATATTTTCCAGTATGGTAGTAACCGATTGGACAGAATTATCGATTACTTTATTAATTCAGAATCCTTATCTCGTCAACCGCTAATGCTTGAGCTGTGAATATTCATTCAAGTATTTCTTTTTCTGTTTTAGTTAATCGCTGAGAAATAAATTTCTAAAAACTTAGAAAAATGGTAAAAAAACTTGAAATGTCTTGGTGATAATCAACTTCTGAAGTACTACAGCTAAAGTTGTAGAATTTTGTACATAATATCTTTCTTTGTGACACATACAAATAATGAAACAATGATTTTCTTAAAACAGATTTTAGGATTATGGAAAAGCGGAAAACATCGATGGTGTTTTTCGTGTCTTTTGTTATCAGGTAATTTAATACACGTACTAGTGATGTCTTACATTAGGTCAGAAATTATCTTTACTAATGATTATTACCAGTTTTTTTTTACTATTATACGATTGATATACTTTTTCTTACTATTCTGCATAAAAGTTTTATTTTGACGTAAAATTAGCAAGTTTTAAGAAAATTTCAATTTATGATTTGTATTTTACCACCGGTTTATTAGTACAGAATGATTTTTTAGTCCTGTTACCCAATTGTTAATGTCTGTTAATTATTTAAGAAAAGGAAATTTTATTTTTTGTGACACGGAAGTTAGTAGCCCTCTTTTACTGGTATAGATACGGCAGTGTGAGTTGATTCTCCTTGAGCTGTGTAAAATTTTGTGCCATTTCCGGTCGTGTTACGAACAGAATGTCTTTTACCCTAGAACAACGGTATTCATTTTTGAACAATATTTTGCTATGAAATCGTACGCGATTGTAAAAGAATAATTTCAAAATTAAATTTCAAATTAAATTAATTAAATTTCTTGGTGTTCCTCCACCAGAAAAAAATGTCAATGTCTATGCTAACAAACCGATTTCGAGAGACAGGTAGTGATTGCGACAGAAAACGTAGTGGTCGACTAACTCTTGACAGATGACGTTTTAGAGAATGTGAAAAAAAGATTTCTCAATTCTTCACGGTAAAGTTTACGAAAAATTTCCTCGCAAATTGGTTTGTCATATTCGAGAGTTCAGAAAGCTGCTAAAAAATTGCAATGTATGCGTATCGCGTACGATTTCGTTGCAAAATATCGTATAAAAATGAAAACCCGCTGTTCTAGGGTAAAAGACATTCTGTTCGTAACACGACCGGAAACGGCACAAAATTTTACACAGCCTATGGAGAATTAACTCACACTGCCGTATGTTTACCGGTTGAGTAGAGCTACCAACTTCGTGTTGTTGTTGTTGTTTAGGTCATCAGCCGAAAGGCCGGTTTGAACCTGTAGAGGTTTTACTAAGTAAAACGAGGAGTGAGGTGGTTTACCATTGCCTTCCTCACTGAGTAGAAAAGTACACTTATCAGCATGCCGGGCCCTCTGAAAAGCACATATTTTCCACTCTGCAAATGACACCTTCATTTCATTCACCACAGGGTCTGGCTGTGTAATGAAATTCATTACTTTCAGAGGAGATAACTCTGATTAGTGTCTTTTACACCTCTACCTCTTCTGTTCTTAAATGATTCAGTCATTTAATTGGCTGACCATGTGACAAGAAACAGAACTATTTAGTTTAGCCCTTCAATTAACAAATTGAGTGTAAATAATTTGACACTCCACCTGTCTGTTATGGGCAGAAACTTCGTGTTACAAAACAAAATTTTCATATCTTGGAATAAAATTACCAGACATTCACAATTGGGTAACAGGACTAAAAAATCACTTTGTAGGATAAAAATAGATGAACATTTTATAGTCTTCCTTCCTCAGCTGTCATTTTAGCTGAAGATTTCATATCGTTTAGCTTCCTTGAAATAGACTGTTCTTGATGAAGCCAAACATTTATTTATTAAAGAGTCCACTGCCCTCTATTATCTCATATACATAACATTCAAAACCTAAGCTTCTACGTATATTTATTTTAAACGGGAAGCCGTAGATAGGATATTTGAATGTACACTCATGAAAAAGTTACATTGCTCATGCTAAAAAAAATATCTCTAATGCATCTTATATAATTATAATTACATTTATTGAGGATCTGGATTTCCGTCTGTGTGTTTTTTTGTTATTCGTAGAAAAAATTATTTTAATTATTATTTTATATTTATTATTTATTTAAGTGATTTTGCCCATGACTGGCAGGTGGAGTTTTAAATTATTTATACTCGATCTGCTAACTCAGGGCTACAAAAAAATAGTTCTGTTTCTTATCACATGATCAGCCAATTATATGACTGACGCATTTAATAACAGAAGAGGTAGAGGTGTAACAATAGTCAGAGTTATATCCTCTTAGAGTAATGAATTTCATTATTACACACCCAGACCCTGCCGTGAATGAACTGAAGGTGTCATATGCAGGGTGGAAAGTACCGTCTGTCTAAAACTTGATAGCCTCCCGCAGAGAGGAGCAGAATCGGCCCACTACTAGCCTTCTCAATAACAATTCATTATGTACTACTACTAACTAGTACACTAGAATGGGTACATAGTGAAATGTTATTGAGAAGGCTAGTAACGGGCCGATTCTGCTCCTCTCTGCGGGAGGCCATCAAGTTATAGACAGACAGTAGATGTTTTTCGGTGGGTCTAGCATGCTGATAAGAATACTTTTTTACTTATTGAGCAAGGCAATAGTAAAAACTCACTCCATGTTTTTACTTAGTGAGGTTCAAATCAGCATTTGATGACTTAAACACAAGGTTTATGAATCAGTCATTTCAGAAAGCCCATAAGTCAAAATTTTACATTTTTTCTTTAGCTCATTTTAGAACTAACTGAATGTAAACACACCATCCCTACAAAAGTCTGTTAAGTCTGGCTTTCGTTTAGTAATATATTACTTACTTTACTTTATGCGGGGTTCCTACAGATTACTCCGCATCCTGCATCTCGATCTCCACCTCCTCCTGTCCATCCAGTCCCGTTCTCCTAAATCTCTTTCTTCCATCGCCCTTCGCACTCCCTCTCTCCATGTTCCCCTAGGCCTACCTCTCCTCCGTCTTGCTGCTGGACAGTACTCCAAAATCTTTTTTGGCCACCTCTCCCCACTCATGCGTTGTACATGCCCATACCACTCCAGTTGCCTTCCTTCAATCCTATCCACAATAGAATGAGGTCTTCCAACTCTGTCCCTTATTACCTCATTCCTAACTCGGTCCATTCTCGAAAGCCGACAAGCTCTGCGGAAAAAATCCATCTCCAAAGCCTCCAAATAATGAACATTTCGGCTGCTGATTTGCCAACACTCTGCTCCATAAGTTGTAATTGGCTCAACCACTGCATTATACATAACTTTTTTTGTTCTTAAACTTATTTTTGGAGACCACAATATACTGTTCAGCTTTCGAATTGCCGCCCTTCCCTGAACGACCCTAGATCTGATGTCCTCCTCACATCCTTCATCTTCAGAAAAGAGTGTTCCTAAGTACTTGAACTTGTCATATTTCCTCACTACCTCTGCCTCAAGTACTAAATCTCCTCCCCGCTCTCCTATTACCACATAAGCTGTCTTATTAATATTTATCTTCATTCCCCACTTAATGTACTCCTCCTTTAACTTCCTAAACATGTAAGCCATATCCTCCTCATCATTTGCCAACACCACCTGATCATCTGCAAAGAAGAGGGTGTACAAACCTCTCCTGTGTCTATTCCCATCCCTTGACACTTCCTCCTCCATATCCTGAATGCCTCCTGCACGTATAATTTATAAAGGCTTATCCTTAAGGATATAAAGTATTTCCTTCTAATTAAAAAATGAAAGTGGATGTTCTTTTGAAGCTTAAGCTCTACTTCCAGTGGAAGAGGCCATACAAAGATTCTATGGAAAAATCTTTTTGAGGTGTATAATTACTGTTTATGACAACCATGAAAAACGTGAATAGCCCTGAAAATCAGTAATTTGTTTTCTTAAAGTTAATAAGCATTTCAGTTTTTATTAGGTATTACAGAAAGCTATTTTAAGTAATTATGTAAACTACTGAAATAAATAAATGAATACTATTTTGTACGGCACAATTTTCTCATGGTCTAACAACGTATTTTACAGAAAACAACGTAATTTAATATTTTACTCCAATTTATTTCAGAAACACCTTAAGTCTAAATTTTCAATAGTTTTAAACAAGTGGCTTGTCTTTAAAAGAACAAAATTATATTTCGTATTAATGGGAACAGCTCTCTGAACAATTTATATTTTACTTTCTCTTGCCTACATGAATTTATAGGAAGGAGAGTAGTTTTCATGTCGATTTTTCGAAATCGAGTTTTCACCGGTTCTACCCGTTGTCAGACCCCCTAAACTCAAAAAACCGTTTTTAGCGATTGGTGTGTGTGTGTGTGTGTGTGTGTGTGTGTGTGTGTGTGTGTGTGTGTGTGTGTGTGTGTGTGTGTGTGTGTGTGTGTGTGTGAACAGTATATCTCAAGAACGGAACATCGTACGAACTTGAAACTTGAAACTTAAGTTAGTCACCATTAGAGGACCCGACACGAACATTTTCTTCTAAATCAGTCAACCGGAAATAGTAGTTTATTTGTGTCATTTTTCACTTATTTGCGATTTTCTCAAAAACGGCTCCTACGTTTTTTTTTTAAAAATCGCCTCATTTACTGCATTTTTTATGCTCTACAAGATAAGGTAGTCGCCGTGGCTGCTGAAATTCTTGGGGAGGCTGTTTTTGTCGTAAAAAAATTATTATTTCGTAAGATTGCGGCTTTAATATGCTGTTCAGCGCAAAAATGTATAAAACATAATAAAAGTTGTAGAGAATTTAAAATTCTACAACTTTTATTTCAAACATTTTTTTGTATAACTCTTAGTTTAGCGGTAATGAGTGATTTTCTGCTATATTTTTTCATGAAAATCTGTATAAAAAACCGATTTTTTTAAGATTTCAACCTTAGTATGCATTTTACGACAAAAGTGTTTAATCAGATTTACAGAAATTTAAAGATCTACAACTTTTATTTTGACCATTTTTCTTTACAAAACCTAGTTTAGCGTGATAGTGATTTTCTCTATTTTTAAACAAAACCGAGGTTGATTTTCATGATGCATCATTCTCTCATGATTAAAATTAGGTTATGTTTTTTGAGGTTCGTTTTTGTTCATTTCTAATGTTTTATTACTAATGTTAGGTTATATTGTTAACTATTTGTATTGTGAAGAGAAAGTCGTGTGAGTGTTTAAGACCAGATTTTTCAATGTATTTTTTAATTGAAACATAATATATTTTAAGTTTTTAATTTTTCCAAAAGTTAGTTTTTTTGACTTGTGGGCTTTCTGAAATGCCTGATTCAATTACATTTACAAAAATCTGGTGTGAAACACTCACACAACTTTCTCTTGCCAATGCAAATAATTAACAATAAACCTAACATTATTAATAAAATATTAGAAATAAACTAAAAACTAACCTCAAAAACATAACCTTATTTTAATCATGAGTGAATGATGCAAAATGAAAATCCACCTCAGTTTGGCTTAGAAATACGGAAAATCACTCTTTCTCTCTAAACTAGGCTCTGTAGAGAAAAATGCTTTAAATAAAAGTTGTAGATCTTTTAATTTTCTATAAATTAAATTATATACACTTTTGTCGTAAAATGCATACTAAGGCCGAAATCTTAAAAAAATCAATTTTTCACACATTTTCGTGAGAAAAAAACAGAAAATCGCAAATTACCGCTAAACTAAGCGTTATACAAAAAATTGTTTGAAATAAAAGTTGTAGAATTTTACATTCTCTACAACTTTTATTATATAAAGTTTTGCGCTTAAATGCATATTAAAGCTGTAATCTTAAAAAAACAACGTTTTTACGTGAAAACAGCCTCACGCAGAATTTCAGCAATCATGACGCCTACCCTATCTTGTAGAGAATAAAAAATTGAGTAAACCAGGCGATTTTAAAAAAAATCGTAGGACCAGTTTTTGAGAAAATCGCAAAAAAGTGAAAAATTACACGAATAAACTACCACTTCCGGTTGACCGATTTTGATGAAAATGTTCGTGTCGAGTCCGGTAGTGGTACGTAACTTAAGTTTTAAGTTTCAAGTTCGTATGATGTTCCTTTCTTGAGATATTCTGTTCACACACAGACACACACAGACCAATCGCTAAAAACATGTTTTTTGGGTTCAGGGGGTCTGAAAACGTATAGATCCGGTGAAAACTCGATTTCGAAAAATCGACATGAAAACAATACTTTCCTTCCTATATATTCATATAGGCAAGAGAAAGTAAGAAAGTGTAAAAATAATATTTGTTTGGTTAAGCTTTTATAACTCCCTATATATTTCTTTTCTTAACAATAAACAGTAAATTTTATCATTCAGATGTTAGTTATTTTTAAATGAGATTAGAATTTATTATTAGGGTACATAGTGCGATCAAAAATTTCCACCGTTCTTATTATTGTATTTTAATAAATATAAATAATTTAGTTGTCCTACTATGTTGTATAACAACACAGTTCATTTAATACACGTTTTTAATGCGTGTTTTCAATGAAACTTATTGTATCCCATACTCTATAAATATATTCAACTGTGTCTGTTTTGTAAATCCAATTTTTTATTTATTTAATTTTTGTTTATGGTTTTGCTTCTTAGTATTCATAATTTAAGATGTAAAAATCCCTTTCATGAGACGACGTGTCTCATGGCCGTTAGTAATTTTTAAAAAGGCTTACCTTTGAATTATGGCAAAAACCATTACTGATTTCTGTATCTACTCTTTAATATGAATCGAATGACACTATTATTTTTTTCCAAATTCCGACTTTGATTTCCGGTTTTTGGCCACTTCCGGTGTAAACCGAAACTTCAAACCCAATGATTTCTGTATGTACTTTTTAAAAGGAATCGAATGGCGTTATTTTTGTTTCCAAATTCCGACTTTTACTTCTTGACTTCCGATTTCGGGTCACTTCCGGAAAAACCGGAACTTCAAACCCAATCCAGGCCAACAAATTTTTTGTATAGATTACAAATCCGGAAACCATTTGTTGCTATCTCTTGTAGTTTCTTACTTTGATTTTTTGAAGTGGCTTCTACGCCGGGGTCCTGGATTCGTTTCTCGGTCAGGTCTGGCATTTTTTCATCACCGATTTTCATATATCATCATTCTCCACCGTCTGCATTGGCAGAAATTGCAAGCAGTCTGACATAAAACCAAAAAAAACCGGAACTTCGAACGCAATTTAGGCCCATACACTTTTTGTGTAGATTATGAATTCGAAAACAGTTTGTTGCTATGTCATGTAGTTTATGATTTTGATTTTTTGAATTCCCGTTTTGGGCTACTTACGACCGAAACGGGACCTTAAAACCCACTTTAGGCCAACCAACTTTTTGTGTGGATAACAAATCTGAAAACCTTTCAGATTTCAAAGAAATTCAGGATTTTTTCTTTTAAATCGCCTCATTTTCTATATTTTTTATCCTCTACAAGCTATAGGGTGATTCAAAAAGAGCGCCGGTTTTGATATATCAAATTAGGAGATTTATTTTATTGAAAAACTGAAAATAAATACATCAACAAGTTCATCTTACCTTCCGATTTCATGTATGAAAAATGATGTCATGCATGTGTCCTCCTCTACTGCGCTGGCACGCATCAACTCTGTCCATGAAATTGGATATTACTGCACGACAAGTTTCGACTTCCATTTGCCCGATAACCCGTCGAATTTCCTCCTTCAAGTCATTGATGTTTCGGGGTTTATTGGCATACACCAATGACTTCAGATGACCCCAAAGATGAAAGTCACAAGGCGTCAAGTCACACGACCTTGGTGGCCATTGATGGTCGGAATTACGAGAAATGATGCGATCCTGGAACCGTTCACGGAGCAACAACATTGTTTCTCGTGCAGCGTGACAGGTGGCACCATCCTGCTGAAACCACAACTCGTCAATGTCCATTCTATCCAAATGACGCCACAAAAACTCCCTAATCATCGTACGGTATCGGTCTCCATTTACTGTCACGGCTTGTCCTTCTTGATTTTCAAAAAAGTAAGGGCCGATGACACCGCCCGACCAAAAGCCGCACCAAACTGTCACTCGCTGTGCATACATTTCCCTTTCATTAACCACGCGAGGGTTTTCTAAACCCCACATACGGCAGTTCTGTTTATTAACAAAACCGTTTAAGTGGAAGTGCGCCTCATCACTGAAAATGATTTTGTTTGCGAAGGTGTCATCATCCTGCCGTTTTCTCAATACCCAGTCAACAAACTGTCGTCTCTTCTGGTGGTCTGCCACTTTCAAATGTTGCGTCAACTGAATTTTATACGGGTGATATTGGAGATCGTACCGAAGAATTCTCCGTACAGAAGAACATCGTAAACCCAATTGTTGAGAACAGCGACGTATTGATTTTGCTGGGCTAACAGCCACACTCTCACGAACCAACGCAACGTTCTGCTCAGTTCGGCCAGAACGATGACGTCCAGAACTTTTAAGGTCGACTGTTGAACCCGTCTCAAAAAACTTTTTCATGAGCCTGCGAACTGTTGATTCATTCGGTGCTTCATTACGTCCTAGAGTACCGCGAAGTCGCCTGACAGTAGCCGCATAACTCTCTCCACTCTGGTAAAATGTTTTGACGATTAACACTCGTTGTGCAATAGTAAATTTCTCCATGGTTAGACACAGACTGCGAGAGTACTACACTGCGAACAAGAGAAACTACAACTGAATCGTCAATCGGAATGTTCTCCGAAATAGAAATGAGGTCTAACAATGTTGCCAACCGATAAACAAAAATTTACCAGCCGTTTAAAAACCGGCGCTCTTTTTGAATCACCCGTTAGGATAAACGCCATATCTGCTGAAATTCTTAGCAAGGCGTGATCTCGTAGGAGTAAATATTTTTTTAAAGATCTTAAGATTGCGGTCTTAATATGCATTTTAAGGAAAAAGTGTATATAATCAAAGTTGTAGAACATTAAATAAATCTACAACTTTTATATCAACTATTTTTTTGTACAACACTTAGTTTAGCGTCAATTAGTGATATTTCTGCATTTTTTCTTCAAAATCGGTATAAAAATTTGATGTTTTAAAATTGCGGCCTTAGTATGCATTTTACGAGAAAAGTGTACCATATCAAAGTTATAGAAAATTAAAAAACCTACAACTTTTATATCAAGCATTTTTCTCTACAGCGCCTAGTTTAGAGGCAATTACTGATTTTCCTTGTTATTAATTTCTATAGTGGTTGATTTTCATTTTCCATCATTCACTCATGAATTAACAGGTTATATTATTCATTATTTACATTAGCATGAAAAAGTCGTGTTAGTGTTTCATACCTGATTTTTTGTAAATTACTTTAAATTAGATCTTTATGTATGCGAAGCGAGCGAATACGCTAGTTTTTTTCTATCTTTTGAGACCGTAGTGGATCACTTGAGTCAGTTTCTGGGCACGCTCTTCTGGTTCTTTTCTTTGATTTTCCTCCAGTATTCTTTCATTCTGGCAGATCTTCTTTGCCTTTCTGCTTCCGAAAATATCACTTTCCTGCTTCCTCTTTTATGTATATTCTTTTATGTATTCTTTTATTATGTTATATCTTTTATGTATTATGTATAGGAAGACTGTTATCAATGCTTCCGAAATTAATCAAAAATATCATTATTTTATTGAAACTTTAAAATTTCACTATAATAGTAGCTGTCCAGTAAAAAGGGTAGTTTTAACAAAGAGAATTAGTGAAATAGACCAATGGATTACAGGGGATATTTTGAAACTGAAATCTGAAGTCAGAGATGTCTACTCTGAGTTCAAATCAGATAAAAATGAATTGAATGAGCAAAGATACAAACAAATTAAAAAATATTATGCTAAAAAAGTTCAGAGTGCCAAATGCAAAAAAACTGCTGAAGTCCTTCGTAAATCAACTAATTTAAACTCAGCAATATGGGAAACAATAAATAGGAATCGGAATGTAGTTAGTAATAGGGGATACACAGATATACCAAAAATTGTCAATAGTAATAATGAAGTTATAGAGAATGGATCAGAAATTAGTAATTATTTTAATAAGTATTATCAGGAAGTAGCTTCAAAGCTTAAACAGCAGATTACGGAAACTGAGGGATATTATGAAGTTAGGGGGGATAGAGTTGTAGATAATTTTGTATTTAGCTCAGTTTCATATGAGGAACTAGAATCAGTTATCGATAGCTTAAAAAGTAAGAAAACAGTAGGGTTAGATGGGATCTCAAGTATTGTTGTTAAAAAATGTAAAAAGTTTTTATTAACACCTCTCCTTCATCTAATTAACTTCTCCCTGGAAAGAGGTGTATTTCCAAAACAACTGAAGGAAGGTAAAATATTGCCTGTGTTTAAGAATGGCAATACCCAAGTAGTTGAAAATTATAGGCCCATAAGTATATTAAACACTATTAGCAAAATTTTTGAAAAGGTAGTGTTCATTAGGTTAATCAATTTTTTGACTGAAAACCTTATCATCTCAAAAGATCAGCATGGTTTCCAAAAGGGTAAGTCAACCAAAACTGCTATTGTCTCACTTTTTGAGCAGATAGTTGATATATTGGATGCAGGAGAGAAAGCCTTAGCTGTGTTTTTAGATCTCAGTAAAGCTTTCGACTGTGTTGATCATGAAGTTTTGTTGAAAATGTTAGAGTCATTAGGTATTAGGGACGTAGAACTTAAATGGTTTCAGTCTTATCTGGTAGGTAGAGTACAGTGTGTAGAAATAACTAGAGTAGTTAGGGGGAAACTTACAAAAATTTTGTCTGAAAAGCTTGATGTCAAAGCTGGTGTTCCACAGGGGTCAATTTTAGGTCCCATTTTGTTTTTGTTGTATATAAATAGATTACCAGATATCTTACCCAACAGTAAAGCTTTATTGTTTGCTGATGATACTTCAATCATAAACAAAAGTTTACTGGTAGATAGTCTCGAAGTGAACACACAGATTAGCGTAGAATCTGTAGTCCAATTTCTGAATGAATTAATGTTAACAGTTAATGGGAAAAAGTGTCAGTTCTTACAGTTCAAAAACAAACACAACGTAAGGGAAAACAGAGAAGTGGATGTCTTGATACAAAATAATATCCTAGATCATGTGCAAACAGTGAAGTTTCTAGGAGTGTCACTAGATAGGACCCTATCGTGGGATTATTACACCGATCAAATTTGTAGTAAAATATCATCTGGGGTATTTGCATTAAAACAAGTTGCCAGATTAAATGATAAAAAATTGCTTATAGCAGCTTATCATGGTTTAATTTTATCTCATATCAGGTATGCCATATTAGTATGGGGTAATTCATCACAGGGTAACATGGAAAGAGTTTTTAAAATACAGAAAAAAGCTATTAGGTGTATGATGGGAGTCAACCACCTTACCTCATGCAGATCACTATTTAAAGAGCTGCAATTGCTCACGGTTCCTTCTTTGTACATTTTTGAAGTGATAATGTACGTAAAGAAAAATACCTTTTTACAGAATTTAGATGTTCACAACCACTACACAAGAAACAGAATCGATTATTATGTTGCTAATCACAACACTAAATTGTTTGAACAAAAACCAACTTATGCAGGTAGAAAATACATCAATAAATTGCCTCAAGGTTTAAAAAGTTGTGACAATTTAAGTCATTTTAAAAAAAAGCTAAAACAATATTTGATTGATGAAACATTTTACAGTGTGCACGAATTCCTTTCTAAATAGTTTTGGTATTTAACTTTAATTAAACAAATATTGTGTACAATTTGATACAAAGGGGTTCTTGACAAGCCTGCTGAGTTAAGCAGTAGTAGGGTGAAATTATTGGTAAGTGTTGAATTTATCATTGTGTTTGATTTATTTTTATTATTTATTGTGTGTGATATTTAATTTAATACGGTTCATGACAAGCATACTGAAGTAAGCAGTAGCAAAAACAAATTTTGGTGGTAAGTAGTAAATTTATCACATTGGTGATAAACTTTCAGTTCATCAAATTTACCTTGACATGTCCTATACTCCCTTTGGAGTCTCCAGGATGCAAGTAGCAAAAAAAAAAAAAAAAAAAAAAAAAATGTACCTTTCCTTGGAATCGTGTATTTTTATTTTTTAATAGTTTCAGCTCTTCAGTTTTATTTTCTAGATCTTCGAAGGTGATGTCTACTTCTTCCATATCTTTCTTGATTTCTCTTAACCACATTACTTCTGTCTTTTTCTGGTAGAGTTTCTGACTATTCGGTTTTTGATTCTATCTTTGAGTGTTCTGATTTTATGTCCAAAGAAGGATATTCTCTTTTTCCTCATCGTATATATCACCGATTCGGTCGTCTGGTAGACCCGTTCATTTGGTAGTAATCTCCATTCTCCATCTACTTGGTGTCTTTTTCCGATGCAGGTCCTAAGGATCCTCCTTCCAAAATCCAAAAACATAGTTTTTGGATTTTATCTATTCCTGTTTTCCTGGTTTAATTTGAATAGAGTTTCGCACCCATACTTTATCTTTGGTTGTACGACCGTTTTGTAGTGTTTTATTCTCCGTAGTGTTTTATACGCAAGCTTTATTATAATAGATAATAAAAACGTGATATAATGAAGTATTGTTTTTAAATGTTAGTCTGTACATTTTTTTAAATTTTACAAGAATTAAAAATTCATTTATTTTATTCACATGATGTGAAAGTGCATTTTTGTATTCATAATTTATGCTCACTTAATTTTATTAATTGTCTGACTGCATTATTAAAATTCATTTCATGATACTGTAAAATTATTGGCACTGGTTTATCTATCATCAACTACAAAATGGCCAGATCAAGGATTTTGATAAAGTAATAAACATGTTCGTACAACCTAACATTAAAGAATATTTAAAAATTACTCACACATCACTACACACGCACACACACACACACATACGAGTCATTTACAGGTAGTTAAATGCATTATATGTAACCCCCCTTCTGAATAATTACATATTATTATTAATTTATTTTTATTTTAGTCACGTAATAGGATGCAATAAATTATATTTGTAAATAGTTTTTCACTTGTTACCAAGATTATGGGACTCCCGCCAAAAATTTTATTTATTTGTTTACTAAGTACTGTAATTACCTCATAAAACACTATAAAAGTTAATAGTAAATTATTAAAAAATATATTACTGCATACATAAATATGTTTAATGTGAATGTAATTATGATGAATTGAATTAAATAAATAGGTTTATTATATTACATTATGATGATTGCGAAATTTTGTCTGTTAATTGAACTAGGATGTTGATTGGTTGTAGGTTTGTTAATGTAATTGGTTGTTCCGGTTGCCACGCCTACGTCTTTATTTTGTTTTTTGCCGGGGTTCTTTGGTTGTCTCCGCTTCCCGCATTCTGTAGCCAATCGTCTCCAGTCTTCTAAATGACTATCTCCTAGATTATTGGTCATCAACGAAATTTGATCATGGTCCGTTTTAAAGTTTTCATCAGACTGCCACGGTCCGGCCGACTTTTTACTTAGGCCTACCTTGCTGACTAAAAATTTAAGTAGCTATTGCAATCGTGCTAAATCTTAATGTTAACTCTTAACAGCTAATTGTTGATTTCGAAAAGGTTTCAGCAATAGAAAAGTAATAACAGTTTCAAACTACTGTAGGCCCCTTCTACAAATTTTTGGTTTTTTTTTTAATTTTTAGTGCGGCGATATCAGGAGTTGCTTTCAGCCTGATCGTGGCTGTATGTTAATCCAGCGAGCATCAACTCTCTTTAGAGAATCTTAGGTATATGTCGTGTTGACACCACCAGTTGCTCGTAGCATGCACACAGCCTAAACGTAAAAAAATTCACATCACTCACGAAAATAAGATTTCCATACACAAAAATAAAAATATTATCTAGAGCTCGCGGTCCGCAAAAATGAGTTGGTGATCCGTCAGTTGATGGCCACTGCCCTAGATTCCTTGCTATCATCATGTCTTCCATTGTATTCATGTTTTCCGAGGTCGACCTTTTCATTTTTTATTTTCTGGATGGAAAAAGAACGCTTTTTGGAGCTACGTGTCAGCTTCCTTCTTTCGACATACCCATACCAGACCGACTGTTTTCTCCCTATTCTGTTTATTAGCCTATATTATTGTTGGTTAGGATAAGTAGCTTGTATCCCAGGGTCCCGGTTTCTATTCTCGGTCAGGTTTTGCTTTTTTTCATCAACCATTTTCATCTATCATCCTTTACTGTCTACATTACCCTTAATGTGTATAACAGTTGGACATAAAACCTAAGAAAACCTTCTCATACCGGCAATGGCCATCTAACTGTTCCTCCATCAAATTGTCTGACTTTCTATCAGAACCCGTAAATAAAATAAATTATTCCCAGCGTTGTAGAGGTCTTCCCAAGTTTCTTTTTCCCTTAGCGCTTTAACCCAAAACCCGTTTTTGAAAATTCTCCATCCATTTATAGCGATAATAACTAACTCAGTTATTATGAAAACCTATTCTGTTTAATTATTGTATCCAGAAAACCAGCTTGTTGCTTTATGCTTTCATTTCTCATGTGCTCCACTTTGAAAACTGATGTAGACCGTTAAAACTAGTCCATCCCTAAGGCATCCGCTTTCGTTTATTCCTAGAATTTATTAACCAGTACTCAGCAGTACATTTAGTCATGAGCTCCATTACAAACCACTAACGTGTTCGTCCTCATCTATGTTCCACTAGACTAGAATTTTAGTTTTTGAAAAGCAGCTCTAACCTAATACACCGCTCACTCGTTCTCTCAAATGAAAAATTTACCTAAGGATTGATTTTAACAGATCTCACGATTTTTTAACGAGTGATTTAAGGATGTTTTCTGTGTATATGTATATCGTATAAATTACCTTTCCTGAATACTTTTTTTATTCATCTAAGTTACATAGATTCAATATTCAGTTTTACATAGAAGTGAGACGATTCCCCCTAGGTTCAATTCTTGTACCACTTATTTTTTGTGAGCAATTTTTTTGTGTACAGAGTTATACCGTCCAGATCATTGGTTTGTCGTTCTTCTTTGTAGAATTAAACTTGCATGTCTTACAAATGAAATTTTCTTCTCGTGTCATCATCACCATTATTATCATCGCAATGAAGGTCACGTACCTCAACTTTTTGAGGACTGTACAAGAAAATACGTGAGATTGTTGTCTTCAATGCAAGAAAGAAGTATGTTATGTACTAACATGTCCTTGATTGATTGTCTTCTTAGAATTTACATGCAATGTATCACGCCTTTTATCAATTCATCTCTCTCTCATACAATATGAAAATGTAGGCCTATGGCCTTGAAAACATTTGTTATTTTGACATTGAATTCACTTTTTACTCGTGTACTGTTAGCATAACTTTGATTGTATACTTACTTTTTAACATTCGCGTATCGTTGTTGCAAATTCCTGTTCGGAAGTACGTTTCCGTTGGTTTAATACCCAAGATAGTACGTGTTTTGTCGGCTTTATTATCTTATTACGTCGTGACTAAATAAAATACGTACTACAACCTATACCCCAGACTTTATTATACGGGCATTGTTAGTTGTTATCCATTAAGTGGCAAGACTGGATAGTTCAGTAGAACTTATTACATTTGTTGAAACCAAGCTGTCATTGATTTCTTTCCTTTGCTTTTATCTTTTCTGTTTAAGGACCACATTCAATTATTTTTTAACGTTGTCTTTTTCGACACTTTTTTTGAAAATTTAGTATTCTCTTTTTACAATATTATATAAAATTTCTAAATATGACACTAAAGGTTCCAAAACTTAAGTTACTTACTCGAACAGTCTTCAGTACAGCCGTATAATTTTGGCCAAGATGATCTCTTGACCAGAAGCGTTTCTGGAAGCTGTTTTTGCAGCCCATAATCTCAGCATTCGTTCTTTGTACGCTTTTCTTCTTTCTTCAGATATCTAGGTATTCTGATTTTGCTCTTCATGGAAACCCTTAAAGTTCATAATTAGTTGTCTGAATTTGGTTCGGTTCATCAAGTTTATTCTGGTTTTCTCAATATCCTTTCCAACTTTTTTAAACCATTTATCCGACACCTTCGGTCTATTGTAAAGTCTCTTAAAAGTTTGTTTTGTCAACCGGTTGTCTGAGAGGGTTTATATGGAATTAAAAAATTGAATAATGTATATTTCCGTCAGTATTAGTCCAAACGAATAATAATACACATATGAATTTGTAGAATTTTTTTTCGAATAATCTATGCCTCTTTTATGCACAAAGCTTAGAAACGGAAATTTCTGCCATTTTTTCTCTTAATTAAGTTGTGATGGAGAATGGGAAAGTCCGTAGATGCACTGTTTGTTAAAAGAAGCATTGCAAAACTATGGAAGTTGTACGGTGCCCAGATGTAATAAGACTTTTTAATTGTTTTGTAAAATAGTGTTTTAAATATGTTGCTGGGTCATCAGCCGAAAGCCTGGTTTGTACCTCTAGCTAGAGGTTTTATTAAGTACAACGAGGAGTGATGTGGTTTCCTTGCTGAATGGGAAAGTATGCTTATCAGCATGCCAGGCCCTCTGAAAAGCAACGACTTTCCACCCTGAAATTGGTAACTTCACTTCATTCACCACAGGGTCTGTGGCTGTATATTGAAATTCATTACTCTCAAAGGAGATAACTCTTAACTAGTAGTGTCTTTTACATCTCCACCTCTCCTGTTCTTAAATGCTTTTGTCATATAATTGACTGACCACGTCAAAAGAAACAGAACTATTTTTTTAGGGACGGGGTTTATATGTATATGTGCATGTGTTATATGTATAACGTACGTTGTATCCATGTTTAGTGTGTTTTTAACAATCGTACATATATTTGTGTTTTATTTTATACATAATTTTATTGAATTTAAATTTGCCAGCTTGTCAGAAGTTATATTTTTTGATAAACACATAGTACACCCTTACTGTAAGCGCAAAATTTTCCATCTCGCGTGACGGAATAGAAGTTATGAATATTGTGAGATATCGAAAACTGGAGTAAGGAGTACTATACGCATGTGATGATCGGAAAGAAATATAAAATGCTTCAAAATATAATGCAGGAAAAGATGGACTTAGAACATCATGATTGAAAGGAATCTTTGGGACTGGTATTTTGTGAATTCGATTTTCCTTTTTTCGTCAGGTTGTCGATAAAACTCAAGTGACTTTATGGTAGCCAACGTTATCAAAGAATAGAGCACTGAAGAAGCGTCAAATCTTGGTTTAGTGCTTTAGTACTACGCAGAACTTGGTAAATTGAAAGTTCCTGGTTTAAATCCGACAGGGTCTAGAAAATATTTTCTCGATAAATTCCTCCAATACTATTTAACGTTCCACAATAATTGCTAATGATTAAATAACCTGATTAATACAAAAAATTAAATTAAGGAAATCTGAGTTGTTTATGCAATTCCTGCATGAATGAGTTTTTTTTAAGTAGGTTTCTTAGTATCAAGGTAATTTTGCACAATTAATTCTTAAACTCCCTGTACATATTTTAATTAACCTTTAATTGGTTACTGTTGTATTTTATAACCAAATATGTAATTATAATTTAATTAATTCGGTTTTAAAATAATTATTGTTATTTAACAATCTGTTAACCGTAATCCTGTATTGTATAATGTATTAGGACCTCACCAATACATAACACGATACTGAAATTACTACATGTTGTAAATTAGTACTTAACATAAAATTATTAAAATACATAATAAACATTTTATAATAATTTATTTATAGTCTTAGTGAAGGACACAGATGTTTTTCTATTGGCTGATTATACGTATATTATTAATTTTAACTCGATGCATATGTTTAACGAGCTTGGTTCGTGTAATGTAACCACCACCATCATCATTATTGATGGTATAGTTTTATAATTTTTTATGTATGTACATATTTATTTATTTGTTTTTAAATGTATTCTTTGTGTAACTGTAAATTATTATAATAAAAATGGTCAAATTTAATTGGTTCTTATGCATATGTGCATCAAATAATCAGTTTTGTTCACTTATTCATCAGTTTTCCGGGATTGGTGTTAAAAATCACTTTAATACTCTTTTACGGTAAAAACATAATTAAGTTATAAATTATAAATAGTAGATATTTTAATTAGATCGTATATACAACTAATATAAATTTCCTATAAGGAATTAAGTTATATTGTATACTTAATCACAGATTTGTTATAAGTTGATCCATTAATTTTAATGAAGTATTATTTTATGTCTCTCTTTTAAATGTCCTGGTCAAGATTTTCGCAAAATTTTCCTTGGTACCCGCAAAAAGATGCTGTTTATTCATTAATTTTTTGGATTTTTAATAGTAACAAAACCTTATCGTTGCCCAATTTTATATAATTTATAATATAACTTTCTTCGCTTCGTATTAATAAATGTTTTATTTATTTACTTAATAATATTTTTTTGTTGTTGTCAGTCTCTGTACTGGTTTGATGCAGTTCTAAAAACTGTTCTATTTTGCTCAAGTCGTTTCATATTTACATACCTGCAACTCCCTACATCTTTTGTAATTTGCTTTATATATTCTAACCTTTGGGTACCCCTAAAATTTACTCCCTCAATATTACTCTCCATTATTGATGTAACAATACCTGGATGTTTTAAGATAAGCGCCACTAGCCTATCCCTTCTTCTGGTGAGATGTTTCCATATACTTCTATTTTCATATACTCGTAAAACCTCTAAATTACTTATTTTTTCCACCAACCTAATCTTTAACGTTTTCCTATTCCTATATGGTTTAGTTAACCATACTTTTTCAGTAATTGTCGGCCGTAGTCTGTACAAGACTACACCTCATTTATACGTTATACATACCATTCTCATCTGTTTGGGTAGTAGGGTTGCTTATTGTTCTAAATTAAACAGATTGCAAGTTACACCGTTAGGAATTTTAAAATATTTATAAGTGTTTTTGTTACTAACTGAAGACCCCTTTACAGTCTTTGAAAAATAGTTTTAAATTTATTTTCATTTCGTTTTCTTTTTAACATACTCCATACAAGATCTCTTCTCTTTACTGTCTTGGGTGGAGTGGAATATTAGATTTGTTCTAGGTGTGATATTAGCTTTTATTTTATACTGTATTTCCGTGTTTATATGATTTTTGTGGCTTTTAACAGCCGCTGCTGTTGGTGTCAATTTTTAAAATAGTCATTTATCATTTTCCCTTGTTCGTCTGTCTATCACACCCAAATATCAGAAACTAAAGTCCAGCCTCTCTTAGTTTGCTCCTAATGTAAACAAATAATGATGTCACTGAGCATGCGCATTACCTATATAAAAATTTGTACACGCTGATTAAAAAGTAACAACAAAATACTTTCAAAAGTATTTAAATACAAAATACATCGACAATAGTTAGTTTAGTTTTTTTTAATAATAATGTATTTTTCTAAATGAAATTGTTAGGCCTACATCATATCATGAGTGATGTTTTTAGTACGTTAAGTGTTTATAATTTAAAAAATAGTTAACTTAATAGGAATACGACATCCGTAAAGTCGCAGACTCTAGCGTGCACCCTGTAGTAGCTGGCTTTGGTTTGTTGACAGTAGGAGCGAACTAAGAACGGCTGAACTGTACAAGAGATAGGAACAATGCAAACGGTTTTCGGATTCGTAATTTACACAAAACGTTAGTGGGTCTTCATTGGGTTTGAAGTTCCGGTTTCTACCGGAAGACAAGAAATCAAAGTCAGAAACTACAAGAGATAGCAACAAACGGTTTTTGGATTCGTAAACTAACAAAAAGTTAGTGGCCCTGGATTGTGTTAGAAGTTCCGGTTTCGACTGGAAGTGGCCCAAAATCAGAAGTTAAGAAATCAAAGCGAGAATTTAGAAGCAAAAAGAGTGTCATTTGATTACTCTTAAAAAGTATATACAGAAATCATTGGGTTTGATGTTCCGGTTTCGACCGGAAGTGGTCCAAAATCAGAAGTCAGAATTCAGTCGGAATTTATAAACAAAAATAGTATCGTTTGATTCCTTTTATAGAATAGATACAGAAATCACTAATAGTTTTTACCATTAATCAAAGGTAAGCCTTTTTTAAAATTGCCACCAACCATAAGACGGGTCGTCTCATGACAGGAATTTTTTATTCTTTGTGCCTGTGATGTTACTTCTTGTGTTTTTGTTTTTTTTTTCTTGCTGCGATACCAGTTTGTAAAATTTTAGTGTTATAAGAGAACTACGCTCTTATGTGAAGAAAGAGGCGATGATAACCGCCCTGGATTATGCTTATAAAAAAGTTAATTACGTAAAATTACAATTTCTTGCCGGATTAGTAATAAATGTGGTCAAAAATTGATAATATGAAACATTTTGAAGCTTATTATATTACCGTTCTGTTTAATTTAATATGTGGTAGATATTTCACTAACTGTTTAATTCGGTCTGTGAGTTTTATATAGTCATAAATTATGTATCTGGCCTAGATACATTTGTATAAATATGTATTTATGGATAATATGCAGTTCATTTAATTTAAGTGCTGTATTTTTTTTATTTTTGTTTCGTCACGATCTTGATGCTTAGTTTCATTGTATGTTTTTGTGACGTCACTATTATGACCTAATTAAAAATTTAATAACAGTTCATTGGACCTCTTATTAAAATAGAACGTTCATGTAAATCTGTTTTAGTTTAGTAAGGAATGTTTATATCAAGATGTAAGATTTCAAAACTGATCTTCATTCTTCATGACTCCCTAAAGTCAACAAATATGGTATTAAAGGATTTTGTCCCTTCTTCCGTTTACTCACATAGTGTTCTCTTACTCTCTTCTCCGATTCATCATCTCTCCCTCCCTTCTAATGAGTGTTTTCTTTCTTGAGGTTACAACAAATAGAATTATTTAATGTTGATTACGTAAAATCGGTATGAATATTCTTAAAGTGATATATTTGAAAAATTAAGCATTTTAACAACGACCATTTGAAGATAAAGGGTAAAATTGAGGTAACTAACCTGCAGAAATTAATATGATTTGTATCTTTTTACTTACGCAATGTGTCAAAATAGCCTAGGCCCAATCGACTCAATCTCCGCCCCGCCATCCCCTCCCTCAGGATTACCACCGGGAATTTATTCAAGGGAAAGAAATACAGATCTTAAAAATATATTTTTTAATCCAGTGCCTATCAGTTAAATTTGTTCAAGGTCCGTTTAAAATTTTGATGACTCTGCGACGGTCCGGCCAAGTTTTTACTTGGGCCTACCTTGCTGACTGTAAAATTTAGATATGAAAATCAAAACTTAAACTTAATACTATATCCCGACGATCGAAAAACTGCAGATGAGATCTACCCAATAACAGCTAAGGACGGGTGTGAGGTTGCCCCTTCGCTAAATCACACTCTGTTCCACCGAACTCCAGCTGACATTTTATTAGGCTGTCATCCACAGCAGTACCACAATGTGACAACGCAGGAAACGATTAACGAAAGTCAATTGGCTTTGTGCTGTGATCTAGGTCACTATGCTCCGCCTTCATCTGCAGTCTTTAGTTCGTTAAGCTATAATTGTTGATTTTGAAAAGGTTTGAGCACTAAAGTGTAACAAGTTTAAAAGCACTGTAGCCCCGTGTACAAAACCTGTAGTCTTTTTGTATTTTGTAGTGCGGTGCATCCACGAGTTGCTTCCAGCCTGATCGCGACTGTAAACTTATCCGGTGATAACTCTCTTCAGAGAAACTTGGGTGTGTGTCGTGTTGGTATCACCAGTTGCTCTAAGCATGCCCAAAGCTTAAACGTAAAAAAATTATTCTTTAGAGCTCGCGGTCAACAAAAACTTGAGTCTTAGTTCCGGACGCGGAATGCGGCTACCAGTTGGTGACCATTAGTTTTGTATATTTTTGGCCCTCCATAAACAAAGAATTTCCCAAACGTTTCTCTTTCAACCCCCGGTATTTTCTTGTCTTTTGAATTAAACTTGTAGTATATGGTTATACATTATTAATGTATGTTTGCTACAACTTTTTACGAAAAATATTAGCTATTGCTAATTTTTTTTACTTATTTTATTATTATTTATTATTTTTTTATTTATTACTTTCTCTTGCTTATATGAATATATAGGAAGGAAAGTGTTGTTTTCATGTCATTTTTTGAAAGTTGAGTTTTTACCAAATTATACGTTTTCAGCCCCCCTGAACCAAAAAAACCTGTGTTTAGCGATTGATATCGTGTGTATGTGCGTGTGCGTGTGCGTGAACAAAACATCGTACGAAGTTGAAACTTGAAACTTAAGTTAGGTTTCACTAGAGGACCCGACATGAACATTTTCAACAAAATCGGTTCACCGGAAGTAGTAGTTTATTCGTGTCATTTTTCCCTTTTTTACGATTTTTTCAGAAACGGCTTCTACGATTTTTTTTAAAAATCGCCTCATTTACTTAATTTTTTATACTCTACAAGATAGGGTAGGCGCCATGTCTGCTGAAATTCTTGGAAAGGCTGTTTTCTTGTAAAAAAAAATTGTTTTTTTAAGATTGCGGCTTTAATATGCATTTAAGCGCAAAAATGTATGTAATAAACGTTGTAGAGAATTTAAAATCTTACAACTTGTGTTTCAAACATTTTTTTGTATAACGCTTTGTTTAGCGGTAATTGGTGATTTTCTGTGGTTTTTTTTTATGAAAATCTATAAAAACGTGGATTTAATAAGATTACGGCCTTAGACAAAAGTTTTTACGACAACAGCATTTTACGACAAAAGAGTATATAATTAAATTTATAGTAAATTAAAGGACCTACTTTTTTTTATTTAGAGCATTTTTCCCTACAGAGTACAGAGCCTAGTTTAGCGTAAAAGAGTGATTTTCCGTATTATTAAGCCAAACTGAGGTTGATTGTCATTTTGTATCATTCACTCATGATTAAAATTAAATTAAATTTTTTGAGGTTAGTTTTTTGTTTTTTTAATAATGTTAGGTTATATTGTTCATTATTTACATTGGCAAGAGAAAGTTGTATGAGTGTTTCACACGACATTTTTTAATATTTTTATTTATTGTTCAATACCAAAGGTTATTATTGACTGCAAAAATTAAACTATAAAATTTTTTACTAAAATTATTGATACTAAGTTAATTATAGAACAACATAATATTATATTATATTACAAAACAAAACAGAAAAACGTAATTTTTAAAGTTCATGAACACAATGAAGTTTGGAGCATTATAGTATGTGGAAATACAACAAATATTAAAACAAAACAAAAATACTAAGCTTATTAGAGTAATAATTTTTTTAAACAAATAAATAAATTTAATAACCCTGTAATTTATATATATATTCAAATTTTTGTTGAATTTCGAGATACTACAATACTTTATACTTCATTGCGTTCATGAACTTGTTCATTTATTTTTGAATCTAAAATTACTGGCTTAAAATACAATTTATAGAAAAAAGTACAAATACCTTATGAAAAATACAAAAATAATAAAAATTTAAGATATTTTTAAATGGTAAACAACGTTTTTATAATAAGTAGGCTCTTTCAAAGTTATTCGTAGTTTTATGGCAATGTGTAATTTTATATAGAAAAACTTTTATTTTGAGTCATTCCACGTTGCCACATGAATTACAGCATCAAATTCGGTAAAATACTGAATCAAAATGAGTAAAATTTAATGTGTAAGCTTGAAATTAGCGAGGATATTTTATGTGTTTTATAAAGACAGTTATTTGTGTTTCGTCACAATCTTTATGCTTAGTTATACTGTATCACTTTTGTATATTTGTGACGTCATTGTTATGACCTAATTTTTAAATGATCAAATAGCAGTTCATTGGTCTTCTTTAACTCACTCGTATATTATCTATTTGAAATTCCTATTTAGTGTTGTTTTTTCTAGTTATGTAACAGCTGTTGTTAAACTGGTGCTAATGACGTAGTTTATGGAGTTATTATTAAATAACTAACTGTAGCAAATTATATACCAGTTACAATTTTATTATAGTACATGTAATTTAAGTTGTTTATTATATAATTGTTCTATTATTGTAGCATTGTATTGCTGTGAATTATAAATTGTCTATTTTTTGTTGTTTTTTTACGGTCTTGTAGTTTATCCGCATGCCCAAAACGGGCAGGTGGAGTGTTATTTTAATTGCACTCTATTTGTTTGGTCCAGGGCTAAAAAAAATAGTTCTGTTTCTTATCACATAGTCAGCCACTTATATGACTGAACTATTTAAGAACAGAAGAGGTAGAGGTGTAAAAGACACTAGTCAAAGTTATCTCCTCTGAGAGTAATGAATTTCACTATGCAGCCAGACCCTGTGGTGAATGAAGTAAAGGTATCATTTGCAGGGTGGAAAGTGAGTGCTTTTCGGAGGGCCTGGCATGCTGATAAGCGTACTCTTTCAACTCAGTGAGGAAGGCAATGGTAAACCACCTTACTCCTCATTTTTACTTAGTAAAACCTCTAGAGGTTCAAACCAGCCTTTCGGCTGTTGACCTAAACAACAACAGTTTATCCGCATTGGCGTAGATAACCGGGGTTTTAGGGTACCCACAGACACCCCACCAGAAATGTAAAAATCTGGTGTGAAACACTCACACAACTTTCTCTTACCATTGCAGATAATGAACAATATAACCTAACATTAGTAATAAAACATTAAAAATAAACAAAAAACATAACCATATTTTAATTATGAGTGAATAATGCAAAATGAAAATCAAACTCAGTTTTGCTTAAAAATACGGAAAATCACTCTTTCACGCTAAAGAAGCCTGTGTAGATAAAAATGATGTAAATAAAAGTTGTAGATGTTTAAATTTTCTATAAATTTGATTATACAGGGTGATTCACGAAGATATGCAGAAACTTTGGGAGCCCATTGTACATGTAAAAATAATGAAAAAAGTTTATATAAACATGGGTCCGGAAATGCTTCGTTTCCGAGTTACGGCTAGTGAAAGATTTTGCCCAGATTTCAGCTCACCAGGTAAAATGAGGTCTTTCTGAAATTCTGGTAAGGTAGATAAAGGGCCAAATTCAATCGTTTCTTGTGGTTTTTGACCTGATAAATTGAATAAAACAGGTTCCAGAACAGTAAGTTAAAAAGTTTTTGAGAAAACCAGTGTCAAATGCAAAAAATGGTGTGAAAAAAAACAATTTTTCATCTTTGATTGAATTCGCCCGTTAATCTACCTTACCAGAATTTCAGGAAGACCTCATTTCACCTGGTGAGCTGAAATCTGGGCGAAACGTTTACTAGCCGTAATTCGGAAACGAAGCATTTCCGGACCCATGTGTATATAAACTTTTTTCATCATTTTTACATGTACAATGAGCTCCTAAAGTTTCTTCATATCTTCGTGAATCACCCTGTAGTACACTTTTGTCGTAAAATGCATACTAAGGCCAAAATCTTAAAAATAATGATATTTTTACAGATTTTCATAAAATAAAACCCAAAAAATCACTAATTACCGCTAAACTAAGCGTTATACAAAAAAATGTTTGAAATAAAAGTAGTAGGTTTTTAAATTTTAGTCAACTTTTATTGTATACAATTTTGTGCTAAAATGCGTATTTAAGCCGCAATCTTAAACAAACTATTTTTTTCTACGAGACTACAGCCTCTCCAAGAAGCAGACATGACGCTTACCCTATTTTGTTGAGCATAAAAATTGTAGTAAATGAGGCGGTTTTTAAAAAAATCGTAGGAGCCGTTTTTGAGAAAATCGCAAAAATGTGAAAAATTACTCGAAACTACTACTTCCGGCTGACCGATTTTGATGAAAATATTTGTGTCGGGTCCGGTAGTAGTATGTAACTTAAGTTTCAAGTTCGTATGATGATCCGTTCTTGAGATATTCTATTCACACACGCTCAGACCAATCGCTAAAAATATGTTTTTTTGGGTTCAGGGGGTATGAAAACGTATATATATCTGGTGAAAACTCAATTTCGCGACATGAAAACAACACTTTTCTTCCTATAACTTATATTGATATAGGCAAGAGAAAGTAAAAATGAGCCGTACCTGAAATTTTTATGTTGTTTTACTTGGTGAAGTACGCGGGTCCAAGTAATCTTCATTTTCATTTTACGTAAAATAGGTACATTATGTCAAAACCAACAACCCTGAACAAAATTTTATCTCCGCCACTGTCTGCAGTATAGAATAAGAGAGTAGCCTACTATTGCAATGGGATACCCGATTTTTTTAACTATCTTCACGTTTTACAAAATCTTTATTCTGAGTCACGATGTACGGTATTTAATCTTATTTTAAGACTCTGGAGTATAATACTGTAATGTACTGATGAAGTTATAACTGTAAAACATGCTTTTGCATTTATTTAACGTAATGGTTTATGTTTCATTCCTGCTATTCTATTTTGATTCTTCATCGTGGTATATAACAGATGATAAAATCCATACTGTTAATTTACAATTTTCTAACTCAACTCTTAACTTTTTAGTGACGAAATAGCTAATTAATTTATTTTACTATTCATACAATATTAGTTTTTTTTAGCAGATACAGACCCCTCGGCCATTATCCCCATTCGTAAATGGCCTCACCATTAAAAGTTTTTTTGGGTTTCCTTTTTCTTAATTTTTGCTAGAAATTCATATCCAACTTTTTACTTTCTCTTGATATGAATATTAGGAAGGAAAGTATTGTTTCATGTCAATTTTTTTAAATCGAGTTTTCATTGAATACACACGTTTTCGGACCCCCTGAACAAAAAACAAACATGTTTTAGCGATTGGTCTGTGTGTGTGTGCGTGCGCGCGCGCGCGCGTGTGTGTGAAAAAAAATATCTCAAAAACGGAACATCGTACGGAGTTGAAACTTGCAACTTAAGTTACGTATCGCTAGAGGACCCGGCACAAACATTTTCATCAAAATCGGTCAACTGGAAGTAGTAGTTTATTATTCGTATCATTTTACTTTTTTGCCATTTTTTCAAAAACGGCTCCTACGATTTTTTTAAAAATCGCCTCATATACTACATATTTTACCCTCTACAAGATAGGGTAGGCGCCATGTCTGCTGAAATTCTTAGGGAGCCTGTCCTATCGTAGAAAA
Organism: Catonia carolina; assembly: GCA_035578175.1. Lineage (NCBI taxonomy): Eukaryota > Metazoa > Arthropoda > Insecta > Hemiptera > Achilidae > Catonia > Catonia carolina. The sequence goes on along the minus strand of JAQMRL010000006.1, from coordinate 41,292,047 downwards.
AATGTTTTTTTTAATTTTAGCTTTCATATTCAATTTAGGGCAAAAGAGTATATGATAAAAGTTGTTGATAATTTAAAAATCTACAACTTTTATTTCGAACATGTTTTTGTATAATGTTTAGTTTAGCAGTAATTAGTGATTTTCTGTTTGTTTTTCATGAAAATCTGTAAAAAATTAGATTTTCGAAGATTTCGGCCATGGTGTGCATTTTACGACAAAAGTGTAGTTATTAAAATTTATAGAAAATTAAGATCTACAATTTTTTTAACCATTTTTCGCTGCAGAGCCTAGTTTTTCCGTATTATCAAGCCAAACTAAGATTGATTTTCATTTTGCATCATTCACTCATGATTAAAATAAGGTTACTTTTATTGTTTATTTCTAATGTATTTATTACTAATGTTAGGTTATATTGTTCATTATTTGCATTGACATGAGAAAGTTGTGGGAGTGTTCACACCAAATTTTTTTATTGGCAATCCTCTGGTAACGTCTATACAGAGTGAATTATTAGTCCCGTTACCCAATTGTTAAAGTCTGGTAATTTTTGTTCTAAGAAAGGGAAATTTTGTTTTTTGACACGAAGTTGGTAGCTCTACTGGACCAGTAGAAGTACGGCAGTATGAGTTGATTCCCCTTGAGCTGTATAAAATGTAGGTAGTGGACAGAAAACGCAGTGGTCGACCAACTCTCTTGACAGATGACTTAGATAATTTGAAAACACTACCTCTCTTTCGAAATCGGTTTGTTAGCCTAAAAATTGACATTTTTCTGGTGGAGAAACGCCAACAAATTTAATTCGAAATGATTCTTTTACACTCGCGTTCGATTTCGTAGCAAAATATTGTTCAAGAATGAAAACCCGTTGTTCCAGAGTTAAAGACTTTCTTTTCGTAACATGACCGGAAACGGCATAAAATTTTACACTGCTCAAGGAAAATCAACTCACGCTGCCGTATCTATACCGTTTGAGTAGGGCTACCAACTTCGTTTCACAAAGCTCAATTCCCCTATTTTAGAAAAAAATTACCAGACATTAACAATTGGGTAACAGGACTAAAACATCACTCGGTATGTTCGTATCACAAAAATTGTCATTCCTCTAGCTATTCATTTTCGTTTAGGATAAGGCGGGTAACATCATCCTTGTTCACCTTACCAAACCGGCCAGCCTACGAAGAGAGAAATTGTTGAGATTATTTGGTGGCAGGGAGATCGTTCCGATAATAATGAGGTATTATACAATTTACAAAATTACAAAAACAATATTACAATAGTTTAACCAGTTTTCGTTTGTGTTTATTATTGTAAATTTTTGTGGTTCTCTTACAGTTAGTTTGGAATTCAATAGACTTTTCTAGTCGTGTTTTTTGACCAGTTGCCAGTTTTACTACGATTTTGGTGTCTTGTTTATTCAGTATCTGCTTCTCTATAACCAGCGCTGTCGTAAAAAGGCGTGACGTTTTTAACGGGAGAAAGCTAGATTTATACTCTAAATTTTGCGTGAGAATTTGGTAGCCTCGCCATACCGCTACTAATAGACTACACCTCTGAGGCAAACAAAATGATGTTTTCCATTAAAACCTAAAATGTTCTACACTTTTACTACATTATTTTAAGTAATTCCAGTCTTTAAAATATCTTTTGTATGCCCCTGGTGATGTACTTCAAATCCGGGTTTGATTTATGTCTTAAGATCTAGAAAATTTTAACGTAAATTTCTTTTAGGATTTTACTCTCCTATGAGTATTGAAAGAGATTTAGTTGAAATTTTTAATTAAATATATTCGCGTGTTTGCCTTTGTGGCTCAGTAGGTGAATACACTTCGAAGTCGGAAGTCCGATTTTTTACTTGAAGACCTTATTCCTTACTTCCTAAACTTACTTATTTGAAGATCCTGATTCCTTCTTACTTAGATCATCAAGTAATCAACGTTATTTGTTTATTTTTTTGTAAATGTTTTAAACTCAAGAAGTTATAGATTGAGAGAATTCGCCGATAATATCGTAGTATTGCCGAGACAAAGAAAGAACTAGAGGACATCTTAAATCAAATGAATGAGTTCATGAGAAAAGATTACTTCATGACAATTTATTAGAACAAAACGAAAGTGTTGTGCACTTGCAAAAGTGATTTAAAAGAAATGAGAAATTTAAAAGTGGGCAACGAAAACATACAGGAAGTTGGGGAATTCTATTGGGGAAAACAGCTATCTAGGGAATAAAATAATAAACATTGTTAGAAGCGCAAGTGATATTAAAAGTAAGATTGTTCAAGCTTTGAACTGAAAACCTTTGAAATGAGCAACAGCTTAATAACTACGAACATTGATTTACGGATTAGATTTTTTTTTAACACTATGTTCAGATTGTAGGATTATACGGGAGTGAAAAGTGGGTAATAGGAACTGCAGAAAGGAAGAGGATAGAAGCTTTTGAAATGTTATGACATGTGAAAATTTTAAAGATTAGGTGGGTGGACAAAATAAGTAATTTAGAGGTTTTTAGACGAGTGGATGAAAGAAGAGGTATATGGAAAGATCTTACGGGAAGAAGGGATAGACTATAGCTTAACAAACTAGAGAATGCAGAGAGGCGGAGCATAGTGACCTAGATCACAGCACAGAGCCAATTTACTTTCATTAATCTTACCCTACTTTGTCACGTTGTGGCCCCGCTGTGGGTGAGAACCTAACAAAAAGTCAGCTGGATTTCGGTGGATCAGAGTGTGACTTAGCGAAGGGGTAACCTCACACCCGACCTTGGCTGTTATTGGCTAGATCTCATCTACAGTCTTTAGTTCGTTGGGGTATAATGGGGCATACTTCAAGACACCAGGTGCACTATCAGTAATGAAGGGTAATATTGAGGGAGTGAATTGTAGGGGGAGGCAACGGTTAAAATATTTAAAGCAAATTACAAAAGATGCAGCTTGTTGTTACAGTTATAGATATGAAACGACTTGCTCAAGATAGAAAAGCTTGGAGAACTGCATCAAACCAGTCTAGAGACTGATGATAAAAAAGGATACAGAATAGTAACCTGAACCATTTACTTTATTTAATTACGAGAAAACAGCCTTTTGCAAGAATTTCAGCAGACATGGCACCTACCCTATCTTGTAGAGCATAAAAAATTTAGTAAATAACGCGATATTAAAAAAAAATCAAAATTATTATTCGTACCCACCGGGTTGGTCTACAGGTAAAGTCGTCGTCAAAATCAGCTGTTTAACAGCTGATTTTCGGAGACGAAAGTTCCTGGTTCAAATCCTAGTAAAAGTAGTTACTTTTATACGGATTTGAATACTAGACAGTGGTTACCGGTGTACTTTGATGGTTGGGGTTTAATTAACCATACTTTCTCAGGAATGGTCGGCCTGGGTCTGTACAAGACTACACCTCATTTACACGTCATACACATCATCCTCATCCCATTGGGTCATGGGGTTGCTTATTGTTCTAAATTGAGCAGATTGCAACGTACACAAATTAGGAATAAAAAACAAATTAAAAAAAAATTAAAAAAATTCGTACGGTTAAATTATTTCAAACGAATTGTTAATTATTTAATCTTATTAATTCAGTTTGTTTTTATTTTCTATGGATTTTTATGTGTTTATTGACACCAAAAATTATTATTATTAGTACAATTTTTTTGAACAAAAAAGATGTTGTGACTGTAGTAGTTAAATGATTATTTTAGGTTCAAGTCAAGAAGCGATATCCCTACTGACCTAAGAGATCCATATTTAAAAAAATACTTTTTTATAAAAATTTTGAGAAGGCGTTATTTATATAGTTTTTATCTACTAATTTTTTTACATTACTATTAATACTTGTATAAATTATTATCATATAACCCTGAAACAATCTACATTTATTGTAGTAAATTTTCGATTACCATCATTTTGTAAAAAAAATTTTTTATACCCTTTTGATAAATGCTGACGCAATAAAAAAATAAATTTCAAATCGTTTGATAACTAGAAAATATTTTATTTAAACTATTTTGATAACAAAGTGCATGGGATATGATTAATATGTGTCAGGGTTAGATTGTTTGTAACCTTACGGTGGTAGAGTGAGATAAATTTACTCTGTAAACATCGGATGAGACACGTTTAGGGTTATCTGAATTTTAAATCTTTTTAAAGGGCTTCGCCATTGCTTGATTCGCGGTTAAACTTTTCCTTTTTTACTTTCTCTTGCCTATATGAATATATACGAAGGGAAGTCTTGTTTTCATGTTGATTTTTCTAAATCGAGATTTCACCGGATTTACACGTTTTCAGACCCCCCTGAACCCAAAAGAACATGTTTTTAGCGATTGGTCTGTGTGTCTGTCTGTGTTTGCGGTTTTCTCACAAACGGCTCCAATTTTTTTTTTTTAATATTGCGTCATTTACTACATTTTTTATGCTCTGCAAGATAGGGTAGGTGCCATGTCTGCTGAAATTCTTGCAAAAGGCTGTTTTCTCGTAAAAAAATGGTTTTTTAAGATTGCGTCTTTAATACGCATTTTAGCGCAAAAATGTATGTAATAAAATTTGTTGAGAATTTGAATTCGTACAATTTTCATTTCAAACATTTTTTTGTATAACGCTTAGTTTTGCGGTAATTTGTGATTTTATGTTTTTTTTTTCATTGAAATTGTAAAAAAAATAGATTTGTTTTACACGTTTTCGTGAGAAAAAAACACAAAATTGCTAATTATCGCTAAACTAAGCGTTACACAAAACAATGTTTTTTTAAAAAATCGTGCGAGCCGTTTTTGAGAAAATCGCAAAAAAGTGAAAAATGACACGAATAAGCTACTTCCGGTTGACCGATTTTGACGAAAATATTCGAGTCAGGCCCTCTAATGGTATCTAACTTAAGTTTCAAGTTTCAACTTCGTACGATGTTCCGTTCTTGAGATATACTGTTCACACACACAGACACACAGACCAATAGCTAAAAACATGTTTTCTTGGTTCAAGGGGTCTGAAAACGTGAAGATCCGGTGAAAACTCAAAAAATCGACATGAGAACAATACTTTTCTTCCTATGTATTCATATAGGCAAGAGAAAGTAAAGATTACAACTCTGTGGAAAGGTGCATAAATAATAAGTGGTGCTTTAGGAAGTTACGCCCTTACAATCAAGGTCTCTCCTTGAATTCTCCTGAATTCTTAAAATACTTTTTGAAATAAACATATGTAAGCAATTACTTATTTAAAGATAGAAACATTAAAATAGTTTAATTTGAAAATATTTATAATAAAAACATTTTTTTGTTTGTTTATGATAGGAGCGTTTGTTGGTAGTAAACATGAAATGTTGACGATCAAAGTGTGGTAACGAACGGAGGTATTGAAGTTCACGAGTTCATGCGACGGGTGGAGTCCATTTTGAAAACAAGCACATAAAAGATATTTATAAATAAGAGTAAGTATAACTGGAATTTGTGGGTGGATGTATAAAGTGAATTAGAATGAATCAGTGAGCGTGTTTCGACCGCATAAACTTCAATGTGATAATGAAAAGACATATGAAAACTCGGGCAGGGTTGTCTACTTCAATTGTTACTTGCATGAGAGTTGTGTCGAGGATATCATGCATGACTGTTCAAACTAACGGACCGTACTGTGTAGTCGTTTAACGACCACCGCCTGTTCACCCACAATTCCATGTTTTTCTCAAATAAAATTAGTAATGACAAGGTCAATGAGTCACCGGTCGAAACAATAAAAACGCGTTCACTAAAAAGTACGAGGGTGGGTGGTCTATTGTTTGTAATAGTGCTTTTTTATCTTTTAAAATTATGTCATCCATTAAATATCCTTCCTTTAAAAGTGTTTAATAAATTCATTAATTACATTTTTGAAGGGAATTTAATTATTTTATCTTCTTCACTTGTTTACATCAGCGTAAATTGAAATACAGCTTTTTCAATAATAAAATGTTGGCATAAACAAGTGACATTTGACATTTTAACTTGGTAAATTTTCCAACGAATATTTCTTTTTATTAAGTACTGTCGGCGACCGAGGCGGACGACACGTGGCGAAACCTTACTTGTGAGTTTGGTCACCTGAAAAGGGTTGTTTAATGTGTTGGTGGACCTGAAAAGGGCCGGGTGTGTTTTGTGTTAGCCCTGAACAGGGCCTTTGTTGGTGGTCGGAAGCGGAGCCCGAAGAGTGGCGGCTTTGCTACTGGGTTCAGGCCTAGCTTCTCTCAGCGGCAGTTGGGTCTCCACTGCAGCGTGACAGTGGTGGCCCCCCAGAGCCCCGCAGTTTCGGGTCGGTGAAGGCTGACCGGTGCGGGAATGTGCGTTCGGTCTCGGCTAGGCTGTTCTTCTTGCTTGTTCTCTTCTTTCTTCTTGTTCTTCGTTTGGAAGCTGAATTACGAGTGCGATTCGCGGTTCAGTGCAGCTGCCTAAATACCCCTCCGGCGAGTCCACTTCATATTGGAGGGGAGGCACTGCTGCTACGTTGTCGGTAGCGCTCCCCACGGCAGATTCTGGGGCCGTTTGCAGGCGCTGATATTGGTGAGTCTGTCGGCGACAATACCAAATATTTTTACCGATTTTGATGCATTTTTAACTCCAACTTTCTTGCTAATTATGTACCATAACTAAATTTCAATCTCCATCTGATCGATTTTGGTGCTGTTAACTTGATGTACCAGTGTAAAGTACCCTCAGTTTTAGTGTTTCATAACTAATTCCAAAAATTCCTCCTGAATTGGTTGAAGAAACGTTTTAAAAATTCAGTTCTACGAGTTCAATAGTTTTTGTTCCAGAACGAATATTTTATCAGTTTTGTATCCATAAATTGTTTTTCTCGTAGCGGGGCAATTTTAGACCACGTGAGGTGACTTCAGACGTTTCTGCAAGCTCTTTGCAGCCCACATTTTCAGCATTCGTTCACTGTAGGATTTTCTCCTTTCTTCTGTCCACCCAGTGTTCTGTTTTTGCTTTTCATGGAAGCCCCTAAAGTCGTTATTAGTATCCTGAATTTGGTTCGATTCATTAAGTTTTCTTGATTTTATTACTGTTTTTCTCAATATCATTTTTGATTTTTTGGAACAATTTATCTGACACCTTCAGTCGTTAAGCCTATTTCATTCTTTAAAAGATATTTATTTTTTATACTTCAAAAGTAATTGATAAGGTATCAAAAAGAAAATAAACCCCCTCTAAAATTATTAAAAGGAACATGACACTAAAGGATATTAATGTAGTATCAAAAATAATTTCTTTGTTTTCCTTTCGTTCTGTCAAAATCTCCAGTGCCAAATTTTGTCCCAGGGTGAACTTATGGAATCAAATGTTTAAAATCCAAAACCACCGGGGGGGGGGGGTCTAGTGGTAAAGTCGTCGCCACGGGTCAGCTATTTAACAGCTGACATTCCGAGACGAAGGTTCCGTGGTTCAAATCCTAGTAAACGTAGTTACTTTTATACGGATTTGAACACTAGACAGTGGTTACCAGTGTTCTTTCATGGTTGGAGTTCAATTAACCATACTCTTTCAGGAATGCTGGGCCTGAGTATGTACAAGAGTACACCTCATTTACTCGTGTTACAATTCATCCACATCTCATTGGGTCATGGAGGTAAAATTAATTACAGTTGAACCTCACTAATTCGACACTTTGTGGACCCTGATGGTGTCGAGTTATCCAGAACATCGGAATTTGGAAGTTTTTTAATAAGCCGACACACATTAGACTTTGTGGAACCTGATGGTGTCGAGTTATCCAAAGCATCGGAATTTTGAAAGGGTTTTAATAAAACGACCCACATTAGACTTTGTGGAACCTGACGGTGTCGAGTTATCCAGAACATCGGAATTCGGAAGGATTTTAATAAATCGATGCACATTAGACTTTGTGGAACCTGATGGTGTCGGGTTATCCAGAACTTCGGAATTTTGAAAAGGTTTTAATAAATCAACACACAGTAGACTTGAGTTATAAATTTATGTATTCAATTATTTTATGTACAAACAATATAGTTTAAAGTTTAGTAGACGCTAATAAATTTAATATTTAAAGTAAAGTACAACACATACCACAAAAAAATAATTACGCTCCAATTAAGTTTGAAAAATTAAATCTCAAGTCTTAAACAATTAAATTGAAATTAAGTTTGCTGGAAAAATTGTTTGATTGAACATTATTTTTCTTTCTCAACACGGTACCTTGCTGCTTCGTTACTAAGTCGCTGGAGAAATAAAACGTTACACGGACTGTCAAGTTTACCGGATGTCGAATTACTGAGGTTCTACTGTAATATTTTTTAATTTGACTGTTATATGAGTGTAAGTAAAGTTAATAGTTTACTAACTTTGGACTTAAATTCATTTACATAACTTATAATGTTTAACCTTATTAACTCACGAAACGTGTATTTTTACCTACGTTTTTTAAAAAATTTTAAATTGAATTGAATTTTGTATATACTTGGTACTGTAAATTTATTTTTACTACAAAACTGTAACTCTCAACTTAAGAGATGCAATAAAGAAAGAATTTTTCCTCTCTTTCTTGCTTGCTCTCCTTTAAAGAACGAATGAAACTCCAGTCAAGCGTCGAGACTTCCAAGACGTGCTCTGCACACTTTTTCGGTTCATTCTTCAGTTAGTCTGTTCATGTCTCTACGTGTACTGTACTAATATAATAAAAATCCCGCCCACGTTTTTAACCGACTATGTGAGTCAAGGTGGTTAGTTTTTCTACGTTATTTTTTTAGGTCATTACTTATTCTACTCCGAATTTGTTCAGTGTTTTTTATTCACTGTATGAAACTATTTCTCACAAGTTTTTAATGTAAATTTTAATAAAATTTATTTAATTTTTTTTTTTTTTTTTTTTATTTAATTAAATGATTTTACGTGTTTGAATAATTCAACTTTTCTACTGTCTTATAAAATAACGAAATTTGAATGACAGGTAAAAATGTTGTTCGAGATTCGGCTAAAAAATAACCGGATTACAGGAAGACCTCGATATACGCGAGGGATGCGTTCTGTAAGATCATCACGTAACGTGAAATTCGCGTAATTTGGATTGTTCGGTTTAACCTTAAAACATTCGCAATTATCCGTACCGTTCAAATCCGCTATTGTCGTAAATGTAGATTCACTAAACCCAGTCGTTCCTTTTATTTTCTTTGTTTTTTTTCACCCCTTTCGTATCTTTTAACGACATCTAACTCTTCCTTTAAAATAATCGCTTTCTATGTCCTTTTTTATATTTTTATAACCTCATGTTGTACATAAAGTAACAACAAAAACAAGAAGATAAAATACCTACAAATTGTAGCACAATTAAAATCACGATTAAATGTACGCAACCATATACGATCGATATTATTAAAGCGTGCCCATAACAGACAGGTGGAGTGTCAAATTATTTACACTCAATCTGTTCGTTGCAGGGCTAAAATAAATAGTTCGGTTTCTTAACATATGGTCAGCCAATTATATGACTGAATCATTTAAGAACTGAAGAGGTAGAGGTGTAAAAGACACTAATCAGAGTTATCTCCTCTGAAAGTAATAAATTTCATTATACAGCCAGACCCTGTGGTGAATGAAGTGAAGGTGGCATTTGCAGAGTGGAAAATGTATGCTTTTCAGAGCGCCCGGTATACTGATAAGCGTATTTTTCCATTCAGTGAGGAACACTCCTCGTTTTACTTAGCAAACCTCTACAGGTTCTTACCACCTTTTCGGCTGATGACGTAAACAACACATTATTAACCCACTAAACAGAAGCTACTAATGTTTAGAACAAAAGCAAATCAAGATGAAAAAAATGGGGACGAAAAATACGATAAGGGTTTCGAGAGCAATTAGCAAAACAATGGTCATAAATGTAAACATCCGTAAGATGAGAATAACTACCGTACACTATATAATATAATGATCAACAAATTCGCGTAAGTTGAACTCGCGTAAATCGAGGTCTTACTGTAATGCTATAAAATTATTGTATTTTTTTCCTTCACAACTTTGACATTATCCCCTTTTAATATACTCCCCTACCCTATCCCTACACCGGTCCATACGGATTTTCCACTGATCAAAGGAGTGTTGGAAGTCATTTTCTATGAGCACGTTCATTGTCTCTGTGGCTTTCTGTTTCACTGATCAACTGATTCAAAACTGGTTCTTTTAAGCATAGGTTTCACCTTGAGGAACAAACTAAGTCACACGGAGCAAGTTCTGGTGAGTAGGATGGATGCTTTAACAGAGGGATCCCGTGCTTGGCCAAATAGGTCTTGGCATCCAGTGTAGTGTGGGACGAGGCTTTGTCTTGACCATATTTTTCGGGAACACTTTTGAGCAAACTTTTTGCATGTTCAAATGCTCGTGCAAATTCTGCCGACCGATTCTTTACATATTCCGACAATCTCCGCAACTGCGGGATACTTAATCGACGGTATTTTCTGATCAAAGAGCCGATTTTTACTTTCTCTTGCTTGTATGAATATAAAGGAAGGAAAGTATTGTTTTCATGTCGATTTTTCGAAATCGAGTTTTTACCGGATCTACACGTTTTCAGACCACCTGAACCCAAAAAAGCATGTTTTTAGCGATTGGCGTTTGTGTGTGAACAGAATATCTCAAGAACGGTATATCGTACAAACTTGAAACTTAACTTAACTTAACTTAACTTTTTTGCGACTTTCTCAAAAACGGCTCCTACGATTTTTTTAAAAATCGCCTTATTTACTAAATTTGTTATGCTCTACAAGATAGGTTAGGCGCCATGTCTGCTGAATTTCTTGGAATGGCTGTGTTATATTTTTCTGTTTCTATATTTTATTAAAAGTTGTAGATCTTTTAATTTTCTATAAATTAGACTATTTACACTTTTGTCGTAAAATGCGACAAAATATTAGGGATGAAAAAAATAAGATTAAACATAGGTTATGTTATTATTTAAATTGGCAAGACAAAGTCGTTAGTGTTTCACAACAGATTTTATTGTGAAAATCTGTTATATGTTTATGTGAAACTTAATGTACATACCTTTTTGGAATTTCCGTTTATTTACAATATTTGTATCGAAGTTGACGTGTTTATTATTAACAGTTTTTTCCGTAAGTTGTTAAATGTTCAGATTAGATTAGAAGTTAAGTTTACTACACACCAATATTTGTACTTATCATTTCTAAAATTGACTAATATATCATATCAATATAATTTACCTTTGTAGATTGTGTGTAAATATGTTACTGTGTATTTTAAAGGAAATTTCGGTACGGTGACTCTTTAAAAAACGTCACGTGTTGGCCTTATCATAACGTTTTCCTTATCTTACATAATTCTAGCTACACTTTACTGTAGTATTTTGTTGTGAAACTTAAATCCCACTTTTAGATAAAGTAATAAGAATGGACTTTATTTAGACATTTTTTTACATTTAATTAGGCCTACCTACTTATTTATTTTAAATAAATGCATACGTGAACAATTAGTAGGTCTTTAATTATAATTAACACTTTAAAATATCTGTTTTATTCTTAAGATATTTATTTGACAATTTTAAGTAGGCCTCAAACATTATATAATTTGAGTATTTTTTGTTTTATAAATTTTTACTTTCTCTTGCCTATATGTATATGTAGGAAGGAAAGTATTTTTTTCATGTCGATTTTTTGAAATTGAGTTTTCACCGCATATTCACGTTTTCAGACTCCCTGGACCCAAAAAAACATGTTTTTAGCGATTGGATTTGTGTGGTTTAGGACGAGTGATTTTTGCACACTCAGTTTTAACGCACTCATTCGAGGCTAGCAATTTTTGGTTCAGAGATCTTTTTCTTCCGTATTCAAGGATTAGGCTTCCGCCTGTTCCAACTCACAACAGCGACAAACTATTGAATTATTGCCATCTTTTGCGTGGCCTCCCAACATCTCTCCTCCCCATAGGTCTGTACTGCAAAACACTGAGGGGGCTCCTTCCATCAGCCATTCTCTCTACGTTCTCCCTTCATCGATTAAGATATTCTGCATCTTTCCATTCAGGTTGTAAAGCATGCAGGTAAATGTCATTTTTCAGCCTAATTTCCGAACTAACCTTGTTATCCATTGGAAAATGTGATCCATATATATTGTTAAATAAGGTGGGTTCAGAGATTCTTAAGTAAATTTTGATTCAATTCTATAATGAGAGATACTGTACTAGTATGAAAGATACTATACTGCCCATAACAGACAGGTAGTGTCAAATTATTTACACTCAATCTGTTCGTTGAAGGGCTAAAATAAATAGTTCTGTTTCTTATCACATGGTCAGTCAATTAAATGACTGAATCATTTAAGAACAGAAGAGGTAGAGGTGTAAAAGACACTAATCAGAGTTATCTTCTCTGAAAGTAATGAATTTCATTGTACACCCAGACCCTGTGGTGAATGAAGTGAAGGTGTCATTTACAGAGTGGAAAATATGTGCTTTTCAGAGGGCCCGGCATGCTGATAAGCGTACTTTTCCACTCAGTGAGGAAGGCAATGGTAAACCACCTCACTCCTCGTTTTACTTAGTAAAACCTCTAGAGGTTCAAACCAGCCTTTCGGCTGTTGACCTAAACAGCAACAAGCAATAAGAACCAGTGTTGCCACTGGTTGTTTTTGTAGTGACTTTTCTTAATTTTAGCTGCCATTGTAGCTGACTTAAGTGGAATTACTGGTGTTGTTTAAAATTTTGCTCAGACCTTCCTTTGCTCTTTCCTCAAAACTGGTTTTTTTTGACATTAGTTGTTCTTGTTCTAAGGTAAAGATATATGTTAAACAAGGTGGGTTCAGAGATTCTTAAGTAAATTTTGATTTCAATTCTATAATGAGAGATAAATTTATGTGACGTAGACAGTTGTTATTGTGGTTATTATTACTGCACTGAATACAGATAAGTCAAATAATAGAAATAGAAATATTTGAAAAATAATAAATTAGGACCAAAGGATGAAAGGTTGCTGCATCAAAGGTCAAATTTATTTTAATTACGTAATAAATTATTTTTATCATAGAAATAGTTTTTATACGTAGTTTACTTTAACACTGATGTTTTTGTGACTTAATTTGACAAGATTAACAGTTCTCAATAAATAATAATTCGGTATCAATATCGATTGATTCGGTTATTTCAATGAATTCAGAGTCTGACGACTAATTTTTAAAACGTATTACATATCCTACGATTATGTATTATTAAGTGGTGTCAATCACGTTGAATGACCATAGTGTCGAAATCGCATATTTATAGTGCAGATCAAACCTAATAATGGAAGTCCTTCACGATGAGTAACTACAGTACGCGTCACGAAAGAAGTCCTTTGTGTCAAAAAAAACCAAACTGAAAAATTTGAACGCTACAATAAATTAAAACTTGTTCTTTCCTGCGTTGATTGGTTTGACTTCAATTATTTTTTTGGGTCTTTTCTTTTATTCTCCCCCTCCCCACACAGCGTAATATTTGACATTTTGTGAATATTTCGTATGCAGCCTTAACAGTATTTTTAACGATAAAAACGCGAAAAATATTGAAAAAATCTTACACCAATATTCTTTAAGTTAAAGTTAAATATAGGTGGGGTCAATATTGTTACTGCATGTAATAATCAAATATGAACTCATTGAGTACATGACATCTTAAATTAATTAGTCATTAAGTTAATTTAAAATAATTAAATTAAATATTATTAAATAATTTAATAATTGTCAATAAATAGTTTAAGGTTAATTTGAAAAGGGAAAAAACTTTAACGTTTACTTGAATAAATTGATTTATGACTTTTTTAAACATGTTTCCCGTTTTATCGTTAAAAATACTGTGAGAAAACCTACATACGAAATATCCACAAAATGTGAAAAATTTTGCTGGGGGGGGGGAGGTGAATAACAGAAAAGACCCATTTATTTTAGAAACTAGAGAACCTGTTCTCGCTTCGCTTCGTCAACTAAAAATATTGTTGTTGTTTAGGTCAACAGCCGAAAGGCTGGTTTGAACCTCTAGAAGTTTTACCATATAAAAACGAGGAGTGAGGTGGTTTACTATTGCCTTCCTCACTGAGTTGAAAGAGTATGATTATCAGCATGCCAGACCCTCCGAAAATCACTCACTTTCCACCCTGCAAATGACACCTTCACTTCATTCACCACAGGGTCTGGCTGTATTGTGAAATTCATTACTCTCAGAGGAGATAGACACTAGATATCGCAGAGCGATATCTAGTGTCTATATTTAGTGTCTTTTATACCTCTGCCTCTTCTGTTCTTAAATAGTTCAGTCGTATAATCGGCTGACTATGTGATAAGAAATAGAACTTTTTTTGTAGCCCTGGAACCAACACATCTGGTGCTATTAATTTAACACTCCATCTGCCCGTTATGAGCGAACACTAAAAAATATTATACTAAATAATCTTTTGTAAAAATATTATACCTACAATAAAAGCGGAACTAAATTAATATATTGCCGTGCAATGGTGTTTAAAGCAATATAAATTTCGTTAAAATAATAGAATTGAAGACACTGTTTAAATATTAACTTAATTCACTAGTTTAAATAATACATTGGCGTGAAGAAGCAGAGCGATATCTTCCTATGCACTTACTAAACCGGATTGAGTTGCTGTACTGGACTGAAGCCAGTGTGATTCAGAAATAGTGCGAAACGCGCGCTTACAGTAGTGGTAGGAGACGTAAAAGCATATTGACCGGCAGTGTCGCTTCGTTCAGTTTTATAATAAAAATTATTTTTCTACTTGATAAAGTATACGCTTGACGTACGGTTTGAAACTGAAATTGTTTATTTTTTTCGGTCTATTCGCATAGTAAACTCACCGTTTATGAAAGGAACGAACAGTTTCGAGGCCATATGAATCTCCGTTATAATTTATTTTTCCTATAATGCTTTTCACCGTTGATGAGCTCTGCTGTTCCACAATGTTAGACCAATCAGAACGTTTGCCAGCGTTGTCATATTGTACAAATGTATCAGCCTGACAAACATTATGCGCGCATGCGTATAAGAGCTAAAGTAATTCACTCGTGTCTTGCATCTCGTACTGAGCACATCGATTATATAGCGCGTTAACATGCAATACTTTATATTATAGTCAGCCGGTTGTATGTTCATAGGTTATCTATATATTAATAGCGAGCAGGTTTTTCTAACACGATTTTAACCACCTAAAACCTTCACCGATTTTCCCAAAAGTGAGCTTAAATGAATCGTCTGTTTGAGTAGATTTGCAGAAACTTAACCAAAATCATATATTTTGATTTGTGACCGTAAAATAGGAGGTCTAAAATAAAGATAATAATACGTGTAGTTAAGAACGAGAATACAGTAAGCGACGCGTCTGTGTACCGAATGCAGCACTACTCTACGCATATATCTTTCTCTTTCTTTATCTATCCCTCCGACATCTCGTACAGCTTTTTCAGGTTGGAGGGGGCAAGTTCAACAAACTAAAGTATACCAACGCAATGGTAGTGACACATCGCTTTGGACATTCCAACGTGGTTGTTGTTACTTTGATTTGTGTACAGTGAGTCTGCTATATGTTGCTTTTGTTTTTTAATAGCTCTTTTCAGAACTATTATATGTTTTCGATTCTTTTTAGAAAATATTTCCATTCATCAGGAAATTAATAGATAGTCGTCCAATAGGGAGAACCCCAAGAAGCAGGATACGTTCTATAAAAACAAATTTACACTTTTGTGCGGGTTTTCCCGCAGAGGTTTACCTAGTAATTGTTATTGAAAGACCAAAAAAATGGCTGATGAAATATATAACAGAACTATGAGAGCAAGTATTGGCAACGTTGCTGGCAAGTCATTGGCTAGTTATGAAGTGGGTAGGGGGCAATGCTTACGTTCAGAGTTCATCAACTTTGAAAAATAGTCTAGAAGAATTTACCAGTAAGAACCTTTTGGTGACGGTCCACATCCAAAAACAATACAGCAGGGAACTTAATGAATTTTATTATGTACCTATTTCAATTTTTTCGATTATACGTTTGATCGATCAATCGACCAAACAAACACCAACAATCTCATAAAATCTTGGTATTTATTTATTTATTTGTTTATTTTTAAAGCATTCACACATCATGTGTTATTCATAGGCAGGCTATAAGTGTACTGAATTATTTATTTGTTTCGTCTTATGAACTTTGCCCGATGATTTACTACTCCGACTTGATATTCACTTAAATTTTAAGCCTATGTCATGTTTTATCTAATTTTGTCCACGAGACGAACACGTAATATTCACGCGTTCTTTATCGAAATTACTTTTCTGTTTTTTTTTTATTTTTATCGGACTCTTTTATACGTCACAAAGTACAACTATGTTATTTTTTAACGATATTACGCCTATGCTATAATATTTTACTGAATAATAAGTATCTGTTACTTTGTATTTTAAAATTTATTATAGTTACCAACGTAATTTTATCAAATTCCATTTTTTTTTAGCATCATATAATTCATAGCAATTACGTTCTTGAAATTAAACCGATATTAATTCTCTGTTTTTTTCATACAGGCAAAAAGTATATTTTGGATAAGATTAAATAGAATTTACTGAAATATTTTAATAGTTTCTTTTACGGAATTAATTTTATTTATTAAAAAAAATTAAAACATTGTTTGAAGTGGGGCTAACACATTAAATTTTACTCATTTTGATTCAGTATTTTACCGATTTTGATGCTTAATTTACGTGGGTAACTACTTAAAATGCCTCAATATGAAATGAATCAAAATGTAAATGCAGGTTTTTTTATATAAGATTACAAATTGTAACAAAACTACTTTTTGAAATATTGTAATATAAAAACGTGTTGTACAGTAGGAAGAGTGGTTTAAAAGAGATGAAATTTAAAAGTAGCCAACGAAAACATAGAAGAGTTTGGGAATTCTGCTCTCTAGGGAGTAAAATAACAAAGGATAGTAGAAGCACAGTGATAAAAAAGTAGGATTGTTCAAGCTAGTAGGGCCTTTGAAATGAAAAACTACGAATATTAATTTACTATGATATTTTATTAAACACTGTTCAGAGTAGCAGTATAAGGGAGTGAACGTGGGTAATAGAGGCTGTAGTAAGGAAGAGGATAGAAGCTTTTGAAATGTGATGTTATAGGAAAATATTAAAGTAAGTGGGTGAACAAAATAAGTAATTTAGTGGTTCTTAGACGTGTGGATGAAAGAAGTACATGAAAACATCTTACCAGAAAAAGGGATAGGCTAGTGGGGCTTATCTTATGACATCCAGGTATTGGTCTATCAATAATGGAGGGAGTGAATTGTAGAGGCAATAGTTAACCCAAATTACAAAAGAGGGTGTTGTAGGTATGTAGATATAAAACGTCTTGCACAATACAGAACAGCTTGGAGAACTGCATCAAACCAGTTGAGAGACTTCTGACAAAAAAAGAAAAAAATCAATTTTTATTGGATTTTAATATTGGCTATTTCGTTTTCTTTTAAAATTCTCACGCTCTGTAATACGTTTAAATTTGTTCGAATTGTTTATTAGTGTCATAAAGTTTTTATGTCGCTGTGATTCTTTTTTTGTTTATGTTTCTAATTCTACTTTTATTTGTGTTTATCCTCATTGTGTATGTTGATTTTTTCGGTTGGTTTCCTTTGTGTTATACTCGTAATATTACGATTAGCCATAGTATTTTATGTTCAAGTTTATTATAGAATGTTTTTCAAGTCATATTCCTGATTTTTTTTACCTCTTCTTGTTCTTCTAAACATGGATTAGGTCGCAGCCTATTCCGAACTTACACACTATATGATCTATCTCTATCTTTTTCTAGGTTTACCGACATCCCTTTTACCTTTTGAAACATACTAGTGCGCCTGCTTAAGTATCCTGTGATCTGACATCCTTTCCTTGTGCTGTCTCCAACTTTGGCGATAATCCTTTATCTTTCGTTCAAGTTGTAAATACTCAATTCGGGCCTTTTTTCCTCATTCCTTATTCTGTCCAAACATGTATACCCTTTAGTCCTTCGCAGACATCTCATCTCTGCCGTCTGGATTCTCCGCTCTTGGGTTTTTGTTGTTGTCCATGCCTCGCTTCCGTACAGGAGCTGCTGTTTTTATTTTATCTTTAATCTTTATTTTAGGTCTCTGCTCAATTTTCGCTTTAAACGTCGTACAGTTGGAAGTTCCTTGTAGCTAGTTCACGGGCTAGTTGGTTGGGATGAGTTATTTAATTGTTCCCGAAATTTACTTTAGAAGGACCCGGTTAGTTCCTTCACACTCAGTATTTAGAAATTGTTGTGGACGGATTTGTTGCTTACATAAAAAGGTTTGACTTTAAGTTACTTTCCACCGCTGCTCCATTAAAATTTTGGAACGGACTTCTCAAATGCCATTATCTCCTTCCTATTTTACCAATCGCCCTTTGACAACCTTCTCAAAATTATTCCCTGTATTATAACTACTTTTTACTTTCTGTTATCTATATGAATATATAGGAAGGAAAGTATTGTTTTATGTCGATTTTTCGAAATCGAGTTTTCACCGGATCTACTCGTTTTCAGACCCCCTGAACCCAAAAAAATGTTTTAGCGGTTGGTCTGTGTGTGCGTGCGTGCGTGTGTGTGTGTGTGTGAACAAAATATTTCAAGAACGGAACATCGTACAAACTTGAAACTTAAGTTGGGTACCACACCCGACACGAATATTTTCATCAAAATCGGTCAACCAGAAGTAGTAGTTTATTCATGTCATTTTTCACTTTTTTGCAATTTTCTCAAAAAACGGCTCCTACGATTTTTTTTAAAAATCGCCTCATGCACTAAAGTTTTTATGCTCTACAAGATAGGGTAGGCGCCATGTCTGCTGAAATTTTTGTGGAGGCTGTTTTCTCGTAATAAGATTGTTTTTTTTTAAGATTGCAGCCTTAATATGCATTTTACAGCAAAAGTATGTAATAAAAGTTGTAGACAACTGAAAAAATTTACAACTTTTATTTCAAACATTTCTTTGTATAACGCTTAGTTTAGCGGTAGTTTGTGATTTTCTGGGTTTTTTTCACTAAAATGTGTTAAAATGGAGTTTTTAAGATTTCAGCTTTAAAATGCATTTTACGACTAAGTACATAATCAAATTTACAGGTAATTAAAAGATGTACAACTTTTATTTAAAGCATTTTTCTCTACAGAGCCTAGTTTAGTGTCAAATAGTAATTTTCCGTATTATTAAAAGCCAAACTAAGTTGGTTTTCATTTCGCATCATTCACTCATGATTAAAATAAGATTATGTTTTTGTGTTTATTTCTAATGTATTATTACTAATGTTAGGTTATATCGGTCATTATTTTCATTGGCAAGAGAAAGTCGTGTGAGTGTTTCACACCAGATTTTTCTTGGTATTCTACTACACTGTACAATTTCATGCGACCACAATTGGTTATTTCGGATTCATTTTATTTCAGTATCTGCAACGTACTTCACCTTATCATCGCATATCTAATATGGTCAAACCTTTTTATTCCATCCGCATCTACGGTGTTAGATTCACGTTAAAACATTAACAATTGTGGTACGTTCGCAGATTATAAAACTGTATAATTGAAATGAATTTCAGTTTTATTATTTATATATGAATCGGAAAGAAGAAACTTTATCTTATCGTGTTTACAATTTACAGTATTTCTAAGGAATCGTGGTAATACTTCAAGATTGAGAATCACCAATATTAACAAATAATGTAAATTACAGTAATTGAAATTATTATTTAACTTCCAAAGCACCGGATGTGTTTAAAATAATAATAGTAATTTTTAGCAGAAGTTACTGAAGAAATATAATACGGTCATGAATTTCAAGATGTAAGTACCTAGATAGATCCACTTACTCTTGATTTGAGACTCACGTTTTTTTTTGGTTAGATTTTCCTCTTTCTGTCTGTTGGTTTTATTTTTGTAAAGTGAAAAACGTGCTTTAAATTCTAGGGAATCGTGATCTAACTCCACAAATGATCATGCATTTAAACTATATTATTGAGATACTACGAATGTTTCCGTAACGAGCTTAAAAGGGTTTTTTTATTAAACTTCTTCTGTGGAGGTAACTAATATAGCTTAGTATTAATTATGGAAAACCTCAATTTCTGTTATTTATTTTTAATCAGTAAAAATGATTTTATTGTGCGTTTGCAACTAACGGATATTATTATTCGGGTTTCTTTATCGGTATTAATTAATGTAAGTTACTTATTTTAATAGGAAAATTTGTGATGATTCAAAGATAATGACAAGATTCTAATTCGCATCTTGATTTCTGGGCTTCCAGATATTTTCTTCTTCTCCTCCTCCTTCTCCTCTTTTTTCTTCTTCTTCTTCTTCTTCTTCTTCTCCTTCTCAATTCGGGGTTTTTTGAGGTTAGTTTTTTTGCTTATTTCTAATGTTTTATTACGAATGTTGGGTTATATTGTTAATTATTTGCATTGGCAAGAGAAAGTTGTGTGAATGTTCTACACCAGATTTTTAATTATGGATTAAGCACCGGAAGAATTTGAGCTTACTGTATAGTGCATTTAAGTTTTATATGAGGGCGAGATGAAAATGACAATAAGTTCTTTTATGTTAATCCCTTGAGCTTTGAAACAAATACAAATCGGTGCTAAAGGATTGGCCAGAACAATAATAATTCTTCAGAAGGGTTGTATAATCGTTACGCCTTCCTAAGCAAAATCCAACTTAACAAGGGATACGGAAATGAAGTTTCGCTAGATCATTTTAGGTCAGAAGTTACAAAAAGTTCTTGGTGGTCATTACAAGAATAGGATATTCAATATTGCCTCGAATTATCTAGAGCACGTTCAAGCACAAAGTGTTCTAGCATATTTAAAAGGTGTTTAACTAAGATGATCACGTTTTTGTGACACCGGTCACTGTAGGATCACGATAGTTAGTCTCAGTGGCGACCCTAGGGCGGTGCGAGCGATACGACCGCACCGGGCGCTGTCATCGAGGGGGCACCGATAACACCCATATTGGTGTGACATATTGTTTCACGTTAACATTGTAAGTAAGGCTATGCAGAATGAAAATATGGATTTACCAAACGCGTCGCAATTGTTGCAAAACTGTTTGAAATTTGTAAAAGGTACTGGACTTATTCATCTACCTAATAGCAGCTAGAGAAATAGCTTTATAGGCTGATATAAAACCCGTTTTCAAGCCAGTCCGATCTCGAAGAAAGAGGAGGTTATTTGAGTATGAGGCTGCAGATGAAACACCAACAGATCCTGAAATTTTTTTTAAAATGACCGTCTTTTACTCTATGATTTATACAGTTGAAAATGAATTGGTTACTCGATTTAGACAACTATCCAAATTCAGTGATACCTACATGGTATTTTTTGTACGATATCAAAATAATACCTTCAATATGATTTGATTTGTTTTAGGCAGAATTGGGAAAATCCTGTGCAAGTTTGCAAATCAGTTCTATCAAGCAAACTTTTGTTTTATTTACCTGTTAATGTTTTACCGCCCTACTACAGGCATAATTATTATTTGTCTACTTGAAATGCTGAATTGTATATAATACCTTTATCAGGATCTACTTAGCTGATTGAGATAAATTTTATCCTAGATGTTACCCGGCCATAAGATTTCGCACCACCTAAAATTTTCGACAGGGCCGCCACTGGTTAGTCTTCTTTTGAGCATTCTTTTCTTTATTTGTCCAGTACTCGCTCATTTCGCGTGCATGCTCTTCTCGCCTCTTCTGGGTTCATTACGTCCATGTTATTGTTTAGGTCAACAGCCGAAAGGCTGGTTTGAACCTCTAGAGGTTTTACTAAGTAAAACGAGGAGTGTGGTGGTTTACCATTGCCTTCCTCACTGAATGGAAAAGTATGCTTATCAGCATGCCGGGCCCTCTGAAAAGCACATATTTTCCACTCTGTAAATGACACTTTCACTTCATTCACCACAGGGTCTGGCTGTACAATGAAATTCATTACTTTCAGAGGAGATAACTCTGATTAGTTTCTTTTACACCTCTACCTCTTCTGTTCTTAAATGATTCAGTCATTTAATTGGCTGACCATGTGATAAGAAACAGAACTATTTATTTTAGCCCTGCAACGAACAGATTGAGTGTAAATAATTTGACACTCCACCTGTCTGTTATGGGCAGACGTCCATGTTATCTTTATTTGAAACCTTTAAGTTTCTTTACTTTTTGTTGGAATGTATCTCTACTCATGATTTCATGAGTACTTTTTTATCCTTCCTTCCCCCCAAATCATCCTTGAACTATTTGGTAGTTACTTTGTTACGGTTAGTGCAATTAAAAAATTTCTTGGTAGTTTAAATTCATTCTCATAACGAGTATATCAGCGGCGGTTATTCTGTTAAAGTAGGTGAACAGCCTCTTTCTTTCCGCTGCGCTTTCAGCAGCGTACAGTAACTGAAGTCTTAAGTACTGTAGTGCTTCAGTTTCTCCATCGTTGAGATCGGTTTCTTATAATAACGTTTTACGAAAATAAATACAGTAGACTCTCAAAAATCCGCATCGCGCTAGTCCGGACTCCGAATAGTCCGGACGATGATTTTTTTTTTACTTTATTTTCTGAAAATTTACAACTTTTAAATTAACAACCAGTAAAAAGTTTTCATGGGATTGGCCCGATGAAATCAATGGGGAGACTTTATCGGCGAACAAAGACACTGCTCCTGAATTTAAGACCTTACTTTTTAAAATCCTTGACGAAGAAGGCATTTCCGGTGACCAGCTATATAATTGCGACGAGATTGGTCTGAACTATAAAATGTTGCCCACGAAAACTTTCGCATCCAAAAAAGAAGCTTCAGCCTCGGGCTATAAAAAAAGCAAGGAACGGATTACGGTGTTGGCATGTAGCAATGTGACCGGCAGTCATAAACTTAGGTTAACATTAATAGGAAAATCAAGAAAACCCAGAGCTTTTAAAAATTTAAAGAAAGACGATGTGTTGCCACTTTGGTATACAAACCAACAAAAAGCATGGATGAATTCTACAATTTTTAAGACTTGGTTTTTTAATGAATTTGTACCTACTATAATTACTCTATAATTAGTCTATAATTGAGACATATACGACACATTTTGTTACATGTTTGAAATCCGTAACTTGCAAATCTTACAAAGAGTGCAATTGAATCTTATTACGGTACAGTAGCGTTAAGTTTAGTCAATGTTTGTGCTTCGTATATTGAATAATTACAGTACCAATAGCCTACTGTAATTTATTAGGCCTACAATGTTTTAAAGTTTTTTCAGAAGCTCACTCTTATATTAGCAGATAAACGTTAATGCTTATTGTCATAATTATTCGCCATAAAGACGAAATTGCCAACCTCCGGGAAATCCGGACCGGCCGTCCGCCACATTAGTCCGGATTTCTGAGAGTCTACTGTACTTGTTAACTTCGGTATTAGGCCTTGTGGGTCTTTTCTGTTATTCCCCCTACCGCATAATTTTGACTTTCTCTTGCCTATATGAATAGTCTATATAGGAAGGAAGGTATTGTTTTCATGTCGATTTTTCGAAATCGAGTTTTCACCGGATCTATACGTTTTCAGACCCCCTGAACCCAAAAAACATGTTTTTAGCGATTGGTCTGTGTGTGTGTGTGTGTGTGCGCGCGCGCGCGTGTGTGTGTGTGTGTGTGTGTGTGTGTGTGTGTGTGTGAACAGAATATCTCAAGAACGGAACGTCGTACGAACTTGAAACTTGAAACTTAAGTTACATATCACTACCGGACCCGACATGAACATTTTCATCAAAATCGGTCAACCGGAAGTATAAGTTTATTCGTGACATTTTTCACTTTTTTGCGATTTTCTCAAAAACTAGTCCTACGATTTTTTTTAAAATCAACTGGTTTACTACATTTTTTATGCTCTACAATATAGGGTAGGCGCCATGTTTGCTGAAATTCTGCGTGAGGCTGTTTTTACGTAAAAACATTTTCTTTTTAAGATTGCGGCTTTAATATGCATTTTAGCGCAAAACGTTATATAATAAAAGTTGTAGAGAATGTAAAATTCTACAACTTTTATTTCAAACATGTTTTTGTATAACGCTTAGTTCAGCGGTAATTTGCGATTTTCTGTTTTTTTTCTCACGAAAACGTGAGAAAAATCGATTTTTTTAACATTTCGGTCTTAGTATGCATTTTACGACAAAAGTGTATATAATTAAATTTATAGAAAATTAAAAGATCTACAACTTTTATTTAAAGCATTTTTCTCTACAGAGCCTAGTTTAGCGTGAAAGCGTGATTTTCCGTATTTGTAAGCCAAACTAAGTTCGATTGTCATTTTGCGTCATTCACTCATGATTAAAATAAGGTTATGTTTTTGAGGTTAGTTTTTGTTTATTTCTAATATTTTATTAATAATGTTAGGTTTATTATTAATTATTTGCATTGGCAAGAGAAAGTTGTGTGAGTGTTTCACACCAGATTTTTTAGAAAAGTGCGTACTAATGGTATTACAGTATTACTACTACTAGGTTATAGGAGGAGGGGAATCGTACTAACAACCCTCTCCACTCGAATTCCGTTCGCTAGCAATCAAGTGAGCTCCCATCTATACAGTATTTTTAACGACAAAACGGGAACATATTTTAAAAAATCTTTTACATAGTTTTTGTTTATTTACAAAACGTTCCCTACTTTCTGAATAGCCCTCGTATTTTTATCGTTAAAAATACTGTAAGATTACATACGAAATATTCACAAATGTGAAAAATAGCTGTGGATAACAGAAAAAACCCGGCCTTTTTAATGTTTGGACTCTTACACCACATTAACACACACAAATATGCTAGCTAAAACCACGCGCGAAGAACAAGCTCAATTGCTAGTATAAAAATGAATTACACATAGTTGTAATTTGATTATTTATCTCATATTGATTAGTTTTGGGACTGAACCGCGAAGTCTTATCAGTTTTTCTTTTATTTGTAATCCTATATTATCAAGAAGCTATTGTTATTTTGTAATTATTCATTTTTTTATTAAAAATCTTACACCGCAATTTATTGCGTATTGAAAGATTTAAATTTCAAATAGTATAATCTTATCACTTAATTACTATTATCAGTTTTATTATTGCATAATTAATTATGAAACTTTGTATAATTGACTGACTTTTTATTGCGTTTTATATTTTTACATTATTTATTTATTTTTTCGATTGATAATATTTACAATAAGGGGGTTTCTACACACGGGATCTAAAAAACACTGAAGCTAAAGATTTGTACAGTGTTACAACAAAATTACTACAATGTATGGCATATCATTGTGAGCTTCAACTTCTAGCATTAATGGATCCATCTCGCCCTTTTTTGAGTTAAAACGTATAACTTATAGATTATAAGTAATAATAATAATAAAATTTATTTCCATATTTTTTACAATTCCATACACATTCTTTCCAAAAGCTACAAATTCATTTATAATAAAGTACGAGGCAGAGGAAATTGACCTACCCAACTTTGGATAAAAGCCATGTCCTAGGTTAGGTGTTCTCTTCTTTTATTTAGTATAACATTACAAACTACACTAGAACTTATAACAAAGACATTTAAAAAACATATACAATTTCTAACAAAAAATACACTAAAATTTCTATAAATCTAATTAGTAAACAATATATGGCTTTAAAATCATACAACTATTCAAAGTTATACAATTTAAAAAAACTTTGAATTTAAATTTTAGCATAATTCTAAAAAATTCTGAAAAAAACTTTTTTTAAGCACTTGATTTGCTAGTTCCAGGGCTAAAACAAATAGTTCTGTTTGTTATCACGTGGTCAGCAATTGAACTATTTAAGAACAGTAGAGGTGGAGGTGTAAAATGCACTAGTCACAGTTATCTCCTATGAGAGTAATGAATTTCATTGTACAGCCAGACCCTGTGGTGAAGGTGTCATTTGCGGGGTGCAGAGAAGATGCTTTTCGGAGGGCCTGGCATGCTGATAAGTATAGGCTACTTTTGTACTCAATGAGGAAGGCAATTGTAAACCACCTGACTCTTCGTTTTACTTAGTAAAACCTCTAGAGGTTCAAACCAGCCTCTCGGCTGTTGACCTAAACAACTAACTATACATTAGTAACTACTGTAGTACTACTACATAACTGAACAACAGTCAAAGTCGTAATTTGAAAACAAAAATAGTGTCATTGGATTCCGTTTAAAGATTAGATACATAAATTATTACTAATGGTTTGGCGAGAAGTCATAAGCCTTTTTAGGTCTTGGGTTCGAATCCCATTCCGGCACGGCATATTTTCATACGTTACAAAAAATCATAACATCCTTCACCGTCTGCATTAGTTGTAATTGCAGAACAGTCGGACGTTAAACCGAAAAAAAATAAATAAATAAGCTCTTTTAGTATAAGTTGGTAAGCTTTTTTAAAAATTGCCATTGTCATTTTTTTATTTTTTTATTCCTAATATGTAGGTATACGTTGCAATCTGTTCAATTCAGAACAATAAGCAACCCCCATGACCCAATGAGATGAGGATGATATGTATGACGTGTAAATGAGGTGTAGTTTTGTACAGACTCAGGCCGACCATTCCTTAGAGGGTATGGTTAATTGAACCCCAACCATCAAAGTATACCGGTAACCGCTGTCTAGCATTCAAATCCGTATAAAAGTAACTACCTTTACTAGGATTTGAACCAGGAACCTTCGTCTCCGAAAATCAGCTGTTAAACAGCTGATTTTTGCGACGACTTTACCTCTAGACCAACCCGGCGGGTTGTCATTTTCTATGTGATATTTTTGTGACATCCTATATTATGGTTATCTAAGTACAGTAATTATTGCGTTGTCTTTGTGTTGAATTAAAGATAAGTGTAATTTTATTTTGTAATTCGTAATAATGAAATATTTACTTTGCTGTAATCTTTATTTATAGTTTCTATTCTTGATATATTTACGTCAAACAAGTTATCTCTGTTTAAACTTACTTGTTGATTGAAGGCCTATAAATCACATATGTTTGGGATTTCGATAATTGAGTTAGTAGAGCAATTTAAATAATACCGATAAGATAGGCTTAAATGCAATAACTGTAATGAGTATCTTACTAAGGTGAAATCTGTCTCATGGAATCTTTTCCTTGTTTGAGCCTATTGTAATTATACTGTTGTTGTTTAGGTCATCAGCTGAAAGGCTGGTTTGAACCTCTAGAGGTTTTACTGAGTAAAAACAAGGAGTGAGGAAGTTTACTATTGCCTTCCTCACTGAGTTGAAAGAGTACGCTTATCAGTATGCTAGGCCCTCCGAAAATCACCCACTTTCCACCCTGCAAATAACATCTTCACTTCATTCATGACAGGGTCTATCTGTGAAATTCATTACTCTTAGAGGAGATAACTTTGACTAGTGTATTTTACACCTCTATCTATTTTTGTTCTTAAATAGTTTAGTCATAATTGGCTGACTATATAATAAGAAACAGAACTATTTTTTGTAGCCCTGGAACCAACAGATCGAATGCAATTAATTTAACCCTCCACCTGCCCGTTATGGGCAAAAATTGTCATCTATGGATGAATAAATTATATACATTTTAGGAAGTTATTTTTGCAGCTTACCCTTTTACCATTATTTCATTATGACCATTTCCTCATTGTTCGTAAAAACCCTTAAGTTAGTAATCAAGACCTGAACTTGGTTCGGTCCATTATTTTTTCTCGATGTATTCCAATTTTTTAATAACCTTTATGACTTTTCTAAACCACCTGACGCCTTAGATTTGTTTTTCAGTGTCTTAATTTTTTTTCAATCGTTGTTTATCGATTTTATTAGGTGTCCGTGGAATTTTAATCTTTGTTTTCTGATGGAAACACCCTGTATATTCGTATAAGCAAGAGAAAGTAAAAGTAAAAATTCAGAGGAGTAAGTTACGTGTTATGGAATATCGAACACCATTCAACAAATTCAAGAAAACAATCAGTTTAGCAAACATGTAGTTAGGAAACGTATGGTAATCACTATAATTATATAAAATAAAAGATAAAAATAAAAACAAATAGCCAGGCACGTGTGTGTATTATTAATTGAATTTCAGTGCCGAAAGAGGAGATACAAGTTACATTCGTGACCGGCAAGATGAAAAAACCCTGAGCAAATAAAAAGTAGGTGTGAAGTGAGTAATTCGCCCACTTTCCTATATAATTTTATTTGTAATAATAGTATCCTACTTGTCGGTTGTAAATTTAAACGTTATTAACTGAAAAGGAAAATTACTATTTATTAATTACAAGAAAAAACCGAATAGGAAAACGTTTATGTAAGTGTGATAACAAATATACAGCTTAAAAAAGAAAACATAATATATAAATATTGTACATAATCGGCTTTTCAAAGGAATCCATAAATGGCAAGGCAAAATTTTCATAAATAATCTAAAAAATCTGGTGTAAAACACTCACACGACTTTCTCTTGCCAATGCAAATAACCTAATATTAGTAATAAACGTTAAAAATTAACAAAAAAACTAACCTGAAATAACATAACCTCATTTTAATCATGAGTGAATGATGCTAAATGAAAATCTACCTGTTTGGCTTAAAAATACGGAAAATCACTCTTTCTCTCGAAATAGGCTCTGTAGAGAAAAATGCTTTAAATAAAAGTTGTAGATCTTTTAATTTTCTATAAATTTGATTGTATACACTTTTGTCGTAAAACACATACTAAGGCTGAAATCTCAAAAAAATTCGATTTTTTACACGTTTTCGTGAGACAAACCAGAAAATCGCTTATTACCGCTAAACTAAGCGTTATACAAAAAAATGTTCGAATTAAAAGTTGTAGATTTTTAAATTGTCTACATCTTTTTTATACACCTTTGCGCTAAAATGCATATTATAGCTGTAATATAAAAAAACATGTTTTTTCTTTACGAGAAAACAGCCTCTCCAAGAATTTTAGCAGACATGGCGCCTACCCTATCTCGTAGAGCATAAAAATATAGTGATCGAAGTGATTTTAAAAAAAAGTCGTAGGAGCCGTTTTTAAGAAAATCGAAAAAAAGTGAAAATGACGCGAATAAACTACTACTTCCGGTAGGCCGATTTTGATGAAAATGTTCGTGTCGGGTCCTCTAGTAGTACCTAACTTAAGTTTCAAGTTTCCGTCTTGAGATATTTTGTTTGCAATCGCACACGCACACACACAATCACTGAAAACATGTTTTTTTTTGAGCTCAGGGGGTCTGAAAACGTGTATATCTGGTGAAAACTCTATTTTGAAAAATTGACTTGGAAACAATACCTACTTTCCTTCCTATATGTATATTTATATAGATAAGAGAAAGTAAAAATTGTTTCGACAATGTAAAAAAAGTTCGTACGCGTGTAAACGTATACAACACCTAAAGGCTAATATTTTGAAAAACCATAAAAAGATTTGTAAGCCTACCAAAAAAATTGTTTAATTGTTTATTTTAAAACTTAAAAGGTGGCCATTTTATGATGTGTCATTTGAATTAATATGTCTCTAAAATACTGTTGTTTTTTAAAAATAAAATGAATAAAAACCACACGAGTGTATCTACAGCCAGGCTATTCATAAAATGGTTTATAATATCGTACTATGTTCTTATCAATACTGCAGTTTCCTGTTGAAAGATAAATAAAGGCCTATTGTGTCGGCTTGATAAAGTTAGATATATATATATATATATATATATATATAAAATGTAGGCCTATTTTGGTAGGCGTAAATTATATACATTAAATTGTACAATTTTTTAATGAGCATTCTGTCGTCTGAAGTTTTTATGCGGTATTACAAAGCAGTTTGTAATTTTACTTTCTCTTGCCTATATGAATATCTGGGAAGGAAAGTAGGTATTGTTGTCATGTCGATTTTTCGAAATCGAGTTTTCACCGGATACACGTTTTCACACCCCATGAACCCAAAAATCATGTTTTTATTTTAGCAATTCTAGTCTGTGTGGGTGTGTGTGAAGCAAATATCTGAAATACGGAACATCTTACGAACTTGAAACTTGAAACTTACGTTTGATACCACTAGAGGACCCGACACGAACATTTTCATCAAAATCGGTCAACCGGAAGTAGTAGTTTATTCGTGTAATTTTTCACTTTTTCGATTTTCTCAAAAACGGCTCCTTTGATTTTTTTTAAGAATCGCCTCATTTACTAAATTTGTCATGCTCTTCAAGATAGCAGCCATGTCTGCTGAAATTCTTGGGGAGGATGTTTATTTTAAGATTGGGATTTTAATATGCATTTTAGCGCATAGGCAATATGTATTATATAACAAAAGTTGTAGAGAATTTAAAAACCTACATCTTTTATTTCAAACATTTCTTTGTGTAACGCTTAGTTTAGCTGTAATTAGTGATTTCTGTTGTTTTTTTTATGAAAATCTGTAAAAAAATGATTTTTTTAAGATTTCGGCTTTAGTATCCATTTTGCGACAAAAGTCTATTTAATAAAATTTATAGAAAATTAAAAGATCTAAAACTTTTATTTCCAGCATTTTTCTCCACAGACCCTAGTTTAGCGTCAAAACTGAACACTACGCCGGCCCGTTGGCGTAGTGGTTAGCGCAACTGGCTTCTACGCCGGGGTCCCGGGTTCGATTCCCGGTCAGATCTGGCATTTTTCATCATTCATTTTCATTATCATCATTATCCACAGTATGCATTAGCAGAAATTGCATAACAGTCAGACGTAAAACAAAACAAAAAAACAATTAGCGTAAATAAGTAATTTTTCGTATTATTAAGCCAAAGTGAGGTTGGTTTTAATTTTGCATCATTCACTCATGATTAAAATAATGTTATGTTTTTGAGGTTAGTTTATTTATTTAATTATAATGTGTTATTTCTAAGTTTATGTTATATTGCTCATTATTTGCATTGGCTAGAGAAAGTTGTGTGATTGTTTCAGACCAGATTTGTTTAGTTTTGGATGGAACTTCTACTGTGTAACGTATAATAACAATAGCTTAAAAATAATAAAACATCTTAACAGTAATTCATTTTCAGTTTGCCCAAAAAACAATTATTTCCGTGAATTTACGGAATTATTTTTATTATCATTTTTAATGATTCGAATATTAGTGAATACACCCTCTTACGTTTCTGATCCTATTTTACATAACGACATAAAAATTCCTCTGGTAATTGAAGTTTCTTTCTATTCAAGTTTATCGAAACTTTTACAATCGATTTTTCGTTCATCCAAACCAACTGATACGTAGTAAGACCCCTTAGGGGTGGTGGAATTGGGTGAATTGAAATGAACTTTACGCCAATTTATTTATTAAATTGAAACTATTTGTCATATATAATACGTAGCCTAACGTCCGACTCATCTGCAATTACTACTAATGCAGACGGTGAAGAATGAAATGATTTTTTGTAAGGTATGAAAATTTGTCGTGCCTGAATGGGATTCGAACCCAAGACCGCATGATAGAGGCGAGCAAGTTACCAACTACGCCAATGCGGGCGGCTGACGAAGTTTCGTCACTGCTAAATTTCAAAGAATAATTTACTCTGATCGATTGTATTAAGGTTAAAATACAAATGTACTTAATTACATATTTTTACTTTCTCTTGCCTATATGAATATATAGGAAGGAAAGTATTGTTTTCATGTCGATTTTTCGAAATCGAGTTTTCACCGGATCTATACGTTTTCAGACCCCCTGAACCCAAAAAACATGTTTTTAGCGATTGGTCTGTGTGTGTGTGTCTGTGTTTGAACAGAATATCTCAAGAACGGAACGTCGTACGAACTTGTAACTTGAAACTTAAGTTACATACCACTACCGGACGCGACACGAACATTTTCATCAAAATCGGTCAACCGGAAGTAGTAGTTTATTCGTATAATTTTTCACTTTTTTGCGATTTTCTCAAAAACTGGTCCTACGATTTTTTTTAAAATCGCCTATTTTACTCAATTTTTTATTCTCTACAAGATAGGGTAGGCGCCATGTTTGCTGAAATTCTCGGTGAGGCTGTTTTCACGTAAAAACGTTGTTTTTTTAAGATTGCGGCTTTAATATAAATTTTAGCGCAAAAACTTATATAATAAAAGTTGTAGAGAATTTAAAAACCTACAACTTCTGTTTCAAACATTTTTTTGTGTGACGCTTAGTTTAGCAGTAATTAGCGATTTTCTGATTTTTTCTCACGAAAACGTGTGAAAAATCGATTTTTTTAAAGATTTTGGCCTTAGTATGCATTTTACGACAAAAGTGTATATAACCAAATTTATAGGAAATTTAAAGATCTACAACTTTTATTTAACGTATTTTTCTCTACAGAGCCTAGTTTAGCGTGAAATAGTGATTTTCCGTATTTTTAAGCCAGACTGAGGTTGATTTTCATTTTGAATGTTTCACTCATGATTAAAATAAGGTTATGTTTATTGAGGTTAGTTTTTTGTTTATTTCTAATATTTTATTACTAATGTTAAATTATATTGTAAATTATTTGCATTGGCAAGAGAAAGTTGTGTGAGTGTTTCACACCAGATTTTTACAAATTAACACGGTTGCTAGTTCCTACGGAAGCGATTAGCGCCGTAGTTTCTTACTATAGTTCGTTTGTTTTAGGAAGAAGCTTGTAAGGGGAGGGTGAGTAGGTAGAGTAGGGATAGTTTCAAAGGGGAAAGTGTTGTCTCCTTCTCACTTAATGATCATTCCCTCTCTTTCTAACCGTATACTATGTTACAAGTACGAGGTGCTTCCCCCACCACTAAACAGAACAGCTCAGCGGCACACAGCGTTGGAGGGAAAGCTTCTAGCTAGAACAAATGACCTGTACTTTTCTAATTTGCGTGTATGCTCCGCATTTCTCTAATTTGCTTACAGCCTAAACTTATATTTTAGCATGAAAAGAATTTTTTTTATCCCTAATGTGAATACGTTGCAATCTGTTCAATTTAGAACAATAAGCAACCCCATGACCCAATGAGATGAGAATGATGTGTGTGACGTGTAAATGAAGTCTTGTACAGATTCGGACCGACCATTCCTGGGAGAGTATGGTTAATTGAACACCAACCAATAAAGTACTCCGGTAACCACTGTCTAGTATTACAATCTGTACAAAAAAACTACCTTTTCTAGGAAAAAGAAATTAAAAGATCTACAACTTTTATTTAAGGATTTTTCTGAACCGAGCCTTGTTTAGTGTAAAAGAGTGGTTTTCCGTATATTATTAAGCCAAACTAAAGTTGGTTTTATTTTAAAGCATTAGGTTATGTTTTTTGAGATTAGTTTTTTTGTTTATTAATAATGTTAGGTTATATTGTTCCTTATTTGCATTGGCAAGAGAAAGTTTACGGTAGTTAGTGTTTCACACCAGATTTTTTTTAATGCTTAACGTTTGTAATTTTGGTTAGGTTCTTTTATCCATAAGTACTGTAATAATAAATAATAATTCTAATAATAATTAATAAATAATAGTAGTAATAAAAGTTTGTCTAATACAATGAGGTATAAGTGTTCATTCATTTTTTTTTTTTTTTTTACTTATTCTTGCCTGTATAAATATATAGGAAGGGAAGTATTGTTTTCATGTCGATTTTTCGAAATTGAGTTTTCACCGGATCCTTGCGTTTTTAGACCCCCTGAACCCAAAAAACATGTTTTTAGCGATTGGTCTGTGTGTGTGTGTGTGTTAACAGAATATCTCAAGAATGGAACATCGTGCAAATTTGAAACTTGAAACTTAAGTTACATACCACTACCGGACCCGATACGAACATTTTCATCAAAATCGGTCAAACGGAAGTAGTAGTTTATTCGTGTCATTTTTCACTTTTTTGCAATTTTCTCAAAAACGGGTCCTACGATTTTTTTAAAAATCGCCTGGTTTACTAAATATTGGTATAATAAAAGTTGTAGATAATTTAAAATCCTACAACAATTCTTTCTAACGTTTTTTTGTATAACGCTTAGTTTAGCGGTAATTAGCGATTTTCTGTTTTTTCTCACGAGCACTGGTGAAAAATCAATTTTTTTTAAGATTTCGGCCTTAGTATGCATTTTACGACAAAAGTATATATAATCAAATTTATAGGAAATTAAAATATCTGCAACTGTTGTTTAGAGCATTTTTCTCTACAGAGCCTAGTTTAGCGTGAAATAGTAATTTTTCATATGTTTAAGCCAAACTAAGGTTGATTTTCATTTTGCGTCTTTCACTCATGATTAAAATTAGGTTATGTTCATTAAGGTTGGTTGTTTGTTTATATCTAATGTTTTATTACTAATGTTAGGTTTATGGTTAATTATTTGCATTGGCAAGAGAAAGTTGTGAGTGTTTCACAACAGATTTTTTTCTTTTTGTTTCTTGTTACAATTTTAAAATAATTGAACTAAAGTGGTAATATAGAACCGGTTAATTCGGAATCGTACTTTTATTTTTTATTTCATTAAAGTAGTTAGGCAAAATTATTGAAGTTGTAAAAGTAAATTTTTAAAACAAAAAAATTGTACTTATTTTTTTCCAGTGAGATAACTACAATTTTTAAACTAGTTCATCGGAAGGAAATGTAATTGCCATAATAACGTCGAGTGAAACAAAAGAGGTATGTATGGAGACTTACAGTAAATTGAGAATTAATAAAGATTAAAAAAACCGGCAAAACAAGTCACATATCTTGCAGAACTTTGGTTTGGTTTCATTTTACTTTGCTGTACTCAACAAAGATGCCCTACTTGAAGGTCAAAATTACACGGCTGGGTTAATGGCACTTTTAATGACGTCATAACAAAGATGGCGTCTTTACTTCTGCCGAGGCAGTATTGCGTCGACGATTATTGGTCGGGGTTTTTTTTCTCTTAGCTCTTGTCTTTGTCTTCTCGTTTATTTTTTTCTTTTTATGATGTATGTTTATAGTATTGGATTTGTTTACTATTCGTTATGGAGAATTTCAAATGCTCCAAGAATTTGTTCATAACATCAATCTTGTATTGCTTTTAAAAATCCTGTAACTATTTAAGATAAATGTGTTTTTTATTCAACAACTTATTTTGTTCATGTCTTTGTGTACATCATTTGTTTATATTTAACCTCTCTTTCGTATTACCTTTACATTTTTATTATTTATCTATTCATTGCAATATAGTAATTTACATCTTTCGTTACATAAGATTCTTGTCAAATTATTTACACTCAATCTGTTCGTTGCAGGGCTAAAATAAATAGTTCTGTTTCTTATTACATGGTTAGCCAATTAAATGACTGAATCATTTAAGAACAGAAGAGGTAGAGGTGTAAAAGACACTAATCAGAGTTATCTCTGAAAGTAATGACTTTCATTGTACAGCCAGACCCTGTGGTGAATGAAGTGAAGGTGTCATTTACAGAGTGGAAAATATGTGCTTTTCAGAGGGCCCGGCATGCTGATAAGCGTACTTTTCCCCTCAGTGAGGAAGGCAATGGTAAACCACCTCACTCCTCGTTTTACTTAGTAAAACCTCTAGAGGTTCAAACCAGCCTTTCGGCTGTTGACCTAAACAACAACAAGATTCTTGTAAAATACTGTACATTACTTTTGGCTTCTTAAAGAGTACAACCAAAGTGTTTGCTATTATAGTATGCAGCTTACCGTGTTCTGTTCAGTGAAGTTTGTATATTTTGATGTGGTAGTACTTTTCACGCGTAAAAATTCACAAATTTTACATTAAGGTTATGTCGTAACTACAGTTAATATCATATTACTCGACCGTATATCATGGAAAATTATGAGAAAAAAAGAACCTGATTTGTTTGTTGCTTTTCTTTTCTTTTTACTTTCTCTTGCCTATATGAATATATAGGAAGGAAAGTATTGTTTTCATGTCGATTTTTCGAAATCGAGTTCTCATCGCATAGGCCTATACACGTTTTCAAATACCGTGAACAAAAAAAAAACACTTTTTTAGCGATTGGTTGTGTGTGTGTGTGTGTGTGTGTGTGTGTGTGTGTGTGTGTGTGTGTGTGTGTGTGTGTGTGTGTGTGTGTGTGTGTGTGTGTGTGTGAACAAAAAATCTCAAGAACGGAACTTCGTACGAACTTGAAACTAAAGTTAGATACCACTAGAGAACGCGACATGAACATTTTCATCAAAATCGGTCAACCGGAATTAGCAGTTTATTCATCATTCTTAACTTTTTTATGATTTTTTCAAAAACGTCTCCTACGGTTTTTTTTCGCCTCATTTACTACATATGTATGCTCTAGCCTACAAGATAGGGTAGGCGCGCCATGTCTGCTGAAATTCTTAGGGAGGCTGTATTCTCGTAAAAAATGTTTTTTTAAGATTCCGGCTTTAATATGCATTTCAGCGCAAAAATGTATATAAAAAAGTTTTAGAGAATTTAAAATCCTACAACTTTTAATCCAAACATTTTTTTGTATAACATAAGCGTTTTACAAAATCAGCTTAGTTTAGCGGTAATTAGCGATTTTCTGCTTTTTCTTTTTCACGAAAACGTGTATAAAAAAAATCGATTTTTTTTTTTTAAGATTCAGCCTTAGCATCCATTTTACGACAAAAGTGTATGTAATCAAATTTATAGGAATTTGAAAGATCTACAACATTTATTTAGAGCATTTTTCTCTACAGAGCCTAGTTTAGCGTGAATGAGATATTTTCCGTATTTATAAGCCAAACTGAGGTTGATTTTAATTTTGCGTCTTTCCCAGATTTTTTTAAAATTGCAATTTTCCATTGTAATAATTCTTAGAAGCTTTATTTGATTATAGTGTGTTCGCAATGGACACAAATTATTACTCCTTATGTAAAATTTAAATTCTACTTTCCTCTTATACTGTATCATATTTAATTACCAGTTCCTTTTTGACTTGATTAATCAAGGAAATGAAGTTCTTGATGTCTCTATTATTAGATTATTCACATTTTTCCTTGTTTGATAAGAAAAATATTTACTTTACATTTTTTGTTATAGGAATTATGAAATAAATAATTTCAGGGAAACTTAACATGTCATTTCGTTACGACGTAATTGTTAAAAATTTATGTTCTGTTCATTGTATGAAAAAATTGTAATTTTTTGTCGTATGAATTTTCCGGTCAACTGACTACAATAGGTAAACGATAAATGGATACAATAAATGGTTTGAGAAACTGGCTTGGAATCGAACCTAGGAAATTATAGAAGGATTTTGTGTTTGTAATAAGAATTATTATTTTATTAATTAATTTTTTTTTAATCGGTTGTTATTTTCGCATATTCAGGATTTTTAATTTGTTTTAATCGATGTTTCCTATACTTTTCCTGTGCGTAGGTAATGATATGAGGTGATGTACAGATAAAAAATACCGGATCTGACCGGGAATCGAACTGTGGACCACGTTCGATTCCCAGAAACCGAAAAAAATTTCGATATATTAATTTTTTTACGCAATTAGGCAATTTGAAAATACTACCTCCCTCTCGAAATCGGTTTGTTAGCCTAGAAATCGACAATTTTTCTGGTGGAGGAACGCCAACAAATTTAATTTGAAATGATTCTTTTACACTCGCGTACGATTTCGTAGCAAAATTTGTTCAAGAATGAAAACCCGTTGCTCTAGGGTAAAAGACATTCTGTTCATAACACGACCGGAAACGGCACAAAATTTTAAACAACTCAGGGAGAATCAATTCACACTGCCGTATCTATACCGGTTAAGTAGGGCTACCAACTTCGTGTCACAAAACAAAATTTCCCTTTCTTAGAAAATAATTACCAGACATTAACAATTGAATAACAGGACTAAAGAAATCACTCTGTTTTAGTTCAATAATAGTAATAATTCACTATGTAATAGTAAAAGAATTATCCCACGGTATTTAAACATTGTATTATATGCACTATTACTAGGCAAATTCTATTACATTATTTTATGTACGCTGTATTACTGTTTTAAATTATACATTATTCTCATCGTATCCGGGACTAGCAGTGTATAAAAGAAGAAAAAATGAAGAATGAAAATGGTTCTTGTAATTCTTTCTTTCTTTTTTACCTGTGGAAAACTTTGGGAACCATAAAGACAAGTTTCTATTGTTTAAAACTTCTAATTAACGCTATCATCCTTTGTATTCTCTCTCCCATAACCGACCGTGGATGACCTGAATGAGATACGATTCATATTGTTAAATTTCTTACAGTTTTTTCTTCATTATTTTATATTCTCTTCGTTTTCGACCTTCAAATTACAAAAATAATCAACAAGTAATATTGTAACCCCCGGTAGAAATATTATTTAATGTTTTTTTGTAAGTTATTTATTTAAGATAGCATCAAAATTGCGGTTATTAGCGACTAATTATTACAATATCCAATAAACTGCTAATACAAAATTATAAAAACCAATTAGCAACAATGAATAATTACTGTTGTTTAGGTAATCAGCCAAAAGACTGGTTTGAACCTCTAGAGATTTTACTAAATAAAATGAGGAGGTGAGGAAGTTTACTTATGCCTTCCTCACTGAGTGAAAAAGTACGCTTATCAGCTTGCCGGGCCCTCTGAAAAGCACAGATTTTCCACTTTGCAAATGACACCTTCACTTCATTCACCACAGGGCCTGGCTGTATAATGGAATTGATTACTTTCAGAGGAGACAACTCTGATTAGTGTCTTTTGCACCTCTACCCCTTCTGTTCTTAAATGATTCAGTCATTTCATTGGCTGACATTTTGACAAGAAACAGAACTATTTATTTTAGCCCTGCAACGAACAGATTGAGTGTAAATAATTTGTCACTCCACCTGTCTGTTATGGGCAATAATTACTGACAGAATTTAAAAACATAAATAATACTGTAACAATAACTGATCGTTAAAATTCAATCGGTGACTGAAAATTACTGTTACCGTACAAGGTAGACTAAAACATAAACCACTCATTTCAATGTACACAAAACTTATTTACAGTGTTTTATTATATAACATGAAAGAACGTGTCACAGAATATCATAAAAAATGGAAAGATCATCTTCGTAGAATTCCAGATGGTCAACAAACAGTTATTGGACCTGGATTAGGTTTGAAGTTCCGGTTTTGACTCGAAGTGGTCCAAAACCGGACGTCAAAAAATAAAAGTCGTAATTTGGAAACAACCAGTGTTACTCGATTCCTCTCAAAAAATAGATGCAGAAATCATAGGGTTTGAGTTCCGGTTTCGGCCAAAAGTGGCCCAAACCGGAAGTCAAGAAATCAAAAGGGGAATTTGGAAACAGAAATAGTGTCATTCGATTCCTCTTAAAGAATAGGTACAGAAATCATTGGGTTTGAAGTTCCTGTTTCGACAAGAAGTGGCCCAAAAACCAGAAGTAAAGAAATCAAAGTCAGAAACTACTAGAAATAGCAACAAACAGTTTTCGGATTCGTAATCTACACAAACATTTAGTGGGCCTGGATTATTTTTAAAGTTCCGGAAGTGGCCGAAAACCGGACGTCAAGAAACAAAAGTCGTAATTTGGAAACAAAAATAGTTTCATTCCTCTAAAAGAGTAGATACACAAATCACTAATGGTTTTTCCTTAAGTCAAGGTATGCTTTTTTAAATTTTCACCAGCCATGAGACCCGTTGTCTCTTGAAAGGCATTTTTACACTTGTTATTATTGTCATTTAATATTTTAACATTGTTTCTGTGTTAGGTTTGTTGACAGATTATTTATACACATGTTCTTTTATCATAAAAATGGGGACAACATACGTTTTTGCAAATGGTGTCTGCTTTCTCTAATACTT
Source organism: Catonia carolina (assembly GCA_035578175.1). NCBI lineage: Eukaryota > Metazoa > Arthropoda > Insecta > Hemiptera > Achilidae > Catonia > Catonia carolina. Next base: position 41,252,246 of record JAQMRL010000006.1, on the reverse strand, counting down.
CGTAATAATTTATTTAATCTGTTTGTTGCCTCCCATTTTCCCTCTCTTCTTTAATCCTACTTATTCGGTTCACTTTTTCGTTTTATCTGCATTCTTAATAAATACAGAGCCTATTATTACTTTCTCTTGCCTATATGAATATATAGAAAGGAAAGTATTGTTTTCATGTCGATTTTTCGAAATCGAGTTTTCACCGGATCTATACGTTTTCAGACCCCCTGAACCCAAAAAACATGTTTTTAGCGATTGGTCTGTGTGTGTGTGTGTGTGTGAACAGAATATCTCAAGAACGGAACATCGTACGAACTTGAAACTTGAAACTTAAGTTACATACCACTACCGGACGCGACACGAACATTTTCATCAAAATCGGTCAAACGGAAGTAGTAGTTTATTCGTATAATTTTTCACTTTTTTGCGATTTTCTCAAAAACTGGTCCTACGATTTTTTTTAAAATCGCCTATTTTACTCAATTTTTTATTCTCTACAAGATAGGGTAGGCGCCATGTTTGCTGAAATTCTCGGTGAGGCTGTTTTCACGTAAAAACGTTGTTTTTTTAAGATTACGGCTTTAATATAAATTTCAGCGCAAAAACTTATATAATAAAGGTTGTAGAGAATTTAAAAACCTACAACTTTTATTTCAAACATTTTTTTGTATAATGCTTAGTTTAGCGGTAATTTGCGATTTTCTGTTTTTTTCTCACGAAAACGTGAGAAAAATCGATTTTTTTAACATTTCGGTCTTAGTATGCATTTTACGACAAAAGTGTATATAATTAAATTTATAGAAAATTAAAAGATCTACAACTTTTGTTTAGAGCATTTTTCTCTACAGAGCCTAGTTTAGCGTGAAAGCGTGATTTTCCGTATTTTTAAGCCAAACTGAGTTCGATTGTCATTTTGCGTCATTCACTCATGATTAAAATAATGTTATGTTTTTGAGGTTAGTTTTTGTTCATTTCTAATGTTTTAATACTAATGTTAGGTTTATTGTTAATTATTTGCATTGGCAAGAGAAAGTTGTGTGAGTGTTTCACACCAGATTTTTTTTTTGAATGTAACACTTGCAATTGTCGGTTTTTTTGGTAACCTCATTAAGGTGCATTAAATAAATTGGTATGTTACTTACGTTTTTATAGATTTATTTTATTTGCGACCTAACATGAATTTATGTTAGCTAATAACATAAAAGTAAACAATTCAATATTTTTAGGTTTATTTTTGCCTGTTATAAGAAATTTATTTCTTGTTTGAATTTTTCCATTTATCGTTACGATTTACGCGTAATTTCTTATATTATTTTAAACTACAAATAATATTTTTTAAAGTAAATCTAAAAGTGTAAGCTATTTTGAATAGATACCTGCAAAGATACTAAATTCACGGTTTCAACTATACCCTAAACCCGTTAAAAACTGTACTGAACGAGTAGTCTATACTATTCGAGGGTAGAAGATCGTGTAACGAAAATTCAAAAACGGTTACAAAGTAAAAACCTTTTTGAGGGATATAAAATAGCAACAAACTCATTTCTGTCCCTCCAGAATTACTTTAAATTATAACAAAACAGAAACCGCTAGGCGAGTCTCTAGCACTGAACGTGTTAAAGGAGGTACAGAATTAATTGTTGTTGTTTAGGTCATCAGCCAAAAGGCTGGTTTGAACCTGTAGAGGTTTTACTAAGTAAAACGAGGAGTGAGGTGGTTTACCGTTGCCTTCCTCACTGAGTGGAAAAGTACACTTATCAGCATGCCAGGCCCTCTGAAAAGCATATATTTTCCACTCTGCAAAAGACACTTCACTTCATTCACCACAGGGTCTGGCTGTATAATGAAATCCATTACTTTCAGAGGAGATAACTCTGATTAGTGTCTTTTACACCTCTACCTCTTCTGTTCTTAAATGATTCAGTCATTTAATTGGCTGACCATGTGATAAGAAACAGAACTATTTATTTTAGCCCTGCAACGAACAGAGTGAGTGTAAATAATTTGACACTCCACCTGTCCGTTATGGGATTAATATTTATTGCATTACAGAATTAATATTTATTGCATTCGGTTTGTTACCCCCTTTCGACCCTAACGGAGCAAGTCGGAATACGAAATTTAAATAAACCTGTAGATCAAATTCCATTAATTTCTGATAAAATACAGTAATACAAATTTACGAATTTAAAATATCTTTTAAGATTATGTACATAAAAATCTGTTTAGAGAAAGAATAGAACCAGAAAATTCTAATGGTTTTTCCATAAGTCAAAGATAAACCTTTTTATAAACTGCTGCTACCTATGAAACGGAATTTAGCCATTTACGGAATTTATCCCTGGTACGGACTCTCTCATGAAACGGATTTTTTATATCTTATTTATATTCAAAATGTCTAAAGTAATTTTTAATCCACATTGTTTTTATTTTTGAAAGTATGTTTGTTTTAATATTGCTGTTATTTCTAAGGTTTTTGTGTAGGCCTATACACCAATTTATTACGTTGTTTCTTTACTTTTATCAGATTTATTTGGAATTTTGTTTTCGTTGGTTTATTTTACCCTAAGCTACGTTTACCTTAAACGTAAAAACAGATTAGAGTACTAATATTTACATAAAAGTTTCAAAGAACATTACCAGATACATACGAATTCATTTAATTTCGTTTTTATATAGCATAACTGTAACGTTGAATTTTTCTCTGATTTTTTTCTTTCATCTCTACAACTCTTGTTTTTATTGGTTTTATTTTTATGTCTTAACTGTTCTGTGTCTTGTGTTTAGTAATTTGGTATTTTTAGTATTAAACAGTTTTTGAAGATAGCTAATTCTTATTTTAAAATTTACATCATCTGTTTGATTATATGAGGTACATTATTACAATACTAGCATGCCCCGCACGGCTTCGCTCGTGAAATGTGTGTAATTAATTTTTTTTAAATAAATATGTAACAAAAATTGTGTGCCGGCCGCATTGGCGCAGTTGGTAACGTGCTCGCCTCTCATCATGCGGTCCTGGGTTCGAATCCCACTCAGGCACGGCATATTTTCATACGTTACAAAAAATCATTTCATCCTCCATTGTAAACAGTTACACCCCAACGTCGTCGCTAATGACCGTTGCAGTTGATGCGACGTTAAATAAATAAAAAAAAAAAAAAAAATTGTGTGGCTGAAAGATCGACTTTACTCCAACGTAAACGTGCGCGTGCACACACACACACACACAACACAATGTTTTGATAAATTCCCCCGCGTACGTCTCTCGATACGTACTTACATGTACACACGCACACACTCATAGGAGAAGGACGGACATATTGGCCAGGCTATAGTGCTCTGATTTTTTAACTGATTTTTCATCGATCTGGAAACTTCAAAATCATATATTATAGACATTAACTATGTACAATTTTTTTCATTCTGGTTGGACAAAGAGAAAGATCTAAATCTTCAATTTCTTAAAAAGTACCGAAGTGGCCATTATGCCCACAGGGGTAGGGCATATTCAAAAAGTGGTAAATAAATTGAAAAACTGGATTGTGGGTGGGTAAGTGCACGCGCGCGTGTGTGTTTGTGAGTGCGTGAACAAAATATCTTAAGAACGGAACATAGTACGAACTTGAAACTTAAAACTTAAGTTAGGTTGTACTACCGGACCAAATGCGAACATTTTCATCAAAATCGGTCAACCGGAAGTAGCCTAGTAGTTTATTCGTGTCATTTTTAACTTTTTTGCGATTTTCTCAAAAACGGCTTCTACGATTTTTTTTAAAAATCTACTCATTTATTACATTTTTATGCTCTAGAAGACAAGGCGTCATGAAAGCTGAAATTCTTGAGGAGGCTGTTCTCTCGTAGAAAAAATTGTATTTTTAAAATTGTGGCTTTAATTTGCATTTTAGAGCAAAAGGGTATTAAATAAAAGTTGTAGAGATTTTAAAATCCTACAACTTTTACTTCTAACGTTTTTGTATAGCTCTTAGTGTAGCAGTAATTAGTGATTTTTTGTTTTTTTTTTCATGAAAATCTGTAAAAAGTGAATTTTTTAAAGATTACGGCCTTAGTAGCCTATGCATTTTACGACAAAAGTGTATATAATATAATTTATAGGGAATTAAAATATCTACAACTTTTATTTATCGCATTTTTCTCTACAGAGCCTAAATTAGCGTCAAAGAGTAATATTCCGTGTTATTAAGCCAAACTGAGGTTGATTTTTATTTTGCGTCTTTCACTCATGATTAAAATAAGGTTATGTTTTTTGAGGTTAGTTTTTTTGTTTATTTCTAATGTTTTATTACTAATGTTAGGTTATATTGTTAATTATTTGCATTGGCAAGAGAAAGTCGTGTGAGTGTTTCACACCAGATTTTGCTATTCGTGAAAGAACTTCTATTCGTGACGACATTCAATATGACAATTGGTAGTACCGTATGGTATCAAATTATTATTCAATTTTCATACATAATTATTATGACTATAAAAAATTATTTGTTAGCAATTGTCTTCAAAAACATATCAGACCGCACAAGTGTAAAAAACTGAGTTCAACAGCCAAATTAATTTTTACGGAAAACCTTTGAATTATACTGTAGTAATTATCACAAATGTTGTTATTCTTAAATGGTTATTGACCTTTTATAAAATATACAAATGTTTACAAAAATTCAAATATTTCTTTTCGCGCATTTTATTAATAGAAATAGGCCTTTTTCGTACTGGACCAAATATTTAGACCACTTGAGTTGACTGTAGACGTTTCTGGAAGTTCTTTTTGCAGCCCACAATCTACGTGTTCGCTCACTGTAGGCGTTCCTCCTTTCTCCTTTCTCCTGTCCACACGTTGTTCTGTTTTAGCTCTTCATGGAACCCCTTAAAGCCCGTAATAAGTTGTCTGAATTTGGTACGGTTCATTAAGTTTTATATATTTAATCTCATTCTTTTAATATCCTTTTTGGCTCTTTAAACAATTTATCCAACACTTTAAGTCTATATAGGTTTAGCGTCTTAAAAATTTGTTTTGTCAACCGGTTACATCCATTATATACAGGTGTCCGTAAAATGTTTGTGTTCTTTTTCTAATAGTTTCATTTTCCTTGTGTGAGGAACATTCATACTCGTTCCTGTGAGATGATCTTTACAGATAATGTTAAAATGAGGATAGAGAACAAAGTTGTACAAAGCAGAGTACAAAGTTGTAAGAGGTAAGGGAGAAAGTAGGTCCTGACGTTGATCCGAATTAATCCATTTCGTATTAATAAAATCATTTTCCCTCCTCTTCATTTTCATTTGAATGTTGGGATCTATCGTTTCAATCCTTTTGTAAAATAATTGTTGTACGTAATATTTTAGTTGGTGAAGTATTAATTTTTGAAAAATATTGTGACACCAATCGCTAAGGTTCGTTCCGGGATCTGTGTAATATAAATAAATAATTACAAACAAGGATTTATTGTTTTTGTTTAGGTCATCAGCCGAAAGGCTTATTTGAACATGTAGAGATTTTACTGAGTAAAACGAGGAGTGAGGTGGTTCACAATTGCCTTTCTCACTGAATGGTGAAGTAAGCTTATCAGCATGCCGGGCCCTCTGAAAATCACATCTTTTCCACTTTGCAAATGACACTTTCAACTTCATTTACCACAGGGTCTGGCTGTATAATGAAATTCATTACTTTCAGGGAAGATAACACCGATAATAGCGTCTTTAACACCTCTGTCTGTTCTGTTTTTAAATGATTCAATCATATAATTGGCTGACCATGTGATAAGAAACAGAACTATTTTTTGTAGCCCTGGAACTACTAGATCGAGAGTAAATTATTTAAAACTACAACTGCATGTTACGGGCATAAGGATTTATTACATACTATAAATTATTACTACAAGCAAAATATTTATAATAAATAAAAAACTAATTATCTGCCCATAACAGACAGGTGGAGTGTCAAATTATTAACGCTCAATCTGTTTGTTGCAGGGCTAAAATAAACAGTTACGTTTCTTATCACATGGTAAGCCAATTAAATGACTTAATCATTTAAGAACAGAAGAGGTAGAGGTGTAAAAGACACTAGTCAGAGTTATCTCCTCTGAAAGTAATAAATTTCATTATACAGCCAGACCCTATGGTGAATGAAGTAAAGGTGTCATTTGCAGAGTGGAAAATATGTGCTTTTTAGAGGGCCCGGCATGCTGATAAGGTTACTTTTCCATTCAGTGAGGAAGGCAATGGTAAACCACCTCACTCTTCGTTTTACTTAGTAAAACCTCTACGGATTCAAACCAGCTTTTCGGCTCATGACCTAAACGATAAACTAATTACGATAAATTAAAGACACGTAATAGTAAAGTACATGTTTCATTCGCCGATGACAGATCAAGACTAACTAACTTACAAACCTTGTATAAACCACCTACCTAACTTATAAAAATTCTAAATTAACAAAAAATAAAAATGTAAAATCTTTCTGTCGGATTTTGGGAGTCTCTTAACAAAAGGTAAAGAAATTAGGATTGGATAAAGGGTTACAACAACATTACAAAACAGCTAATTATCTAAATAGATACACTGACCCTTCTCAGTAGCCGTCACAACATTACGCCTAGCTACTATATTTCTAGCCATTTCTTGGAAATAACCCGATTTATCAACTTTTATTACTTAAATTAACACTTTTAAAAACTCCGGCTTGCTAGAAATTTCTGTAACCAACACTTTCCCCCTAGTTATTGTCACAATTTTAACTTTCTCTTGCCTATCGAGTATAAATAAGAAGGAAGTATTGCTTTCGTGTCGATTTTTCGAAATCGAGTTTTCACCGGATCTACACGTTTTCAGACCCCCTGAACCCAAAAAACATGTTTTTAGCGATAGGTCTGTTTGTGTGTGTGTGTGAACAAAATATCTCAAGAACGGAACATCGAACAAAATTGAAATTTGTTAGGTACTACTACCGGACCCGACACGAACATTGTAATCAAAATCGGTCAACCGGAAGTAGTAGTTTATTCGTGTCATTTTTCACTTTTTTGCTATTTTCTCAAAAACGGCTCCTACGATTTTTATAAAAGTCGCCTCATTTACTAAATTTTTTATGTTGTACAAGATAGGGTAGGCGCTATGTCTGCTGAAATTCTTGGGAGGTTTTCTCGTAAAAAAACTGTTTTTTAAGATTGCTACTTAAATATGCATTTTAGCGCAAAAACCTAAATAATAAAAGTTGTAGAGCATGTAAAATCCTTCAATATTTATTTCAAACATTTTTTGTATAACGCTTAATTTAGCGGTATTTAGTGATTTTTCTGGTTTTTTTCATGAAAATCTGTCAAAAAATCGATTTTTTAAGATAAGAGATCCCTTAGTATACATTTTGCGACAAAAGTATATCTAATTAAATTTTTAGGAAATTAATAGTTCAAACACTTTTATTTAGCGCATTTTCTCTACAGAGCCTAGTTTATCGTGAAAGAGTGATTGTCCGTATTTTTAAGCCAAACCGAGATCGATTTTCATTTTGGTTCATTTACTCGTGATTAAGATAAGGTTATTTTTTTGAGGTTAGTTTTTTGTTTATTTCTAATGGTTTATTACTAATATTAGGTTATATTGTTCATTATTTGCATTGGTAAGAGAAAGTTGTGTGAGTGTTTCAAACCAGATATTTTAAGAAAAAAGAAAGTTTTTATGAAGCCAGTACTCTGTAATAACAAGTAGAGTAAGTATAAGTTATTATAGTAGTTTATATAAACAAAATTTACGTAACAGTTAATTTCAGTTAATTTCATATGACCTTGAATCAAGGATGTGCATCAAAATGTTATTGGTCCTTTCTGTTTTAAATGAATTAACTGTGTTGTTTTTTATTAATTAAAATTGACTGGAAGGTTGTCTAGATCATATTTTTATGATATTTTTTATTATTACACAATCTTCTCGTCTAGTTTATTAATAATCGTAGAATTACTCTACTATATTATTCTTTCTCCCTCCTCGATCTCTCTTCGTTTACTTTATTCCGGATTTTTGATGTCCGAATTATCAATTTAATACAGATTACACAATCTTTTTGTCTATTTTATTGATACTATTTTTATTATCTCTATTTCTTTCTTTCGCTCTTTATTCGTCTGCATTATACTCCTTTCTTTTTTACTACGGATAATATTTTCTTCTACCGTAACTTTCTTTCCTGTTCATATTATGTAGGACAGACAACATTGTCGAGTGGAACTTGGACTGGCTTGCTAACTGGCTAGCCAGACAACTATTACTATAGTTCGTGTAAATTCAATTGGCAGGTGAATTTACGGTTAACTTACGGACATCCTCTATCTGGTTTAATATTCCTTTATTTTTTAGAGTTTGTTAGTACCTACCGTTGATATACTTAAATTGCTTCCCATTGGTGAATGTTTTAAGCAACTAAAAAATCAATAGTTGTCAAAAAAAGTAGTTTTAGAGAAATGTGCGAGGGTCATCTCTAAAGTAAAAACAGTTTTGTTGTAAAAAATTTATTCAGAAAAATATGTAAAAACAAAGTGATACAGAATAAATACGTAGCTTACATTAATGTTCTAAAGTCCAGCCTTTCTTAGTTTGCTCCTAATGTAAACAAATAATGACGTCACTGAGCATGCGCATTATATAAAAATGAGTACACGCTGATTAAAAAGTAACAATAAAGTACTTTTGAAAGTATTTAAATGCAAAATACTTATAAAAGTATTTTTATAAATGAAATTGTTAGGCCTACATCATATCATGACTGATGTTTTAAGTACTTATAATTTAAAACATAGTTAACTTATCGGAATACGATATCCATAAAGTCGCGGACTCTAGCGTCCACCCTGTAGTAGCTGGCTTTGGTTTGTTTACAGTGGGAGCAAACTAAGAACGGCTGAACTGTACATAGTCGCCTTATGAATTAAGACATTTGCCATAGCGATTCACCAGCTTCAATATACCCTCGTCATATTCTTCTGCCGCCAGTTGATTTAGCCACTGATTTACAGCATCTTTAAATTCATCGTCACCTGCGAATTAAAAAAAAATTCTTTCAATTTGCCAAACAAATGGTAATAATCTAAAGGCGCTAAATCTGGACTGTAAAGTGGGTGACTGAAAATTTCCCATCCAAATCTTCTCAGTAAATCGAACGTCTTACCTGCAACATGTGGACATGGATTATCGTGCAAGATTACGATGCTGTCGGTAAGCCGTCCACGGCGCCGATTTTGAATGGCACGTCGTAACTTGCGTAGAGTTTCGCAGTAATATTCTGCATTTACAGTCGTTCCACGTGTTGTAAAGTCAATCAACAGTATGCCAAATCGATCCCAAAAGACAGTGGGCATCAATTGCCTTCGAAACAGCAGTGGATTGATCTTTATCGGATTTGTTGGTGACTGAGGACGACGCCATTCACATGAATGCCTTTTCTTTCTGGCATGTAAAAAAATGCCACGTTTCATCGCCGGTAACTATGGAATTAAGGAATTCATCACCATTTTCTTTGTAGCACATCAGCAATTCCAACGCATTCGGATTTGTTTGTGACGTTCCGATAACACGTACGGCGCCCAACGCGCACAAACCTGTCTGAAGCCTAAATGGTCACGCACAATGTGACCAATAACAGCTCTTGAAACATCAGGGAAATTAAGGGCCAATTCAGATATTTTCACGCGACGAATGTTTTTAATTTCTCCATCGACCTTTTTTAACAAGTTCTCGTTGATTATTGAGAGGGTCCCCGAACTTTCCTCATCATGCACATTAACTCTCGTATTTCTAAACCTTTCACACCATTTTCGAAACTTTCTTTCATTCATTACATTATCACCGTACACAGCAACCCACTGCCTATGAATTTCGACCGGTTTAACGTTTTGATGGTTTAAAAAACGTATCAGTCCTCGTATTTCATAATCGGCGGCAACATCAATTATCTGATTCACTTCAAAACGCAATAACACCAAACGTAAATAAAGATACAACAACGCGACAACTGACAAACAACAATGGAGCGTGTATATTACGAGACTGGCCTTCCACCACACAGGTTAGCCAATCTCAAGGCGAGAAATTTCCCAACGGTCTTGACTTTAGAGGTGACCTTCGTACGAAAACAAGTGAAGTAAAGGAAAAATACCGTAATATGTAGATATGTAGGCCTAATAAATTGTAGTTTTGGGACGAACTGCTTGAAAGGCTTCTAAAAAAGTATCAGATGTGATGTTATATCGGCTATCCGATTTATGTGATAGAACACAACCTCTGGAATCAATTTTAAGGATAGGATCTATGTAGTGAAAGTTCTGACTCAGGGAGCGCACTACCGTCGTCAAGACTTAAGCTGCCTGATTCAAAGAGAGAAATGAACAGCCGTTGTCTACCGATGGCGCTTCTCATGAGTGACTACAAATATGGAAATATTTCCTCGGATTCACCAATAATACAGATAGAACTCACAAGGGAAGAAGATTGAAGAACAAGACAGAAAAGAAGAAAAAGTGGAAAACGAGACCTGTAGGAACGCAGAATGAATCCCCAAACGGAACGCCGAAGCCTCCTAGGAATCCTACCGTTCGCATGTGGCACTCGGCAAGTCCCCGACGGCATGAAAAGATCCTTCTTACCACTCGGGCTAGTCCCTTGTAGATCGCCCTCACGAGCTCTCCAAAGTGTCCTGAAAAGTCCATCCGTGAAGTAACATATTAGAGCACCACCACTCGATCCCTGGCCATCGTGAACCATCCGATCTAATCCCTTTTAGAAATTCAGGTATTAATTTTTTTAATTTTTTTTTGGTTTAACTTCCGACTTTTCTGCAGTTACTGCTAATGCAAACGGTGAAGGATGAAATGATATTTTTTTTGTAACGTATGAAAATATCCCGTGCTTGAATGGGATTCGAACCCAAGACCGCATGATAAGAGGCGAGCACGTTACCAACTACGCCAATGCGGCCGGCAGAGGTGTTAATAGAGCACGCTTAAGGATAGATACGTATCGGTGATAATAGGACTTGCAAGTCACACCTAACCTTTGTTCTTCACTACTGAATAAGCTTTAACACATTCGAAACCTCTTCAGGACTACCACGGTCCAACCTTCATTTAACAAGAACATCAGAATCCGAATGTCATTCCTTTAAGCTCCAGGCGTATTAGTAATTAAAATTTCTGAAAAAAAGTAATATGTACACCTTTTTTAAATAATTTACCGGTATTTGTCGAAAGTACATTATATAACTTCTATAAATTTCAACTTTTCAAATATTTGTTTTGTAAGTCTTTTAGTGGTACATCCTTGCCAGATGCCTGTGGAATTTAATTCTTCTCTTCCTTTTTCTTACAATAGTCTATGTTTTGAACTTTTTGTAAATGTCGTTATTTGGGGAATCCTTGTCCAATATTTTCCATCTTTATTTGCAGTTTTAGTTATTGGCTCTATTTTTCTCCTTGCAATTTTTCTATCTAAATTTTCGAACTCTTCTCTTACATCTTTGATGTTACAGTTCAGTGTTTCTGTAGCACTTAATGTTTCTGGTAACACTATTATTTTATTTTCTAATCCCTAACGTGAGTACGTTCCAATCTGTTCAATATAAGAACAATAAAACCGCATGACTCAATAAGATGAGAATGATAATATGTACGACGTGTAGTCTTCTACAGGCTCAGGTCGACCATTTATGAAAGAGTATGGTTAATTGAACCCCAACCATCAAAGTACACCAGTAACCTTTGTCTAGTATCCAATTCAGTATAAAATTAACAACTTTTACTAGGATTTGAACCAGGAACCTTACGTCTCCGAAAATCAGCTAACTCTCAGCGACGACTTTACCACTAGATCAAACCGGTACTATTGTTTTAAGTTTCTGATTTTTATATTCCACTAAAAACTTTTATTTTTGTATGTACGCTGCTTAACAAACGATTGTTTTTAAATAAATTTCGTTTTTTAAACCACCTCCGTAGAGAATGGAAGCGCGCTAGACTACAACGCGGAGGTTCCGGATTCGATTCCCAGCTAGGGTCTCGAAATTTTACACGTTGAAAACCACCGTTAGAGTTCCATAACACACAATTGTCGCTAATGACCAAGCTGTCGATGCGAATTTAAATTAATTTATTAAAAAACATTCGTGTAATACTCATCATTTTTGTAATATATTACATTTTGTAATATATTCGTGTTAATCCTGACTTGATTTTCCGGACAATCTCGTGCCTTATTCGGTATAGAAAAACGAGGTTTTATTGCTTTTATTTGTTATGTATCACAAACTTTACATGAATGAAATTTCTCTTTCTAGTTTAGTTGGCGTAGCTATCCACTGGCTTCTACGCCGGGGTCCCGGGTTCGAGTCCCGGTCAGGTCTAGCATTTTTTCATCCTTCATTTTCATATATCATCATTCTCCACCGTCTGCATTAGCAGAAATTGCAAAACAGTCAGACGTAAAACAGAAAAAAAAATTCAGTTGCTTTTTTATAGATTTGTGTTGACTTTAGCCAAGGCCTCTTGCCTATTGAAATTAAGTAGATTATAGTATTTATTAAACTTGATTCGAACTAGTCATGTAATGATTTTCTCTTCATCGCTTATTTTATTTAGTCACGTCACTAAATCGTTATCTTTTTCTTCTTCTTTTTATCTTACATGTCTCATTCTTTTTTATTATTATTATTATTATTTTTATTTCTTTCTTTTCTTCCTATGACGTGTAGTGCATTCTTTCATTGTACCTTGTTTTGTTTCCTATTATTATTAATTGCCTTCTTTTCTATGAACTTTTGTTCTCGTTTAACTATTTTATCTAGGTCATAGATTACATTATTTTGTCTATACTTTATTTATTTGTCTGACGTACTGGATTTGAATTGTAATTATTATTGTTTGAAAGATGTTTTATTTATTTATCGTTCGTTCACTTTTTAATGTTCTAGTAGGTACATTTATAACATTTTAAAACAGAAAGTTTGTATGTTGGTCTTGTAGTTGTAACGTTACAACCTACATATTCTTCCTTCTTTTCTTCGGAATCTATTGTATGATCTGTAAATCAATTCTTTTCCGATACGTATTAAAGGTTATGATTATTAACTTTAAACGGTTTTTTCACGAAGTTTTTAAATTTTTGCTATTTTCTCAAAACTCCCCGTACAATTTTTTTACAAATCGGATTATTTACTACATTTGTTGTGCTCTAAAAGATAGGGTAAGCAGGATGTCAGCTGAAATTGGTAGATTTTTTTTTGTTTTATTTCCGATTGTTTTGCAATTACTTCTATGCAGATTGTGGGAAGGATGATAGATGAAGCTGAGTGATGAAATAATGCCAGACCTAACCGGGAATCGAATCCGGAACCCCAGGGTAGAAGTCAGTTGCGCTAACCACTACACCAACGGCCTTGGTAGTAATTACTCTGGTAATAATTTTTTTTAAGTTTGCAGCCTTAATATGCATTTTGACCCACCAGGTTGGTCTAGAGGTAAAGCTGCGAGTCAGCTTTTTAATAGCTAATTTTCGGAGACGAAGGTTCCTGGTTCAAATCCTAGTAAAGGTACAGTTCATTCGAAATGCATGATAGAGAAAGGTGATAACTTTTCAAAATAAAGAAAACCCTTTTCGAAAGTAAAATTTCCCTCTTAATAATTCTTACACAATAATAATATAAATCTTTGTTTTGCTATTTTGAAAATCATATGGAATTAATTATTTTACTGGAATTTATTATTGTTACATTCAGTAACCCTTGCATTCAATACATAAGACGTGATTATTGGTATATTAATATTTAATAATTAATTTTTTGCCCATACCAGACATGAGGAGTGTTAAACTATTTACACTCAATCTGTCTGTTGCAAGCTAAAATAAATAGTTCGGTTTCTTATCACAAGGTCAGCCAATTAAATGATTGAATCATTTAAGAATAGAAGAGGTAGAGATGGAAAATATGTGCTTTTCAGAGGGCCCGGTATGCTGATAAATTTACTTTTCCACTCAGTGAGGAAGGCAATGGTAAACCACCTCTTCCTCGTTTTACTTAGTGAAACATCTACAGGTTCAAACCAGCCTTTCGGCTGATGACGTAAACAAGCACATAATAAAATAACACATAAAACGCTTTCATTCACTAACAGGAAAGTTAACGCAAAGAAAAATCTCTTTAAGTGGTAACACTGACGTATGACCACATTACAAAATTCCCTCTTTTGCTTATTCCATTTAAATAATACTATCATGCTATTTCGAATTAACTGTAGTTACTTTAATACGGATTTATATACTGAACAGTTGTTACCGGTGTACTTTGATGGTTGGGGTTCAATTAACCATACTCTCTCAGGAATGGTCGTCCTGAATCTGTACAAGACTACACTTCATTGACACGTCATACACATCATCCTCATGTCATGGGTTACTTATTGTTATTAAATTGAACAGATTACAACGTGCACACATTAGGGATAAAAAAAATCATGATTTTAATATAGGTAAAAAAGAAGGGAAGATTTTTCATTTAAAGTTTCTTATAATTTTATTGTTTTTGAGGTCCTAATAGTGACCTACTTAAATAATCCTTTGTGCACTTTGAACAACACTTAAAAAGGAAAAGGTGTTTTTCATATGGCATTGTTTGACATTTTTGTCTCCAGTTTGAAAAATAATTAATCCACAACACTAAAAAAAATGTGCACCTTTTTAATTTTACTAAAAGTAATTTTTAACTTCGAATTCACTAATTAGTTTAAAAGTTGTTTTCATTTTATTTTTATTCAAGTGTATGATTCGTATTTATTTTTTATTTTTTTTATTTTAATTTCGTTCTATAAACCTAGATGTTGATTCTTGTTTTGTATTTCCTATGTATGATTCAAGGAAATATTTTGTTTCAGAAAAAAGGAAAGTCGTGGTAGTTATTTATGTATTCATCTGTCATTAAATCTCCCTTTCACCTAACAGGAAAATTTAGTTGAATTTTAAAAAGTTTTTTTTTTAATAGTGAGCTAAACCGCGCTAATTTTTTCGCTAAATTTCCGATACCTTGTGAAGAACTTTACTAATTTTATGTCATATTTTTACACTTTATTCGTATCAATTGTGGGGTCAGTAATTTTGATTGGACTTTACATGAAATGGATCCTTCTTATTGCGGATTTTTTTGAACAGAATCGCAAATATAAAATTATATTATAGTAATATTATAAAAAAGTAACGTTACTTGACAATTACGTTTACGTGAACATTTTACTGTTTACGGATGATTTGTGGATTGTGCAACAGAGTGAGGAAGAGCTTCAGAGATCGGTGTGTGTTTTGAATGAATTATGCAAAAACAATAATTTCAACGTTTCCATAAAAAAGTCAAAGGTAATGGCACTTAGTGATAAATAACGGACCAGGTCTAAAATTATGGGAGATGATGTGGTGCTCGAACACGTATCACAATGCAATTATTTAGGTTGTGATATCGGGTTTGATCAAGATTTGGACATAGAGAAGAAAGTTGGCAAATTCCAAGCAGTGTGCGGCAATATTAGCAAAACCCTAGGCAGGAAAACAAGGAAAGAAACACAGATAAAATTTTACTATGTGATGGCTGCCCCGGTCCTACTTTATGGAAGTGAGTCGTGGATTAGTACCAGACCACAGGAGAGTAGAGTACAGGTGCCAGAGATGCGATTCCTGCGAAGAATAAAGGATTGCAGTCGTAGGGACCAACTAAGAAATGAGGACATAAGAACGGAACTGAATAGGAAGAATGCAGAAAGCCTGAAGGAATGATCCCCTCAATGTTTTGCAATACAGACCGGCGGGGAAGAGAAATATTGGGAGGCCACGCAAGAGATGGGAATAATTCAATAGTTTTGTCCCTGTTGTTAATCGGAATAGGTGGGAGTCTAATCCTTGATTATGAGAAGAAGTAACGTTACTTTAGAATACTTCACTTTTCTATCTTGTAGAATAGACATACTGTAACACCGAAACCTAGGTTCGTTTGGGATCTGGGTTTAATAAAATAATAAACAAACATAATAAGATTTACAATTTTTTATTAACAAAATTCATAATTACAATTAATAATTAACTTAGCTTCTTATAGACACAAACATTTCATCAAAATCGGTCAATCGGAAGTAGTAGTTTATTCGTGTCATTTTTCACTTTTTTGCGATTTTCTCTAAAACGGCTCATACGATTTTGTATTAAAATCGCCTCATTTACTAAATTTTTATGCTCTACAAGATAGGGTAAGCGCCATGTCTGCTGAAATTCTTGGGGAGGCGTTTTCTCGTAAAAAAAATGTTTTTTTAAGATTGCGGCTTTAATATGCATGCTAGTGTAAAAATTTATACAATAAAAGTTGTAGAGAATTTCAAATCTTACAACTTTTATCTCAAACATTTTTTTGTATAACGCTTAGTTTAGCGGTAATAGTGATTTTCTGTATTTTTTTCATGAAAATCCGTAAAAAATTGATTTTTAAAGATTTCAGCCTTAGTATGCATTTCACGACAAAAGTGTATATAATAAAATTTAACGAAAATTAAAAGCTCTACAACTTTTATTTAGAGCACTTTTTTCTACAGAGCGTAGTAAAGCGTGAAAGAATGATTTTCCGGCTTTTTAAACCAAACTGAGGTTGATTTTCATTTTGCATCATTCACTCATGATTAAAATAAGGTTATGTTTTTTGAGGTTAGTTTTTTGGTTTATTTCTAATGTTAGGTTATGTTTTTCATCATATGCATTGGGAAGAGAAAGTCGTGTGAGTGTTTCACACCAGATTTGTTTATTAGGGTAACAAAATATGTATGTTCCAAGTTCTCTTTAGCCTTCTGGGAGTGTTGTCCGGTAAAGTTACTGTGCTTACCGTCTTAATTAGTTGTTTTTAAATTTAAAAAAAAATTGTTTGGTAATTTAGTACACCTTAACAGTAACTCAAATTGATTACATAACGGTATTTGTTGAATATAATTCAGTTCCCATTAAGTAATCATATATTTACAACATTTGATTGCAGCACAATTACTAAAACTTACACGTTTAATTTTATATCAATTGAATTAATAATTTATATTAATTAATTCATTAATTAATAACTTTGACATGTGTAGTTCCGCTTTGGCTTTCTTTCGGTGAGAACTGTAAACATGACTGAATTACTAGCGTAGTACAGTAAGTAATTTTTACTTTGGTGTACGTTTATCTGAAGGCTAAACGTGTCGTAAGATTTTAAACGAAATGGATCCGTGCCAGTGCCAATTTTGGCACATAATAATATATTCCAGTTCCAGCTGGCAACCAGATATAAAAATCATTGTACATGTTAATCATTTAGCCAAAGGTTTTTATTTATTTTTGTTATTGAAGCTATTTGTAGCGGCTTGTTTTTTGTTTTTATTATTGAAATAAACAATGTAGTTGTGGTACAAGGTATACGTTAGCCAATTAAATCAAAGATGTATTAAATTTCAATAATTAATTAATAATTATTAATTTATTTCTCAAAATGTTTACCAGTCGTTAGTTGTGTATATGACTTACGTTACGTTATATTTAAATATAATTTACTTTCTCTTGTAACAATTTATTTATTTAAAAAATTATAAATTACAATTAAATTACTTAAATATGTTATTGTTTTTTAGGTCATAAGCTGAAAGGTTAGTTTCAACCAAAGCTTTACTAAGTAAAACGAGGAGTGAGGTGGTTTACTCTTGCCTTTTTCACTAAGTGGACAAGTGTGCTTATCAGCATGCTGGGCTCTCTGAAAAGCATCTACTTTCCACCCTCCAAATGATACCTTCACTTCATCCACCACAGGGTCTGAATGTATAACGAAATTCATTAACTTTATTTCAGAGGAGATAACTTTGACTATTGTCTTTTTACACCTTTACCTCTTCTGTTCTTAATGTTTCAGTCATATACTTAGGTGATCATATGATAAGAAACAGAATTATATTTTGTAGCTTTGGAACTAACAGATCGAGTGCAAATAATTTAACACTCCACCTCCTGCTATGGTCGTACTATTTATTTTTTTGATGGCCTCCATGAAAAGAACTAACAGGGGAGCGGTAAAGACCTACTGGAGTTGAAAAAGTGCAGCAACGGATAGAAATTCTTGATAACGTTGCACTTACCTATCGGGACATAATTCATAGGGAATGTTAAAAGAAAAACACAAAATAAATAACAGCATGGAAAGATAACTTGTGGAAACTCAAAAGAGAAAAAAACAAAAATACTTACAACAAGAAAAACCAGCAACTTAACAGACAAGTAAATTAACACTTAACCGAACGGGAGTCCAATACGACTTAATAAAGCTGGCAGGCTACTCAGTCCACCTACCAACTTGTCATGCGGCTGTCCCAACTGGATCAACCTATCCAACATAACAAAATATTCCTCGTTGATATCCTTTTGGATAAACCCCGCAACCATCAACAACATTCATAGTACGAACCCATCTCGCCAGGGGAGATATCCGAGTTTCCATATTATATTTATTATACTCGTATTTTATAAGGGCCTGTGCTTCTGGAGTTAAATTAACTGAGTTAATAAATTAGGTATTAATTAAGTTAATAATTTATATATTATATGGAACCCGGTACACTACATGTGCATGTGATAATAATAATACAAAATACTGGTAGTAATTATTATTTACGCAGTAATGATTGTAAAAACAATTTTAACGACTCATTTTTGAGGCTAGCAATAAGTCTGCGCGCAGTTTGGTCAGAATGTATCAGTTATTTTTTTTTACTGGCATTTTGAAAATTACCACGAACAAACTTTTTGTCGGTATTGTAAAAAATATCAAATAAACTATTTTTATTCTTGTTTGTACACTAAATAAGCCTATATTTTATGATATTGTGTTTCCTTGATAAAAGTAATGGTGTAGTACTATATAGTACTGTTTCCTGTTAAAGTTTAGAGATAGTGGTATTAAACAGGCTTTTTCGTGATAGGATATGACAGACATGTAGACGCCATAGTTCATTGTTGTGATTAAAAAAGACCTTGAAATGTATTTTATAAGTAGAAAAAAATGTTATCAATGCAATGTACTGTTTGTTGGTGGCAATTATTAAAATTATCGCCTGTCATTTTGTTTTGTTCGTCCGTCCGTCCGTCCGTCACACTTGGATTTCAGAAACTACTAGAGGTTCCAACAAACGGTTTTCGGATTCGTAATCTACACAAACAGTAGTGGGCCTAAATTGGGTTTAAAGTTCCGGTTTTGACTGAAAGTAGCCCAAAACCGGAAAACAATAAATCAAAGTTAGAAACTACAAGAGATTGGAACAAATGGTTTCCGGATTCGTAATCTACACAAAACGTTATTGGGCTTAAATTGGGTTGAAGTTCCAGTTTTGACTGGAAGGTGGCAAAAACCGGAAGTCAAAAAAATCAAAGTCAGAAACTACAAGAGATAGCAACAAACGGTTTTCAGATTCGTAATCTACACAAAAAGTTAGTAGGTCTGGATTGGGTTTAAAGTTCCGGTTTCGACGGGAAGTGACCCAAAACCGGAATTCAAGAAATCAAAGTCAGAATGTGTAAACAAAAATAGTGTCATTTGATTCCTCTTCAAGTGTAGGCTACATACAAAAAAAAATCATTGGATTGAAGTTCCGGTATCGACCGAAAGTGGCCCAATACCGGAAGTCAAGAAATCGAAGTCAGAAATAAGAAACAAAGTGTCATTCGAATCCTTTTAAAAGAGTAGATACAGAATTCATAAATGGTTTTTGCCATTAGTTCTTTTTAAAAGTTCCCACCAAGATTCAGATTCATTGTAAAATCAGAATTTTCGATAAAAAGTAATCTTAAGTTTTATGTAAATCTAAGAACTTGGCCTAATTGTGTTTCTATATCAGTTTTTTTTCTATAATATGATTGAATTTTTGGCATTGGTGGGGAATTGATACCGAAAGCCAAATACGTAAAAAAATTTATTTATTCCCATGATGTTTAGGTCAACAGCCGAAAGGCTGGTTTGAACCTCTAGAGGTTTTACTAAGTAAAAACGAGGAGTGAGGTGGTTTACTACTGCCTTCCTCGCTGAGTTGAAAGAGTACGCTTATCAGCATGCCAGGCCCTCCGAAAAGCATCCACTTTTCACCCTGCAAATGACACCTTCACGTCATTCAATACAGGGTCTGGCTGTCCTTTTAATGCAGATTTAACTTAAGGGAACAGGTAGAAGATAATAGCATGTGATGAAACGTGGTTTTTTACTTATGATCCGGAAACGAAGCGACAATCCATGCACTGGAAGAGCCGAACTTCACCGAGAGCCAAAAAAGCTCGAATGAGCAACTCAAAATTTAAAGCAATGATGATTGTTTGTTTTGATATCCATGGGATTGTGTACCTTCGCTGGGTTCCTGAAGGTCAAACAATTAATCAATATTACTACCTTGAGGTACTTTCTAAACTACGTCAAAGAGTAAGGAAAAACCGCCCCGAAATGTGGAAGAACAAATCATGGGTTCTCTATCAAGACAATGCGCCAGCTCATTCCGCGTTTTCTGTCAAGAGGTTCCTAGCGAAGTACAGCATCTCAGTGTTAGAACATCACCTTATTCACCAGATTTTGCACCATGTGACTTCTACCTGTTCCCTAAGGTGAAATCTGCATTAAAAGGGACAAGATTTGAGTCTGTGGAAGCTGTAAAAGAGAAAGCGGCACGTGTCCTGAAGGAGCTGACAGAAGATGACTTCCAGCACTGTTTCAAACAATGGAAAATTCGGATGGAGCGTTGTAGGGATAGAGAAGGAGTGTATATTGAAGGCGACAATAAGTGATTATGTATAAAATTAAAAAAAAAAAATTACAACGTCAGTCTCGTTATTTAATAGCCACACCTCGTACACTGCACTATTGCAGTACGTACAAGACTATACTAATGCAGACGCACGATTTGCCCAGCGCTCTCCTTCTCCTTGAAAATCAGCCAATAGAAACCATAAAAATTTTCTGATTGATTGAAAAGCATAAAACATATTGCATATTCTGCTAAATAAATACTTAATATTTTCCGCTGATTCTTATTTAAAAATATGAAAAAATAACAAGAACAGTGAAAAAAATGTAAGTTCAAATTTCGCAAGACCAGACAAAAATACAATAGGTGACTGATTTTGCATTTAAACTATGAATGATCATCGGTGACAATAGAATTTTTATACCAGTTCGGAATCGTCAGCGTCTTCGCATTTCCCGTCACACAACAATAAGGAAAAAAAACGATAAAGGGCGCTAAATGTCATTCATAATCAGCGAAATTAATAAGCTATTTTACAATAACAAAAATAACAATGGAATTGGTATTATCAAAGACGATTTGTCATTAAAAAATTAAAACTTTTACTCGGCTAATTTTGGTAAATTTCAAATTACGTTGTAAATATTTCTGCTGTATTGTAAATTGGCGTGGTTATTGTTATCACAGAAATGAATTCCCTTTTTTGATAAAAGGTTAAATGACGATGATGATGAATAAAAATTAAATTAACAATACTCCCGACAAAAAACGTTTAAGAAGTAAAAAATCTGGTGGGAAATACTCACACGACTTTCTCTTGCCAATGCAAATAATTAACAATATAACCGAACATTGTTGTTGTTGTTGTTGTTGTTGTATAGGTCAACAGCCGAAAGGCTGGTTTGAACCTCTAGAGGTTTTACTAAGTAAAACGAGGAGTGAGGTGGTTTATCATTGCCTTCCTCACTGAGTGGAAAAGTACGCTTATCAGAATGCCAGGCCCTCTGAAAAGCACATATTTTCCACTCTGTAAATGACACCTTCACTTCATTCACCACAGGTTCTGGCTGTACAATGAAATTCATTACTTTCAGAGGAGATAACTCTGATTAGTGTCTTTTACACTTCTACCTCTTCTGTTCTTAAATGATTCAGTCATTTAATTGGCTGACCATGTGATAAGAAACAGAACTATTTATTTTAGCCCTGCAACAAACAGATTGAGTGTAAATAATTTGACACTCCACCTGTCTGTTATGGGCAAAACCTAACATTAGTAATAAACAAAAAACTAACCTCAAAAAACATAACCTCATTTTGATCACGAGTGAAAGACCCAAAATTAAAACCAACCTTAGTTTGGCTTAATAATACGGAAAGTCACTCTTGCTCGCTTAAACTAGGTTCTGTAGAGAAAAATGCTTTAAATCAAAGTTGTAGATCTTTTAATTTCCTATACAAGTTTCTTTATGAACTTTAGTCGTAAAATGAATACTAAGCCCGAAAATTCATTTTTTACAGATATTCATGAAAAAAAAAACAGAAAATCACTAATTACCGCTGAACGAAGCGTTATATAAAAAATATTTGAAATAAAAGTTGTAGAGTTTTGAATTGTCTACAACTTTAATTTTATACACTTTTACTCTAAAATGCGTTTTAAGTCCGCGGTCTTCAGAAAACCTTTTTTTCAACGAGAGAACAGCCTCTCCAAGAATTTCAGCAGACATGGCGCCTACCCTATACCATAGAGCATAAAAAATGTAGTAAATGAGGCGATTTCAAAAAAATTTGAAGGAGCCGTTTTTGAGAAAATCGCAAAAAATTGAAAAATTACACGAATGAACTACTACTTCCAGTTGACCGATTTTGATGAAAATTTTTCCGATTTTCTCAAAAACGGCTCCAACGATTTTTTTTCAAATCACTCATTTATTACATTTTTTATCCTCTACAAGATGAGGTAGGCGCCATGTTTGCTGAAATTCTTGGAGAAACTGTTTATTTAGTAAAAAAATTGTTTTATTTTAAGATTGTGACTTTAATGTACTATATAAAATGTAAAAATGTATATAGGCCTAATAAAAGTTGTAGAGAATTGAAAATCCTACAACTTCTATTTCAAACATTTTTTTGTACAACGGTCATTACTACAGATTTTTTTTGTCGAAAATGTGTAGGAGAGACAATTTTTTAATATTTCAGCCTTAGTATGCATTTACGACATAGTGTATAGAATCAAATTTATGTGAAATTAAACGATCTACAACTTTTATTTAGAGCATTTTTCTCTAAAGAGCCTAGTTTAGCGTGAAAGAGTGATTTTCCATATTTTTAAGCGAAACAGCTTCATTTTTATTTTCCATCTTTCACTCATGATTAAAATTAGGTTATGTTTTTTGAGGTTAGTTGTTTTGTTGATTTATTTTTTTTATTCCTAATTTGTGTACGTTGCAATCTGTTCAATTTAGAACAATAAGCAACCCCATGACCCAATGAGATGAGGATGATGTGTATGACGTGTAAATGAGGTGTAGTCTTGTACAGACCCAGGCCGATCATTCCTGAGAGAGTATGGTTAATTAAATCCCAACCATCAAAGTACACCGGTAACCACTGTCTAGTATTCAAATCCGTAAAAAAGTAACTACCTTTACTAGGATTTGAACCAGGAACCTTCGTCTCCGAAAATCAGCTGTTAAATAGCTGATTTTGGCGACGACTTTACCTCTAGACCAACCCGGTGGTTGTTTATTTCTAATGTTAGGTAATATTGTTAATTATTTACATTGGCAAGATAAAGTCATGGCAGTATTTCACACCAGATTTTTATTTATGGTATATCGGAGTTGATAAAAGGACCGTCGTACATGTAACGTACATAATATAGTTAACCTGATAACACAACTACAAACTGCTGCATTATATGACATTAAAACATTATAAAGTTTATAAAAAGTTTATAAAGTTTATAAAATTTATAAAACATTATATAGTTTTCTTGTAGTCTGTTATTTCTTAGTATACTTTCATTATAGGTACAGCTGTTAAAATACTTTAACAGTATCATTGTTGATGACAAAATGATGTAAGAACATAAATAATACGAGTTTTATAACAGATTATAAAACATGTTCCAAGACAATTTTTTTACAATTTCAATTCTCTAAATATGAAAAAGGCAATTATCAATTTTATATTGGTTTTCTTTTATATACATTTCAATCAGTTATAACAAAGTATTATGAAAGAAAGATTTAGGACTTAAAAATTTGATGGATAGTGAGTAATAAGAAAAAGTAAATTTTCTTATAAGAATAAAAATTACATCAGAAACTATTGATCTAATAATGTTTGGTTTTTTAACGGATAATAAATTTTAAAAGCAGTTTTCATGTTCTGTTTAATTATTTAATAGTTTTAATGATTTGAATGGAATTGTAAAGTAACTTTATAATATAATTACAGTTTTTCAAGATTGAAATTGTTGGAATTGCTAGTCTATTATTCGATTTACCATGAAGTTAAGAATTTAGCATTTTGTTAATTTCTTTATAACAACGTACACTTTTCACTTAGTCCCACCGCCTTAGTCTAGAGGTAAACTCATCGCCGTGAATCAGCTGTTTAACAGCTAATTTTCGGAGACGAAGGTTCCTGGTTCAAATCCTAGTAAAGGTAGTTACTTTTCTTTGGATTTGAATACTAGACAGTGGTTACCGGTGTACTTTGATGGATGGGGTTCAATTAACCATACTCTCTCAGGAATGGTCGGTCTGGGTGTGTACAAGACTACACCTCATTTACACGTCATTCTCATCTCATTGGGTCATGTGGTTCCTTATTGTTCTCAATTGAACAGATTACAATGTACACATATTAGGGATTACAAAAAAAATCCTAGTAAAGGTTGTTACTTCTATACGGATTTGAATACAATACCTTATGTCAGGTAAGGTGAGAACTGGTCAAAACAGTTTGAAAGAAACAATATGGTTTGAAACACTTACACGACTCTCTCTTGCCATCACCATCAGTGATGGCTCGCCATTCACCGCCGAAAATACATTGCCTCCCGCACACTATCCAACCACGTCAACTCCGGCCTACCCCTTCTTCTTCTACCGGCTGGTGTCCATTCCCATACCCTCTCTGGTCACCTACCATCCTCCATCCTCTGCAAATGGCCAAACCATTTTAATTGCTTCCGGGATATGATATACATGATATTTCTTTGAACCCCAATTCTTCTCCTAATTTCGGAATTCGATCGATGCGCGACACACGACAGCTCCGCCTCCAGAAATCCATCTCCACCGCTTTTAGGCGATCCTTCTGCCTCTTTGACAATAACCATTAATTAATTTGGCATTGAATAATATTACTATTTTGACATGTAGTAGGCCTAACTAACGTAATTTAACGATTTTGTATTCCATTTCCATCGGTTTCAACCGATTGTACAACTTGTACAATTAAAACTGGCATGGTGAGATAATAGTACGGTGTTAATTTCTTTCCCTTATTAATTAAAGGCATACAGCGTTGGTTCTAACTCGTTAAGTTCATCGGGAACGAAAATAACAATTTTTTTAAAAAACACTTTAATTCCTTTACCCTTTGTGCTAAAAAGGCTGAATTTTAGCTGAAATTAATTAGAAAACATGCAGGAACACTATTCTAAAACGCCACATTTTTCCTCTTAAAATTCATCGTGGTACAAGTTCTGAATCATGTACCGAGTGAAAAAACGGGTACATATTTTGTTTCCAAATCGCTAGAAAAAGCCTTATGCACTCCCGTGTTTCGTAATTTATACGAATAAAATAACAATAAACCAAGCTTTAAAACGAGCCGTACCAGAAATGTTTTGTTTTTTGATAAGCTACGTGGTTCCAAACACAGGCTTCATCTTTCTGACTATAGTCAGATTCACAGTAATGTGAGCCTGCACGTAGCAGCTGGTTGCTACACTTAGGCTTCGTTTACGTTGATATAGTAATCGGGAGAGTGTTCAAGTAGAGTAGTACCCGACAGAAATGGGTATATTAATTCTTTTAAAGCTACTCTTTAAAATTTATGAATGAAATGTTACGTCATACACGCTGACAAAATCACAATGAATACAAAATCTATGTGTAGATTACAATTTAAATTAATTATAATACTTGATAAAAATATATCTTTAAAATATCAGATAAAAAACCAATGACTAATAAAAACATAAACAGTGAAAAAATTAAATGATTAAACTTACAGCCTGTTATTGACTATGGAACCGACATAAATAACTAAGGATGAGTTTAAATTTGGAGAAATGCCATCTAATAATAGCGTACGAAGAACAACTACGACATACGACCAAGTACATAGAACTTCAAGATGCGTTACCAATTAAGTACTACGGTTCGATAGTAATACATACACATACACAAAATGAATTAGAAGTAACTAATGCCAAATTTAAGTACTTACGTAGAGGCTAAATTACTAAAATGTATTATAGATATACTAGTCATTTACATTAATAGAAATTTTACACTTCGTATATGTTTCTAAAAGCATTTACAGGAGTGGAATGTTTGTGAGCATAACCTAGTTATTTATTTATACAAACCTAAAGCTCCCATTCACTGACTTAATGACTAAGTCATTACTTCTTGATAAACTTTAAAACTGAACTTTAGCATTTTTACTTTCTCTTGCCTATATGAATAAGTTATATAGGAAAAAAAGTATTGTTTTCATGTCGGATTTTTCGAAACCGAGTTTTCACTGGATCTATACGTTTTCAGACCCCCTGAACCCAAAAAACATGTTTTTAGCGATTGGTCTGTGTGTGCGTGCGTGCGTGCGTGCGTGTGCGCGCGCGCGCGTGTGTGTGTGTGTGTGTGTGAGTGTGAACAGAATATCTCAAGAACGGAACAACGTACAAACTTGAAACTTGAAACTTAAGTTACATACTAGACGCTAAACTAGACTCTGTAGAGAAAAATGCTTTGAATAAAAGTTATATTCTATAAATTTGATTACATACTTTTTTGTCGTAAAGTGCATTCTAAGGACGAAATCTTAAAAAAATAGATTTTTCACACGTTTTCGTGAGAAAAACACAGAAAATTGCTAATTACCGCTAAACTAAGCGTTATACAAAAAAATGTTTGAAATAAAAGTTGTAGACCTTTAAATTCTCTACAACTTTTATTGTATACATTTTTGCGGTAAAATGCATAATAAAGCCGCGATCTTGAAAAAACAATGTTTTTACGTGAAAACAGCCTCACCCAGAATTTCAGCAAACATGGCGCCTACCCTTTCTTGTAGAGAATAAAAAATTGAGTAAACCAGGCGATTTTTAAAAAAATCGTAGGACCAGTTTTTGAGAAAATTGCAAAAAAATGAAAAATTATACGAATAAACTACTACTTCCGGTTGACCGATTTTGATGAAAATGTTCGTGTCGGGTCCTCTAGTTGTACGTAAATTAAGTTCCTAGTTTCAACTTCGTACGCTATTTCGTTCTTAAGATATTTTGTTTACACACCCAAACCAATCGCTAAAAACTTGTTTTTGGGTTCAGGGGGCTGGAAACGTGTCTATGGTGAAAACTTGATTTAGAAAAATCGACATTAAAACAATACTTTCCTTCCCTATACATTACATAACAGAAAATAAGCTAAAAATTATTCTTAAAATATTTTACAAGGATAACAAGTATTCAGGATTATCCCCAAAGTTGAAGACAGCAGATCACAGGATGCCTAAGCAGGCGCACTGGTATGCTCTAGAAGGTAAAAGGGATGTCGGTAGACCTAGGACAAGATGGAGATAGATGATGTAGTATGTGAGTTCGAAACAGGCTGCCTAATCCTTGTTTGGAAGAAGAAGAAGAATTTTTTTTCAAATAAGTGATCGCACTCTATTGAGAATAGCGTTAATGATCTGACATTTTTTCAACTTACGAATTACTGTATTTACATATTGCAACTAACCTCGTGTTAATTTAAGTTCCAAGTTTTAACTTCGTACGCTATTCCGTTCTTAAGATATTTTCTTTACATACACACAAACGAATCGCTAAAAACTTCTGTTTTGGGTTCAGGGGGGCTGAAAACGTGTCTATGGTGAAAACTTGATTTAGAAAAATCGACATAAAAACAATACTTTCCTTCCCTATACATTACATAACAGAAAGTAAGCTAAAAATTATACTTTAAATTTTTTACAATAAAAAGTATTCAGGATTATCCCCAAAGTTGGAGACAACAGATGGCAAGGATGTCAGATCATAGCATACTGGTATGCTCTAGATTACTCTAGAACAGGGTTCTCAACCTTTCAGGCTCTGTGCCTCCCTTAGTAGACTGACTTTTCGTCACGCCTCCCTTGTACTATTACCCCTTATATGGTCAACACAAGTCTCGTAGGCCTACTTAGTAGAATTTCAATTTGTAACTAGCGAATTTAGGGATGGAATAAAGGTTAGACTTCCAGGTAATACAATTAAATATTTGATAACTTTTACAAAATGTTAAGTACTACTTTCAATACATTTTTGAACACTCAGTCAAATCACAGAACCAAAAAACTTAAAATATAATTGTTTGCGAAATCTTCAAACTATAACTATATATAGCAGAGTTGAAAACATTATTCACACAATGAGGAAAAGAAGACTTATGTTTTTTGGTCATATAGCGAGAATGGGCAATAATCGGCTGGCAAAACAGGTCTATGAGAGGATAATGAAACTTAAGATTAAGCCAGCATGGTTCACCGAAACGCTGTCAGATTGCTTAACGGCAGGGATTACCACAGAAGATATATGCAGTAGAGAGGTTTTTCGGGGTAAAGTTGAGAGAGTGACCTTTAGGGAGGAAAGTGAGAGGAGGAGGTGTGAACCTCACAATATGGACCAGCTGAGGATGGACAGATCGAGAAGGATGAGGGAGGTGTGGGTGAGGAAGAGAATGGAGCAGCGTAGGACATGAAGAAACACGCCAAATATTGATTTAGCGTGCTCTCGTTAAAGAGCTATTCGAAAAAAAAAATAATTGAAATATAAAGGCAGGAACTAACCTGGGTTAATCATAGTTTTTTTTCTATTCTAATACGATGACGCCTCCCTTGAAAATTTTCTACGCCCCCCAGGTTGAGAACCCCTGCTCTAGAAGGTAAAAGGGATGTCGGTAGACCTAGGAGAAGGTGGAGATAAATGATGCAGTATGTGAGTTCGAAACAGGCTGCGGCCTAATCCTTGGTTGGAAGAAGAAGATGAAAAAGAAAGTTTTTTACAAATAAGTGATCGCACTGTATTGAGAACAGTGTTACCGATCTGAAATATTTTCAACTTACGAATTACTACTGTATTTACATATTGCAACTCATTAACCTCGAGGTCGAGGTCTGCCTGTGATTTTTATAATTGCATCTTTTAATAGGTTAAATTACTTTTAATTACTGTCTTAATAAGTTACTCACTCCTAAGTAACTTTTAGTTTTTTTATATTATGGTTTTATTTGTACTGCTTAGTTATTTAACAACTTTGAAATAGGTCACATAAATGTTTGATGCAGTTTTTCTTTAAGTATTTAAAAAATGATGTTGAAAATGAATAAAATGTAATTATATTACATAATGGGTTGACTTGTTATCCTTGTTAAATAACTCAATAAACTTCCATGTATATATAAATATGTCAGTTTTTTTTACTTTCTCTTGCCTATATGAATGTATAGGAAGGAAAGTATTGTTTTCATGTCGATTTTTTTAAATCGAGTTTTCACCGGATCTATACGTTTTCAGACCCCCTGAACCCAAAAAACATGTTTTTAGCGATTAGTCTGTGTGTGTGTGTGCGCGCGCGCGTGTATGTGTGTGTGTGTGTGTGTGTGAACAAAATATCTCAAGAACGAACATCGTACGAACTTGAAACTTGAAACTTAAGTTACATACCACTACCGGACCCGACACGAACATTTTCATCAAAATCGGTCAACCGGAAGTAGTAGTTTATTCGTATAATTTTTCACTTTTTTGCGATTTTCTCAAAAACTGGTCCTACAATTTTTTTTAAAATCGCATGGTTTACTCAATTTTTTATTCTCTACAAGATAGGGTAGGCGCCATTTTTGCTGAAATTCTCGGTAAGGCTTTTTTTACGTAAAAACATAGTTTTTTTAAGATTACGGCTTTAATATGCAATTTAACGCAAAAATTTATATAATAAAAATTGTAGAGAATTAAAAATTCTACAACTTTTATTTCGAACATTTTTTTATATAACGCTTATTTTAGCAGTAATTAGCGATTTTCATTTTTTTCTCACGAAAACGTGTGAAAAATCAATTTTTTTAAGATTTCGGCCTTAGAATGCATTTTACGACAAAAGTGTATTAAATTAATTTTATAGGAAATTAAAAGATTAACAACTTTTAGTTAAAACATTTTTTTCTACAGAGCCTAGTTTAGCGTGAAAGAGTGATTTTCCGTATTTAAAAGCTCAACTGAGTTAGATTTTCATTTTGCGTCTTTCACTCATGATTAAAATAAGGTTATGTTTTTGAGGTTAGTTTTTTGTTTATTTCTAATGTTTTATAACTATTATTAGGTTTATTGTTAATTATTTATATTGGCAAGAGAAAGTTGTGTGAGTGTTTCACACCAGATTTTTTTAGTTTACTTAAAAGCTGTATTTTTATTTTAATCATTTTACGCTACTTGTGATATATTAAATTGTTTTACTATAACTTATTTTTCTCCAGAATTATTCTTGGCCTTCGGGCTAGTTCAGTCAATCAACTAATAGAAAATCTCTATTATTTTTAAGTAACACCGGTTGGACAAGCGACTTTGTACGATGACCAACTGATAGCAATTCGTAAACAAACTCTACTGGAGGTATAGATAAAAGTGTAACAGAAGTTAGAAATAAATTCAAAAAACTCGTACATGACTGAAACGAAACTTTAAAAAATCCTCAGTAGATTAAATAAAATCTGGTGTGGAACATTTCTAATGTTTTATTACTAATGTTAGATTATATTGGTCATTATTTGCATTGGTTAGAGAAAGTTGTGAGTGTTTCACACCAGATTTTTTAATTTGTATTCCTTTTTTTTTATTTTCCGTTAGGACCACTAGGGATCACGATACAACTTCAGATCATTTCTCTCTGTTCTTCCTCCGTTCAGCCCAAATTGCCTTCATTCCCTCGCTGAATCTCTTCTTCCTCTCCTGAGACCATGCTGTTCCAGTCCTCGGAGGTCTGTGTCCACCCTGGAACTCTTTGATGCTTCGTATTTGGCTTCTGTATTTGTTTCTATCTAAGATGTCTCGTGTTGTAATGTGGTTCAGTTGTAGGTCTTTTGCTATTTCTCGGAACCATGCCTGTGTTGTTTTCCTGTTATGCAGAAATCAAATACTTTCTTAGTGAGTCTGTTGGGATCCATTCTGTGCAGGTGTCCAAAAAAGAGCAGTCTTCTTTTCTTCATTGTTGCCAATATTGTCTAAGTATATTGATATATTTCTTTGTTGCTCTTCAATCTCCACCTATCCTCCGTGCGGTTTGAGCCCAGTATTCTTCTAAGAATTCTCCTTTCCAAGATTTCCAACCTATCTGTGTTGCGGTTGAGAATTAGACATTCGCTGGCATATAGACATTCAGGCAGGATAACGGTTTGATAGTGTCTGATTTTGGCATTTTTGTATTCCTTTATTAAAGGTATTAATTTTAAATTTTATGTTAATTGATAATTTCACGAAGATGGTGATGAAAAATATAAATTACTATATTTTTTTCTGATCATGTAGTATTTTAAAGTTAGTATAGTATAATTTCTGGTGTAAAATATTATTACGCAGGTATGCAATGGAAGTTATTTGTTATTCATAGTGAGATATAGTACTGTGTAATGCTACGAACAGAATGGAGTGAGAAAGTAAATGGATACGTGTTGAAACGGCATATCGTTAAACGGACCAATAGCAAACGAGTATACGTTTATTTAGACAATATGATGAGTGGAGTAGTTGATGGAATTATAGACGAGGGGTTACGACGTGAGAGGGTTTTAGGGAGAATTGATGCAATGCAAGAGACCACAGCTTAGTGACGTCACACGTTTAATAAATGGCAACATTGTTTTAGTGACGTATCTATTATTTTAATATACATGTTGGCAACATCGCTTCCGTATGACGTCAGCAATCTGGTCTGGTCTATTGCTATCCCTCTCTCTCGACCGATATCATTTTCCTCCTTTATATCAATGTAGTACTTACTTCTACCGCTAGATCTCTCTACTGTCGTTGTTCTCGTTCACTGGATTCACTCCACTCTGGCTGGCATCTATTTTTTTTTTTTTTTTTTTACTAATTTTATTCTCGTTTATTCAAGAAGCAAGGTTGTTTTGTCCTCTTGTCCCCCTCCTATAGTTCATAACATTTCTCTCTGCAACTAAAAAACTCTCTATGCGGTTATACCAGGACTTTATATGAGTAAAAGGAGGTCGTATGACGTTACCGAGTGAACTGCAAATAAGTGCCCCTCCCAGGTTATAATATTTTTTATATTGCGGTATTTTTATGTCTTTGCATTACGTATCATACCAGTTCTATAAACTTGTATTTAATTACATTTAGTTCAGGTAATTCGTATTAATAATGTTTTCTGAATTCTACTTCACTGCCAAACAGGACGTTGTATCTAACTGTCCGGTGAAAATTGAATTTTTTTTTCCACCATATCAATACAAAATGTGACCGTCCAAAGGAAACGGGATTTAATTTTAACCCAAGTGAAAAGTGAGTTAATGTTACTTACACAGAATTTAATGCTGAAAACAATGATATTTTTACTCGTGTTTTTTCGTTATTTATAAAAATGTTAAAAGAACTTTTAAAATGAAGTTTAAGAAACACTTGTTTTCGGGAAATTCCAATTTTAGTTGGTTAATATTTTACTGGTAATATTGTTTAGTTAGTATATTTCTAGTAGTACAGTAGAATCTCGGTAGTCCGGCACCTCCAGTAATCCGGCCCTTAAAATATTAGGCCTAAATGAAACCTCACCCAGGACAGATTTTGGTATAAGATTTAAATTGAATTAGGGAAATCAACTCGATCTAATTACGGCGGATTTAATATATGCATGCATTATTATTAAATGGAATAATTTTTGGCCTTTTATCAAAAACCCAGAACTGGGCCATATTCTATACTTCATGCTGAATTGACAACGAAACGTAATTCTCAGAACACGAGCACCCCCACACCGCACTAGGCGATGTCAATAGCCGATAATTATGTTTAGTACAATGACTACCTGCCCATAATAGACAGGTGGAGTGTCAAATTATTTACACTCAATCTGTTTGTTGCAGGGCTAAAATAAATAGTTCTGTTTCTTATCACATGGTCAGCCAATTAAATGACTTAATCATTTAAGAACAGAAGAGGTAGAGGTGTTAAAGACACTAATCAGAGTTGTCTCCTCTGAAAGTAATGAATTTCATTATACAGCCAGACCCTGTGGTGAATGAAGTGAAGGTGTCATATGCAGAGTGGAAACTATGTGATTTTCAGAGGGCCCGGCATGCTGATAAGCGTAATTTTCCACTCAGTGAGGAAGGCAAATGTAAACCACCTCACTCCTCGTTTTACTTAGTAAAGCCTCTACAGATTCAAACCAGCCTTTCGGCTGATGACCTAAACAACAACAACAAAAACAACACAATGACTACAGAAGTACTCAGCAAACCTTTTTTTAATTAGTTAATTTAATTTAAAATCACATAGAAATCAATGCATATTCATTTTTTGTTTAAATTTATAATTTATAGTTCCAAAATTCCAACACATCCAGCAATCCGGCACCGTCTCGGTCCCGAACAGGCCGGACTACTGAGATTCGACTGTATTTACTTTCCTTGTTTTTGTCAGCCCTGTCTTACTTATGTAAAATTTTGTGCTAAATGCAGTGATATCTTCAAATAATTGATATTTGAATTAGTTAAAATCCTGTAGCAGATTTTCTGAGTTCATGTAAAAATTCACGGACTAACAAAAAATGAAAAATTTTATTGTTATTTTACCATTTAACAAAGATGAAACATTACAAAATATTTTTTTTCTCTTAGCGTATTGTAGTAATAATAAGCGTATTGTAATACTAAGGTAACTAATGTAAAAAAATCTGGTGTGAAACACTCATACAACTTTCTCTTGCCAATAAAAATATTGAACAAAAAACTAACCTCAATAAACATAACCTAATTTTAATCATGAGTCAACGACGCAAAATGAAAATCAACTTCAGATTTACTTAAAAATACGGAAAATCACTCATTCTCGCTAAACTATGCTCTGTAGAGAAAAATGCTTACAATAAAAGTTGTATATCTTTTAATTTTCTATAAAATTTGATTATATACACTTTTGTCGTAAAATGCATGCTAAGGCTGAAATCTTTTAAAAAATCGATTTTTTTAACACGTTTTCGTGAGAAAAAATAGAAAATGCTAATTACCGCTAAACTAAGCGTTATGCAAAAAATTGTTTGAGTTAAAAGTTATAGGATTTTAAATTCTCTACAACATTTATTAAACATTTTTGCGTTTAAATGCATATTAAAGTAGCTATCTTAAAAAAACAATATTTTTACGTGAAAACCGTCTTACCAAGAATTTCAGCAAACATGGCGCCTACCCTATCTTGTAGAGCATAAACAATTTTGAAAACCAGGCGATTTTTAAAAAAATCGTAGGACCCATTTTTGAGAAAATCGCAAAAAAGTGAAAAATTACACGAATAAACTACTACTTCCGGTTGACCGATTTTGATGAAAATGTTCGTGTCGGGTCCGGTAGTGGTGTCTTAACTTAAGTTTTAAGTTCGTACGAGGTTCCGTTCTTGAGATATTCTGTTCACACACCCACAGACCAGTCGCTAAAAACATGTTTTTTGGGTTCAGGGGGTCTGAAAACGTGAAGATCCGGTGAAAACTCGATTTTGAAAAGTCGACATGAAAACAATACTTTCCTTCCTATATATTCATATAGGCAAGAGAAAGTAAAACCTGTAATAAATTGGTTTAGATTTAGGCCTCTTCTTAACGATCCACTCCACGCCACACCAAACCACACCACACCACGCCACGCGACACCACTTCACGCCACAGAAAATACATTGCGGCAGATACGGTTGTCTTAACGGTCCAGAGCGATTGCTGCCACCTCGGGACACATAAAAACAACCTTATCCACTCCCTGCCACTTTCTATCCACTCTCTGCCACACAAAATACATTAGTTTGTATTGAGGCTTCTTAGCGGTCAACATTTTAGCAACCGAAGGTAGTGAATTTTTAGACATGTAACGCTTTATTGACGCGGTTTACGTAAGACCATCGTTGTGGGATTTGCGCTGTGTCGATTACGCAAATCGTGTGAAGAAGCAAGAGTGCTGGCAACAAGTTTGCCGAGAAATTACCATCGATTTTGACAGCTTACCGAAAGAAAAACCAACAGAAATTGGTAAGTAACAAATATTTTATTTTTACTAGTTTGAGGATAACTTTTGCAATAAACGGCTTGAAACATTATACGCATTTAAATTATAATTCTAGTTATTACATAATTGAATAGGCTAGTTCAATATGGACCCTAATTCGCAATTTGTAATTTTTCAGGAGACACAAAAAACTTGGTAGAGGTAAATTATATCAGTAAACTGTTGGTTTTAAAATTTTTATTTGTTAAACCTTATAGTAATACAACATTTTAATGATATAACACATTTAAAAAAATTCCTTAGTGTACCAAAAATAAAGTTGTTTCTGTGGAGTAGGGCCCTTATGGCTCTCTCCCGATTTTTTGAACTTAAGGAAAATAATTAAAACACAAAATTATTAAGAAACATGTTTTTTTTACATGAAATTACATTAAAATTTTATTCTACACAATCTGAAATATCAGATTGTCATCTCTCAAGTACTGCGTTAATGATATTACATCCTTTATTTTAATGATATTACATCCTTTAATTTTGCTGATTTTATACGTAGGTAAATCTCCCTGGTACAATGGCTCTTTTGGCATAAAAATATTATGTACTACATTTGGTTTCACCAAACGAATACATGGTGCAGTAAACCATTAACAGATCGATAAGCTTCCACCTCATATTTTCTTGTTATAAGAAATTTAATTTTTACTTTCTCTTGCCTATATGAATATATAGGAAGGAAAGTATTGTTTTCATGTCGATTTTTCGAAATCGAGTTTTCACCGGATCTATACGTTTTCAGACCCCCTGAACCCAAAAAACATGTTTTTAGCGATTGGTCTGTGTGTGTGTGTGAGTGTCTGTGTGTGAACAGAATATCTCAAGAACGGAACATCGTACGAACTTGAAACTTGAAACTTAAGTTACATACCACTACCGGACGCGACACGAACATTTTCATCAAAATCGGTCAACCGGAAGTAGTAGTTTATTCGTATAATTTTTCAGTTTTTTGCGATTTTCTCAAAAACTGGTCCTACGATTTTTTTTAAAATCGCCTATTTTACTCAATTATTTATTCTCTACAAGATAGGGTAGGCGCCATGTTTGCTGAAATTCTCGGTGAGGCTGTTTTCACGTAAAAACGTTGTTTTTTTAAGATTACGGCTTTAATATAAATTTTAGCGCAAAAACTTATATAATAATAGTTGTAGAGAATTTAAAAACCTACAACTTCTGTTTCAAACATTATTTTGTATAACGCTTAGTTTAGCGGTAATTTGCGATTTTCTGTTTTTTTTCTCACGAAAACTTGAGAAAAATCGATTTTTTTAACATTTCGGTCTTAGTATGCATTTTACGACAAAAGTGTATATAATTAAATTTATAGAAAATTAAAAGATCTACAACTTTTGTTTAAAGCATTTTTCTCTACAGAGCCTAGTTTAGCGTGAAAGCGTGATTTTCCGTATTTTTAAGCCAAACTGAGTTCGATTGTCATTTTGCGTCATTCACTCATGATTAAAATAAGGTTATGTTTTTGAGGTTAGTTTTTGTTCATTTCTAATGTTTTAATACTAATGTTAGGTTTATTATTAATTATTTGCATTGGCAAGAGAAAGTTGTGTGAGTGTTTCACACCGATTTTTTTGTATTTTGTTATCAAAACTTAAAACCACCAGCACATGTAGTTTTCTTAAAAAATGTATTTTGGCTGCCACTTAAATCTTTCACCATTTCCCTAGTAATTTCTTTAACAGTAAAAAGTGCTTCAAATTAAATCATTCCATTTTGAAAATATATCTTCTTTTTCAGTTTTGCGCTGTTTTCTCTCCATGACAGCAAAGTGTCTGCTACACGGTAAATAACTATTTACCGAATGTCACTAGAATCTTCCATCTTTAAAAAATAAACTGAAATTTTAATAGAAAATTTTAACTGTTCAACTTTCAACAAACGTATTAGTGAAACCTATAAAACACTAGCTGTACAAAAAAGTTGTAGTAAAATAGGTGGGTAGTTCAAAAAACGACCCTACTCCAGGAGTAGGGCTTGTATTGAACTAACCAGAAATTTCAACTGTTATATAAGCTATGAAGGAATGCGTATTAGGGCCTCATACAACCCAGATTGCCCATAACAGACAGATGGAGTGTCAAATTATTTACACTCAATCCGTTCATTGCAGGGCTAAAATAAATAGTTTTGTTTCTTATCACATGGTCAGCCAATTAAATGACTGAATCATTTAAGAACAGAAGAGGTATACGTGTAAAAGACACTAATCAGAGTTATCTCCTCTGAAAGTAATGAATTTCATTATACAGCCAGACCCTGTGGTGAATGAAGTGAAGGTGTCATTTGCAGAGTGGAAAATTTGTGCTTTTCAGAGGGCCCGGCATGCTGATAAGCGTACTTTTCCACTCAGTGAGGAAGGCAATGGTAAACCACCTCACTCCTCGTTTTACCTAGTAAAACCTCTACGGGTTCAAATCAGCCTTTCGGCTGATGACCTAAAAAAAAACAAAAAAAACCCAGATAGATGTGTCTATCCAAAGAGAATTGAACGCAACAAAAATACATATTTTGAAAAAATGCGGAGTAGGGCCCCTGTTGAACTAGCCTATTTAATTCAAATATAGTCACCCGGACGAATATACAAGCTTTACCTGTCCACAGAATGACGTACTGCTGTGTGAACTAAATAGTAATTAAATGGCGTTGAAAACAACCGAAAAAAGAGTATTTTGAAGGACAATAGGACTAAAATGTTAAACATACTTTCAATCAATTTCTATTAACCAATTCCGGGAACGTTTTGACCCTACCTCGCGTAACTTAGTATTGGTATAGATAGATTTGCAATAAAGTTAATGCGGTTTGCTGTACCTCATTTATGTTACACCGTAAAACATTAGATTATGTCATCTATACCTAATCTATACTAATATAATGAAGAAGAAACGTCTGTTTGTTTGTTTGTATGAGGTAATCTCAGAAACTACTGAACTGATTTTAAGAAATCTTTCATTGTTTCAAAGCTTAGAGATTCCTGATCAATATAAGCTATTTCGCAACTTTAATTAATTGAGTTAAGCAATTTAAACTGTGACGATGTCGGATGTTTTAGTCCATCGGGTGCATAGCACATTTATTTTTTCTAAGTCCTCTGGGTGGTGTATTTTTTGGGCTAGAAACACAATTCAAATTTTATATTTCATAGAAAAACGTGAAGAATAACATTCGATTCCAAAATCATTAAAAATTCGGAAATATTCAAAAATTTTGTTTTTGAACTGTATTTCATATATTTGTTTTCATTCGACGGGAAGTGAATGAGTCATATTTCCAGTGAGTCATAACGAGTTGCGTGGTGTGGCTGAGCGTCTCTGTAGAGTGGCGTGGCGTGGAGTGGATCGTTAAGAAGAGGCCTTAGGGCTGTATCGCACTAGGGCACCACGGTGGCGCAACTAGTGGTGACAACACACAATACAATGTAAGCATATCTCGCCTGGTGTTGGCTTGGTGTCGCCACCAGTCGCGTAGCGTTCGTTCATTCTACCAGTGTCTCCACCGTTGTGGTTGCGGTACTAGTAAAACGTAGACGGCGCGTTACTCACTCGGACACTAATTGTCGGCAACCAGCACCAGTGAAAAAACGTGTTTACTTTTGCACTCTTCAATTGTGTTTTCATTGTAATTATCATGAATTTTGATACTGAAAGATTCATAATAGAAATTCAATCCAGACCTTCAATTTGGGATATTGCATTAACTGATTACGCCAACCGAG
Source organism: Catonia carolina (assembly GCA_035578175.1). Classification (NCBI taxonomy): domain Eukaryota; kingdom Metazoa; phylum Arthropoda; class Insecta; order Hemiptera; family Achilidae; genus Catonia; species Catonia carolina. The sequence continues at coordinate 41,213,135 of JAQMRL010000006.1, read as the reverse complement.
AACTAAAACAGAAATGTTGGGACCAAATAACTGATATATTTGGTGGAGAAGAAATGGATCCTGGAGAAAAGAAAGAGCTAGGTAAGTTTTCATTAATGTTAGGTCTTTTCCGTTTTCTGTATACCACTATCAAATCCGAATTCCCCGAAGGGTTGCACACTTGTTCTTTTCTCGCACTCCCTACCCTGCTGAAAACTCATAGTGAGACGGACACACTCACGCACGCGTACACATGTCCTTCCTAGTCCCAGAATATAGTACTATGTTACACGTTCTGTTGTTTTATTTCATATTTTGATTGTTTTATTTTGCTAGGCTACTAGGCTACATTATACTATTACGTTATAGTTTTTAATTATTACATTGGGAAGAGAAAGTCGTTTGAATGTTTCACATATACTATTTCAGTTGTCACATCTTCTGGGATTATGTAATAACCCCTTTTCCTGAAGGAACTCTGCAACATCTTCCTCCGTCCGAATATTATTCAGTAACTCTACAGAATTCATAGCAGACTGTATAGTAACTAACTGTGAAATCCGAGTGGAGTTGACACTATGCAGGAATATTACTATACCTCAACGAACTAGAGACTGCAGATGAAGGCGGAGCATAGTGACCTTGATCACAACACAGAGCCAATTGACTTTCGTTAATTGCATCCTGCGTTGTCACGTTGTGATCCCGCTGGGGTGACAGCCAAACGAAATGTCAGCTGGAGTTCGGTGGAACAGAGTGTGACTTAGCGAAGGGGCAACCTCACATCTGACCTTGGCTGTTATTGGCTAGATCTCATCTGCAGTCTTTAGTTCGTAAATCAGATTGACGCGCTAGACGCAAGAGTGGGAGAATTGTGTAACCCATCAAGGAATTCGGATTTGATAGTGGCATACAGAAAATGGAAACCCCTTAATTTTATTAGATAAACATAGGCATATTAGACATATTAGATAAACAACTATTCATAAACAAAGTTAAAATGAATGATAGAATGATGTATGATGTATGAAGATGAATGATGTAGTCGAAATTTTTAAATATTTAGGCGAAACAATTAGATCGCCTTCCTCATTGAGTGAAAAAGTATGCTTATCAGCACGCCAGGCCCTCTGAAAAGCATCTATTTTGTACCCTGCAAATGACACCTTCACTTCATTCACCACAGGGTCTGGCTTTATAATGACGAAATTCATTAGGTATTCTTAGAGGAGATAACTCCTGACTATTTTATAGTGCCTTTTACACCTCTAGCTCTTCTGTACTTAAATGTTTCAGTCATATAATTGGCTGACCATGTGATCAGAAACAGAACTATTTTTTGTAGCCCTAGAACTACCAGATCGAGTGCAAATAATTTAACACTCCACCTGCCTGTTATGGGCCCACAAACATATATGGGAAAGAATATGGGTTGTTTATTTTAGTAGGTTTAGGGATTTTTTACAACGATTTGTTTACAAGTTCAGTACAAAATGAAGTCTCCTTGAACACTGCTGAGTCGCTGCTTTTTCTCTTTTATATCAGTGTAAATGAAATTGTAATTGGGATTACAAACTATAGGAAGCAACACAATAGAGAAATAATTTTTATAGTTATAACACAATGAACTAGAATCCGTAGGTTTAATTACCCTTATATGCTTGACATCGGTTACGCCAATACTATGAGAAAAGTTGGAGTGCCTTTCAAATCTTGATGCTAATTCTTTTAATTCTTCATCACTTGGCAATGTTATGCACGTTCTAAATTTTGGCATAACACTGCACAAACTTCTCTTACCAATGTTGTAATTGTTGTACAGTAAAATTCAGTTATAATGAAGTCGATTGAAACGAAAATCCGGTAATAACGTACGGAAATAGAAAATTTGATTGGTTTTATATGCTGGTAACACATTGTACAGTCTGATATAGCAAGAATGGAATCCGGTTGTAACAAATGAATTACCTTCCTTGAAATAATAACAACAGACAAATATATTATCTGGGAAATGAGAAACAAACAGTTTTGCGGTACGTATATCAATACTATGAACAATATTACTGTTCAGGTATTTTTACCTTAAGATGAGCTAACGTTGGGGAATATCGGAAAATTGCAGTATTATCCTGTTTGCCTCAGGCCAAACTTGCCGGGAATCGAACTCGCGACCTTTTTTTGCGTAGAACAGCTGATAACTAAACGTTCTAAATCGTTCGGCCGCGGAGGTGGTGTAAAAGATTTTTATTCATGATTTTTTACTTGGATTAGTATTTTCATTAATATTCCTTATTCAGGTAATTGTTTAGGCACGTAAGATAATAGAGTACGAATACACTAGATTTTGCGGCGTATAGCTCTTTCGGTTATTACGTACAAATAATGCCGGTTCCTTGAAGTTCGTATTACTGAATTTTACTGTACATCTTAGTCGAATTAGTAATACAGTTCCATAAATGAACATCCACTTCCTAGATAGCTGGAAAAGTAAATAAATTTGATTTCAGGGCTTGCACTCCAGAGGAGATGGAAAGGGATAAGGTCATGTTACACTCGAGAGCTCAAGAAGCAGAAATCCTTAAAATTTCGATCCGGGGCTGAACGAAACCGTGAGTACATTTATTTCAAGCACCTCCAGTTCTTGAGAAGAGTGGTTTCCATGAAGGACACACCGGATGAAATGGATGATACTCTGGAAAACAACGCGGAAGATTCGATTGCAGATTGGTCCCAAAAAATAAAAAAACCAGCAAACAAGAGAACGGCAGATGAAGCTACTGGCGACGAGGATCCATTCATGGCAACTTTAAATCGATCAAATGTGACCAGAGAACGTTATAATCATGATGACAACGACGAAGACCGATTGTTTTTATTGTCCTTGCTTAGTACTCTGCGAGAAGTACCCCGCGAGAGAAAATTAACTACAAAAATTAGACTGATGTCGGTTTTACAAGAAGCACTGCAAGGGAATACGTATGACGAAATTTATCCTGGTGATAACTTTCATGAATCCTCGTAAAAAACCAAATACAGTGTACTTCTGCTCAGTGGTCTGCTACTGCTATTTGTACCCAAAGTTAGGTAAACCATTAATCTCCTTAACAAAATATATATACAGTCGAACTTCGATATAACGAAATTGAGAATCCTGGGAAAAAAATTCGTTAAATCGAGGTATTCGTTATATCGAAGTAACAAAATTCCCAAACTAATATTTATTAACGAATTTTTTTCACGTTTTATGATGAATTAAATACAGTTAATTTTTTTAATAGACACGTCTTAACTAGGAAATTAATTTTTTTATAAATCATATTTTACGTAATTACAGTTAATAGTAGTACAAAAAGTATGTATTAATTTCAAGTAGGAACTTACCTCGAACATAGAACATAGATCTTGGCTATAATTAAAAGCATCTGAAACTCATTTGTAGCTTAATACTGTATTTTTGTATTTTTAGTACATATTTCTTCAAATTACTAACATAAAAGATAAATACACTAACTTTATCTAAATCGTTTATAAAAACACTAATCCTAAATTTTTTAGTTTTTGATATTGACAGGTATTGGTTGGAATATTTAATTACAGTATTTTAAATGTTAATTTACGCCTTGAAAAAGTGAGTAATTTCCCGTTGTTTCTTGTGTTTGAATAAAGCAATATGTTCAAAAAAGTTTCACAATTTTAAATTTTCAAAAATACTGTCAGGCACTTCATCCTTGAGCTTTAGCCCAAGCCTAATTATTTTAAATGACTGTAAAATCTTGTCGTCGGTAGGTTTTTTCTCCTGCTGCTGGTCTTCACAGTTTTCATCATCTTCTTCTTCTTCTTCATCATCCCGGTTAGCGGACTTACTAACACCATGAAGTATGTCGTCATCGTTCGGAAAATCACTAACAGTAATCTGTTTATCAACTGTGATGAAATTCTCTAGAGTAACTTCTATATCGATGTTTCCAGTTGACGGAAATCAAAAGAATCTACCTTAAAACTCACAGAGAAATCATAATTCAGCATGTCACTTCGGACTTATTGCATAACACTATTTCGTTATGTCAAGGTACTTATTCGTTAAATCGAGGTAAATTTACATATAATGTAATTAGTATGTCACGGTGCTGTAAAAAATTCGTATAATCAAGGTTTTCGTTATGTTTCGAGGTTCGACTGTATTAATATCATCGCCCACTGACACAAGCATTTCTGATGATTCTCAGTTCATTTTTCTGTTTTAAAAACTTTAACTTTTTTAATTTTAAGAAGATAAATAATAATAAGATTTTTTAAATATAATAAAGACATATTTGTTTGTATGTAGTTTATTTTTTCTAAAATTTCAAGAGACACCTTTAAGTGACGAATAGTTTTTTTCAGGTGTAATGGATTTTCATAGGATTTTGTCTTCTTTGGACAAATCATTCTTGCACAAACATAGTATTCGTCGAACAAAGCGATTGACATCCGCACATAGTTAAATAATCTGGTGTGAAACACTCACGACTTTCTCTTGCCAATATAAATAAATAACAATATAACCTAACATTAGTAATAATACTTTAAACAAAAAACTAACCACAAAAAACATAACCTTATTTTAATCATGAGTGAATGATGCAAAATGAAAACCAACCTGTTTGGCTTAAAAATACGGAAAATCTCTCTTTCACGCTAAACTAGGCTCTATAGAGAAAAATTCTCTTAATAAAAGTTGTGGATCTTTTAATTTTCTATAAATTTGATTTTATACACTTTTTTCATTAAATGCATAGTAAGGCTGAAATTTTAAAAAAAATCGATTTTGTTTTCACATTTTCGTGAAATAACCAGTAAATCGCTAACTACCGCTAAACTAAGCGTTATACAAAAGAATTTTTGGAATAAAAGTTGTAGGTTTTTAAATTTTCCTTAACTTTTATTATATATACTCGTATATTTTTGCTCTAAAATGCATATTAAAGCCGCAATCGTAAAAAATTATTTTTCTACCTGAGTACAGCCTCCTCAAGAATTTCAGCAGTCATAGCACCTACCCTATCTTATAGAGCATAGCAAATGTAGTAAATGAGGTGATTTAAAAAAAATCGTAGGAAGTGTATTTGAGAAAATCGCAAAAAAGTGAAAAATGACACGAATAAACTAGACTACTATTTCCGGTTGACCGATTTTGATGAAAATGTTCGTGTCAGGTCTGGTAGTAGTACCTTACTTAAGTTTTAAATTCGTTCGATGTTCTGTTCTTGAGATATTCTTTTCACATACCAAGACCAATCGCTAAAAACATGTTTTTTTGGGTTCAGGAGGTGAAACGTGTTTGTCCGGTGAAAACTCGATTCGAAAAGTCGAGATGAAAATATTAATTTCCTTCATCGTATAGCCAAGAGAAAGTAAAAAATTTCTTTGGATTCTTTCGCAAATCATCGTACTAGGTTAAAAATAGTCCACTTATTAAGCGATTAGCAATAAAAGGATGTACCCAAAATTTCCTTTGTTTCTCCAACATTCGTCGTCGCACATATAAGAGCAGTACTATCTCTTCAACATCCATATTGCAAATAAATTACAGTACCAACAGAACTCTTGGTATCTTTCTTGGTTGCTCGGTTTGGTTGTTGCAGTAACCACGGTTTCGCCACAGGTTGTGCCACCATGGTGTGCTAGTGGGACCGTAAAGTATAATACGCAACGTTATCGCCGTTTTACTAAAATCAAAAGAGCTTTGTGAAATTGGAGGGTTGTATAAAAGTAATAATATGAAGCAAGTTTTGCAACCTTAGAGTCGCTTCTCGCATCCCTTCCGCCATCGCTCCCTATCTCTCCAGTCCCCCTCTCGCAATCCTCTACCTTCCATCTCCTGTCGAACATTGGTTATCCATATTTTCCTTGGCCTACCCCGCTTCTGATGCTGGTTTGGAGTCCATTCAAAGATTTTCAATGGTATTCTCTCCGTATTCATTCGACGAAGGTGGCCATACCATTTTACCTGATTCCTCCCAATGCTACTTAGTATTGTTTCTTTTGCCTGCATCTGCTCTCTTATTACTTCATTTCTTACTTTATCTAATAATGATAAGCCTGCGCATCTTCTCCAATACATCATTTCTGCAGCAAGCAATTTTGCAGCATGTTTGCGATCCATGACCCACACCTCAGATCCATACGTCAATATTGGTTCTATCATAGCTTGATGTATGTTTGTTTTTGTCTTTTTTTGTAAGTGTTTTGTTCCACAGAATTGGATGCAGTGCTCTGATAATGTTTTTTCCTTTCCCTATCTTCCTCAAAATATCTTCATTGTCTCTACCATCCTCATTTATTGTAACACCCAAGTAATTATATTGCCTCACCATTTTTATAGCACCAAAATCTGTCTGTATGTGTTGCCCCCTGCCTCCAATATTCAAATAATTTGTTTTATCCATGTTGACCTCAAGTCCCCACTCCTGAAAATCTCCTATCAGTTTGTTCAGCATATATGTCATATCCTGCTGGTCTTCTGCTAATACAACTTGATCATCTGCAAACAATATAATATATATGGGCCTGTTTCCTGTTTGTATTCCCATAGGGCTACTTTTCCTGATCCACTGTCTGAGAGCACTATTTAAGTAAATTTTGAACAGGGTTGGTGATAGACATGAACCTTGTTTAACGCCCTTATTTGGGAATATAGCAGCTGATTCTTGACTTCCAAACCCAATAATTGATTTATTGTTTTTATAAATTTCCTTTATAGCGTTTATGTAGACCGCATTTACACAAGAATCCCTCATAGCAGTCCATAATTTTTTACGCGGTACAGAATCGAATGCTTTTTTTAAGTCTATAAAGGTGGCATGGAGCTACAAACCTCTTGCTAATCTTTTTTCTATCAACTGCTTCAATGTGAAAATATTGTCTACACAGGACCGTCTTGGTCTAAATCCACTCTGTTCTTCACTTTCTGTTAAATCAAATTCTATACGAGCTTTAAGGACTCTTTCATAAAGTTTACCGATAGATGAAGTTATGCTGATCCCCCTATAATTACCGCAATCCTTTCTATTCCCTTTCTTAAAAATAGAGTGTAGGCTATATATGCTATTCTCCATTCTCTAGGAATATCCTCACCCCTTAGGCACTTGTTGAAAATTTTGCACAATATTTTTAGAACTTCTTGTGTGGCGTGCTTTATCAACTCAATAGGCAAATCACCTGGTCCGGAGGCCTTGTTATTCTTCATTCCTTTCAGAGCAGATTCCACTTCTTCCAATGTTATCGGATCCACCCCTCTCACGGCTGTCTCTTTAACATCAACTCCAGTATCGAGGAATTCTCCCCGACTCTCCACCAACAGCATTTCATAATAATCTTTCCATTGATCTACTGTGATGGGGCTAATTCTTTTTCGTTCATTAGAATTCTTTCTCAATACGTTAATCATTCCCCACGCCTCCCTTGACCTAGATCCACCTACTAGTGAGCTGATTTCTGCACATTTGATGTTCCACAATTCATTTTTCGCGGTTTTTATTTCTTTTTTCACAATATATCTATATCTATTATAATTTCTCAGGTCTTCATCATCCTTTGTGTTCAACCACCTTAGATATAGTCTTCTTTTCTCTTCAAAAACTCCCTTCAGGTCCTCTGTCCACCAAGAATGAGTGTGCCTTGTCTTCTCTTCAAATCCCAGTGCCTCTAGTGCTGCTTCGTGAACTTTCGTCTTCAATGCATCATACATCATCTCTGCAGAACCATTTACTTCTCCACGAAAACTCTGAGCCAAACGAAGTTTATACAGGAAACTGGTGTATTCATTATTTAAACTTTCATTCTTTGTATAGAAGTGCTAATAATAAAAGGAATTCCACAGGGGTCCTTAATATCACCGCCACTTTTTCACAATAAACTATATTCAGAAAGGAATTATGGAAGATTAGGGTGAAAAATAATGTTGTGAAAGATTTAAATTTTTCAGATATATTGCCAAGTCATATTATGTGAACTAATAGTTTTTCGTGTGGGTCCACTTCAAGTATTAAACTAATTTGGAATATTAATATATTTAATTGGTTTTTCATGGAGTTGTCATTCCTAAACGGATGTTTGAATTTTAACTCCAAATGAACTTTTTTATGAAATTATTTACATACATGAAATGCAGTTGGCCTATGAATTACCTTGTTCCAAATAATTTAATCGTTACGCAATGTTGCAGTGTTCTTGCACGTCATTTCGATAGGCATATAGTTATTCTGTTGAATTCTACTAGATTAATGAAAACTGATAATTAATTATTGTAGAATCAAAACAGGATATTTTGTTATGAATCTAAAATTCCTGTTTTTATTGGTGGAAATTTTTAAAATTGTCATATCTATCATTTTCCTGTAACCTTCCATCACACCCAGATCTCAGAAACTACAAGAGACACCAAAAAACAGTTTTCGGATTCGTAATCTACACCAAAAAATTAGAGGGCATGGATTCGGTTTAAAGTTCCAGTTTTGATAGGAAGTGGCCAAAACCGGAAGTCAAGAAATCAAAATCAGAAACTACAAGAGATAGCAACAAACGGTTTTCGAATTCGTAATCTGCATAAAAAATTGAGGAACGGTATTGGGTTTAAAGTTCCAGTTTCGACCGAAAGTAGCCCAAAACCAGAAGTCAGGAAATCCAAGTTGGAATTTGGAAACAAAAATAGTGTCATTCGATCCATCTTAAAGAGTAAATACAGAAATCATTGGGCTTGAAGTTGCCGTTTTCGACCGGAAGTGGCCCAAAAAAAGGAAGTCAAGAAATCCAAGTTGAAATATGGAAACTAAAATAGTGGCATTTGATTCCTCTTAATAAGTAGATACATAAATTATTGGGTTTGAAGTTCCGTTTTCAACCGGAAATGACCCAAAACCGGAAGTCAAAAATCAAATTCAGAAACTACAAGAGATAGCAACAAACGGTTTTTTGGAATAGTAATCTGCCCAAAGTTTGTGGGACTGGATTGTGTTTAAAGTTCCAGTTTCGACCAAAAGTAGCCCAAAACCAGAATTCAGGAAATCCAAGTTGGAATTTGGAAACAAAAGTAGTGTCATTCGATCCCTCTTAAAGAGTAAATACAGTAATCATTGGGTTTGACGTCCCGTTTTCGACCGGAAGTGACCCAAAACCGGAATTCAATAAATCAAAGACGGAATTTGGAAACAAAAATAGTGTCAAGCAATTGTTCTTAAAGAGCAGATACAGAAATCGCTAATGGTTTTTGTCATAGGTCAAAGGTAAGCCTTTTTGTATTGTCATCAGCCATGAGACACCGTCTCATGGTTTAACTAATTTATTATGTTTACTCATGATTAAACATAGATTACTTTGTTCATTATTTAAATTGTAAGAGAAAGTTGTTTGAGTGTTTCACATTAGATTTTTTTAATATCCGTGGAATTGTACGGCCTTAAAAAGAAATATGATCCATATAACACCGCTGTATACCTGTACTTACATTACTGTCTACGTGAAGGTGTTGGGATACCGTTAGATAATCTTTTATTCAATACTGTAGTGTTTTTTGTGAGTTCCGATAATTGATTTATTACCTACAGAACCACGATTTGTATTTGATAAGATCAACGATTCCAATTAGGTCCTATGAATCCTTTTATCTAATATACCTGAGTTAAGACAACTTAGGGAAAAAGTTGTAGAAAAAAATATGTAAAGATATATTCCTGATCTAAATTCTGAAAATATTTTTTATATAGGTGGAATAAAAATGTCCATAACAGGCAGGTGGAGTGTTAAATTATTTCCTTTCGATCTGTTAGTTCCAGGGGTACTAGATATAGTTCTGTTTCTTATCACATGGTCTGCCAATTAAAATATGACTGAAACATTTGAGTACAGGCGAGCTAGAGAATAATGAATTTCATCATAATAAAGCCAGATCCTGTGGTGAAAGAAGTGAAAGTGTCATTTGCAGGGTGGAAAGTAGATGCTTTGCAGATAGCCTGACATTCTGATAAGCATACTGTTTTCAGTCAATGAGGAACGCATTGGTAAACCACTTTACTCCTCGATTTATTTAGTAAAACCTCTAAAGGTTCAAACCAGCCTTTCGGGTTATGAATTAACAACAATATATAATAAAAGTCTTCGTAATATTGCATCCAAAGACCAGCGAAAAACAACAGACGAAGAAAGATGGCCGTGCATTTCTGTCGTAAAATGCATACTAAGGCCGCAATCCTGAAAAATTAATTTTTTTTACCGGTTTGCATCTTTCACTCATGATTTAAATTAGGTTATGTTTTTGAGTATAAGTTTTTTGTTTATTTTCAATGTATTATTACTAATGCTAGGTTATATTTTTCATTATTTACGTTGGCAACGGAAAGTTGTGTGTGTTTCACACCAGATATTATAGGTCTTCCAAAAATATGCCAAAGTACAATTCTTGAGTTTTGATTCTGATCTAGTCAATCTAGATAAAGGATAATCTAGAGTTCGGATTATTGCGAATTTACTGTATAAAATACATTTTAGTGATACCATTCCATTTTATATTTCTTTTCATTTTGAATCATTTTATAAGTGTTAAAAATTAAATTTATTCAATTTAAGTCTAGAAGTAACGTTGACATTCGCATATTTTATTTGGTATTATTTTAATTAAAACTTGAAACCTTGTTGCATTAATTTTTATTTATGTTTGTCGTGTGAACGTTGGTGACGCAAATTGAAACGGGATAAATTATATCGAATAATTAAAGTGGATAACGAATCTGAATTTTTATTTCATGAAAATTATCAAATTTTTCGATCTGATACATAATTTTATGATTATGAACTCATCGATTCAACTGATTATGTAGTAAAATTATAAAAATTTTTTTTAATAAACTAAAATATCTTATATGTTCACCAGTTTTTATTTTTTTATTTCTACACATGTCCGAATACCTGATAATATAATAGCTTTGATTTTTTTACTTTCACTAGCCTATATGAATATATAAAAAGGAAAGTATTGCTTTCATGTCGATTTTTCGAAATCGAGTTTTCACTGGATATACACGTATTCAGACCCCCTGAACCCAAAAACCATGTGTTGCGTGTGTGTGTGTGTGTGTGTGCGTGCGTGTGTGTGAACAAAATATCTCAAAAACTGAACGTCGTACGAAATTGAAACTTGAAACTTAAGTTAGTACTATTCTACTAGAGGACTCTACACCCACATTTTCATCAAATCGGGGTCAACCGGAAGTAGTAGTTTATTCGTGTAATTTTTCACTTTTTGCCATTTTCTCAAAAATGTTTAGTACGATGTTTACTTTCTCTTGCCTATATGAATATATAGGAAGGAAAGTATTGTTTTCATGTCGATTTTTAGAAATCGAGTTTTCACCGGATCTATACGTTTTCAGACCCTCTGAACCCAAAAAACTTGTTTTTAGCGATTGGTCTGTGTGTGTGTGTGTGTGTGTGTATGTGAACAGAATATCTCAAGAACGGAACATCGTACGAACTTGAAACTTGAAACTTAAGTTACGTATCACTACCGGACCCGACACGAACATTTTCATCAAAATCGGTCAACCGGAAGTAGTAGTTTATTCGTATAATTTTTCACTTTTTTGCGATTTTCTCAAAAACTGGTCCTACGATTTTTTTTTAAATCGCCTGGTTTACTCAATTTTTTATTCTCTACAAGATAGGGTAGGCGTCATGTTTGCTGAAATTCTGGGTGAGGCTGTTTTCACGTAAAAACGTTGTTTTTTTAAGATTACAGCTTTAATATGCATTTTAGCGCAAAACTTTATATAATAAAAGTTGTAGAGAATTGAAAATTCTACAACTTTTATTTCAAACATTTTTTTGTATAACGCTTAGTTTAGCAGTAATTTGCGATTTTCTGTTTTTTTCTCACGAAAATGTGTGAAAAATTGATTTTTTTAAGATTTCGACCTTAGTATGCATTTTACGACAAAAGTGTATATAATTTAATTTATAGAAAATTAAAAGATCTACAACTTTTATTTATAGCATTTTTCTCTACAGAGCCTAGTTTAGAGAGAAAGAGTGATTTTCCGTATTTCTAAGCCAAACTGAGGTTGATTTTCATTTTGCATCATTCACTCATGATTAAAATAAGGTTATGTTTTTGAGGTTAGTTTTTTGTTTATTTCTAATATTTTATTATTAATGTTAGGTTTATTGTTAATTATTTGCATTGGCAAGAGAAAGTTGTGTGAGTGTTTCACACCAGATTTTTTTTTTTTAAAATCGCTTCGTTTACTACATTTTGTATGCTCTACAAGATAAGGTAGGCTCCATATCTGCTGAAATTCTTGGGGAGACTGTGTTCTTGTAGAAAAAAAATGTTTTTATTAAGATTGTGGCCTTAACATGCGTTTTAGCGCAAAAGTTGTGTATAATTAAAGTTGTAGAAAATTTAAAACCCTACTAGTTTATTTTATTAACATTTTTTGTACAACGCTTAGTTTTGTGGTAAAAGCGATTTTCTGTTATTGTTTCCATGAAAAACTATAAAAACTGGATGTTTTAAGATTACGGCCTTAGTATGCATTTTACGACGTAAGTGTAGATAATCAAATTGATAGGGAATTAATAATAATAATAATAATAATAATAATAATATTTATTAAATTAATTATTTATTATTAATTAATTAAATTAATTAAAAGATCTACAACTTTTATTGCTAGCATTTTTATCTACAGAGCCTACTCTAGCGTCGAGAGATTTTCCATATTATTAAGCCAAACTAATGTTGAATTTCATTTTGCATCATTCACTCATGATTAAAATTAGGTTTTTATTTTAAGGTTAGTATTTTGTTTCTTTCTAATGTTTCATTACTAATATTATAGACTAGGTATTATTATTGGTCATTATTTGCATTGGCTAGAGAAAGTAGTGTGAGTGTTTCACACTAGATGCTTTCGATCTGAAACATAATTTTATGACTATTAACATATCGATTCAACTTATTATATTTGTAAAATTATTACAATATTATTTTTTTAATAATATAAAATATCTCATGTTCACAATTTTGTATTTTTTTTAAATTGTGTACGTGTCCCAATACCTGACAATATAATAGCTTTTGAATTTTTTTAAAAATATATTACTAACAAAGAGAATAAATGAAACCAAACAAAAATTGCAGACCATGAAATGTATATTCAAGGTTACTGTAATAACACGTGTACTATTCGAATTTAAGGTCATCCGTATGCTAAATAAAACTAAAAGTGAATTACGAAAATCGATTCCTATTGTAACGTCAGGTTTTATAAATACTATTATCGATTTTATTTTATTTCTCAAACTGTATTGAAAGTTATGGAATAAATTTGTTATGAGATTTAAATATGTCATCTGGAACGATTTTCTGTTGTACTAGTAGTTGTTAAGGTACGCACTTTATTGCTTAGTCGAAACTTCTGGGTTCGATTCCATACGAGGATTTTTGCTCATAACAGGTAGTTGGAGTGTTAAATTATTTGCATTCGATCTAGCTACGAGTTCCAGAGCTACCAAAAATAGTTCTGTTTCTTATATCATGGTGAGTCAATTTATGACTGAAGTATTTAAGAATAGGTGTAAGTCAGAGTTATATCCTGTGAGAGTAATGAATTTTATTATACAGCCAGTATTATACGAAGTGTGCATGGATGTACCAGAATGGATAGAATAAGGAACGTGGATATTAGAAGCGCACTATCAGTTCAGTCTTTGCATGAAAAGATAATAAAAAATAGACAAAGATGGTGTAGTCACCTGGACAGAATGCCAAACGAAAGGATGCCAGTGGCGGCTTTAAATTATCAACCAGTTGGCAGAAGAGATGTAGGGAGGCCGAGAGGGAGATGGGTACCGGAACAGGTTCATGTAACCTAATCCTTGGAAGTGAAGATGATGATGATGAGTATTTAAGAATAGGTGTAAGTCAGAGTTATATCCTGTGAGAGTAATGAATTTTATTATACAGCCAGATCCTGTAGTGAATGGTGTCGTCATTTGCAGTTGTTGTTGTTTAGGTCATCAGCCGGAAGGCTGGTTTGAACCTGTAGAGGGTTTTTCCCACTTCAGTGAAGTGGTTTACCATTGCTTTTCTTACTCAGTGGAAAAGTACGCTTATCACAATGCCGGGCCCTCTGAAAAACATATTTTTTTTACTCTGCAAATGACACCTTCATTTTATTCACCACAGGGTCTGGCTGTATAATGAAATTCATTACTTCCAGAGGCGATAACTCTAATTAGTGTTTTTTGCACCTCTACTTCTTCTGTTCTTGATTCAGTCTCATTGGTTGGCTGTCAATGATTCAGTCATTTAATTGGCTGACCATGTGATAAAAAACAGAATTATTTATTTTAGCCCTGCATCGAACAGATTGAGTGTAAATAATCTGACACTCTACCTGCCTGTCATGGGCAGAATTATTTTCAGGGTGGAAAGTTGATGTTTTTCAGAGGACCTGGCATGCTGATAAGCATACTTTTCATTTCGGCGAGAAAGGGATGGTAAACCATCTCGCTCCTAGTTTTACTTAGTAAAACCTTGATTTTGTTCAAAATCGATCAACCGGAAGTAGTAGTTTATTCGTGCAATTTTTCGATTTTTGCGATTTTATCTAAAACGGCTCCTACGATTTTCTTTAAAATCTCTTTATTTTCTACATTCTTACACTCTTTAAGATAGGGTAAGCGTCATGTCTGCTGAAATTCTTGGGGAAGCTGTGCATCCCCAAGTGGTAAAAAATGGTTTATTTTTAAGAATGCAGGCTTAATATGCATTTTAGATTAAAAGTGTATAATTGAGTTGTAGAAAATTATAAAACTTGCAATTTTTATTCCAAGCATTGTTTTCTACAGAACTTAATTTAGCGTCAATTAGTGGTTTAACGTATTTTTAAGTTCTACAGAGGTTGATTTTCATTTTGCGTTATTCTCTCGTGATTAAAATTAGGTCATGTTTTTCATTTTACACTATTTACTCATGATTAAATATAGGTTATATATGCATATAGTTTATATTTTCTTTGGCAAGAGAAAGCCTTGTGAGTGATTCACACCAGATTTTCAGGTTATTTATGTTCATATCAACAGCTGTAGTATTATGAATCTAGAACGGTTTTTTCGCGTAATAGTTTCAAGACTTATCGGAAATGGTACGTGGGCTTTTCGCTTTGTTGGCTAGTACACTTACCACTACGCTATCATCGTACATTGTTCATCCTAGTTGTACATTTAGGAACTTTTCCAGACATGTAGGACTTGTCCAAAACGAATTTGATTCTAATTTGCTACTTAACCCTGAAACTGAAAATTCTATTTGTTCTTGCAATTTTAAAAACGGATATTTTGGTTCGTAAATTATAAAAGCATAATACTATTTAGAACTTGTTGACTTTTCACACTATTAATAAATATCCGTGTGTGTTATATGACATTCAAGATTGTCTTTAAACGTACACAAGCGTAAAGAAACATGATTCAAACACGTGTTATTATCTTACAATTTTACACTATTGTTTCTGAATACATAAAAAGAAATGTGAATCGGAAACAATGTTCGTTGCTTTGTAGGCTAAATTATTAAATCCTTTCTTTATAGTTTCACGCATAATACAACATGTAATAATCATTTCATGTAACAAGTTACAGCTGATTCATTTATTTCCTTTGTGTCGTATTACAAGTATGTATGA
Organism: Catonia carolina; assembly: GCA_035578175.1. Lineage (NCBI taxonomy): Eukaryota > Metazoa > Arthropoda > Insecta > Hemiptera > Achilidae > Catonia > Catonia carolina. The sequence goes on along the minus strand of JAQMRL010000006.1, from coordinate 41,197,434 downwards.
TTATTTTAAAATTTCCGTCAACCTAACGGAGAAAAGAATAATTGCTTATTACGTAAATTTGGTTTGCTTACTGTGTGATTAACGCACATGCAGTGTACAATACTGTAATATAACATTGTACTTGTTTATTCTTCCCGGGTTTAATATTTATTTATTTTATTTAGTTAAAAATACATTATAATTTACTACTAAATTTAAGTAGTGTTGCGTAGGTCATCAGCCGAAAGGCTGGTTTGAACCTCTAGAGATTTTACTTAGTAAAATGAGAAGTGAGGTGGTTTACAATTGCCTTCCTCACTGAGTTTAAAAGTATGCTTATCAGCATGCCGGGACCTCTGAAAATCATCTAACTTTCCAGTTTACAAATGACACCTTCTTTTCATTCACCACAGTCTCTGATTTTATAATGAAATTCATAACTTTGAGAGGAGGTAACTCTGATTAGTGTCAAATTTAGTTAAAAATACATTATAATTTACTACTAAATTTAAGTAGTGTTGCGTAGGTCATCAGCCGAAAGGCTGGTTTGAACCTCTAGAGATTTTATTTAGTAAAATGAGAAGTGAAGAGGTTCACAATTGCCTTCCTCACTAAGTTTAAAAGTATGCTTATCAGCATGTCGGGACCTTTGAAAATCATCTAACTTTCCAGTTTGCAAATGACACCTTCTTTTCATTCACCACAGTCTCTGATTTTATAATGAAATTCATAACTTTAAGAGGAGGTAACTCTGATTAGTGTCTTTTGGACTCTACCTCTTCTGTCCTTAGATGATTAACTGGCTGACCATGTGATAGGAAACAGAACTTTTTTGTAGCCCTGGAACTAACAGAGCGAGTGCAAATATTTAACACTCCATTTATTGTTATGGGAATACATAGTAAAACTCTTAAAAAACAAATTTACATGAATACATTTAACTATTATAAAAATTGCTATTATATGATTTAACAAAACAGAACAAAAATAGTTATTTTTCTTATGAAATGGGTTGCCAATTATATAACCATTAAAGAACAGAAGAGGTAGAGGTATAAACGATACTAGTTGTAATAACCCCCTTATCGCTGCCGGGAACACATACGGCAAACAAAAGCGATAGGTTGGCAAGGGGCGTTAACAAAACATAAAAAAACATTAAGGAAGCTCAAAAAAAACAAACACTCGGGTAATTCGCTGCATAAATGAAATAAACTAAAAAGTAACCAAAAATAAGTAATAAGTAATAAGTTCATAAAAAGTAAAGTAAAATAATTTAATTTTATAACCAGAAATAAATATATATATATTGAACAGCAAAATTGCACAATGTAACCCAACCTTAAATGGTTGGAAAGTCCAATACAATAACAGATCTAAAAACGTACTTCCTGATGTAATTTTATAAAATATTTAGTAAAACAATAAATATTAAATATATATTCATTAAATGAATAACTGAACATCAAATCTAATAATGGCCAAATTATTTTTGAATTTAGACTTAACTTTTTATTTAGCATGCTAGCAGCTTTGTTTTCAATATTCATATTTTATCATTATTACTTTTAGAATTAAAAAAATAACAAAAACAAGTTCATAATCAACCTTTTCAACAAGGTGTAAAACAAGAATATTAGTAAAAGATTTATGAATGAAAAATTCAATTCATCTTTAGAATTTTAAGTAAAAAACACAAATTCAAATACAACTTTTTAAATAAGTGTAATGAAAGAATTATTATAATAATTTTATGCGATGGAAAATTTAAATCTAATTGAACAAAGTTCCTGACTGCTTATTTCAGCAAAGAATTAACAGGAAAAACCTTTCAAACAGGTCACTTGGAAATACACTAATTTTCCTGTCTAAACATGAAGACGGATCCTAATTTCTGGTGTGATCTTTCCCCTAAAATGCATCGGTTGCCACTTAGAAAACACTTTGAGTAGACGGACGGAATCCTCACATAATAGATAAAGTGATAAAACATACCCTTTTGTAGTTAACACATATTTTTGAAGTACTACTGACGTATGCACCGATCAAGGGTAGATCTCAGATGAAACTCTTATCCAAATTGGATTCCAAATCACTCCAGGCAAGAAATAGTCAGGAAACATTGAACATCAATTTACGGGATGCTGGCGAGGTGAAAATCTGTCATTGTCGGGAGTCGAATCCTATGCACTGATTATGGATAATGTATGATTAACGAACGGTGATTCCCGTTCCCGGATTTGAACCCTGAAGAAAAGATCGAGCAGGTGTTAATATTTAGTAAAATAAGCGTCGATCTTAAGCAACAGCACTAACGCATAAATAATACAATGTAAATGAACAAAATATAACAAAGTTATGAATTTAAAGACGGAAACTTAATACGGGTTGCAATAGATAGACAATTATAAAGTTTTAAAAAAAACTAGACAATTAAAATAAGCAATTACTATTTGCAGAAAATACAATTTTCCAATTACAAAACTTTACATCATTTACCATAAATTTATCATAAGACAAAAATTAGTTTTACATAGACCAAAATCGAATCCAGTAATCAAGAAATAGCAAGTACAATTGCAACGTAGTTTCCTTATTACAAAAATTTAATTTTATGCAACCCGTGATAAATTTCCAGCTCTCGGAATACTAAAATAAAAATAATTTACTTACCATGTTTAAATGGGCAAGAAGAAATTTAACTTTATTCAAAAGTTAGAAATTATAAAATAACACGTAATAAAAATACTACATATTAACTGAACTGAACTCTACGAAAATTCAACCAAGAGTGTCTTTTCATGCTAAATGGAGCAGCTCGACGAGAGGGCGAAACGCAGTTAGCAGAAAAAACGGTAGAGCGCACCACCGGACGGTGAATTAATTAACGTCACCAGTAGATTCGAGTTATCGGCAACCTAAACAACTAGCGAACGCCTACAAAACTAAAATAAAACGTAACAATCTGAAAGCAGTTGTTACATAGTCAAGAGTTTTCTCCTCTAAGAGTAATGAATTTCATTATACAGCTAGACCTGCTGGTGAATGAGGGGAAGATGTCGTTTGCAGGGTGGAAAGTAGAGACTTTTCTCAGGGCCTGGAATGCTGATAAGCATACTTATTCACGCAGTGAGGAAGGAAATGGTAAACCACCTCACTCCTCGTTTTACTTAGTGAAGTCTAGCCTTTCAACTGATGACCTATTATAATCAACCAATAAATCACAGGAATCCGGTGATACAAACTGTGTCATACCCACACCTACCACACAAAATTCACAAAGGAGATTAAAAATATGCTTTAATAGAAATGTCATAAAACAGCAATGAGGGTTTGTCACAGGGTGATTTCCTGAATTAAGACGAAAACAGGACATTAAATACGTACACCACAAAAACTCCTGGTTGTATAAATACACAGTTGTAGTTGTTAATAATTTTTTTTAATCCGTAATGTGTGTGTTGGAATCTGTTAAATTCAGAACAATAAGCAACCCCATGGTTCAATGATATGAGGATGATGTACTCTTGTACAGGCCCAGGCCGATCATTCCTAAAAGAGTATAGTTAGTTGAACCCCAACCATCAAAGTACACCGGTAACCACTGTCTAGTATTGAAATCCGTAAAGTAACTACCTTTACTTGGATCTGAACTAGGAACTAGGAAAATCAGCTGTTAAACAGCTGACTCGTGGCGACGACTTTACCTCTAGACCAACCTGTTAAGCCGTTACTAAATAAAGATAAACAATTCATTTTAGCATAGGCATTGAGAACATCTCACATGTTATGTTTTCAGAGCACTGGCAATAATTAACTAGCTTCGTAGGAACCATGACCGACGCGCTAGCAAGTCCTTCTGTTAATAGCGTCGTGTAAACGAACAACTAGCTACTAGTTGAGTTAAAGCGCCAGTGACATTGAACATGTTTGATTTTACTAGCGCTAGTAGGGGAGAAAAGGTCATATAATTGACTAGCGCTAGTAAACTAGCTCGGTGTGAACGTTTGGAAATGTTGCTAGTTGCTAGTAAGCTGTGCTTTGTACAGCAATAGACAACGCAACTCAAATATGTTTTCAGAGCACTGGCAAATTAACTAGCTTCGTCGGAACCGTCATCGACGCGCTAGTAGATTCTGCTAGTACTAGCGTCGTGGGAACGAATAAAGTAAGCTGCTAGTTTAGTTTAAGCGCTAGTGACTTTCAACATGTTTGATTTTACTAGTAAGGGAGAAAAGGAGAACACGTGATTCACGTGATTGACTTGCGCAAGTAAACTATCTCGGTGTGAACGTTTTGAAACGTTACTAGTTACTAATAACCTGCTAGTACTTGTAGCTAGTAAACTAGCATCGTGAGAATATGCCTTAAGATTTAGTACTTTTATCAGGTTTACTTCACATTTGATATATTGTATCCGTCACATGTTAAAAATATTTTATTAAAATGTTGTCGCGCTCTAAAAATTTTAAAGCAGGATATAAAGAAGTAACGAACCAGTTTCCTCAGTTTTCCTGTATATAATGTAAGTAATATATCTTAAGAAGGGAATATAAAATAGCAAATCATTTCTCGTGCTCTAGTCTGAAGCTGTAGTTGTTGTTATCTCGGTCGTAGTGGGGAAATTGTGCACGAAATCAGCTTTTGGTCATGTCGTGTCACGTAACCGGCTGGCTCAGTGATCCGGCTTTGCTTGGCCAGTGATCCGGAACTCTCTCTTACGTTTACTTGTTACATTACCTCAACGGAGGTGATCTCTTTTTGCTCGGTTCACCTCACACGATCGACCGAGTGTAGTTGAAATAAATGGCGGTGAGCTAATGGTCAAGGTTTTCTGAAGTTTTTATTCTTCCTTTACCCCTTTTTCTTCCTCATTCTGTTATTATTCCTTCTCCTCTTTCTTGTTCTTGTATTTTTCTTTATTTTACCGCCAAATAATCTATCTGACACGTCATCTCTATTTACTGCTCTCCGCCTAACCACACAGTTGGTCACGTTGTCCGCCGTCAATCTAGTAAATTGATTATTGTGTTTTCATTATTATACGCCAAATTATATAACAATATAATTATATATTATTACTGTGTTAATTTTATTTTACAATTCAGTTTCGGATCAAGTAGATTATGGAGTATAGGAGAATTATACCGAAACAGTTTTAATCATATCAATAAAACAATTGCGTTATGAACTTGCGTGTTTTTAGGATAATACGGTTTTATTGTCCTTAAGAATTCTTACTTTTAACTCACAAACCTTCTTACTTTCTCTCGTTCTATTTGAATATATATAGAGAAAGAAAGTATTGTTTTCATGTCGATCATGTAGATTTTGAAATCGAATTTTTACCTGAATCACACGGTTTCAAGCCCCATGAAACCACACATTGAACTGTGTGTTTGTGTGTATGCGCGCGCACGAAAAAAATACTTTCTTTTGCTCTATATGCTGTTGTTTAAATCATCAGCTGAAAGGCTGTTTTGAACTTCTAGAAGCTTTACTAAGGAAAACAAAAGTGAGGTGGTTTGGCATTGCCTTCTTCATTGAGTGGAAAGTATGCTTATCAGCATGTTAGGGTCTCTGAACAGCATCTACTTTCCACCCTGAAAATGACACCTTCACTTCATTCACTACAGGGTCTGGTTGTATAATGATGAAATTCATTACTCTCAGAAGAGATAACTCTGATTAGTGTCTTTTACACCTCTATCTCTTATGTTCTTAAATGCTTTACTCGTATAATTGGTTGACCTTGTGATAAGAAACATAACTATTTTTTAAGCTCTGAAACTAGCAGATCGAGTGCAAATAATTTAACACATCACCTGCTTGTTTCAGGCTCTATATGATTATAATTATAGAGAGGGAAAGTATTGTTTTCATGTCGATTTTTCATCGGAAATACACGTTTTCAAGCACCGTGAAAGAAAAAAAAACATGTTTTTAGCAATTGGTCTGTGTGTGTGTGTGCGTGCGCGTGTGTAAAAAAATCTCAAGAACGGAACGAACTTGAAACTTAAAAAACGTACTACCACAGGACCTGACACGAACATTTTCTTCAAAATCGGTCAACCGGAAGTAGATTATGAACCATTAAGTAAATTATGAACTAATTTAATAATTACGGTTCGAGTAGCCTACTGTCAATGGGCTGCGATCTCATCAATCTCTTAAAATTTGTCAATATTTGTATCCTTTTTTTCAAATTTGCTTGTTGTTAATTTTGTACAGTTGCAAATAAAAATATCTTGTATAGTCAAAAAAAAACAGGTTGATTTTCAGTTTCCATCATTCACTCATGATTAAAATAAGGTTATGCTTTTCAAGGTTAGTTTTTTGTTTATTTCTAATGTTTTATTACAAATATTAGGTTATATTGTTCATTATTTGCAATTGGAAAGAGAAAGTTGTGTGAGTATTTCACATCAGATTTTTATACCTTAAAAAATTGTATACTGTAAAAAATTACTTGTAATGAAACAACCTCAAATCACAAATATTTTCTGTAATTATATATTCTTTTCTAAATAATTTATAAGCTGATTATAAGTATTGCCTAGTTATTTGAGTCAAAATACAGTATTTACAATAATTTGATGTAGTTTTCATAAATTTTAGCATGTTTAAAAGTTTATGACAGTTTAGAAACTAAAAAATACGTATGTAAATACTGTATTATAGAAAACACAAAAATACCCATTGATTATTTAAATTTTACAACTTTTCTTTTAGATAACTATAAATGACTGTATACTATAGGTAATTAGTAATTTAAAAAAATTAAAACTTAAGTTTTCCTTGAGTATTTTCCTTTTACTTTATCAATAGATACTGATATATTGGACAATTACTACAAGTAAGATTATTTATCTTCGTACATTTTAGGTCAATTTTCTATGTTTAAAGTAATACGGTAATCCCGTGGTAGTAATTTAATGGGAGTATCATATTTCGGTTTAAGTACTCTAGCTACAACTGGGAAAATTATTGCAGGGACAAATACGTATAACTTGACTCATAACTCATTATTACTTACGCTTGCCTATATGAATATATAGGAAGGAAAGTATTGTTTTCATGTCGATTTTTCGAAATCGAGTTTTCACCGTATCTACACGTTTTCAGACCCCCTGAACCCAAAAAACATGTTTTTAGCGATTGGTCTGTGTGTGTGTGTGTGAACAGAATATCTCAAGAACGGAACATCGTACGTACTTGAAACTTGAAACTTAAGTGACATACCACTACCGGACCCGACACGAACATTTTCATCAAAATCGGTCAACCGGAAGTAGTAGTTTATTCGTGTAATTTTTCACTTTTTTGCGATTTTCTTAAAAACTGGTCCTACGATTTTTTTTAAATCACCTGGTTTATTTAATTTTTAATTCTGTACAAGATAGGGTAGGCGCCATGTTTGCTGAAATTTTTGGTGAGGCTGTTTTCACGTAAAGAAATAGTTTTTTTAAGATTACGGCTTTAATATAAATTTTAGCGCAAACATTTATATAATAAAAGTTGTAAAGAATTTAAAAACCTACAACTTTTATTTCAAACATTTTTTTGTATAACGCTTAGTTTAGCAGTAATTAGCGATTTTCTGTTTTTTTTCTCACGAAAACGTGTGAAAAATCGATTTTTTTAAGATTTCGGCCTTAGGTAGGCCTATGCATTTTGCGACAAAAGTGTATATAATTAATTTTATAGGAAATAAAAAGATCTACAACTTTTATAAAAAGCATTTTTCTCTACAGAGCCTAGTTTAGTGTGAAAGAGTCATTTTCCGTATTTTTAAGCCGAACTGAGTTCAATTTTCATTTTGCGTCTTTTAGTCATGATTAAAATAAGGTTATATTTTTAGAGGTTATTTTTTGTTTATTTCTAATGTTTTATTACTAATGTTATGTTATATTTTTAATTATTTGCATTGGCAAGAGAAAGTTGTGTGAGTGTTTCACACCAGATTTTGATGTATTTAAAACGCAAAATCGCTTCCAATATATTTTAAATGGGAATTCTATTAACTCCTAAAACAGAGTTCTACCGAACGGATTTATATAATTGTTATAAATACTTAGGTCACGAGATTGCCTTTTGCGTATGGATTAGCTGTGAGGAAGGCAAGTGAAAGTTTGACAGTGCTGCCAACCTCAACAGTGAGACACTACTCGTATATTTCACTACCGTGTAGTTTCTACATACATTTTGTAAGCAGTGGTTTCTTCGGTGAAAATATTTTCTTCTTAAACCTTATAAGAAATAAATGTGACCTGTAATATTACCTACAGCTTAATTACGTGACTAGAAATGTTTAATTCACTGTAGTTACCAACTGCCTTATTCCATTGGAATAAAATTTTCTTCGAATGAATCGCCTTATTTACTATCCCTGTCTCCGGCGTCTTCACTATCAGTCTTACTTCTATCTACCTAACCGTTTTCTGTTTTTACCAGGTGTCAACGGAGATGTTGAAAAATAGCTTCTTCACGTCTTTAATTTCCTTCTTTATTTATCGATTTGTGGAAAGAGATAAATCACAGTAGTTAGCCACTCGCTCATGGCTTTTGTTAAAAGGCAGGGAAAGACATTTTTGTTTACCTTCATCTTTACAGCATTTTATTACACTACATTTATTATATTTCGTTCAGCATTGTGAGTAGTTTGCCTATTTAAAATGCTGTGAAGTTGAAGCTAAACAAAAATGTCTTTCCCTGCCTCTTAAGAAAAGCCATGAGCGAGTGGCTAACTACTCTTACTATGATGTTTCTCTTCCTACAATTCGAAACTTAAAGAAGGAAATTATAAAAAGTGAAGAAGATATTCTTCAACAGTTCTGTTGACACCTGGTAAAAAAAAGGAAACTGTTATGTAGATACTAGTGAGACTGATAGTGAAGACGTCAGTGACAACGATAGTAAAGAAGGCGATTCATTTGTAGAAAATTTTGTTCCAGTGGAATAAGGTAGCTGGTAATTTCAGTAAATCAAACATTAGTAATGTAATTAAGCTATAGGTGATATTACAGGTCACATTTATTTCTTATAAGGTTTATGAAGAAAACATTTTCTCGGAATAAACCACAGCTTACAAAATGTACGTAGAAACTGCACAGTAGTGAAAATACGAGTCTCACTATTGAGGTTGTCAGCACTGTCATATTTTCACTTCCCTTCTTTACAGCCCATCCATACGTAAAAGGCAATCTCGTGACTTCAGTATCTATAGAGACCTCAAAATGTCGTCACGAGTTTATTTATTTCGTCTCCGTGTGTTTTCAATTGTGTTATGCATTGCTCTTGCCTTCACTTAGACTTACTCAATCTTTTCTTCATACGCTCAGATCTTGTAGCTCTCTCTTTTTCCCCGTGTTTGATTTGATTTCCTTTGTTATTTCAATCTTTAGTTTGAAATTAGTTTTTTCTAAATTGGCTTCGATCTAAGCGGTATTTTAATCCCTAATCTGTTGCTCTCTTCCTTCTGTCTCTTTAGGATCCCTGTCATGTTTTAAATTCTATCTATTTGGTTAAACATGTTTTAGTTCAGTCTGTCATCGGCCATTCTCTGATTATGGTTTCTTCAATAGTTTTTATATTTTGGTAAAAATCTGGGTTCGATTTCTTTTTAAATATGGTTTTAACCATTTAATATGGTTTTGTCTGTCAAATTTCCGCGGATGTTGCTTGGGATTTGTTTGTGGGATCTAATGTTTCCTTAGGTTTTGTCAATATTTTAATTTTTAGTTCTCCTATTTGTTCAGTCTTGTAATGGAGAAACTCAATTGTTCATTTCAATTCAATAAAACCAGCTTTTATAAATAAAACTTAAACGCATTACCTATTTGTCGACCTGCTAATGAACGGAATATTTTGATATCATTTCTACAATAATTTTACTACTGTACTTTGATTTGACAAATATTATTTTCTATTTTTGTTTTTCTGACGTCTAATAATTTGTCATAATGATTAATTAACGTTTAAAAATGAAAGTTATCTGTTAACTTAGTGTATACGTAAACACCTTTAGTTAACTTGTATTTAATACGTCACAGGTAAAATACGTTAGATTCATTAACTCACGTAAGCCTGTTTTTTTATGTTTACTATTATATTTCTTGTACATACTTGTTTTTTTATAAACAACTAATCGTTGATTAAGTTGCAACTTAATGTATTTCAGGACTTAATATAAAAGTATAACCAAAACAAGTAACAAATAAAGTAGGCGAAAAATGGGTTTTATTTACATTGGCAAGAGAAAGTCGTGTGAATGTTCACTTCAGGTTTTTGTTTTTTTAAACTAGTCTATGTAAACTGTGTTTCCCACGTAGCTTTTGAACAGTTAAATCCGTTTTTCTAATATATTTGGTTGTTTCTCAGATTCTCGTACAAACAAACAAACTTTACTTATTTCTAATATTAGTTGTATTGTATAGCTCATCAGCTGAAAGGCTGGTTTGAACCTCTAGAGGCTTTACTAAGTAAAACGAGGAATGATGTGGTTTAACATGCCTTCCTCACTGAGTGGAAAAGTATACTTATCAGTATGCCAGGCCCTCTGAAAAATATCTAGTTTCCACCCTGCAGATGACACTTTCTCGTAATTCACCAAAGGATCTGGCTGTATTATGAAATTCATTACTGTCAGAGGAGATAACTTTGACTATACTACCTCTATGAATAAAGACTACAGATGAGATTTAGCCAATAATAGCCAGGGTCGGGTGTGAGGTTGCCCCTTCGCTAAGTCACACTCTGTTCTACCGAACTCCTGCTGACTTTTCATTAGGCTGTCCTCCACAGCGGGACCATAACGTGACAACGCAGGATACGATTAACGAAAGTCAATTGGCTCTGTGCTGTGATCTAGGTCACTATGCTCCGCCTTCATCTGCAGTCTCTAGTTCGTTAAGCTATAGTCTTCCACCTCTACCTCTTCTGTTCTTAAATGCTTCAGTCATATAATTGGCTGACCATGTGATTAGAAACAACTATTGTAATAACGGGTGATTCAAAAAGAGCGCCGGTTTTTAAACGGCTGGTAAATTTTTGTTTATCGGTTGTCAACATTGTTAGACCTCATTTCTATTTTGGAGAACATTCCGATTGACGATTCAGTTGTAGTTTCTCTTTTTCGCAGTGTAGTACTCTCGCAGTCTGTGTCTGACCATGGAGAAGTTTACTATTGCACAGCGAGTGTTAATCGTCAAAACATTTTACCAGAGTGGAGAGAGTTATGCGGCTACTGTCAGGCGACTTCGCGGTACTCTAGGACGTAATGAAGCACCGAATGAATCAACAGTTCGCAGGCTCATGAAAAAGTTTTTTGAGACGGGTTCAACAGTCGACCTTAAAAGTTCTGGACGTCGTCGTTCTGGCCGAACTGAGCAGAACGTTGCGTTGGTTCGTGACAGTGTGGCTGCTAGCCCAGCAAAATCAATTCGTCGCCGTTCTCAACAATTGGGTTTACGATGTTCTTCTGTACGGAGAATTCTTCGGTACGGTCTCCAATATCACCCGTATAAAATTTAGTTGCTGCACGAGAAACAATGTTGTTGCTCCGTGAACGGTTCCAGGATCGCATCATTTCTCGTAATTCCGACCATCAATGGCCACCAAGGTCGTGTGACTTGACGCCTAGTGATTTTTATCTTTGGGGTCATCTGAAGTCATTGGTGTATGCCAATAAACCCCGAAACATCAATGATTTGAAGGAGGAAATTCGACGGGTTATCGGGCAAATGGAAGTCGAAACTTGTCGTGCAGTAATATCCAATTTCATGGACAGAGTTGATGCGTGCCAGCGCAGTAGAGGAGGACATATGCATGACATCATTTTTCATACATGAAATCGGAAGGTAAGATGAACTTGTTGATGTATTTATTTTCAGTTTTTCAATAAAATAAATCTCTTAATTTGATATATCAAAACCGGCGCTCTTTTTGAATCACCGTATATAATAATATTATTATATTTTTATATATTATATATATTATTACATTATGTATAAAAAATTATTATTATAAATAATAATATAGTATAGACTAGTTAATTAAATTTAACGTCACACATTTAGCCTTCCCTGAAAATCTAGTTTTGGACCAAGATTCCGAATATTTGGACTTTCGATTTAGGAAAAAATGGGATCTACAAATTATTTTTCTTTCTATTGTAATCAGAACAAGTCTTTTCATTAAGTTTCCAGTACTGTTATAAATCAGAAATGTACACCTAATTTTGTAGTTGCAAAGGTATATTTTTGTAGAGCGGACGCCAAATACGCTTGTCGGTGTAGCTGCGCAAACATTTCGGATTCAGTCTGTAGATTTCGTGTCTTAGTACCGAACTGCCTATTAAATCACAGGTGCTAAACGATGTAAATTATCATCTATTAGCGACGTTAAAAACATTCAATTGTATGCAACAGTTAACGCCTACCACATACAACATATTACTACAGACTAATGTTTTCAGGTCAGCTGATATTTACCGTTGCAAGGGCGACGTGATTCTGATCACAGCTAGTACAGCACTGGCCCCCACCACTCGCTGAGGCAACCGAGGGTACCATTACCAAAATAAAACTTCTGCGCACTTCAGAAAACCGGCAAACATTTTTTTTTTAACGTCCGGCTGTTCTGCATTACTGCTAATGCAGACGGTGAAGGATGAAATGATTTTTTTGTAACGTTTGAAAATATGCCGTGCCTGAATGGAATCCGACCCATTTGCAAACTTATTTGGCGTCCGCTCTAACATACATTGTAATTATTAAAATAACCCACCGGGTTGGTCTAGAGGTAAAACATCACCACAAATCAGCTGTTTAACAGCTGATTTTCGGAGACGAAGGTTCCCTGGTTCAAATCCTAGTAAAGGTCATCTTCTTCCTCATTTACGGATTAAGGATATTGCCTGTTCCAGCTTTTATCCATCTTATTCATGGTCTACCCAACGACCGTACTCCTTGTGGACGGTATTGTAAGGCCGGTAGCGGATATCGATCATCTGGCATACGGCTTATGTTGTAACCACCTCTCCTTATATCGTTCAATCCTCTTTCTCACAGTTTCCGTTCTTCCCAAATCATCCCGGATTGTCTCACTCTTCATGCGATACCTAAATGTCGGTGGTCTCACCGATCTCAAAAACCCCTTCAGCTGCTTCCAACTTTCTTACAAGAAAAGAAGCAATTGCATTACATCATATAACCTCACCTGCTTTCTTTCCGGGCACTTGCTTTAAATGTTCTATTTATATAACCGTAAACACGTTGAAACCTTGAATGTTTCGTACCATCACATCAAATTCCCCTTCATATGTCACTTAGTGAAGATAGTTACTTTTATATGGATTTGAATACTAGACAGTTGTTATCGGTGTACTTTGATGGTTTGAGTTTAATTAACCGTACTCTTTTAGGAATGGTCGCCCTGGGTCGGTACAAGAGTACTCCTCATTTACACGTCATCATCCTCATCTCATTGGATCATGGGGTTGTTTATATTGTTCCGAGTTGAACAGATTGGAACGTACACACATTAGGAATAAAAAAAATTATAACACAAAGAAATTAAATTTTATTTATTTTAATGAGATTTTAGTTCTTATACACTAAATTGGTGTCAGAAAATTTTGAAAAAATTCAAATAGTACTAAAATATAAATACTTGCTTTATATTCTTAATAATTATCATTTTTAAATATAATTATACTTTCTAATCTTATTTTTAGAAGTTAAGACTACAATTGAACAAATCTTAGCCATATTATTTTACTAAAATGATTCACGGTGTTAATAATAAATGAATCTATTGTTGTACATCTATCTAGAACGCAGATATTTTTTTTTCATTAATTTATTTAATTTAATTTATTGTGATTATTGATTCACGTTTATTGTATTCGTAGGTTAATGACCCTTTTTATACGGATTAACGTATTTCCCTTCACACATAATGTTCTGCTTATTTCAACCTAATATAAATTGGTTGTTCAATAACCCTTGTTTAAATTATAAAGCCAAAATGTCAACAGGAAGATTGTCGTTTTAAAATAAATTTAAATCGTAAAATACCGTCATATACTTTATTCATATCGATTTTCTTTAAGTATTTTTATTGGGGAAAAACACGTTTAAAGAAGATCTTAAATATGGTTTTGATCATCTGATATTGTAGGTGATTATAAACTTCACGAAATCTCTCGGAATCTGACCATAGATTTAAAAGTAGGAAAAACCTGATTGTAAATTAATTCTAAAAATGCTTCGTTATCGAGTTACACTAGTCAGAGTTATCTTCTCTGAAAGTAATGAATTTCACTATACAGCCAGACCCTGTGGTGAATGAAGTGAAGGTGTCATTTGCAGAGTGGAAAATATGTGCTTTTCAGAGGGCCCGGCATGCTGTTAAGCGTACTTTTCCACTCAGTGAGGAAGGCAATGGTAAACCACCTCACTCCTCGTTTTACTTAGTAAAACCTCTACAGGTTCAAACCAGCCTTTCGGCTGTTGACCTAAACAACAAACAACCATCGAGTTACAGCTCCCGAAATGTTTCTTTTCAGGATTTCAGCTTTCCCGGTGAAATAAAGCCATTCTAAAATTACTAGGGTACTGAAAAATTGAATGAAATTCACCCCTAAATTGTATTTTCTGTAGTTTTTGAAAGAAGGGTAGGCAACACAAAAATTGGGAGTAAAAAATTTAAAAAAAGTTTAAAATAAGTGTTTATTATTTATCATACCCAGATCCCGAAAGAACCTAGGCTTAGGTGTTACAATATTTTACATTTAGCACGGGAAATAAAAAAATAAGGAAGGAATTTTCAAATTTTAATAACAGGCAGGTGGAGTGTTAAGTTATTATTTGCACTCGATCTAGAAGTTCCAAGGATACAGAAAATAGCTGTGTTTTTTTATCACACGGTCAGCCTATTATATGACTGAAGCATTTAAAAACAGAAGAAGGAGGTGTAAAAGACACTAGTCAAGAATTATCTCCTCTGAGAGTAATGAATTTAATTATACACCCAGATCCGGTTGTGAAAGAAGTGAAGGTGTCATTTGTAGAGGCCTGGCATGCTGATAAGCATGCTGATAAGCTTTTTCATTCAGTGAGGAAGGCAATTTAATCATTTCAGAAAGCCCATAAGTCAAACAAACTAATTTTTGGAAAAATTTAAAAACTTGTAATTTTTACTTTCTCTTGCCTATATGAATATATAGGAAGGAAAGTATTGTTTTCATGTCGATTTTTCGAATTCGAGTTTTCACCGGATCTATACGTTTTCAGACCCCCTGAACCCAAAAAACATGTTTTTAGCGATTGGTCTGTGTGTGTGTGTGTGTGTGTGTGTGTGTGTGCGTGCGTGCGTGCGCGCGCGCGTGTGTGCGTGGGTGTGTGTGTGCGTGCGTGCGTGTGTGTGTGTGTGTGTGTGTGTGTGTGTGTGTGTGTGTGTGTGTGTGTGTGTGTGTGTGTGTGTGTGTGTGAACAGAATATCTCAAGAACGGAACATCGTGCGAACTTGAAACTTAAAACTTAAGTTACATACCACTACCGGACGCGACACGAACATTTTCATCAAAATCGGTCAACCGGAAGTAGTAGTTTATTCGTATAATTTTTCAGTTTTTTGCGATTTTCTCAAAAACTGGTCCTACGATTTTTTTTAAAATCGCTTATTTTACTCAATATTTTATTCTCTACAAGATAGGGTAGGCGCCATGTTTGCTGAAATTCTCGGTGAGGCTGTTTTCACGTAAAAACGTTGTTTTTTTAAGATTACGGCTTTAATATAAATTTTAGCGCAAAAACTTATATAATAAAAGTTGTAGAGAATTTCAAAACCTACAACTTTTATTTCAAACATTTTTTTGTATAACGCTTAGGTTAGCGGTAATTTGCGATTTTCTGTTTTTTTTCTCACGAAAACGTGAGAAAAATCGATTTTTTTAACATTTCGGTCTTAGTATGCATTTTACGACAAAAGTGTATATAATTAAATTTATAGAAAATTAAAAGATCTACAACTTTTGTTTAGAGCATTTTTCTCTACAGAGCTTAGTTTAGCGTGAAAGCGTGATTTTCCGTATTTTTAAGCCAAACTGAGTTCGATTGTCATTTTGCGTCATTCACTCATGATTAAAATAAGGTTATGTTTTTGAGGTTAGTTTTTGTTCATTTCTAATGTTTTAATACTAATGTTAGGTTTATTGTTAATTATTTGCATTGGCAAGAGAAAGTTGTGTGAGTGTTTCACACCAGATTTTTAACTTTGTAATGTTTCAATTAGAAAAATAAAAAATAAAATTGATCAGAGGCCTGTCCCCTTTAATATAAAATATACCTTTGTCGTTTTTAAGACATGCCACTTGTTTAAAAAAATTGAAAATTTATACTGAGGTGTTTCTAAAATAAATTGGAGTAAAATGTTAACTTACGTTGTTTTCTGTAAAATACGTTGTTAGACCAGAAGAAAATTGTGTCGTACTCAATTGTGTCGTATTCATTTTTTTTTATTTATTTTTTATTATTTATTTATTTAACGTCGCATCAACTGCAACGGTCATTAGCGACAACGTTGGGGTGTACCTTTATGCAATGTAGGATGAAATGATTTTTTGTAACGTATTAAAATATCCCGTGCCTTAGTGGGATTCGAACCCAGGATCGCATGATGAGAGGCGAGCACGTTACCAACTACGCCAAAGCGGCGTGCATTTATTTTTTTATTTATTATTTATTTCAGTAGTTTACATTAAGTTATGACTTAAAAAATAGCTTTCTGTAATAATAAAAATTTAAATTGCCGGCCGCTTTGGTGTAGTTGGTAACGCGCTCGCCTTTCATAATGCGGTCTTGGGTTCGAATCCCACTCAGGCACGGCATATTTTCATACGTTGCAAAAAAAATCATTTCATCCTTCACAGTTACAACCCAACGTCGTCGCTAATGACCACTGTGGTTGATGCGACGTTAAATAAACAAAGAAAAAATATTGAAATTCTTAACTTTAAGAAAGAAAAATATTGATTTTCAAGGCTATTCACGTTATTTATCGTTGTCATAACAGTTGTTATACACCTTGAAATCTTTTTTGCATAGAATCTTTGTATGGCCTCTTCTACTAGAAAGTAGAGCTTAAGCTTCAAAAGAACACTTTATATTCTTAAGGAAGCATTTTCTTAGTGTTATGTGTTAATTAAGGAAAGCCAGACTTGTGTGATTTTTGTAGCGATGGTCTGTTTACAGTCAGTTAATATACTTTTCACGGTTGATGAGCTCTGTTGTTCCACACGTTTAGACCAATCAGAACGTTTGCCAGCGTTGTCAGATTGTACTTGACAAACTTTACGCGCGCATGCGTATAAGAGCCGCAATAGTTCACTCTCGTCTAGCCTCTCGTACTGAATACATCGATTATAGAGCACGTTTACATGCAGTACTTTATATTATAATCAGCTGATTGTATGTTTATAGGTTATAATTGTTATTGAAAGACCAAAAAATGGCCGACGAAATATTTAACAGAGCTAAAAGAGCAAGTTATGGCAACGTTGCTGGCAAGTCATTGGCTAGCTATAAAGTGGGCAGGGGGCAACGCACACGTTCAGAGCTCATCAGCCTTGAAAAATACAGGGTGATTTTTTTAGTCCTGTTACCCAATTGTTAATGTCTGGTAATATTTTTCTAAAAAAAATAAATTTTGTTTTGTGACACTAAGTTGGTAGCCCTACTCAACCAGTATGGATATGGCAGTGTGAGTTGATTCTTCTTGAGCTGTGTAAAATTTTGTGCCATTTCCGGTCGTGCTACGAACAGGATGTCTTTTATCCTAAAACAATCTCTTGTTTAAATCTGGAGGCAGAAGCTCTAGAACTAATCGTATGTGATACGGATACAATTTCAATTTTTTAGCAGCTTTCTGAACACTCGAACATGACAAATCAACATGCGAGGAAAGTTTTTGTAAACTTTTCCATGGAGAATTGAGCAATCTTGTTTTCACATTTTCTTAACGTCATCTGTCAAGAGAGTTGGTCGACCACTACGTTTTCTGCTGCAAACAATACCTGCCTCTAAAAATCAGTTAGTTAGCCTAGAAATTGACTAGAATAGAGTGGAGGAACATCAAAAAATTTAATTTGAAATGATTCTTTTACACTCGCATACGATTTTGTAGCAAAATATTGTTCAAGAATGAAAACCCGTTGTTCTAGGGTAAAAGACATTTTGTTCGTAACACAACTGGAAACAGCACAAAATTTTACGCAACTCAAGGAGAATCAACTCAAAATGTCGTATCTATACCGGTTGAGTAGGGCTACCAACTTTGTGTCACAAAACAAAATATCCCTTTCTTAGAAAAAAATTACCAGACATTAACAATTGGGTAACAGGACTAAAAAATCACCCTGTAGTATAGTCTTAAAATGCAGTAAAGAAAAATTGTAAGATTTTGACTTATAGGCTTTCTCAAATGACTGATTCAATTGTAAACTACCTCACTCCTCGTTTTATTTAGTAAAACCTCTAAAGGTTCAAACCAGCCTTTCTCAGCTGTTGACTTAAACAACAAAATTCAATTTTTAATGATTTAATTTATCCACGCCAACTTTTACTCTGCTAAAATTGTACATATTGTTTAGAAGTGAAAGAGGAAAGGTCTATGAACTTATGATGGAACAAATTACGATGACATTGATGTGATAGGCTTTAATACTGATGATTATAAGGACGTTGATGATGATGATTGGTCATTGTAGGCGAAAAGGGAGGTTGAAGACTCGTTGTTCCCCCCACGTTTTAACTAAAGAGAGGGAACTTTTTTTTAGTACTGTACAGTAGATTATTATTGGATGTAGGTTGATAATAAATTGCGGCTTGGCTGTATTAAAAGATAGTTATTTTTTATTTGGTGACGTCACAACAGCTGATATTGTTAAAGAATGACAAGTGGTAGGGCCTTTAGTAGTGAGTGGTACGGGGGAATTCATTCCTGTCACTTATTATTCTTTATTATAGATAGATAGATGGGAACTATAATAAAAAAGAAAATAAATAAAAAAAGTCGTTTGACAGAACTCCCGGGTGAATTAATATGACCTTGAGATAGTTACAGATGATATTATTACGTTGTCTCCGTGTGCGTGCGTGCGCGCTACATGAAAATGTGGTTTATATAATATTACATACTAAAGTATTGTACTATTGCTGCGAATTAATGTTATGTTCTAAAAGTATGTTGTATATAGTTTACGTTAATGTCCTTGAATTATGTAAACTTTTTGTTTAATTTACTAGTAGACTATTAATAACAATCTAGTGTGAAACACTCACACGAATTTGTCTTGCCAATGCAAACATAACCTTATTTTTATCATGAGTGAATGATGGAAAATGAAATCGACCTCATTTTTGCTTAAAAATATGGAAAATCACTCTTTCACGATAAACTAGGCTCTGGAAAGAAAGATTCTCTAATTAAAAATTGTAGATCTTTTAATTTCCTATAAATTTAATTATATGCATATACTTCTACCGTGAAATGCATATTAAGGCTGAAATCTTTAAAAATCCAGTTTTTTATAGATTTTCATGAAAAAAAATAGTAAATCACTAATTACCACTAAACTAAGCGTTATCCAAAAATGTTTGATGTAAAAGTTGTAGGTTTTTGAATTTTATACAACTTTTATTATACACATTTTTGCGCGAAAATGCATATTAAAGCCGCAACTTTAAAACACAATTTTTTTACGCCTTTCCAAGAATTTCAGCAGACATAGCGCCTACGCTATCTTGTACTGAAGGGTTAATGACTATGAATATTCATTTGCATATTTAGGAATTTGTTTTTAAAACACTATGCTCAGAGTGTAGCATTATGCGGGAGTGAAACGTGGGTAATAGGGGCTGTAGTAAGGAAGAGGATAGAAACTTTTGAAGTGTGGTGTTGTAGGAAAATGTTAAAGATTAGGTGAGTGGACAAAATAAGTAATTTAGAGGTTCTTAGATGAGTGAATGCAAGAAGTATATGGAAACATCTTACCAAAAGAAGGTATGGGCTGGAGGGGTATATCTTAAAACATCCAGATATTGTCCTATCAGTAATGGAGGGTAATATTGTGGGAGTGAATTGTAGGGGGAGGAAAAGGTTAGAATATTAAAAGCAAATTACAAAAGTTGTAGGGTGTTACTGGTATGTAGATATGAAACGACTTGTCCAAGATAGAACAGCTTTGAGAACTCCATCAAACCAGTCGAGAGATTGATGATAACAAAAAAATTATTATTATTATATTATATTTTATAAAGTTACATTGGGAGTTCAATGCAACAAAAGATTTCCGTACTCAACTTCGTTTCGGGTCGTATGAATGTATAGGAAGGAAGGTATTGTTTTCATGTCGATTTTTCCAAATCGAGTTTTCACCGGATCTACACGTTTTCAGACTCCGTGAACCCAAAAAACATATTTGTAGCAGTGTGCGTGCGTGCGTACGCGCTCGCGTGTGTGTCTGTGTGTGAACAAAATATCTTAAGAACGGAACATCGTAAGAACTTGAAACTTAATACTTAAGTTAGGTACTATTTTATGTTTTGTATGTAGGCCTATTTTATGTTCCGAAATAATGACTAAGTGAAAAATGCGCTTAAAAACGGGTACATATTTTGTTTCTAAATCGCTAGAAAAAGCCTAATACATTCCAGTGTTTCGTAATTTATACGAATAGAATAACTAAAGAGAAGCTTTAAGACGAGCCGTACCAGAAATTTTTATGTTTCTTTATGAATTCTCATTACGTACTACAGTCGGAGATATCTCCTTTGAGAGTACTAATGCGTTTCATCATACAACCAACCCTGTTGTGAATGAAGTGAAGGTGTCATTTGCAGGGTGGAAAGTAAAATTTTTTCGGAGAGCCTGGCATATTGATAAGCATACTTTTCACTTAGTGAGGAAGGCTGAATAGTAAACCACCTCACTCCTCGATTTACTTAGCAAAGCCTAAAGAGTTGGAAACTAGCCTTTCGCCGGCCGCGTTGGCGATGTTGGTAACGTGCTCGCCTCTCATCACGCGGTCTTGGGTTCGAATCCCACTCGGGCATGGCATTTTTTCATACGTTACAAAAATTCATTTCATCCTCCACCGTCTGCATTAGCAGCAATTTGCAAAACAGTCGGACGTTAAACAAAAAAAAAAAATAAAAAATAAAAAATAGCCTTTCATCTGATGACGTAAACTACAACGTTATTATTATTAGATTGAATTCTTTAAAAATTCTGAACGAACGTTATGTTAAAATCTAGAGCCGTACTCTTTTTTATATGGATTAGTGTAATCCAACTGACGTACCGCCAACTAGGTTTTAGCGGATCGTTAAAAACTTAATAGAGTTCACAAATATTTTTTTAAAGCACATCAAATGCTTGGTTATTCGTGACTACGGTGCGTTATGTAATGAAATGGTACAGTACGATTTCAGTTGTAAAGAAAAATTTGTGGATTGTAAAGTGTGAGTTCATTTTCCGGTCTAATTTTATTTCAGCCTTGCAATATGCATTAGTTACACGAGTCATTCACAAAGCTTGCCGCCGCCTCTACCCACAACACTATGAATTCTCATTCCGCTGTGACTGTACTAGCACGATATAGGCAAGGCAACTGGATCTCATGATGTTGATAATGATGAGGCATACGTAGTGAGGTGATGGTGTTTTGGTGGGGATGTAGAGGGGTTTGCGCGGATCATGACGTGTCGGTGAGCTACACTGCGCAGCCGCTGGGTTACCGCAGCGTGTGGCCGTCAGTGTGCGTCTAGACGGCGTGTTGTGAGTTTGCTAGTTGTGTTAGGAAGTCGTATTTTTAAAAAAGATATTTCTTTTTTGTATTTACTGTCGCCTAATCGGCTTGGAATGATTTTCGTATTTATGTGGTAGTGCAGTGTGAATGGTGAAAATGTCTGTTATGCAAATGGGGAAACGTCAGCATTGTTATTTGTGCGATCTCCCACGTATGCCGTGGGCGATGTTGCATGATTTTTCCGAGGCTGTGTGCCGGGGATGTGTTAACTATGAAGGTGCAGATAGGATCGAATTGGTTTTGGAAACGGCCAGACAGATGAAAAGAGCTCATGGGTTTCAGGAAAGTCGGTCCGGATCCGTTTCTAGTGGAAGTTCTTCCGGCGGTCACAAAAGTTCGTCCATGCACAGAAGTGGTTCGACCTCGGGGGCGGATCAAAACGGGGTCGAAGTTGTAGGGTTACCACCTGCTGCCCACCGACAGGGTAATCAACAGCCTCCACCGCCTCCTCCGGGTGCCCAGTTACATGCCAGTTACGCTACTCTTCATCATTCTAGATCGGGTCTTTTAGCAGAATATGCTGCTCCACCGCCTCCTAG
Organism: Catonia carolina; assembly: GCA_035578175.1. Lineage (NCBI taxonomy): Eukaryota > Metazoa > Arthropoda > Insecta > Hemiptera > Achilidae > Catonia > Catonia carolina. Next base: position 41,175,045 of record JAQMRL010000006.1, on the reverse strand, counting down.
AGGATCGTCTTCTCGTACTTCCGAAGATCATGAAGCGTTAGTATCACGCGCTACAGTTAGGTTACCGACTGCCGCCCATTTAGCTGCAGCGGCAGCCGCTCATCATATGCCACAAGGACGTCCAAATTCATTGCCTCCGCAATCGATAGGTCTTAAACGAGGTTTATCCGCTTCAGCTGATGATGATGATGGTAATCATCATCCGCATCATCCTCATGCTAATGGCGAGACGCCGAGCAAAAGAATGATGCCTGTAGATGACCAGCAGCATTCTAATAGACCACCGTTAACCAGAGGCGAATCCTTACCGGCAGTTAGTCTTGCTGTACCTTTCGAAAGAACTTTCAAGACAGAACCCAAACATCAGCCTATTAGAGCTCCTTCATTTGATACGGCTACATCTTTTAAACCAAACGGTGAGTGTATTTTATTATTTCATTTCTGTGTTAAGTTATGTGATATTGTTTAATCAAAAACCAGGAGTATTTTTTATTAAAGAGAACATTTTAACACAATAGGGTTACCCGTAATTTATTAACAAACTTGAAAAAAATTTGATGTACTTATTTCCAATTTTATCCGGTTACTGTATTAAATTATTAGGACGTTAACGGTTATTTTGAAGTTCTCCGCGATTGCTTGTTTAATTTTATTTCTTATACTCGTATTTACGATAAAAAAGTAAAATTGACTTTTAGTAACCCTCAGCTATTTGAATTCCGTTTTTTAAATTTGAATTGTATGAAAATAATATAGCGAGTACCGATTTTGTCGCCCAGTAATATTCAAGTTATTGTGTAATATTTTGTTGAAATATTTTTTCTAACGCGTTTCGAAATTTTTAAAGAAATTTAATGAATTATTTTAATTGTTAATTAAATTTGTGAATAAAAATTTAATGGAAACGAACGCGTTATAATTTTTTCTTAATTAAAATACTATATAATTTAAATATTTTTTATCAATTTATATTTCAATAGTATTTTCTGTCATTTTTAAATGAGTAAAATTTGAACTTTAAATTATTTTTTGATGGGCAGCTAAGCGATTCGTTTTTGAAATTTAATAAATGCTAATCTGAAAAGTTTGTCAATTTAAAATTTCTCATTTCTGTTTGTACTGGTTATTTAAAATAAAAAATGTCGTTTATGTAATTTTTTAAAATATATTCTAAATTGTTAAATTTTATATAGTTCTGCGGTAAATTTAACTAAAATATAATTATCAATTTATTAAATTGAGAAATTTTTAGTGTAAAATGCATAATTAAGTCCTAGCTTCGAATTGTGGTTAATTTTATACTAATATAATTTTATTTTGTCCGAATTTTTCTAGTTCCTCGATTGTACCACAAATTAAAACAAAAGTAGTTTTGAATAGTATTGACGAATTTTCATTTTTAATTGACATTTTATTACGGTTAAATATTTCAATATTTAGTTAGACTGAAAATTACGGTTGATTTTTAAAGTTTTTTGTGAAATATTATGAATTAATGCGAGATATTTCATTAATTTAAATAAATATTTTTAAAACGAGCTAAATTTATGTTACTTTTAAACTTTATTTCGTTAACTCATGTTCGGTAATATAATATTTTCAGTTGCAATAAATACATTTAGTATTGTTTTTTTAATTTCTGTATTTAAACCAATTTTGTTCTTTGTTCTAATTATTTATTATAAAATTATGGATTTAAATACTAAAATGAAATAGGAAAAGTATTATGTATTTTTTTATTTGATCTAGATTTTACGGGATTTATATTAAGTTATTGAAAAATGAAAAGTATTCTCTCTCAAAAAAATAAATATATAATACAACGGTTTTAGGATTTTGTTATGTATTGAATAGTTGAATTTCAATATCTAAGGAAAATCGTAAATGTTACAAAAGATTTCTAACTGTTTAAGGATTTACCGTATTTTAAAACATTTTTTCGGATATGTATTTTTAAAGGAATTCCTTTTTTCATATTTCAAATTTCTACGTTTATTGTTATCTTAACAAAAAACGGATTTTGTACAAATATCCTTTGGTGATATTCGTTTGAACTTTTATCTTTTTGTAATTTTTTGTTCGTTTACCCGTAAATCGTTTATCTTGTACCTTGTATCATTTTAGTATTGTACATGTATTTCATTATACATAAACATAAACAGTATTACGTGTTTGTGTGTGTGCATTTACGTCGGCGATCGATAAAACTCATGACGTCATCAAAGTGCGCGCGCACGTTTTACACACCTTCCCTGTTGTAAGTTATGTGGTTCAATATGGCTCTCTGTTTTTACTACATCTTTCGATTTTGATCGTTTAATTTCGACTGGTTTTATTTAATTTACCATTAATTAATTAAATTATATTATATTGTTGGCATTTTTAGTACTTGTTAATAAATTGAAAAAAAAAACAATAATATAATTTAAATAAAAAGGTTGTTGGTTATATAATTATTGAACCATTTACTCAAATGCTAGTTTTCAATTATGCGAATCAATTAGAAAATATTTAAATGTGTATTATCCACGTATTATAATTTTTATTTTAAGTTATCTACAAAAGTGACTTAGTTTTTTTAAGTGAAACAAATTTATCTAGTCAAGCTCGCGTTTCTTAATATATTAGTTTTTGCGTTATTTAATACAAAATGTAGATTATAATTACGCATTGGTTAAACTTACCGTAAAAAGAATACCATAAACCGGGGTTTTACTTTTGCACATAAACGGTATCATTGCCCCATTATTTAACAAAGGATATTTGTATTGGTTTTCACTCCAAAAAGTATTTTGGAAGGATTTTAAAAAGAATTAAACACTCCAAAATATTTAAATAAAAAATTACACTTAATGTACCAGAAATCTGTATTTACATACAGATTTAAGAGTCCATTGATAATTTTAAAATAAAATAATTGTATTATAGTTAAAATTTGAGCAAGTTCTTTTTAATTTGTAACATAATAAGATTTTTTAAATATATTGCGATTTAAGTTTTTGGAAAATTTTCGCATATATGAGGTTACGTTGGCTCTCTTGCGTTGTAAACTAATGATTCAAAATTATATTAAATTAACGGCAAAACTATTCTCAAACGTACGATAACATTAACCAAAATTTCAAGAATTGTAATGTTATATAAACATGCTTATAAAAATGAAATACTTAGGCATGTTGTTGAAACTCTAGACTATTGTAAAAGTATTAAAAAAATATTGTAAAATAACACCACAGTTTTTCATTTCATTTGGAAAAGTTTAAAAATATGTTTTTATAAATGGACCCGTGTAAACCAATGTACGGTACTTGATTTTTAGCAACATTTTGTACTTTTTAAAATTTCTAATTATTTATTATTTCGTGAAAGAAACGAGTTCGGACTTCCAACAATATTGTACTTCACAGAATTCCTAGATTGTTTTCCTCGTACAATTTAAGTAAAATAAATTCATAATTACACTTCTATTTCTTAAAAACTTTGTAGGCTAACAAATTTTGTCTGTTTTAATATAATAACTGTATGTATAAATAAAAATATATGCTACATAAAGCGTAAAATGTAACTTAGTAATAATGTGTTGGTATGAAATCGAGAGAAAATATTTTCATCCGTTCGTTTTAATATAACCTTAAATTATATTACTTTTATTGAAATAATTTTTTAAGATATTAATTGCATCTCCATTTTTTATTGTGTTTTAAATTATTCTATATTCTTTGGACATTTTTTTTATTATTTGATAATTTAATAAGATAAATAATTTATTTTGTCCAAACTATCGACGTGTAGATTTTACAATACACATCGTTATTGTTTTAAAATTACTGATTAATTTATTAACAAAATAAGAAGTGGCAGTGTAGCTTTTAGATTTTCTTTTTCTTTATTTATTTTTTATTTAAAATATCTGATTTTTGTTGGAATCTTTATTTAACTTGTTGTTTGTATGATAAATGTTTCTGTCCATTATTTGTCTGATTTATTACCGACTTTTTTGAGTTGCTGACAAGTGTGTTTAATTACGTTTCATAGTTTGATTATTTATTTAGACTACTAATGCCATGTATCGAACATTTGCTGTGTAATTACGTATTCTGATAGCTCTTTACCCAATCGTATTGGAAATATTCCGAGTTTTACAAATTTGTAATTCTAGTCACGGAATCTTCTAAATAAGTAATTTCTTGCCTGGTGTGGTGTTTATTTTTGATGTAGTTATTGTTTTTTTTAATAAGTTGTATAGTTTATCAATTTATTGAGACAATATTGTTTTAAAAAGGGAACGTATGAAGTGATTTAAGAGAAAATTTTTTGTTATTACACTGCATTCGTTATCGTTAAAGGGATTTTTTTCATAATTTTGTAAACCACCATATCAGCTTTTTAAAGTAATAATCGATTTATTTATACTGCATATTAAAATATTTTGCAAACTTGCTCAGCGCAGCGTTCGTACCGTGGCCTGGGGACTTTTCTAATACTGGCAAGCGTCAAATAAAAGCCTCGGATCAGGACTGGACTAATCGGATTACAAATGGAAAACCTAAAAAAAATAGAAATTGGATCGCGGAAACAGTAAAAATTGCTACTTGGAATGTTAGGGGTATTGCAAATAAAGAGATTGAATAACACCACAAATAAGGGAGTGAAACAGGGATGTCCAATTTCACCTGCCTTGTTCAACATTTATGTGAACGAGCTTATGTTTGTGTGGCAGCACCAAGTTGACAAGGGTATTTCTCTCACCCGAAATACTTACCTGAACCATTTAATGTTTGCTGACGACACTGTAATCATACAGGAATCTGAGGACAAGCTGCAAGTTGCGATGCATAGGCTCGGCCTCATAAGCAAATACTTTAATATGAAAATAGCAGCAGGAAAAACAAAAGTCATTGCTTTTCGTGGAAAATGGCCTATAAGATCTAAAATAGTAGTCGAAAACAAAATCTTGGAGCAAGTGTCAAATTTTAAATACTTGGGATGTGACATAACGCATGATTATGACCGGGATCCTCAACAAAAAATATCGAGGTTCAACATGATATGTGGGGCAATAAACCGATCCCTCAGGAGTAGAGCTAGAAAGAACACCCTGCTCAAATTTTATAAAGTTATGGCGATCCCAGCATTGGCTTCTGGAAGCGAGACATGGGTCCTTACAAAGAAACAAGAATCAAAAATTCAGGCAGCAGAAATGCGATTCCTGAGGCAGGTGAAAGGTTGTACAAGAGAGGATAGAATCCGAAATGAGGAGATAAGGAGAGAGTGTGATGCCCAGCCACTCTTGTGCATATTGAGAACCTACAGGAAAAATTGGTCAGATCATGTTGTAAGAATGTCACAAGACCGCCTCCCTCGATCTGCGCTGCTCTATAAACCAATCGGAAAGAGAAATATTGGTAGGCCGAGGAAAAGATGGACGCCGGAACAGGCTTGAATAGCCTAATCCATGAAGACGACGACGACGACGACGATTAAAATATTTTGTAGTTGCCATTTTAAAATATAGTTAAAATTGTTCTGAAAACTTTATTAACATTGTGAATATTAAATTAATAATGACTGACAAATTAACAATACAACTTGAATGTTAATTTATACAGAATTAAAACTTATAATAAAAACGATTTTAAAAATTGTAGAGGGAAATTTTAAATTTCAAATAGGGAAATTGTTTTTAAAAATTCCCCAGGGAGGACAATTTGAAACAATTGTAACTGATATTATTGGAAGTATAAACCTAAATATTACTTACTTTTTTTATCACTGATGTATATACGTTGCAATTTGTTCAATGCAGAATAAAAATAAACCCCATCATCCAATGTGATAAAGGATGATGACTTGTAAATAAGGTGTATTCTTGTACAGACCCAGGCCGACCATTTCTGAGAAAGTATGTTTAATGAACCCCAATCATTAAAGTACACCGGCAACTACTGTCTAATATTCAAATCCGTATAAAAGTAACTACCTTTACTGGGATTTGAACCAGGAACCCTCATCTCGAAAAATCAGATGTTAAATAGCTGACTCGTGGCATTTACTTTTGTAGCTACTGATAAATTGTTTATGTACTTGTGAATTTATGGTTTTTGTTGTTGTTAATATATTCTAGGTGTTAATCATTTAACGAAATTTATTCCGAATTAATGTAACTCTAGCAAACTGAATGAGTTAAAAATTTAGTTATAAGTTGTATTTAGACGGTACACGTAAATTAAAAATTGTTGCTGTACGTAATAAATATTGCTAATTTATTCAATATGCCTATTGTTTACAACAGTTCTTTATAATTGACGTACGTTTATTTGTTGAAACACGTGTAATAGTATAATGTACAATTTTTGGGCGCATTTTGTTTAAGTATTATTGTTCAAAGTAATACATTGTGTTAATATTTTCAAGAATTCGCCGTATAAAATATTCACTTGTTAAAATAATCTGTGTAAAATATTAACTCCAATGCACCTTCCGACTGGATTCTTTAAACAGGTTTATTTCACACAAAAAAATTGACCGGACAGGATGACTTTTTAAAATCACAAGTTTTATCATGGGGGTGATAGACAGTAGCATTGCATCTCTGTAATATTATTGTAGTGGTAGCTTCTAGGCGTTTAGGAGTTGTTTGATTTGATGTTAAATGTTAAGTTAAAAGCTAAACATTAAAAACAAAACAGGTTTGTCTTCTTTTTACCGTCATCGTCAGCGACTATACGCTACGACAGACTAGCCTCTTAAAGTTTTACATAACATAAATTGAACTGGTTTTCCTTCTTTTTTTAGCTAGTTTGGTTTTTCTATAAAAAAAACCGGTTGTCTTCATCATTCAGTTTATATACATTTTTCTCCTGTTCAAAACCAGTTTTTGTATTTTTTTTATTCTACTTCATAACTTACATACACCTTTCATTGGTTCCCCCCACGGTCTTACATCTATCTTCATACTGCATTGTGATTTCTAGTTTATTAGCTACCGTTATAGAAATGAAAACTTGAAACTTCTATAACCTACACCTATTTCCAGTAGACTTTCTCCTCCACTTTTGTGTATGTGTGTTGTTTGTTATCTTTCCTACTTTAAAATCTATTTACATTCACACTTGTTGTCAACATCTTTTCAGATCTCTTTTTAAAAACATTTTATTATTCATCGGGGGTGGATTCAACGAAAGGTTGATTTTCCTGATCTTACATCTTTTTCCTTATTTAAATGTAACCCTTATATAACTAACCCTTCTCAAGGAAGTCCGTTAACTAGAATATAAATAAACTAACCTAAACTAATTCAGAAAAAATTAGGAAGCTTGATACATTATTATGATAATTTCTAAAACTTTTGTTAAAGAGTTTCCCTAGCGTTTCCTTTTTATTATTATTGTATTTCTTTTACAAAATTTCAAGTTTTATGTTTTACCCCATTTTATTTTTTCTGTTAATATCTTTTATTTAAAATTCTTTAGAGTTTCTTGAACTAAATTAGGGTTATATTTATCGCACGGGAAAATTTATAAATCTTAATAAAAAACATTTCCTCGCTAGATTATTCATCTCGTCGGTGAATTTTACTAGCTGTAATTGATATCTTAATAATCAATTTTTAAATTATGCATGGGAGCAAAAAATATATTACGCAGTGTATTGAAATCTAGCTTTCATAGTTGGCATTTACAATGCTATTATAACGAAAAATTCTATATTTCCATTTGTATTAAAGTTTTTTTAAGTAATTGTAATTCGGAATACAGAAATTATTTCTTTACCACAGAGGTAAAGGGTGTTAACTCTAATTTTGGCGAAATTGAATTAAAACTACCTTTTAAAATCGGAAAGAAATTCTCTAAAGGTATCTAATTAAACCTTCTTGCCTAACTTGCAATTTTAGAGCTTGTACTAACCGTATTAAAATCAATTTTGTAGTTTATGTACAAGATTTTTTTTTTGTAAAATCACTATTGAATGTGTTTTAATGATAATCCTCCAATTTTTCTTGAATTTTTGTTGTATTTGGTTTTTTATTCATATGTTACTAAACGGTACTGAGTAAATTTTGAATTTTTTTCAAACGTGTATAAAATGCTGGGTTTTTTTTATAAAATAACCTTACATTCGAGGTAACACTAATGTAGAACGTAAAAAAGTGACATAACACAGAAAGCGGTTATGATATTAAGTCCTATTTCGGTGGAAAGGAGTATAGAAGTTGACTATGTTTTGTAATAAATCTGTAGATAACAAGCAATTTCTACAGAAATTGGGGGTAAATTTTAAGTTTCTCACACTTTACTGAAATTTCGGTAGACTATAATAATGAAAAGAAAATATTTTAAATTTTTGGCTCTCCTGAAAAATCACCAAAATGCAGTTAACACCTTTTATGCCTATGTCAGGCAAGCGGAGTGTTAAGCTATTGCCACTCGATCTATTAGTTCCAGGGCTACAAAAAAAAAAATAGTTCTGTTTCTTATCACTTGGTCAGCCAATTATATGACTGAAACATTTAAGAACAGAAGAGGTAGAGGAATAAAAGACGGTAGTCAGAGTTATCTCCTCTGAGAGTAATGAATTTTATCTTTATACAGTCAGACACTCTGGTGAATGGAGTGAATGTGTCATTTCCAGGTTGGTAAGCAGATGCTTTTCGGAGGGCCTGGCATGCTGATAAGCATATTTTTCCACTCAGTGAGGAAGGCAATTGTAAACCACTCCACTTCGTTTTACTTAGTAAAACCTCTAGGGATTCAAATCAGCCTTTTGGTTGATGACCTAAACAGCAACCTTTTAATTCGTAGGTAGATTTCAAGTAATTTTTTTTTAAGTATCAAGTTTTTAAAAATATTTTTTGTTACCTAAAATACTAGGGCTAAAAAAAATAGTTCTGTTTCTTATCATATAGTCAGCCACTTATATGACTGAACTATTTAAGAACAGAAGAGGTAGAGTTGTAAAAGACACTAGTCAGAGTTATCTCCTCTGAGAGTAATGAATTTCACTATGCAGCCAGACCCTGTGGTGAATGAAGTGAAGGTGTCATTTGCAGGGTGGAAAGTGAGTGCTTTTCGGAGGGCCTGGCATGCTGATAAGCATACTCTTTCAACTCAGTGAGGAAGGCAATGGTAAACCACCTTACATCCGGCTGTGGACCTAAACAACAACAACCTAAAATACCACGTTGTGATGAATTGGTTTTTATAAGAAAGGAAACAACGTTTTTAAGGTTAAATTATTGTTTATATGCTACTATTGTGTGCTATCCTTTGACCATCTGTTTTTGTGGCTATGTCTGGGTCCAGTCTCGTTTGCCTTGTTATTGTATTATCCCTTTGTTCTATTGTTTACTCGCCTGAGCATTCTTTGTTATTATTTTTCATTATTAGAAATCCTGCCATCCTTATCGTTGCAGTTCCTAACAATAATATTGTGTTCCTCCATGTTTTTGTAGAAGTAGACTTTTTGTTATTTAAGCTAACGTATCAATTTTTTAAGGTGTTTTTTTACATCCTGTTTCTTTCGTGTATGTTTCAATTATCGTTGTATTTGAATGGTTTTATTGTGTTTGTATTGTTGATATCCAATATTTAAAAAAATTCGTATAAGCTAACGTACAAAATTCCCATTTTATTTATTTTAAAATGTTTTAAATAACAATTATACTTTGAAAAACTAGAAAATTTCTTAAATGGAATAGATGATATCATGAGAAAGGATTACTACTCCATGGAAATTAATAAGAACAAAACGAAAGTGTTGTGCAACAGCAAGAGTGGTTTAGAAGAGATGAAAATTTAAAAGTAGGCAACGAAAACATACAAAAAGTTAAGGAATTCTGCTATCTAGGTAGTAAAATAACAAAGGATGGTAGAAGCACAAATGATATCAAAAGTAGAATTGCTCAAGCTAGGAAAGTCTGTGAAATAAAAAACAGCTTACCGACTATAAACATTGACTTACAGACTAACCAACATTTACGAAAATGATTCTAAGATTCTATTTAAATTGCTCTTGACACACGATGCAAATTAAAAACTACTGTGTCATAACTTTTACCGGTTCTGTTGTATTTTTCATGCATATATTCATTTTTTATAACTATCTAATTAAGTAGAAAAGAGTTTTCTGTGTTTTTGACTCTTATTTTGGGTCTTTCCTGTTATTCCCCCTCCCCCTCAGCATAATTTTTTATATTTAGTGAATATTTCGTATGCAATTTTACAGTATTTTTAAAACTATAAAAACGGGAAAATATTTTAAAAAATCCTACACCAATATTCTTTAAGTTAAGGTTAAATATAGATAGGGTAAATACATTGCTTTTTCTCAATATTGTTACTTATGTGTAATAATGAAATATAAACTCATTAAGTACATGAAATCATTAAATTAATTAATTTAACTTAATTAAATAAAATATTATTGAATAATTTAATAATTGTCAATAAATAGTTTAAGGGTAACTTATTGAATATTGATATTTGATTTTTTTTAAATATTTTTCCAATTTTTATCGTTAAAAATACTGAATACCAGGGGGAGGGAATAGCAGAAAAGACCCCTTACTTTTTTTTAGTTTTTACGATTCTTAGTGTGCAAAAAAAATTTCAGTAAGGTTTAAAATCCGTGCAGTTCAAATCATTTGGTGTAAATTATTCGTTGTACTAACTTCTAAGTCTATTTTTGGATAATGATTAATCTGCGGAACGGTATTGTACATGTAATACATTTTCCATGTTTTCCCAGTATTGTTTTAATTACAAAATTATTTACGATCGTTTTTAAAATGTATATGTAATTTTCTATTCTTTAATCATTAATGTTATTTTTTCCCCGAATACTTTTATGTTCTTTTGTAATAACAGTATAATATTCTAATTATAATCATATTATTCATTATATTATTTTGTATTGTAACGTAATAATTAATTTTGTGGTCGACTGGTTTGTTTTGTTTTAAATTAATATTGTTGATATCGTTATATTCTATGCTTGTATTTACTTTTTTTACTTCTGCCCTGTATGAATGAATATAGGGAAGGCAAATAAACTATTGTTCATGTCATTATTTCGACATTGAATTTTCAACAGATACACACGTACGTTTACAGGTCCCTTGAACCCAAAAAAGTTTTTAACGATTGGTGTGTATGGAAACAAAATTTCTTAGTAACGGAATATCAAGTGGTGTTCAGGTCATTTGTCGAAAGGCTGGTTTGAACCTCTAGTGGTTTTACTAAGTAAAATGATGAGGTGGTTTATAAATGCCTTCCTCACTTAGTTTAAAAGTATGCTTATCAGCATGCCGGGCCCACTGAATAGCACATTTTTTCCACCCTGCAAATAATACGTTCACTTCATTCACCACGGGCTGTATAATGAAATACATTATTCTCAGAGGAGATAATTCTGATTAGTGTCTTCTACACTTCTACCTCTTCTGTTCTTAAATGATTCAGTCATTTAATTGGCTGACCATATGATAAGAAACAGAACTATTTTTTGTAGCTTTTATTGTATTTTAACTATTTTTATTCCCCTTCGTACAAAATTGAAACTTTGAACTTGAGTTAAGTACCACTATGGGATCCAACCGAACATTTTTATCAGAATTTTATGAAATCAGATTTGCTTCATAGCAAAAAAATGTGATGTTTTGAAATCGCCTGATTTACTACATTTTTATGCTCTACAAGATAGTGTAATCGGCATGTTGCCGAAATTCTGGGGGTGGAAGACTTTGTTTTCGTGGTAAAAAATGTTTTAATATAGCGGAATAATTATGCATTTTAGGGCAAAAACGTCAATTAAGTTTTGGAAAGTAAAAAAAACTACAACTTTTCTTTCAAGATTTTTTTTAATAGCCTAGTTTAGCGTCAATTAGTGATTTTCCGTATTGTTAATTCCTCTAGAGGTCAATTTTCATTTTGCGTCATTCACTGATGATTTAACTTAAGTTAAATATTCTCTTATTTACATCGGCAAGATAAAGTCGCGTGAGTGTTTCATACTGCCAGAATATTACATTATGATAAAATGGTTTATTCTGCGTCGTACGTTGTTTTCAATTTAAAATAATTAGGTCGTTAACTTTATCTACTATAAAAGTTTGTATCTATAAGCACTGTGCTTTATTTTTCAGCGTATTTTATGATAAATTTCTAAATAATCTTATTACCTCGTGTAGTTTAGGCCTATCTGTTGTTAAATGTAAAATAATTTAATGGAAATTTTTATAAAACGTTTTTATTGTGAAGTATTACGTTTTATCTTTGGTGTTTTTTCTGTTTTTTAAAAATATTGTAAAACAATGAAATCATTATGTTTTAAATTTTAATTCTTTGTTTAGTTTAAAGTAGTTTTACAATATGTCACAACTTTTTTTTATTTATAACTAGCTGTAGTGTAGGCCTACTTTGCGTGCGCTGTTACGCCTTCAAAAATCGAATTGAACTTGTTATTAGAATTTTCTGTGCTCGTTCTTTTTTTATTTAAGTGCTCTTAGATATATAATTTTTTATTTTGTTTTTCCGTCTGGTGCGTACACGGAAGGTTTTCCAACGCGTGAGGTGGCCACATACAGCTTTCCATGTGAGAAACATGGATTTTCCAAATTTAATCCGCCAACTCGTAGCAAATTGTCCCTGTGCTTTCTTGTTGATGGTCATTGCAATCGTGAGTCGTACCGGAAATTTTAAACGATTGAATTCGAATGACATTTATCTATCAGGATCATTGGGATACTTGGCAACAGTACGTCATCAGCTTTTAATTTTCCGTTCATAAAATTTATTAAATAAAAACATCTTGTTTTTATTGGTTCTTCGTTTCAAACATCTGCATTTTAAAAATCGAACATCTGACTTTTCCGAAAGCACAAAAACATCATTTAAGCCCTTAACTTTCTCTCATAACCCACCGGGTTGGTCTAGAGGTAAATTCGTCGCCGTGAGTCAACTGTTCAACAGCTGATTTCCTGAGACGAAGGTTTCTGATCCTAATTAAAGTAGTTACTTTTGTACGGATTTTAATACTTCTAGATGGTGATTACCGGTGTACTTTGATGGTTGGGGTTCAATTAACCATACTCTCAAAGGAGTTGGTGGCCTGAGTCTGTACATGACTACACCACATTTACACGTCATACACATCATCCTTATCTCATTGGGTCATGGGATTGCTTATTGTTCTCAATCGAACAGATTATAACGTACCTACATTAGGGATAAAAATAAAGAAAACTTTCTTTCTACTAATCAGATCGAGGTTTTCTATAGCTTAAAATCTGCTCCAGAAATTGAGTAATCTATAGATAAAATTTGATTTAAATCCGTTGAACAGTTTAGGAATAAATAAAGGACTAACAAACATTTTTTATATAGATTTCTCTACTCATTTATCTCTTTCCAATGTAAAACTTCAGTATGTTTGTCCCCTATTAGATTAATTTTTTGTGTCTTCGTACAAAAAGTGTTTTAAATGAAAGTATTTTTCATGTAAACAATTTTGTTTACATTTTATAACCATTTGTAATTGAGGATGTTCTCAAATTATATTCGCCCTAATTTTAGTCCGTTCAAAACATAGTCTACCATTTGTCATTTGGCCTTGTAAGCATATGCTAAATAGTATTAAATTTAGATAAAATTAAAATTTAATGGCAAGGCTGATTGTTATTTGTTAAAATATCTTACTCAAGCTTAAATATATGTATAGTATTTATTTGAATTATTTTTGTGGTATTGAATATAGTTAGAAATTACATATGACTAAAAATTCTAAAATCTATCCTTTCTTTGTAACAATGGTTTGTCGTAAACAATCCCTTTCCCGTTCAAACCTTTTGAATGACACATTTTGAGCAGCTGTTTTTACTGAATATCGATCGTGTTGAAATGATGCAGCGGTTTCTAAAGAACATTATAGGTTTAACTAAATGTGTTAAATTTTATTTTATAATACATTATCATTCCTTATGGTAAACCTCGTCAGTCAGCTGGTAAAAAAGACCGTTTGCATTTTTTAAGTAACACCGGTCTTCTAACGATTTTTTATGGTTATATTTTGAAAACAACATTCTTAGTAAAATCCAGCATATTCAAATTCATATAAATTTACACCTAAATTCAGGATAATAAATGTTTCTAATTGAAGAAATCGTTAATAAAACTAATATATTTTTTAAAAATAAATAATATTTGGGTCTTTTCTGTTATGCCCCTCCCCCCAGCATATGATTTCTCACATTTTTTAGATTTTCGTTTGTAGGTAATCGTGAAGTATTTTTAACGATAAAAACGGAATATTTAGCAAAATCATATCCATATTTTTCAAATTAACGTTATACTATTTTACTCGCCACTCCAGCGGTTCGCGTCGCTTCCGTGTCTCGTCCTTAGAGGGGGATAGGTGGATCAGAATTCATAAGTGGATCAGGACCATGGAAGTGCGTGCGCTGCGCGCCCGCACTTTGCCCCAAGGTAAAGTTCGGCCGCCAAAGGGGTTGGTTGGATCACAATATTTTGAAATTTGAAAATATAAAAGTTTAAAGATAAAGTCAAAATTTGAAGTTATTAAAGTTATTTCTGCCCATAACGGGCAGGTGGAGTGTTAAATTATTTTCACTCGATCTGATTGTTCCAGGGCTACAAAAAAAGTTCTGTTTCTTATCACAGTCAGCCAAAGGTATGACTAAACTATTTAAGAACAGAAGAGGTAGAGGTGCAAAAGACACTACTCAGAGTTATCTCCTCTTGAGAGTAATGAATTTCACTATACAGCCAGACCCTGTGGTGAATGAAGTGAAGGTGTCATTTGCAGGATGGAAAGTAAGTGCTTTTCAGAGGGCCTGGCATGCTGATAAGCATACTGTTTCAACTCAGTAAGGAAGGCAATAGTAAACCACCTCACTCCTCGTTTTTACTTAGTAAACCTCTAGAGGTTCAAACCAGCCTTCCGGCTGTTGACCTAAACAACAAACAACAAAGTTATTTGAAATTTTGAAGTTATTAATAATTTTAAAAGTTATTAATTTATTTAATCGTGTCATGTACTTAATGAGTTAATATTTCATTATTATATGCAGTAATAATATTGAGAAGAACAATGCATTTACCCTACCTGTATTTAACCTTAACTTGAAGAATATAAGTGTAGGTAATTTTAATATTATCCCCGTTTGTATCGTTAAAACTATTGTCAGATTACATACGAAATATCCACGAAATGTGACAAATTATGCGAGGGGGGAATAACAGTAAAGACTATTTATTATTCTGAATTGCCCATAAACGGCAAGTGAAGTATTCAATTATTTGCTCTCGATTTGCTAGTCCAGGTCTAAAAAAAAAAATAGTTCCGTTTCTTACCACATGGTTAAATATATGATTGCAGCTTTTAAGAACTGAAAAGGTAGAAGTGTAAAAGACACTATTATAGTCATAATTATCTCTAGTAATGAATTTCATTATACAGCCAGACCATGTGGTGAAAGAAGTAAAGGTGTCATTTGCAGGGTGGAAAATAGATGCTTTTCAGAGGGCCGGGCATGCTGATAAGCATACTTTTTCATTCAGTGAGGAAGGCAATGGTAAACCACCTCACTCCTCGTTTTATTTAGTTAAGCCTCTACTAGAGGTTCAAACCATCCTTTCGGCTGAATACATAAACAACAACATATGTTGAAAAGGATCGGGGAGAGAACACATCTTCCCTTAAGTCTCTAGGAAAATATTATTGCATAAGTTTTCGTAAACGTTCCTTGCCAAAAATTGTATTTGTGCTTTCAAAGTTAAATTATCTTTTAATACGGTTCACTAAATAAACGTAATTCCGTTCTCCTTTCTAAAAATATGTATTTAAGAGATAAACATTATATTACATCATTATCTCTTATCAGTACATTATTATTTAAACTGACTGTACATATTTAATGTATTAAAAAATTTCGTTACGTTTCTAAATTATTTTAGTTAATAATCTTAAACTGAACTGCTGTTCTATATTTTTTTCTTATCTTGTCAATACATTTTTATCTTTTAAATTATGTTATCGTAGTGTAATAATTATTAAAAAATCCCCTTTGTTAAATTGCTTTCATGTTAAATGTCAATTCTTTATCTGGGTAAAAAAATAAGTTGATATCTTATCAGTAATTACGTAATTTTAGTGATTAAAGGTAATGCATGTATAGCTTAACAATAAAATCATAAATGTAATAAAGTCAGCTTGTTCTTAATTCCATAATACATCAACGCGGTAATCATATTTCTATATAGATTTTAAAAAAAATCTGATGTGAAACACTCACACAACTTTCTCTTGCTAATGCTAATAATTAACAATAATCCTAACACTAGTAATAAAACATTAGAAATAAACAAAAAACTAACCTCTAAAAATATAACCTTATTTTAATAATGACTGGAAGACGCAAAATGAAAATCTACCTCAGTTTGGCTTCAAAATAGAGAAAATCACTCTTTCACGCTAAAATAGGCTCTGTACAGAAAAATGCTTTAAATAAAAGTTGTAGATCTTTTAATTTTCTATAAATTTGTTTATAAATACTTTTGTCAAAAAATGAATACTAAGGCCGAAATTTTTAAAAAATCGATTCTTCACACGTTTTCGTGAGAAAAAACAGAAAATTGCTAATTACCGCTAAACGTTACCGCTAAGCGTTATACAAAAAAATGTTTGAAATAAAAGTTGTAGGTTTTTAAATTCTCTACAACTTTAATTATATAAGTTTTTTTGGCTAAATTGCATATTAAAGCCGTAATCTTAAAAAAACTTTGGTTTTACGTGAAAACAGCCTCACCCAGCATTTCAGCGAACATGACACCTACCCTATCTTGTAGAGAATAAAAAATTGAGTAAATCAAGCGATTTTTAAAAAAAATCGTAGGACCAGTTTTTGAGAAAATCGCAAAAAAGTGAAAAATTACACGAATAAACTACTACTTCCGGTTGACCGATTTTGATGAAAATGTTC
The DNA here is from genome assembly GCA_035578175.1 of Catonia carolina. Lineage (NCBI taxonomy): Eukaryota > Metazoa > Arthropoda > Insecta > Hemiptera > Achilidae > Catonia > Catonia carolina. The sequence goes on along the minus strand of JAQMRL010000006.1, from coordinate 41,158,049 downwards.
GTGTCGGGTCCGGTAGTTGTATGTAACTCAAGTTTCAAGTTCGTACGATGTTCCGTTCTTGAGATATCCTGTTCACACACACACACACACACACACACACACACACACACACACACACACACACACACACACACACACACACACACACACACACACACACACACACACACACACACACACACACACACACACACACACACACACACACACACACACACACACGCGCACACACACACACACACACACAGACCAATCGCTAAAAACATGTTTTTTGGGTTCAGGGGGTCTGAAAACGTATAGATCCGGTGAAAACTCGATTTCGAAAAATCGACATGAAAACAATAGGTACTTTCCTTCCTATATATTCATATAGGCAAGAGCAAGTAAAAATAAAACTAGCCGCCTTTGTGATGTAGTAGTGTGTAGTGGTCAGCGTGATTGCTTGCAATAACGGAATCCTGGGTTCGATTCTCGTTTAAAGTCTGAAATTTATTACTTGTTAAACTCATTATTTCAGTTCATAATCCTTGTCGGTAATGATCAACCACGCTACTGTTAAATAAACTTGTTGTTTAGGTTATTAGCCCAAAGTTTGGATTGAAATTGTAGAGCAGGAGTGCACTACCCGTGGCCCCCGACTTATTTTTTTGCGGCTCGCTCAAAAATATTGCTCTTAAATTTTTGGTGAGGTCATCAACCGGAAGGCTGGTTTGAACTTCTGGATGCTTTACTAAATATAACGAGGAGTGAGCTGGTTTACCATGCCTTCCTCACTGAGTGGAAAAGTATGCTTATCAGCATGCCTAGCCCTCTAAAAAGCATCTACTTTCCACACTGCAAATGACACTTTCACTTCATTCACCACAGGGTTTGGCTGTTTAATGAAATTTATTACTCTCAGTGGAGATAACTCCTAGTGTCTTTTACACCTCTACCTCTGCTGTTCTTAAATGGTTCAGGCATATAATTGGCTGCCGGGACCTTTCCGCTTTGCAGGCTAGCGCGCTAGTCACTACGCCACGAAGGGGGTTTCAAAATACAATATTCCATTAATTTTTATTAAAAAGTTTTTATGGAAATGTTCGGTTATCCGGAATTTGACATTTTAGGCGTAACTTACGGTGTCCGGTAAACCGGAAGCTGTACCCGTAAAATATATCGACGTCCTGTTTTCCGGACGTTGGTTCTGAAAGGGTTAAAACTGGGTTGTAATCGGTAAATTATGAAGACATTTATATAATATTTTTATGAGTTTTTTTTTATGTATTCAGAAATGTAGTATTGGTTAATTAAATATTTCCGAAAAGTTTTTACAGTTTTCCAAATTCATTTAGAATTCGGTTCTGGTAAAAAACGAGTGAAAATGTGAAGTTCATTTCAATCGCAGTGTCGTCGCTAAAAATGCAAGGCGAAGCAATGACGCAGTATCACCGAGATTCAAATTAAAAAGGGGACGTAGAAAAACACTTGCACATTGACACATACACACGCTTTGTGAGTTTGTGGGCCTAATATGGCATGAGCTGTAAATAACTCACGAACTGAACAGCCTGTTATGACGTCACATAACGAGTTTGCTGTGTTGCCAAGTTGGCATCCAGCCAGCCTAGCTTCTCGACGGATTGCGCTGTTCCATGTTTTACTTTTGGTGGGGGATAATTTGTAATTCTCTATCTCGTTTTTTTTTTTTTTTTTTTTACGTACGAACACGTACTATAGCCTACTATCATCAATATAGCTCGTGTTTTTACACACCTTTTTTGTTATGATAATGTATTTATAAATTGTAATACTTCTGCTTTACATATTAGTAAAATAACTGAAATTAAATTTATCTTAAATATATAAAAAATTAACATAATGTTAAAACAAATATATATTAATTTTTTTTAATATTCAGTTTAAGTATAATTTTTTTATATAAATAATTTAATTTTGTTTACAATAAAACATTATTATCAGATTATTTTTTAAATCGACGCTCAATTTTGTACAGTCTCCCTGTCAAATTTCAAGCCAGTTATTGGAATATAATTTTTAGATTCATATTGTATTAAGATTTTAAATGTATGTACAAAAATACTTGATTTATATTACAGAACCTTAAAATGCTAAAATGTTTTATAATTTCTCAGGTGTTAATTTACACTAAATTAATTTCAGGGTTATACAATATTTTTTAGTCCGAATGTTTGTACGTTGCAATCTGTTCAATTCAGAACAATTAGCAACCCCATGACACAATGAGATGAGGGTGATATGTATGACGTGTAAATGAGGTATAGTCTTGTACAAACCCAGTCCGACCATTCCTGAGAGAGTATGGTTAATTGAACCCCAACCATCAAAGTACACCGGTAACTTTTCTAGTATTCAAATTTGTATAAAAGTAATTACCTTTACTGGGATTTGAACCTGGAACCTTCGTCTCCGAAAATCAGCTGTTGAACAGCTGACTCGCGGCGACGACTTTACCTCTAGACCAACCCGGTGGGTGGTTTTTTTTTGTAATCCCTAATGTGTGTACGTTGCAATTTGTTCAATTCAGAACAATAAGCAACCCAATGATCCAATGAGATGAGGATGATATGTATGACGTGTAAATAAGGTGTAGTCTTGTACAGACTCAGGCCGACCATTCCTGAGAGAGTTTGGTTAATTGAACCCCAACCATCAAAGTACACCAGTACCCACTGTCTAGCATTCAAATCTGTATAAAAGTAACTACCTTTACTAGGATTTGAACCAGGAACCTTCGTCTCCGAAAATCAGCTGTTAAACAGCTGATTTTGGCGACGACTTTACCTCTAGACCAACCCGGTGGGTTTATGTTTCTTTAGAGACTGATATTCCGCATTTTAAAAAAACCGTACTTTTTATTCTGGAAGTAACTTATTTTTTAAATTCTTTTATTTTATTCAGAATCGAGTTGGTTTTGAAATCAGCATTTTTCAATGTGTTTGTTGTAAAAATATTCATTACTAAGTTTTACATTAGACTGCAGCTTTGATGTGTGGAACGTAAGCTGTTTGTTCAGTCGCAGGTCTCAGTTTAGTTTAAAAATTGAAATTTATAAAAATAATTAGAAGTAAAATCTATAATAGAAAATTTTATAAACGCAGGTTTTTTTTATTGTACTCTGCTAGAATGACCACGATGTCTTAGCAACTTTAAAAACTTTATTTTCTCTAAGGTTTTTTCTGAATACGTGTAATCTTTGGTAGTTTATTTCATGATTAGGTTATGTATCACATATCAGCATGATTCATTCAACTTGTAAACACGAATAAAGCGTTAAGAGCATGGTTCTAAATTTTTAATTGTTATAATTAATTAATCAAATTACATGCTACATTAATATAAGCCCCATTAATTAGTCTTTTAACGATCAAATGACGTATTTTTTACATGTTTTTACTTTCCCGTTTTTTGTTCATTGTATTGAACAAGAAAGTTTTGTGATGGTGCAACATTTTCTACACTCAGATCAACTGAAGTTACGTACTACAAGAGGACAATCTTCTTCTTTCTTAGCTTAGCCATCATTTTTGTATTTCTATGTGAAAACCCTCAAACATGAAGATCGGTGTTGTTTCATAATTACTGTAAACCTGTGCTTAATTTAAATTTAAGATAATTGAAAATGCTACTAGTTTACTACAAAATATTTTTGTTTGACGCTAAGTTTACCGGTAATTTACGAAAAAATAAAAAAAATTTACGACAAAGGTAAAAAAAGGTCAAAAAAGGTAAAATTTTAATATCGTTGGTTAGGTCATCAGCCGAAAGGCTGGTTTGAACTTTAGAACGTTTATTAAGTAAAACGAGGAGCGAGGTGGTTTAACATTTCCTGAATTTAAAAGTACTATGCTTATCAGCATGCCAGGCCCTTTGAGAAGCACATATTTTCTTCCCTACATAAAATACAAAAGGCTACAAAAAATAGTTATGTTTCTTACCACATAATCTGCTAAAATGACTGAATAATTTAAGAACAGAAGAGGTGTAAAATGCACTAATCAGAGTTATCTCCTCTGAAAGTAATGAATTTCATTATGCAGCCAGATACTGTGGTGAATGAAGTGAAGGTATTATTTCGAGAATGGAAAATATGTGCTTTTCAGAGGGTCTGGCATGCGGATAAGCATAATTTTCCACTCAGTAAAGTAATCGTAAACCACTTTACCCCTCGTTTTATTTAGTATAAAGCCTTCAGAGATTCAAACCAACCTTTCAGCTGATGACCTAAACAACAACATTTTTTTAGTTTAATTGTATTTTTTATATTATCACGATTTGAACACATTATAGTATTGATCTTGCACACGTGTTAGCATAACTAATATTATCACTCATGCGGTCACTTGTTTGTTGGAAATATTCTCCCGTTTCTCTGTAGTTCCTTCATTTGTTTTTATAAAATGTGCGTTCTTGTAACAACAAAGAAATGTAAATACAATTATTACGTCACGGTAATTGTATGACTAAAATGTTTCGTTCATGTTAAAATTTATTAATTGTTACACGTATGTTTACCTGTTTTGTGTATGGATCATTATGTAGTTTCGTGCCTTAGTGTTCTTTTATATTAAAAAATATATAATAATTGTTGCTTAATTTTACTTTTGTTTTGATCAGTTTTATGTGTTGTTTGTTTTATTATCATCTGTTCAACGGATTATTAATTTTTGTTATACGTTTACTTTTAAAGAACTCATGTAAATTTAAAGTAAACTATTCGTTTGTCATCTTTCTCATCATCTATTAACAATATAAATAATTTTTGTATTATCTGCGGGCCGCATTGGCGTAGTTGGTAACGTGCTCGCCTGTCATCATGCGGTCCTGGGTTCGAATCCCACTCAGGCACGGCATATTTTCATACATTACAAAAAGTCATTTCATCCTACATTGCAAAAGTTCCACCCCAACGTCGTCGCTAATGACTGTTGCAGTTTTGATGCAACGTTAAATAAAAAAAAAAAGAAATGTATCTAGTCCTAGAGTAACGAACAATGTGTTTTCAATCCTAAATTACCTAACGAGTTCGGTCAATATATTATATATTGTTGTTGTTTAGGTCATCAGCGGAAAGTTTGGTTTGAATCTCTAGATGTTTTAATAAGTATAACGAGGAGTTAGGTGGTTTACCATTGCTTTCCTCACTGAGTGTAAAACTAGCCTATAATTTTCAGCATATCACCCTGCAAATGACATCTTTACTTCATTCACCATTATGCAGACAGGTGGAGTGTTAAATTATTTGCACTCGATCTGCTTGTACCAGGGCTACAATAAATAGTTCTGTTTCTTATCACATGGTCAGCCAATTATATGACTGAACTATTTAAGAACAGAAGAGGTAGAGGTGTAAAAGACACTCATCAGAGTTTTCTTCTGAGAGTAATGAATTTCATAATACAACCAGACCTTTTGGTAAATGAAGTGAAGGTGTCATTGGCAGGGTGGAAAGTAGATGCTTTTCGGAGGCCTGGCATGCTGATAAGCATACTTTTCCTCTTTGTGAGGAAGGGAAGGTAAACCACCGTACTCCTCGTTTTACTTAGTTAAGTTTTTGAGGTTCAAACCAGCTTTTCGACTGATGACCTAAACAACATTTTAATAATATTATTATTATAATAACCGTGCTTACAACTTAAATATTATATTGTAAATGTTTAATGATTTGAATAGAAAAATTTAGTTCGGTTGAATAGTAATAATAATAATAATTTAGTATGGTTTAGAGAAAATTTAATTTATTCAAAAGTTTTTTTTATTCATTGACATGTTTTTGTTTTACAATGTGGAACAACGAACTTAATGGTTTTTATTGTTAGAATTATATTTATTGTCTACACTTTTGTGTCTTACTTATATTATAAAGCTACTTAATTTATTAAATAAAATATTTGAACACTTGAAATTATATTCGTTCTCCGCTTGGAAGATTTAGATAATTTTAAATTGTGCAGCAGAATATACAATATGATAAAAGTTAAGGTTTCACGGGGATTGGGTTTTTATTTTTGAAATTTATAAATTGTATCTTTACTTTAAAGCCACTTTTGCTAAATTTAAATTAATGGATTTACAATTGAATAAATATATAATATTTAAAGTTTTTCCTTGTAAGTTTTTCTAAGTTCTAAAGTTTTTCAGTTAAGGTAGGACTAAAATGAAAAATTTGGTATTTTCTGGTTAAAGAAAATACTCGATTATTTGTTTTGTATATTAAATATCGGTAGAATCAAGAAAAAATCTTATTTGCCTAAATATGCTCCGAGGTAATTTTTTTTGAACTATGATAAGTTATTCACGTTCGAAGTAACTTAAATTTGAATTTTTGTTTTTTGTTGGCTTCTTTAAAGTTTTATGAAAGTTAAAGAAAAATAATCTAATCGTTTGATTATTCTAATTGTAACTTTCTTAATCTTTCGGGAGTTTAAATCGGTTATTTTTTTATATATTGCATATTTTTAATTAAATCACGTTTTGTCTGAATTCGAGCGAGTGCCTTAGAATGCCTGCTTGTCTAAGTAAAGCAGAGAAAGATCCTCCGCAAGACAATGTTCCGAAGATAGTTGACGGAAAATATAGGTTACGAGGTCGTGAAAACTATACAAATTTTTTTATTCCTAATTTGTGTACGTTGCAATCTGTTCAATTTAGAATAATAAGCAACCCCATGACCCAATGAGATGAAGATGATGTGTATGACATGTAAATGAGATGTAGTCTTGTACAGACCCAGGCCGACCATTCCTGAGAGAGTAGCCTATGGTTAATTAAACCCCAACCATCAAAGTACACCGGTAACCACTGTCTAGTATTCAAATCCGTATAAAAGTAACTACCTTTACTAGGATTTGAACCAGGAACCTTCGTCTCCGAAAATCAGCTGTTAAACAGCTGATTTTGGCAACGACTTTACCTCTAGACCAACCCGGTGGGTACTATACAAATGAACGATTAATGAAAACTATTAGAAAAATATTTTTTTTTTGTTTAACGTCCGACTGTTCTGCAGTTACTGCTAATGCAGACCGTTAAAGATTAAATGATTTTTTGTAACGTATGAAAATATGCCGTGCCTGAATGGGATTCGAACTCAAGACCGCATGATGAGAGGCGAGCACGTTACCAACTACGCCAAAACTGCCGGCTTTGGAAAAAGAAGACTAAAATTTTATGGACATCTTTATAGAATAGATGACATCCGGTTGATAAAACAAATTTTTAAGACACTAAACAATATACTTAAGGTGTCGGATAAATGGTTTAACGAAGTCAAAAAGGATATTGAGAAAACTGAATTAAATCGAGAAAACTTAATAAACAGAACCAAGTTAAGACAACTAATTATGGACTTTTAAGGGTTTCCATGAAGAGCAAAAACATAACACCGGGTGGAAAGAAAAAATCTTACAGTGAACGAATGCTATAAGAAGAGGGGTTGCAAAAAGAGCTTCCATAAACGTCTAAATTCACCTCAAGTAGCCTAAAGTTAGTACTATACGAGAAAGAACAATTAAATCACTTATAAAAGGGAAATTTATTATTTATTTGTTTATTTTTATTTATAAATGCCTCGTAAGTCGGTAATGAGTGGTAAGAAAAACGGATTTTTATTGCACTAACAAACTTTAATTTGATTGGTCTGTATAAAATTGCATCGGTTTGTATCCATACAAAACAATAAATTAACCATTAAACGATTTTAATTAGTTGCTCATTTTGACTGTTAAAGAATGCCATAAAAAAGTAATTAATTTTTTTATGTTATCCATGAAATAATAAAATGTTTCTTTTTTAAATTTATTGTATATTTTTTATGTTTTTAGTAGTATTGTAATTCGAAATTACGTAGTTTATTTGAAATGTTCTATCATTTTATAGCTAACCTGTTTTCGTTGTAGACAGGATGTATAAATTCTGTTATAATTTGGAAATATGTTAATTTTAAATTCGGATGTTTTTTCATTTTAGGTTATGTATAATCGCAGCTATAACGTGGTCATTAGTTACTACTGTGGGTTTTAACGTGTAATCTCTGGATTTTAATCAGTAGTCGAATCTGGGACTTTTTGATTTGTAGTCTTGCATTCTAATCACTATACTACGAGACGGTCTGATATTCAGATTATTTTAAAATAAATTTGTTGTTGATTTAAAATTTAATCTTATCTATTAGTGTGATTATAATTATAAATTGACGGTCATAATCGGAAATTTACTAAATATTTTTTTAATCCCTAATGTGTGTACGTTGTAATCTGTTCAGTTTAAGAACAATATGCAACCCCATGACCCAGTAACATAAAGATGACGTGTATTACTTGTAAATGAAGTGTCTTCTTGTACAAACTCAGGCCGACCATTCCTGAGATATGTGGTTAATTGAATCCCAACCTTCAAAGTACGTCGGTAACCACTGTCTTATTATGCAAATCCGTGTAAAAATAACGGGTTTTTTCTTTTATTCCTCCCCTTCCCCTGCATAATTTTTTATATTTTGTGAGTATTTCGCATACAGTGTTACAGTATTTGTAACAATGAAACGGGAAAAATATTTATAAATTCCTACGCCAATATTCTTCAAGTTAAGGTTAAATATAGGTAGGGTAAATACTCGTACATTGCTTTTTCTCAATATTGTTACTGTATGTAATAATAAAATATAAACTCATTGAGTACATGACATAATTAAATAAATTATCATTAAATTAATTTAACATAATTAAATTAAATATTATTAAATAACTTAATAATTTTTAATAAATAGTTTAAGGTTCAATCGAAAAAGAAAAAAAACTTTAACGCTAACTTGAAAAATATTGATAAAAGATTTTTTTAAATATTTTTTCCGTTTTTATTGTTAAAAATACTGTATGAATACCTGCATATGAAATATCCAAAAAATTTGAAAAATTATGCTGGGGGGAAGGAATAACAGAAAAGACCCAAAATAACTATATTTATTAGGATTTGAACCGGGAACATTCGTCTGTAAAAATCAGCTGTTAAACAGCTGATGTTAATCAAATTCATGTCTGTTAAAATTTTCTTAACGTGGAAATTGAAACAAGGATGCGTGCTTCCGTAGGAAAAATGGTTTTTTTTTTAAATTGCGGTCTTAATATGAGAAAAAGTGTATTTTTTAATCAAAATTGTGATCTTTTATAACCCTACAAATTTTTTTGCTTTAAGCATTTTCTTATACTGAGCCTTGTTTAAGCGTCGATTAGTGGAAATTGATTTTGACAACAAAATTATTTCTTTGTGGTTTATAACGTAATTAAATTCTTCTATAATTTTATTCTCAATTTTATTTTTTTATTCTTGTTAGTCGTGAATAGTTATTCAAAAATTTATTGGTGAAATTTCCCGTATTTTTAAGTTGAACAGAGATTAATTTTCATTTTGCGGCATTAACTCATGATTAAAATTAGGTTATGTTTTCCATTTTACATTGTTTACTAAAAACGTAGTTTATGTGGGTTATTATTTACATTGGTGAGAGAAAGTCGTGGGACTGTTTCACACCAGATTTTTACCACTTAAGCGGAAGTGTTTGATGTTTTTAAATCCGTTAGTGTGTCTGTTCAACCCCTAAGGTACCAATTTTTAGCTCTTTAAATGATCGATAAAGAGAAATAGTGAGTCATGAGTCATTGAGAGAGTTTTTTTATTTATTTTGTACAGATGAGGAAGATTAAGAGATCCATCTGTTTTAAACTGTTAAACGAAATTGACTTGGTATTTTTAAAAATGACTATCTTGAAAAATATGTAAAGGAATTTTCAAGGTTTGTAAGATTTTTGATAATTGCATTATAAATACAAAACATATAGTATGCGTGATTTTACTATTTTTGTATTAATGATTATTTACAAAACTATTTCAGTGTCATTCCTTGATCACAGTTATTTCCAGTTTGTTAACTTTGCGCAATAGGTAAACTTTTTCTTTATTTTTGTCTGTAATATTACTCCCAAGTTCAAGGAGAGTTGTAATTAAACCAGACTATAAAATGTTTGGCGGTAACTAATACAAGGATAGTAAGGAACGTATGGAGGGAGGAGGGATATTAATCGAACCGTTTCAAATACAGTCAGCAGACATCCGCCATTCTTGGCTCTTTCCTTTCTCTTTATCCATGATTCGCGCGTATCGTAGCGGTGGCCTTATTCAAATGGGTGGGGAATAGGTTGCTCGCTTGTTCGCTTACTTGCTACTTTGTGACGTCACAATCGATTTTATACGTCATTGCGGTCCGTCTGTTAACAATTCATTTCTCCGACACACATGCATAATTATCGTAACATTGTCTGTCATAAACGACTTTCACAAATTTATTTCGGTTGACCCGACTTTAACGGTAATTATTATGCACACGATATGTAATTTTATATTACAATTACATCTAGAAAAGTAGCTATTATTGTAATCAACAAAATATTTCCGTAAATTTTCATGCATAAATTTAAATATAAATTGTAAAACCGTTACTGTTTAATATTTTAGGCTTTATAAGTGAAATTAATAATTGTAATAAGTGTGTAATAAGTTTATTACCTCATATTTTGAAATTCACTTATTAAATAACTGAAATTCTGATGGTTTTTTTTAAATCGTTGAATTCGATACTAAATTATTTTTCGTGCTCAGTGAAACAGGTTTATAAATGTATAAAACTGTTAAATTTTCTATCAAAAAGTTTTGGTCTAGAATTATATCTGGCTGTATATTGAAATTCAAAAATTTTCCTGTAGGACTTCTGGTGGTTTTCTTGTTGATTTTGAAATTATATAATTTTTTTATTTATTTTTTATTTGGTTTAACGTCCGACTGTTCTGCAATTACTGCTAATGCAGACTATACCTACTGAAATTACAGTAGTACTTCATGTACAACTGATCAGTTTGTTTCGGATTTTCAGTTCTTTTCATCTGGTCTCTAAGAGTTGTTAAATAAATAAATACACGAACAAACTTGAAAAATATCATTGTCACGTAAAATAATATATATTACCTATAATAAATAACAAGTCAAAATAATATAATAGAAGAAGTTACCATAAAAATAATAATTTTAAATAATTTTTATAAATTACATTAATGACAATTCAAAAATGTTTCAGATAGATATTAATTGTGTACAGTGCCCATATTGAACTTAATCCGACTTAATAATTATGCATTAAACTGCTAGCATTTTAATTAACAAAAACTGTTTTTTTTGACTCGTTTAGTAATTTCTTAAACCACCGGGTTGGTCTAGAGGTAAAGTCGTAGCCAAAATCAGCTGTTTAACAGCTAATTTTCGGAGACGAAAGTTCCTGGTTCAATTCCTAGTAAAGGTAGTTATTTTTATACGGATTTGAATGCTAGACAGTGGTTACCGGTGTACTTTGATGGTTGGGGTTCAATTAACCGTACTCTTTCAGGAATGGTCGACCTGAATCTGTACAAGACTACACCTCATTTACACGTCATACACATCATCCTCATCTCATTGGGTCATGGGGCTGCTTATTGTTCTGAATTGATCAGATTGAAACGTACACAAATTAGGAATTACAAAATAAAAGATTAGTAATTTCATGAACTTCTGGTATTTTATTTAGTTCCCTAATAATTTGTTTCGCCATCAATTTTGTACAGGTGTTTGTAGAAATTTAATTTGTGGTAATTTAAAAAATTTGTCATCTATCATACCGTCTGTCCGTCCGTCACACCCAGATGTTAGAAACTATAAGAAATAGCAACAAACGGCTTTCGGATTCATAATCTACATAAAAAGTTAGTAGGCCTAAATTGCGTTTGAAGTTGCGGTTTTGACCGGAAATGGCCCAAAACCGGAAGTCAAGAAATCAAAGTCGGATTTTGGATACGAAAATACTGTCATGCGATTCCTTTTAAAAGAATAGTTACAGAAATCATTAATGGTTTTCCCCATAGGTCAAAGGTAAGCTTTTTTTAAAATTTCCACCAGTCATGAGACGCTTTTTCATCAATCGTTCAATATTTTCGGAATTATTATCTTGCACTGGCCTTTTAACTACGTATGTAGACATAAATATTTTAATCAATGAAAAAATATGTTAATTCAATTTGTTTATTAATGAATAATTGAATCAGATTTCTTAATCACTGTGTGAGAGTTTGTTTTGTTTTTAGTATTACTTTGTATTGTTTTTTTTTAATTTTAGTACTAGTATTATATTATCGTTGAAGTGTGACAATGATGAATATTAAAAAACTCTTCCTATATAACTGTTATTTAATCATGTTTTTTGTTTCATTTGTGGACTTTTGTATGTGTGTGTGTTTGTGTGTATGTGACCTCAATAAAATATTGCCCTAGTCTCCCAGTGACCTTAACCTTCATTTTGATAGTTCTTTTCTATCATTATTTTGTAATTATTGTATTTTTTCATGTATGTAATAATTTTATTCCTTTTTTTGTTGTAATTTTTTATAGGGTTGTGGTATATCGGATTTAGTTATTAATATACTATCATTTTAATATCCTTTTTTGAAATTGAAAGATCTTTTTGATTTCATATTAATAAAGATTTTGTTTCTGTAATTTTTATAAATTTGTAATAATAATTAATTTTTTTGGGGCTCAGATGATAAAATTAACGTTAAGGTATTTCGGTTCCTGCGCTTGTTTTTTTTAAATTTATATATCTTTTATTTTTTTTTACAAAATTTGTTATATATTATTATGAATAATTAAATTGAATAAATATACTTTTTTTTGTTCGAATAAATACGATCATCTAAACAGTTCTGCATCTTTTAAAGTCAAAATACAATAAAAATATAAAAGATTATAATTTCAAGTACCTTAGGGACATAATACAACCGAATATTCGTGAAGAACAGCTAGCGAGGAAAGATGGTCGATACATTTCAAAGAAAGCTCTCTCGAACAAGACAATATACATGGCGTAGAATGACCTGAAAGTCTGGCCTTAGAGAAGCAGAGAAAATTAAGGGAAAGATAATTCGAATTATTCAGGTTACGAGAAGAGGTGTACAAAAAAAAAGCTGAAAAATTAATCTAAATATTAGAAAATGGATATTTAAATTCTTATCGTCCGTGTGCAAAATGTATAACAAATAATTAAAATAAATTTCCAAGACAATAGGTATATTTATACAAATATTCTAACAGTATACGTTGGTTTAAAGAAGTCAAGAAGAATATTTTAGAGAACTGGAACGAACCGAGAAAACTTATTGGATCGGACTAATTTCAGATAACCACTGATAACTGGGTAAAGGGAAGAAATGAGAAAATCCTACAGTGAAAAAATGCTGAGAATATCGGCTGCAAAAATAGCTACTTTAAAATTGCCTTACGCAGAATTTTACTTCAAATGACATTATGTTTGGACGAATGTACTTTTTTTAACTATTTATTCCTTCCGGTTTTGTGTACCTGAATAAATTATTTATTTTATACGTAGTTAAAATGTTAATCTCACTTGAAAATTATTAGTAACAATAATTCTGACCAGAAAATAATTATATTGTTTTTAATTTTGTAGTACAGTAGACGAATAGGACTTTTAAAAATGTACTGTTTTTAATTCTTTATCCCTTCAGTTAATTAAATTGAGCAATATTTTTATATATTTGTATGTTTATTTGAAACTTTTTTGAACGTTTGTTGTACAATATTAATATCCTGGTATAACACTTTTGAAATAACGTTTGTTTTTATACCGTGTAAAATGTATTTTTTTAATGGAAAATGTTTATTACGTACAATAGAAATATATTGGTTTTACAAGGAAATTTTTGTTTTGTTAAATTTGTCAAGTATATTTATATAAGTCAATGGCTTTTCGTTCAATTGATGTGATGTTGTTTATATTTTTAGGTTATTCATGTAGTATAGTTTTGTTGACATATTTTCTACAAGAAAGTGATTAGGTGAGATGTGCGTTGTGTTCTGATGAGTGGGGTAGACGATTGCTATGGTGTGTATAGATAGTAAAGGATTAGTGGGTGAATGGTTACAAGTGGAAAGTGGGTCCTCCGTTCCTATAGCAACAACGATTCTTTGCGAGGTGAATAGCGTGCCATGACGTCACAGTACAGTTGGCCTTCATTCGATCGTACGGGTTCGGATTTCTTCGGTACTCGGTGTCGGTACGCGGCTACGTTATGGAATGCAGTGAATGCCGTATTGGCGGCTGCTACGTCATTAGACAGCGTTGCCAAACAGCGCATGCGCAACGTTGCCGATACGTCATTGTGACGACACGAGCCGTTGCTAACATTGACCATGGGCCCTTCCTTCCCGTCTCCTACTGGCATTATTTCTTTATTCTCACGCGCTCCTTCCACTATTTTCTCATTCTTATTTCTTTTTACCGCCGTTATTCTTCTTTTTATCTCACCGTGTTTTTTTTTTCAATAGGCGGACCTACTACGTTTGTTCGGGTTGTTTATAAAACTATTCTTGTCACTAGTTTAAAAACCCGTCATCTGGAGAGTGACTTTCCAGTGCACCGTTCTCAAGTTCCTAGAAATTCTTGTATAAAAAGTTTTATTTATTTTTTTTAAACTGGCACAGCTGGATTTTATATCGAAAACATTCTTTCCAACACTTGTGTAGGCAATATGATGATCATAATTTTAAATAAAATCAAATATATTTTTTATTCATATTTTTATTCATGACCCACAAACGAAATTACATAAAGTATGTTAATACAACTTTTTAATTAAGCCTGTAGCCACTTTAATGAAATTTTTTTGTTCCATTTTCATCAATACTTGAGTCAAACCAAAGAAAAACAGATTTATTTTTACATTTTAGCTGTGTTATACACTAATCGATTCTGTTAAAATTTTAAATGTTAAGATCAAATTATATAATTGTAAATTAATAAAAAAACTTAATTTTATGTTTTAAATTTCGATTAATTTATTAGGAACTATTTTAGTATTGTCTTAGCAGAATAACTTTGCAACCGTACTTTCAGATGCAATTTCGTATATTTTTTAGTGCACCTTTAATAACCCAGTGCGATCTTTAACATGAATAATTATCTTTTTACGATTTTGTAAATAAATTGTTTTATATCATCTAATTATATTTTTTATTGCTACGTTCTTTTACTTCAAGGTAACCTTTATAATAAAACGAACATCAATTAAAATTGTTTTATTATTTCTTTATACGGCGAAAATTAATGTAATGATAAGATAAAAGTTAATTGATTTTGTAATAAAAATTTTATGCGCAACCACTGTTCGAAGTAATATAAATATCATCATTAATGTTTTATGATACGTTTTTATTGCTACATAATTTATGTTGCTAATTTTATGTCGCTCTAACAGTATTTTTTTTTCTATTGCTATTACACTAACTGTAACAGTGCATTAAACTTGGAATTTAATTTTCGATTCGTTAGAAAAAAATAATGTCATACTTATAAATTTAATTTCAGTTATAGATCTAAAAATAGTTTACATTTTCATACGGGATTTTATCTTAATCTTTTTCGAATGTGTGGCGGGAAACGGGAAGCATTTTTGGAATTGCATAATCTTATACAAATGCCAACTCAAACGTAGTATCTAAATTATACCGCGTGTTAAGTAGAAATGAGATTTAAATCCCTTTTTCGCATGCTTGGTAAATTATTAGAATAAAAATGGATGATAAATCATCAAAATTTTTATAATTGTACTTTCTCTTGCCCATGTGAATTTTTTAGGAAGGAAAGTATTGTTTTCATGTCGAGTTTTCACCGGATCTACACGTTTTCAGACCCCCTGAACCCAAAAACATGTTTTTAGCGATTGGTCTGTGTGTGTGTACAAAATATCTCAAGAACGGAACATCGTACGAACTTGAAACTTAAAACTTAAGTTACATACCACTACCGGACCCGACACGAACATTTTCATCAAAATCTGTCAACCGGAAGTAGTTTATTCGTATAATTTTTCACTTTTTTGCGATTTTCTCAAAAACTGGTCCTACGATTTTTTTAAAAAATCACCTGGTTTACTCAATTTTTTATTCTCTACAAGATAGGGTAGGCGCCATGTTTGCTGAAATTTTTGGTCAGACTGTTTTCACGTAAAAATTGTTTTTTTAAGATTGCGGCTTTAATATGCATTTTAGCGAAAAAATGTGTATAATAAAAGTTGTAGAGAATTTAAAATTCTACAATTTTTATTTCAAACATTTTTTGTATAACGCTTAGTTTAGCGGTAATTAGCGATTTTCTGTTTTTTCTCACGGAAACGTGTGAAAAATCGATTTTTTTAAAGATTTCGGCCTTAGTATGCATTTTACGACAAAAGTTTATATAATAAAATTTATAGAAAATTAAAAGATGTACAACTTTTATTTAAAGCATTTTTCTCTGCAGAGCCTAGTTTAGCGTGAAAGAGTGATTATCCGTATTTTTAAGCCACACTGAGGTAGATTTTCATTTTGCGTCTTTCATTCAAGATTTAAATTAGGTTATGTTTTTTAAGGTTACTTTTTTTTGTTTATTTTTAATGTTTTATTACTAATGTTTGGTATATTGTTAATTATTTGCATTGGCAAGATAAAGTTGTGTGAGTGTTTCACACCAGATTTTTTTAGGTTAGGTTATAACTTAAGGTATTTTATTTGAGGTTATGTGTTATACTTTGTTAGGTTATTTAGCCAGACGTAACTTTACAATTAATTTAAAATAAGATTAAATATAATTTATTTTTAATTATTATTAACAATTACGACAGTTACTTAAATTTATTGTAGTTTTATAAGTATGGTAACATAACCACATAACTTGTAGACGTTTAGATTCATTTTTATGGTATCGCGATAATTTATAATGTAGAGGGAGTGAGAAAATATTATAAATAATGAAAAGAATTGTTTAACCGAATTCAAGTTATCTTCACATTTTATAACCCATTGAAGCCAAGAATTTTGAAACGTACTAGAAAAAATATCCACGCGCACGTTTGTTTGTCAACTACAGGAAAAATAAATTCTGTACCTAAGAAGTAAAAGGTGTTAACAACTCCAGTTTAGTGATTTTTTTTTCAGGAGAGCCAAAAAGTAGAAATATTTTCTTTTCATTTGTTGTTTGTTTAGGTCAACAGCCGAAAAGCTGGTTTGAACCTGTAGAGGTTTTACTAAGTAAAACGAGGAGTGAGGTGGTTTACCATTGCCTTCCTCACTGAGTGGAAAAGTACGCTTAACAGCATGCCGGGCCCTCTGAAAAGCACATATTTTCCACTCTGCAAATGACACCTTCACTTCATTCACCACAGGGTCTGGCTGTATAGTGAAATTCATTACTTTCAGAGAAGATAACTCTGACTAGTGTCTTTTACACCTCTACCTCTTCTGTTCTTAAATGATTCAGTCATTTAATTGGCTGACCATGTGATAAGAAACAGAACTATTTATTTTAGCCCTGCAACAAATAGATTGAGTGTAAATAATTTGACACTCCACCTGTCTGTTATGGGCAGTTTCTTTTCATTATTGGAACAAAATTTCAGTAAATTAGGTATTATTTCTACAGAAAATGCTTCTTATCTACTGATTTCTGCCCATAACAGACAGGTGGCGTGTCAAATTTTTTACACTCAATCTGTTCGTTGCAGGGCTAAAATAAATAGTTCTGTTTCTTATCACATGGTCAGCCAATTAAATGACTGAATCATTTAAGAACAGAAGAGGTAGAGGTGTAAAAGACACTAATCAGAGTTATCTCCTCTGAAAGTAATGAATTTCATTGTACAGCCAGACCCTGTGGTGAATAAAGTGAAGGTGTCATTTGCAGAGTGGGAAATATGTGCTTTTCAGAGGGCCCGGCATGCTGATAAACGTACTTTTCCACTCGGTGAGGAAGGCATGTGTAAACCACCTCACTCCTCGTTTTACTTAGTAAAACCTCTACAGGTTCAAACCAGCCTTTCGGCTGATGACCTAAACAACAACTACTGATTTGTTATTTCATAACTTTGTCAACTTTAACGTTGTACATTAATGTTAATTCATCGCTCGCCAATGTACGACGATTTTATTAAAAAAAAAACTTAAGTGAAATACCTAGTGCCTGCTATATTACATTTTTATGAAGAGCAACATTTTATACAAAACATTAAAAAAAATTCAAAATTTTCTCAGTACTGTTAAGTAACAGATGAATAAAATACCAAATACAACAAAACTTTTGTACATCAATTACAAAATTTAATTTAATACGGTTATTACAAGCTCTAAAATTGCAAGTTAAAATACAGGAAGGAGTTAATATTATACACCTTTATAATATTTATTTCTGATTTTAAAGGTAGTTTTAACTCAATTTTGCAAAAATTGGGAGTTAACATCCTTTACCTCTGTGGTACAGAATTGTTCCGATTTGGCAAAAACTTGTAAACTACGGATTTGACTGTTTGTCTTCGTGTCACAGTGGTTAGAGCGCTAGACTACGCTGCTCACTGTAAAGTGAGAGACCAGTACTAGTCACTTATAACTAAACCAGTTGATGCGACTTTAAATAAACTAAAAAATCTGGTGTGAACCACTCACACAACTTTCTCTTGCCAATGCAAATAATTAACAATATAACCTAACATTAGTAATAAAACATTAGAAATAAACCAAAAACTAACCTCAAAAACATAACCTTATTTTAATCATGAGTGAATGACGCAAAATGAAAATCGAACTCAGTTTGGCTTAAAAATACGGAAAATCACTTTTTCACGCTAAACTAGGCTCTGTAGAGAAAAATGTTTTAAATAAAAGTTGTAGATCTTTTAATTTTCTATTAATTCTATTATATACACTTTTGTCATAAAATGCATTGGCCTACTAAGGCCGAAATCTTAAAAAAATCGATTTTTCACACGTTTTCGTGAGAAAAAAATCAGAAAATCGCAAATTACTGCTAAACTAAGCGTTATACAAAAAAATGTTTGAAATAAAAGTTGTAGGATTTTAAATTCTCTACAACTTTTATTATATAAATTTTTGCGCTAAATTGCATATTAAAGCCGTAATCTTAAAAAAACTATGTTTTTACGTCAAAACAGCCTCACCCACAATTTCAGCCAACATGGCGCCTACCCTATCTTGTAGAGAATAAAAAATTGAGTAAATAAGGCGATTTAAAAAAAAATCGTAGGACCAGTTTTTGAGAAAATCGCAAAAAAGTGAAAAATTACACGAATAAACTACTACTTCCGGTTGACCGATTTTGATGAAAATGTTCGTGTCGGGTCCGGTAAGGGTATGTAACTTAAGTTTTAAGTTTCAAGTTCGTACGACGTTCCGTTCGTGAGATATTTTGTATACACACACACACACACACACACACACACACACACACACACACACACACACACAGACCAATCGCTAAAAACATGTTTTTTGGGTTCAGGAGGTCTGAAAACGTATAGATCCGGTGAAAACTCGATTTCGAAAAATCGACATGAAAACAATACTTTCCTTCCTATATATTCATATAGGCAAGAGAAAGTGAAAAAGTGTTTTGTAACCAATATTACTATTTTAATAGTGTATTAAAAGAGGATTTGCTATTTTGATAGTCTGATAGTGCATTTAATACACTTTTTTTGTTGTTTGCACAACAATATTGATGAAAATACAAATTGATAGGTTATTTTTATTGTCTTACAAGACTTATCAACAATTTTTTACTTTCTCTTGCCTATATGAATATACAGGGTGATTCATGAAGTTCTCCCCCCACTTCTACAGCACATTGTACTAGTAAAAATAATGAAAAAATGTTATATAAACATAGGTCCGAAAACGCTTCGTTAGCGAGTTACAGCTAGCGAAAGTTTCGCCTGGATTTCAGTTCACCAGGTGAAATGAGGTCTTCCTGGAATTGTGGTAAGGTAGATTAAGGGGCAAATTCAATCATTTCTTATGGTTTTTGATCTGATAAATTGAATAAAACAGGTCCCAGATCTGTAAGTTAAATAGTTTTTAAGAAAACCAGTGTCAAATGCAAAAAATGGAGTGAAAATCACGTTTTTTCATCTTTGGGCAAGAATAACTTTGTTATTTCACCAAGAAACAGTTAAAAATTTTCAATAAAAAATGTAGAAAATTTTATTCTGAACAAACCGGTGTAAATTAAGTACACAGAAAGCGAATAGATGTTTGATTAAATGAGTTTTTATTCATAAGAGTACAAAGTAAAATTAACCGGAAAAACTAAAATGAAAAAATGTGTTTTTTTCACTCCATTTTTTTGCATTTGACACTGGTTTTCTCAAAAACTATTCGCTTTCTGTGTACTTTATTTACACCGGTTTGTTCAGAATAAAATTTTCTACATTTTTTATTGAAAATTTTTAACTGTTTCTTGGTGAAATAACAAAGTTATTCTTGCCCAAAGATGAAAAAATGTGATTTTCACTCCATTTTTTGCATTTGACACTGGTTTTCTTAAAAACTATTTAACTTACAGATCTGGGACCTGTTTTATTCAATTTATCAGATCAAAAACCATAAGAAATGATTGAATTCGCCCCTTAATCTACCTTACCACAATTCCAGGAAGACCTCATTTCACCTGGTGAACTGAAATCCAGGCGAAACTTTCGCTAGCTGTAACTCGCTAACGAAGCGTTTTCGGACCTATGTTTATATAACATTTTTTCATTATTTTTACTAGTACAATGTGCTGTAGAAGTGGGGGGAGAACTTCATGAATCACCCTGTATAGGAAGGAAAGTATTGTTTTCATGTCGATTTTTCGAAATCGAGTTTTCACCAGATCTATACGTTTTCAGACCCCCTGAACCCAAAAAACATGTTTTTAGCGATTGGTCTGTGTGTGAACAGAATATCTCAAGAACGGAACATCGTACGAACTTGAAACTTAAAACTTAAGTTACATACCACTACCGGACCCGACACGAACATTTTCATCAAAATCGGTCAACCGGAAGTAGTAGTTTATTCGTATAATTTTTCACTTTTTTGCGATTTTCTCAAAAACTGGTCCTACGATTTTTTTTAAAATCGCCTGGTTTACTACATTTTTTATGCTCTACAAGATAGGGTAGGCGCCATGTTTGCTGAAATTCTGCGTGAGGCTGTTTTTACGTAAAAACATTTTCTTTTTAAGATTGCGGCTTTAATATGCATTTTAGCGCAAAACGTTATATAATAAAAGTTGTAGAGAATTTAAAATTCTACAACTTTTATTTCAAACATTTTTTTGTATAACGCTTAGTTTAGCGGTAATTTGCAATTTTCTGTTTTTTTCTCACGAAAACGTGAGAAAAATCGATTTTTAAACATTTCGGCCTTAGTATGCATTTTACGACAAAAGTGTATAGAATTAAATTTATAGAAAATTAAAATATCTACAACTTTTATTTAGAGCATTTTGCTCTACAGAGCCTAGTTTAGCGTGAAAGCGTGATTTTCCGTATTTTTAAGTCAAACTGAGTTCGATTGTCATTTTCCGTCATTCACTCATGATTAAAATAAGGTTATGTTTTTGAGGTTAGTTTTTGTTCATTTCTAATGTTTTAATACTAATGTTAGGTTTATTGTTAATTATTTGCATTGGCAAGAGAAAGTTGTGTGAGTGTTTCACACCAGATTTTTTTCTTTAGGATAGTGGTGTAATAAACTAAATTAGTCCTCACAAAGGTATGCCAATTTGTAATATTTCAATAAATATATATCAATATCAGTAAACAATTAATATTTTATTGGTACAATATTTGTTATGTTATGAATATATCTTTCAATTTTCATGCACTCACTGTTAAGTTTATTGTGGTTTTATGTTTTATATTTACATCTCAGTTGTCTGTCCATTATCAATATTATATGGTAAACACTTTATAATACACCAATTCTCATCCGATTTGCATAAATTATTTTATAATATATATATATATATATATATATATATGTTTTAAATTATTAGAACGAATAACGTGGAGACCTACCCTATTCTTTTATTTCCAAGCCCCCACTGATAAAATTTCACAATTCTTTAGTTTATTTTTGCATGTTCACATATCATTTATATTATTGTAGTTTTATTATACCATTGTAATATTATTTATTTATTATAATTATTAATAAACGAATTGATTGAGTTTAATGTATGAATGGGACGGACGTTCTAATAAAGCATGTTGTTAGGTTGAGGCTCTTCGTCCCATTAAATTAATTTACAACAATTTTTTATTTTGGTGTACTTTGATGGTTGGGGTTCAATTAACCATACTCTCTCAGGAATGGTCGGCCTGGGTCTGTACAAGACTACACCTCATTTACACGTCATACACATCATCCTCATCTCATTGGGTCATGGGGTTGCTTATTGTTCTGAATTGAACAGATTGCAACGTACACAAATTAGGAAAAATAATTTAAAAAAATTAAAAAAAAAATTTTATTTTCTTCTTCTTAGTTGCTTAGTAACCATATTTTGTTTATGAAAATTAAATAATTTTTAAATATTTTATTTTAATCAGCTGGAATTATTTATATTTACTTCAACAGACTCAAATATAAACAAATCCAGATGTCCATTAAATTTATCTCATTACAGTGGAAACTACGTCTAATCAACTTTATTATTCTTTTTTCTCTGGTGCTATTACAAGTAATTAATTGTAAGGGTTACTATCATTTGATTGTAGATGTGCCTTTATTTCAACTCCTAGAGTACATTTGTTTATTTTATTTGTTTATTTATTTAATTTAATGATATACACTTTTTTCAATTTAACAGAATACATTATCTAGTAAATAACACATTAATATTAATGCTTTATTATAGGCAACCAGCAGAACCGAGTCTTGGGGTCTGGTTTTTGAGTTCATTCAGTCATTACGCGTTGTTACCATTATTTTATACTGATAATTATGTATGAAACCAAATCAAAAGATGTAAAGAAATCAAGAAATAGGGGGTGACTTTAATAAAGTTTTTTTTAACGATGAAGTTTTATTCTTTTTAAGAAGGTAATTTCAGAAAATTTAAGTCAAATTATAAATTTTCTGGTACTTTTTTATTAATAATTTGAAGTGCAAGATTACTTCGTGGAATCGAATTTGTTGGAGGTTTGATCAGGGACTTGGTGATATTTATCAGTTTATAAGCAGCGTATTCATATTGTTCTAGTAGTTAATGTTAAAGTTTTTTTAGGGGTTCTGTATCTGCTGAATGAAGTATTGCGAAGTTTTGGATGTATACATATAATATATGAAGTAATAATAAAGTTCTATTTATTTCAATAATTTTATTAATACTGTTTCACATTAAGCCCTCAAAATTGTCAATTTATGTCAGTAAAGTTCTGTCCCATACGTAATTCAACAAAAATTTTGAATTAACTGTTAAAATTTCAACAAAATTGGTATATTTGTGTAAAATCTGAAGTTTTTTTTCATAAATAACAATCGAAAATATGAAGTTTTTTGGTTGTCCGTACATTTTACTATTTTACCTTAATTGTTTTATATATTTAGGCGACAGGTTACTTCTACAAACATTGACTTACAGATTAGGAAGTATTTCTTAAAACAATATATTTGGAGTGTAGCATTATACGGGAGTGAAATATGGGTGATACGGGCTGTAGAAAGGAAAAGAATAGAAGCTTTTGAAATGCGGTGTTATAAAAAAATGTTAAATATTAGTTGGGTGGACAAAATAAGTAGATGTTCTTAGACGAGTGGATGAAAGAAGTATATGAAAGCATCTTACCAGAAGAAGGGATAGGCTAGTGGGGCAGATCTTAAGACTTTCAGGTATTGGTCTATCAATAATGGAGGGTAATATTGTGGGAGTGAATTGTAGGGGGAGCTTAAGGTTCGAATATATAAAACAAATTAGAAAAGATGTAGGGTGTTTCAGGTATGTAGATATGAAACGATTTGCGCAAGATAAATTACCTAGGAGAACTGCATCAAACCTGATTGTCATTGAGACTTATGACAAAAAATATTTTGGATAATTAATTATAATAATAATAATAAAATATTATATCAATAACTAATGTAATTTTTTAAATTTATTTAACAGGTTATCCAGGAGGAGCATTAACAAATGGAACTGGTGGTAGTGCAGGATCTCCTTTGGGCCCAAGAACTGGATCACCGCCTGATCAAGGAGTATCTGTTAATCAACAACAACAACAGCAACAACAACAAAATAATCAACAAGGCGGTGGCAGTCAAGGACAATCACCAATGGCTGCGTTAATGTCAGTTGCCGATAATTTACCACCTGGTTCACCACGAAGTACTGGAGGATCACCTCCGGGATCAGCAGGACCTAGATCTGCATCTCGTGGTTCACAACATTCACCAAATTCTTCAGGTTAGTCAAAACTTCTTCATTGAAATATTCCTGGAACATTTTCAACATCATTTGGGTTGATACAAATTAATAAAATATTTAAAAATAATAAAATTTAGTATATTAAATCGATTTGAAAATAATAAATTTTTCTTGTGATATCCACATTTATACAATATATATTAACATTATAAAATAATTGTTTTATCTTTTAACAAGAAATCAGTATAAAATAAATTTTTTCAAAATACTATTGTTTACAATTCAATATATTGTAAATTTTTAGGTTAATTTGTGAATAATGTAAATATTTGTAATAAAAATTATTATCGTAAACTTTCACAGTAGGTATATATAATATTAATACCCAAATTTTGTTTAAATTTTTTGATAATTTTGTCAAATTCTTTTTCATACACCATATAAATTCGTTGTAAAATTTGTAGGTTACTGTGGGGTTATTTATTTTATTTATTACAGGTTGTCTAAAATTGAACTTAAATTTTGCCAGCCGTCTAAGTAAGTTGATCTGATTCTTTTACATTTTTCTTTTCGTTTTACTATTACATAAGATACACTTACATTTATTCATTTACAACTTGATTTTTTTGATTGAATGATGTTTTTGTACCTCAAATATCATTTGACAATTAAATGCTCCAGGGAGTCACTTATTTTTGTATTTATTAACTTTTTAACTATGAGATTAATCGGAATTACTTTAAACTGGGGTTACTTTGAATCATGAGGGATAATATTGGTGTATCATTTACAAAAGAATATTTTCTGTTGTTTTATATTCCAAAAATGAAAGTAATTGTTTTGGATAATTTGAATTATCTAACTTTTCTTTTTAACCTGTGGATTTTTTTTTTTTTTTGGCTCTTGTTTGTTATCGGGATTGTACATGATTGACAACTACCCAATTCGATCGCTGCTTTTGGCTGTATTATTTTGACGTGGATTAGACGAGAGTTTGAACAGGGACCCCGAGCAGAGTTAGTTCATGGATGGCTGTCAGCAGGTCACCATACAAAGTCGCTTGCCCAATCAGTGGTATTTAACAAATAATAGCGACTTTCTACCAGCTGACTGGGCTGGTCCGAAGGCCAACCTGTGAAATAAATTAATTTGTGAACTATTTTTTAGGTGATAACATTGGCCTTGGGTTAATAATTTACTTGATTAAAATTTTATTATATTAATAGGCCAAACTAAACTGAAGTTGAACTAACATTGGCTAAAACTTCAAAAATTTAAATTTCTTTTATTAAACATGCTGATATAAATGAACTAGGCAAGTTGTTGAAACCCGTGATTCCCTATACAAGTAACAAAACTTTACCCTATTCTGAGAGAATTACTGTCCTTTTAAAAGTACGAAAATTCTTACAACGTTGAAACCTGAAAGTTAATGCATCTTCTTAGTCATAGAAAGTTAGTGGCCTTTTAAAAAGAACTAGGGTTTCAAACATTTCAAAGAGAATTTTAAAATTTTATTAATAATGTATATTTAATTCTTTATATTCAATGATTTCTTTATTTATGTTTCTGTTAAAGTCCAGATGTCCAACGTAATATAATTTTTTTATCGTTTTTCCACCAGTCATTTCAGCATACAATAATAAATGAATAAAAATAATTTCTGCAAAACCATTGTTTAATGAAAATTTTCTAAGAAAACAAAAAATGTATACTTTTAAAAGGACATCAGGTCTTCAGGACTACAATTTGTATTGTAGAACCAGTTATAAAAAGATACTGTAAAACAATACCACAGTTTTTACATTTTTACTTTCTCTTGCCTATATGAATATATAGGAAGGAAAGTATTGTTTTCATGTCGATTTTTCGAAATCGAGTTTTCACCGGATCTATACGTTTTCAGACCCCCTGAACCCAAAAAACATGTTTTTAGCGATTGGTCTGTGTGTGTGTCTGTGTGTCTGTGTGTGAACAGAATATCTCAAGAACGGAACATCGTACGAACTTGAAACTTGAAACTTAAGTTACATACCACTACCGGACGCGACACGAACATTTTCATCAAAATCGGTCAACCGGAAGTAGTAGTTTATTCGTATAATTTTTCAGTTTTTTGCGATTTTCTCAAAAACTGGTCCTACGATTTTTTTTAAAATCGCCTATTTTACTCAATTTTTTATTCTCTACAAGATAGGGTAGGCGCCATGTTTGCTGAAATTCTCGGTGAGGCTGTTTTCACGTAAAAACGTTGTTTTTTTAAGATTACGGCTTTAATATAAATTTTAGCGCAAAAACTTATATAATAAAAGTTGTAGAGAATTTAAAAACCTACAACTTTTGTTTCAAACATTTTTTTGTATAACGCTTAGTTTAGCGGTAATTTGCGATTTTCTGTTTTTTTTCTCACGAAAACGTGAGAAAAATCGATTTTTTTAACATTTCGGTCTTAGTATGCATTTTACGAAAAAAGTGTATATAATTAAATTTATAGAAAATTAAAAGATCTACAACTTTTGTTTAGAGTATTTTTCTCTACAGAGCCTAGTTTAGCGTGAAAGCGTGATTTTCCGTATTTTTAAGCCAAACTGAGTTCGATTGTCATTTTGTGTCATTCACTCATGATTAAAATAAGGTTATGTTTTTGAGGTTAGTTTTTGTTCATTTCTAATGTTTTAATACTAATGTTAGGTTTATTGTTAATTATTTGCATTGGCAAGAGAAAGTTGTGTGAGTGTTTCACACCAGATTTTTAATTAAAGAAAAGTTAATGATATTTAAAAATTGGGCCAAAGTATTTCTGGTTTACGGTATATATAAAAGAATTAAGAGTTTTTTCGTTCTAAAATATTAAAATCAATAAATTATTATTTTTATATTAAACTTCATAACTTGAAAAATTGATGTCTCAAAAATATTTTGACCCATTCGGTTGATCTTGAGGTAATGTTGTCCTTGCGAGTCAGCTGTTTAACAGCTGATTTTCAGAGACGAAGTTTCCTGGTTCAAATCCTAGTAAACGTAGTTACTTTTGTACAGATTTGAATACTAGACAGTGGTTACCGATTTACTTTGATGGTTGGGGGTTCAATTAATCATACTCTCTCAGGAATGGTCGGCCTGAGTTTGTACAAGACTACACCTGTTCACACGTCATACACATCATTCTCATCTCATTGGATCATGAAGTTACTTATTATTCTAAATTAAACAGATTGCAAAGTGAGGGATAAAAAAAATTATATACTCGTATATATATTTTTTGGCATTACCGTACAGTTTATTTGTTGTTGTTTAGGTCATCAGCCGAAAAGCTGGTTTGAACCTCTAGAGGTTTTACTAAGTAAAACAAGGAGTGAGGTGGTTTACCATTGCCTTCCTCACTGAATAGAAAAGTACGCTTATCAACATGCCGGGCCCTCTGAAAAGCACATATTTTCCACTCTGCAAATGACACCTTCACTTCATTCACCACAGGGTCTGGCTGTATAATGAAATCCATTACTTTCAGAGGAGATAACTCTGATTAGTGTCTTTTACACCTCTACCTCTTCTGTTCTTAAATGATTCAGTCATTTAATTGGCTGACCATCTGATAAGAAACAGAACTATTTATTTTAGCCCAGCAATGAATAGATTAAGAGTAAATAATTAAGAGTAAATTAGTTGCAGGGCTAAAATAAATAGTTCTGTTTCTTATCAGATGGTCAGCCAATTAAATGACTGAATCATTTAAGAACAGAAGAGGTAGAGGTGTAAAAGACACTAATCAGAGTTATCTCCTCTGAAAGTAACGGATTTCATTATGCAGCCAGACCCTGTGGTGAATGAAGTGAAAGTGTCTTTTGCAGAGTGGAAAATATATGCTTTTCAGTGGGCCTGGCATGCTGATAAGGGTAATTTTTCACTCAGTGAGGAAGGCAAATGTAAACCACCTCACTCCTCGATTTACTTAGTAAAACCTCTACAGGTTCAAACCAGCCTACAGGCTGATGACCTAAACAACAACAAGAGTAAATAATTTGACTCTCTACCTGTCTGTTACGGGCAGGTACAGTTTATTATGCTTATTGTAACAACTACCATTATAAAATTGACCGGTTGTTGCAGATCGACTGCGCCATTTAATTTTCACTGGTGAAAAATACTGAATGATCACATGAAAACTTTTTTTCCTATTGGTATTTATAACTGTTCACATGCACAACTTTTACTTTAATTTTTCTGAATGTTGTATAAAACGAGTCATCAATTTTTTTAAATGATTTAAGTTTATTTGAAATCTCTTTGGATAACAAAAAAACATGTATTGTTTGATAATCCATTTTATAAATCTGTTATTATTATGATATTATGAGGTACGAAAAATCATTTATTTACTGAGAAATTTAAATCGTGAGGTTATTTCATAAAAGAATCATTTATTTTTGTATAAAAATACCAAACGAAACAAGTACTAATACAATAAATGAACAAAAATAATTCTATTAAAAATGTTAATAAAAATTTTCTAGGACTAAAAAATGTATATTTTGAAAAAAATGACAGGTTTTTTTTTGTATTGATATTGCGATAAATAGTAAACTATTTTTCATGTATTAATCAATTATACATTATAACATTCCCCCATTATTTGTATCGTCAGTTATTATTTTTAGGTCGTTTGTCTAATTTTTATATAGAATCAAATAGGTAGTTTTAAAATATATATTTATAATCATTTTCATATGTTTGGGAGTGTGATATTTTTATTGTATATAAATTTGTATAAATGTACCTCTTCCTGTATGTTTTGTTTGAATGATGTTAGGTTAGATTAGGTTAGGTATGATGTAAAATTCCTGATAATTAGAATTTTCTGAATTTCCTGAATGCAGTTGTGCTTTGTTCAGATATGCATAAATGAGTGTGCTTTATTCTTAACAGACATTGTTTTTTTTCTTTTCATCTGTAAATGTTTTATGTTGATTTTGTTTTATTAATTGATTAATTTTTTTGTAAATAAATTAAAATATTTGGATGGTGAAGGATGTTTGTAGATAAATATATTGTATGTATTGGTGGTGTATTTTGAATTGGGTAATCGGGATAATACATCTTCTGTTTTATTGCTTGTTCATATCATTATTAACACATTGATTAAACTATAAAAATGATTGATTTGGTAAGAAAAAATTTAGTGCGTTCTTTTATAATGTTACTGTTTTTTTCAGGATCATCTAGCGGTCGAAGATCTTCCGGTAGTCGTCACGTAAGTTCAACTACAGTCACTTCTAGCGAAGGAGGTGCTGGAAATGGAACCGCTAGTGGAACTGAAACACCTACGTCAGGTGATGCTCCACCAGCGACTGCAACACCTGCCGTACCTACAACCACATTAAAATGTACACTTTGTCAGGAACGTCTGGAAGATACACATTTCGTACAATGCCCTTCTGTTCCACATCATAAATTTTGTTTTCCATGTTCAAGGGATAGTATCAAACGCCAAGGAGCTGGCTCAGAGGTAATATTTTTTTATTTTTTTTTTTATTCTTATTTGGTAATAAAAATCTCAATACTGCCCATAATAAACAGGTGGAGTGTTAGATTATTTGCACTCAATCTGTTCGTTGCAGATCTAAAATAAATTGTTCTGTTTCTTATCACATGGTCAGCCAATTAAATGACTGAATCATTTAAGAACAGAAGAGGTAGAGGTGTTAAAGACACTAGTCAGAGTTACCTCCTCTGAAATTAATGAATTTCACTATACAGCCAGACCCTGTGGTGAATGAAGTGAAGGTGTCATTTGCAGTGTGGGAAATATATGCTTTTCAGAGGGCCCGGCATGCTGATAAGCATAATTTTCCACTCAGTGAGGAAGGCAATGGTAAACCACCTCACTCCTCGTTTTACTTAGTAAAACCTCTACGGGTTCAAACCAGCCTTTTGGCTGATGACATAAACAACAACAAATCTCAATATTGACAGATTTGTTATATTGCAGTAAATAATATATAAAATCCTTACAAAAAAATAATCAGGTTATTATAATAGCCGCCTATATTTGTTCAAATTTTATGTATATTAAAAAGCAGAATATAAATAAAAACAAACATCCATTCATTCAAATTAAATTCCCTATAGTGATCACTTATAATATAAAAAAAATTTAAACAATAAAAATCAAATAAAACGTTCAAATGTTAAAGAAATATTTATAAAATTATAAGGCGATTCATGAAAGAAAAATATGGAAACTAACCTGAGCTATTGTTTTGCTTTTTTGTGTTAATGTTTGAACATTTTTCTTTTACAGTTTGTATTTGATAATCTTACATACTGTGTTTCAAAATGAATAGATAATTTATATATTTTCTATGACATTGAAAACTTTCTTAAGTTTTCTTCATTAAAGTTACTGTTCAAAAATCGGTTTTATAATTGTTTTGGTTTTTTTCTAAAATATTTTATTTATTATGTCTGCTGAAATAAATAGGTGTTAATTAGTTAACTATAATTAGTTTTTGAAATATATCGATGATGTAATTATAATTAGTAAAGGTTTTAATTTTTTGAGGTTATGTTATGTTTAAAATGTACATTTTTATTTTAATTAATGTATTCATTGCGATTTTTAAAAGTTATTTAAATATAAAGCAGTGTTTGGTTCATATCTTCACTTATTTGTTATTTATTTATTTATTTAATAGCTTGCAATTTTTTAACATTTGTGTGCATTGTTTCATCTTCATTGTTTTAATTCACATAAGCATGCTTCTTTAATAACTAACTGCATTTTGTTTGGTCTTTCACTTGCTTATTTGTGGGTTTATTTTTTGGCGGTTTTTAAAAAGGGATTTGGAATTTGTCTTTAATTTTTATGTAATTAACATAATTTATTGTGTGAAAATGATGTATGAGTGTAAGATTTCCATCTTTGTAGATACGCTTTTTAAAAAGGAGTATATGATTACAAATTTTTTTGATTTGCATCTGCAAAAATTGTATATTGTATAGTTCTCATATTGTTTCCAAAAGTTATCGGTATTCTATAACAATGTATATATCTGTTATGTAATATTAGTATGTGATTTTATTAGTGTGAATGATTACTTAAATTACTATTATTTAAATATTATCATTTTACAAAGTTTAGCTTTACCCCATTCATTAGTTTTACATAAATTTTTAACAATCTTATCGTGTTAGACTTCTTTTATATATGAAATTATATTGATAATTTTATATTTTATTTGAACTTAAATAATACTCACCAAGTTGGTCTAGAGGTAAAATCGTCGACGTAAGTCAGATGTTTAACAGCTGATTTTTGGAGACTAAGATTGTTGGTTGAAATCTTTGTAAAGGCAGTTACTTTTATACGGATTTGAATATTAGATAGTGGTTAATGTTGTACTTGATGATTGGGGCTCAATTAACCATATTCTCTCAAGAATGGTCGGTCTGGGCCTGTACAAGACTGTACCTCATTTAAAATGTCATACATATCATCCTCATCTCATTGGGTCATAGGGTTGCTTATTGTTCGGAATTTAAAAATTAACGTGTAATTAATTATATTTTTAAGATGTCTTTTTCAGTTCCTTACATAGTTATTTATTAATTGAAATAAAATCAGATTTTTAAAAATTTTCCTAAGTATCGAAAATCCACTAGAAAAAATATCAAAAAGATTAATTTTTCAAAAGGCTGTCAAAAAAACTTTAAAAAAATTAATTTTTTTGTGAACAATCTAAATAGATGAACGTGATCATAAAAACAGAATTTGAATACCATTGGCAAGCTTGCATTTCAAACTGAAAAAAAAGTTGAAATCTGATAATAAATTTTTTTTTCATTTGTCCAAGTCAAGACTCCCGTTAAGTAAGGAAACAGATTTTCAAAATGAAACTCAATAAAAAATTATTTAAATTTATCTCTTAAGGGATTAAATAGTTGTTTTATCTCCTTTCAGCTGAATATTAGTTCTCCATGCTCCCAATAAGTTATAGATAACTGAAATTAAGCGTATTTTGTTATTGAATACAGTGAACTAAAATTTTGTTTAGGTATGCCTGTTAAAGGTAATAAGAAAAAATATAACCTAATTACAACCCCTCTATGTTACTATTAAATGGGGATCTAAGGAGGTTCCACCCTCTGGCTTTTAGATGGTAGGAGAAAGCAAACCCTGATTCTGTAATAATATATAAAAATTCAAAATGGCTGTGGTTGTGAAAACCAATATATAGTTACTGTATTGTATAATAATATTTATTAATTATTTATAGTATTTATTTTTTTTGTTCAATTTTTTTTCGTTGTGAATAATGATTATATATTGTTTTTTACGCATGAATATTGTATTCTGAGAGTAAACTGTGAGGATGTTAACAAAATGCTATACAATAAAGGTGTAATTCATCTCAATAAAATAATAATTTTTTATCATCGTTGTTAAAAAAAAATCGATGAAAATTTTCACGTAGTTGAATTATGTGGAAAAAATATGATATCTGTATGTATTAAAATTATTTATAGGTTATAAAACGGTTTTAAATTTTATATGTATGTTTTAAGTTTTGATAACCGTGGTATTTCTGATACAGTTAATTACGTACAGATGTAACATTATTGTTCCAATCTTTATATTTACTTTTATTAATCATATCGTAAAAATTAATGAATAATTATCGTAAAAATTGTTATAATATTCGAGTTGAAGGTTTGCCCGTCAGTGTAAATTGGTATTTTTGATATACTAGTCATGGCGAAAAATATGAATTTCATCGTCGCAGGACAATTTTATTTAATTGATTTTTATATGTATAACAAGAATTTTTATAGAAGTAAACTTTAAATATATAAATAATTATTTATAAAGTTCAAAAATTACTGTCATAGCAATCGAAATTGTAGTCAATTCATTGCCTCGGTTTTTAACATTCAATAAATATATTTTTACCCAATCTTTTCTATTATTTCTACCCCTAGTAAAATTAGCTCCATTCAATTACGTCATCTTTGATCTTAGGTTGCGTTTGTCAGATAATCGTCATTCTGTTATACCAAAATCAGCAAGCGATTAAACCCTGACATGTATTCTCATATTTCTAATCATAATAATATTTTATAAGGTATGATTTTAATCTCCGGGATCTTTGTATTTGTTCTAAATCTCCATTTATCCTGAACTGGTCCGTACATCGTTCTTAAGATCTTGTTTTCAAATAATATTTATTTCTTCTCTATTTTCTTTGTCAGAATCCATTTCATAGAATACATCGGCCTTATCACCATTGTATACATACTTATTTTATAAATTATCAATATTTTCCGAATTTCAATTGTGTAATAACCCAATTGTAAATTAAAATTTGATGTTCGACTCATTTGTCCACATCAAGTTGCCAATATACAAGGGCAAACCTTGATCTTGTTTATTATTATTATCAAACGAAGCAAAGTATTTAATCATTAACATTAGTGTACATGTGGCACTTACTGATGTTTGATAGATATGTACTCCGTATATCTAGTGTTGTACTTTATGAATCTAAGCTTTGTGCAGCTGTGGGATGAAGGGGACAGACGAAGTACCAGACTTCGCTACGTCATAACACTCTACTAATCATCTCATTGGTATTCGCTGGGCAGTAGGCTGCCTAGTGCGGTGATTACGTGGGTGTTTTTTGACTATTCGCTGTAGACGGCGACACCGAATATTATGTAGTTTGGATAGTACCCTTGACTACGCCAATGCCGGCTGCATTGGCGTAGTTGGTAACGTGCTCGCCTCTCACCATGCGGTCTTGGGTTCGAATCCCATTCAGGCACGGCATATTTTCATACGTTACAAAAATCATTTCATCCTTCACCGTCTGCATTAGCAGTAATTGCAGAACAGTCGGACGTTAAACCAAAAAAAAAAAAAAAAAAAAAAAAATTGACTACTGCAAACATAATACAAGTAAAACGTTACTATTACTAACGTAATCTCTCACAGTAGTAGTGACGTAATACATACCTCTCAGCTGCACAAAGCTTGGGAACGGACAGTAACTGATATTGTATTGTTGCATCATACAGTGATACACACAATTAGTTCCTAATTTTGTTGATTAAATACTTTGTTTAGTTTACTTATCAATGCGGATTTTAAAAATATTTTTATTAATATTATCATTTTTTTTTGTCTGTTACAGGTATATTGTCCAAGCGGTGAGAAATGTCCATTGGCGAATTCAAACGTACCATGGGCATTTATGCAAGGTGAAATAGCAACAATACTTGGTGAAGAATTCAAAGTTAAAAAAGAAAGAGAAACTTAGAGGGGCGTGTGACAACCCCCTTCTGAAAAATATTGGATATCGACAGCGTTTAACGATCTATTAAAAATATATCGTTCATTTTGCTGTGGAGCTACTAATTTATCGTTAACTATATATTGTTAGCGATCGTGATTGTTGTAAATTAAATGGTCACATTGGTTGCGTTCGTTGTTGTAATTAAATCTCAGTTACGTTATAGTATTGTATGTTGTGTAAAAAAAATGTATTAAAGAGAATGTAATATACTGAAATGTTATATGATATCTACGTAATGATATCATAAATGATAATGGTAAAGTTTGTTGATTTGTATAAATGGTTTGCGCATTCGGTAAGAATGTTTCGGAGCATTTCATATGGTATCGTATTAATGTGATATCGTTAAGCTCAAAATTTCAGCCTATAATTCGGTTTTTTTATCGTATGGTTACGATCATAATATTATCTTTAAATTTGTAGTATGTTATAAGATGTATTGTACAAAATAAAATTATTTATTTTATTATGTAATATATATATATGTATGTATGTATTATTATTATTTCTTGTATATTTTATTTTTCGTACCCTTGATCTCTTAAAAATTTATTGTGTTATTTGAAAAAAAAAATGTTTTATGAAATTTTTTCCTTCGTTTTTCTATCCTTTACTTTATTTAATTTCTTCTTCTTAAAATTTATTCAATGAATCGTATCCCCCAATACATTCTTAATTTTTTTACATTTAAAAATACTGTGATTTTTTCATGTTTCATACATTTTTTATAACTCATCAAAATTTTTTATACTATATAAAAATTTTGTAAAAATTTATAATAATTAAAATTTTTGAAGTTTCCTAAAGTAAATTTATTTAATTTTTTCTGTAATTTATTTTAATAGAGTATTTTGTATCATTTTCTGTTAAAACTACTTGTGATTTTTTTTTAATAAAAAAATTGTATATTATTATTATTACAAAATAGTATTTATTCCAATTAAAATAAATTTATTTGAAATTGTAATTTGTATTACCCTTTGTGAAGTAATTGTTTTGTAATTTTGTGTAATTATTAGTAATTATATTATTATAAGATTATGTATTATGTAAATCATTGTGTATTTTGATTTTTGACGACTGTTTTTTGTGTACAAACGAGAAAAATGTACAAATTTTTACATTTTTATAGTGCTTTTTTGTAGTGTTTATTGCCATATTAGAACGTGTCGTTTGTTAAATGTAGGTATATATTTATATTAATATCTAATATCGTTATTTTTTCCTCCTTATGTTGCCAGTAATGAAATATATTGTAAATAGATTTTATCAGTTATTTTTTTAATTATAAAAAATTATTTTCTTCTGTTATTTAACTCATAATTATGAAAATTATCAATAAAAATTATAATTATAACCCTTTTCAAATTATTATTCTTTATTTAATTTTTTTAATATTATTTTATTAATTATATGGTTTCTAATAAAAGCCTAGTCAAATTACTCTGGATATCGTTTAGTTTAAAATATAAATCATTTATTTTATTTTTTATTTATAAATGCGTAATCAATATTTGAATCTGATATCGTGTCTGTTTGTTTATTCTTAAAAGTTGTCCGAAAGGGTACTTAAGGAACTACAAAACTCGCGTTGGTGTTTTTTAATTAATTATTACATAATCAATTATTAATTATTAATTAATTACTCATACTAATTAATCTGTTAGTGAATAATTATTGTAAAGAATAAATCCTCAACAAAAATTAATGAATAAAAATTTTTAACGGTTCTTTATTAATTTTTTCGGCTTTCGGTTTAATGTATTTACTTTTTTGTTTATCGTAATATTTTTAATGCGTATAAGAACCGTAAAAAAAATTTAATAAATTTTTTTTATCATGTCTCGATTTTCATAAATTTTAAACGTTTTTGAAATAAATTTAAAGTTAAATTTTATTTTAAAATTTTATACGATAATTTGTTTCTAAATTCTGGGATTCTATTATATAATTCTTTTTTATTTTAGTAAAGAGGTATCGTACATCGAGACAATTTATTAATTAATTATTTCATTCAAATATTTATGTAAATATTAAAATTAATATTATTATAGTCATAAAATTTTATTTATAAGTAAACTTTAAAATCTTCCTTCCTACCTGATGATATTTTTTATAAATTATTTCCGAATAAACAAAATAATCAGTCGCATATTAAGTTTTCCTTCCGTTAAAAATATTTTTTTACCTCTAACATTTACGTAATGTATAAATGTGTATTATAAATATATATAAATTAACATACTATTATTAAATAATGTGAGTTAAGTGAAATTATACAATAGTTAGATATATTTGCACTGGGTATCATTATAAAATATTAATAATATTGTATTAAATGTTATTTATAAAAAACATAAAGGAAACTAATGACCACTTTTTATTGTAAATAATATGATAATTATTAACAGAAGTAAATGAGCGTTTATTAATAAAAATAGGTATGTAATAAATTAGGTTATTATTGTAAGTAAATGATATATTATATTAATGTTCTACAATTTATTTTATGTTCCATTGATGTTTCTTAGCAAATATTTCAATGTAGTAGTGCGATTTTTAACGACAAGGCTAGCTAGCATACTTGCGGTCGCAATAGTTTTTTTTCAAATTTTTGATTAATAAAAATAACCTTCTTTTAATTGTTTAATTTATTTTTAAATCAAAATTTCTAAACGTATATCGTCATAAAATTATTTTATGGAACAAAATTCAAATATTCATGCTTGTTGGCATCAATTTTACGCGATTTTTTTTTGTTGAAAATATATTTTTGGATTTTAATTTGAATCGGATATAAGCGTTTCGGTCAACATATTAGGGGAATAATATTAATTAATTATTAAAAAATTTAAAATTGTTTAAGTTTTTTTGTATTTTTTTTTTTATTAATATTTTTATTCGATAAAATTTGAAAGTAAGGTATTTGAATGTTGTAGAACAGTGGTTTTCAAACTTTGTAAAGCCACAGCTATCTTGATCTACAGATTATTTCCGGTGGTGCCCTTATTATGATCCAAATAAATTGTAATTATATTACAACAATCATTGTACAGTGCATTGACATTAACGTACATTACACGAGTGATTCCACTTCCAGAGAAAGAGATAAACCGTTAAAAGTAAAAGATTGTGTAAGCCGAGGCATGGTGCCTCTGGGAATGTTTGGGTGCTGTGGCGCACACGTTGAGAACCGCTGTTGTAGATGATAAAAGTAACTATGTAAAAATCAATATTATAGTAGATTTAGATTACGTGTTGTAATAACATCTCGGTAAAGTGACTAAATGTTGAATTATAAATCAAAAGAATTTTTTAATTTAAATCAAATTTTAAAGTTTATTTTCTGTATCTACTTCCAACAAATTGTCTAAAAATATTGTTACGTTTTAATATTTTGTATGGTGTGTCATTATTTGATTCAGAGTTTGATATTTTCGTTTCCCCCTCTCCTTATTTAACTTTCTTGGTTGTTTCTTTTTTAATTATTGAGTTTTATTCTAATCT
Source organism: Catonia carolina (assembly GCA_035578175.1). Lineage (NCBI taxonomy): Eukaryota > Metazoa > Arthropoda > Insecta > Hemiptera > Achilidae > Catonia > Catonia carolina. The sequence goes on along the minus strand of JAQMRL010000006.1, from coordinate 41,119,838 downwards.
GATCAGAAATATTATGGGAAGTCTTTGTTTGTATTTAAAAGATAATGTGTATGCATGGTATACCTCAAGGCACCGTGATCGGCCCACTTTATTTTCTTATAAAACTTTTTGGTTTTTCGTTTAATCTTGTTTTTTTATACCCGTGATCGGCCCACTTCATTTTCTTATAAAACTTTTTGGTTTTTCGTTTGATCTTGTTGTTTTTTTATACTTATTTCGCTAAAGGTTAGTTATTAATTTACAATTTGAAATATTTTTTTTTTGTATTTCCCCTTTGTCATTCCTTTATTTTCATCATTGTAAATGTCAGTTTAATGTTTACATTTATTCAATCATTAAGAGTATTAGGATGTTATTTTATTATTGTATTGTAGTGTTGTTTTTAAAGTTTGTTAGGTTATGTCATTAACATTATATTTTGTCGTTACTAATATTATTTTATTATAATAAAATTTGACTGATGTAAAAAGCTGTGATCTATTATGAAAGTTTTACCGCTAAAGAACTGCATTGGTATTTTAAACGGTTTTTTCTTAATGATAAGTTTTTTTAATTGAACCAGATATAAAACTATTTATGTTAACTTTTTTTAATAAATAAAAATGGATAAATATAAATTTATTAAAAATATTTGAAAAGATAATAATTTATAAGAAGTCTTAACAGGTAAAATTTTATTATTATAAATTTATTGTGTAAAGCATAAATCAGAATTAGTTATACACCAATAAAATCCAAACATTAATTTCTAAAATGTCAATATTTCGTTAGAAATATGTCATTATTTTGTTCCTCGGAAGTATTTGTTATTTGTAAACAACATCCAGAAGATTCAGAAAAAAGAGTATAGAGCTTGTCAAAAATAAAGAATTAATAGGTTTAAATATAAACTCTATCTTAAATTCAAGTAATAAATTTTATTTAGTTAATTTAAAGTTCCATTACAACTTGGTTATTAGCAAATACAATGGGTTATGGAACAGGGGGTTTTTTAACTTCAGAAAATTACCAGATCCTTGATGGGAATCGAACCAGGGATCACCATGTTGATTAGCTATCACTACGCTATGGAGGTGGCCTACTTAAAAATTTATTTTTAAAACAAAAAATTATTCGAAAAGGAACTCTTTGATATTATTAAATTTTTTGATCAATAAGGTAATCATTTTAAGTTTTTTTTTTATAAATTAAGTACAGATCACCAGAAATTTTTTAAAATGTAATTTATTGATGTATTTTCTACGTGCGTTAGTTGTGGATATTTGTTAAAAAAAATTATTTTTATGATTAACAACTTAGTAATCAAATTAGTTTGTTGTATTTTGATTGTAAACATTTAAATCTGTAAAATGTAATTTTGATTACATATATCTTTACTTCAAAATTTTCCAAAGAAGGAACTGTGAGCAATTAAAATTTTTCTAAAAATTCTTATATTTTGTGGATCTATGAAAAAAATTAAATTCATAGTTAATCGAATAGTTTGTTTTCTAATTATATAAACATCGTCGCTCAAAAAAAAATTATTTTCAAAATGTAGTTTTCTTTTATAAAATTGTTTACCTGGTAGGACTTACTTTTTATAATATTAATCATATTAAAAAAAAAACATAAGTCATAAGAACTATTCTCTGGGGTTTAATATTTGTTAATTCCATGTACAAGGATATTAGGAGAAGTAGTATGCGAGAATAATAGTTTTTGTGTGTTCAAATGTGTATGGGTTCAAATTGTTTCTGTTTGATTCGTAGTTGAAAATAACGTTAATGTTAACCATCAATATTATTCAATCCATTTTTACATATATCAGTAGTAGATAAATTACATTCTTTATTGTCAAACTTCGGTCTCCATGAAATTAACCATGTAAATTTTTAAACAAAAAAAATATTTGAAAAGATCCTGGTTGCACTGTATCAAAATTTATACGAATAACAAAATTTTAAGTAATTATTTACTTAAGAATATTAATAATTTTTTTATATCTGTTCTTTTTGGTTTATTGTCCCAATGATGAATTTGAGGAGTGAATAAATGAACTGGATTCGAACCGAGGATCCCTTGACATAGAACCCAATTGCACTGACTACTACACCAACAATCCGACCATTGGGAATGAGTTAATCATTTATTAATGAATTTCTTTGTAATTATTAAATTTTTCTTTATATTTTGTTTAATGTTTCGTTGGTTTTATACAAAAGGAAAGAAGAGCTTCCATGTAATAATTTTGGGTTAAAAAAGATTTTGGGGTAAAAGACGCATTATCCGGTTGAATAACTTGATAAACGTTGTTCAGGTTTAGCACTACGAATTTAGATTGAGATTCCATCTAAAGTAGAAGAATATAATTGGTGTGGATTTTTTAAATATCTTTTTTTTAATTTACTTAAATGGGAGATTGAGTTTAGATATTGTTTTAAAACGAAATGATTAGATACAAGGAATGTTTATTAATTTGTGTATAAAATATATTTAAATAGATGAAATTTTCTTGTATAAGAATTTTTACATTTTGTTTTATGTGCAACGATTTCGTTATATTGCATGTGATGAAGATGGCAGATGAAAATTATTGATAAGAATATATCAGAAATCGAACCTGAAATTTTTGAAGCAGAAGTCAAATGCGTTAACCACTATAACGATTGTTCGGTCTCTTATGAAATTTACTACCATTAAATATGAGATTTTTATTATGATTAAAAAAAACTATTTAACCGCTGAACTTAGCGTAGCAGTTGTGTAAAATTCTGTGATATCGTAGGAACTAAGTTCAAATAAATAATTTCATGGATTTTGGAGATGTAATTTAGAATTAACCCTGAACACCAAAATTTAAATTTAATACGAATAAAAATATATAAATAATATTAGCACCGGTAATTTTATACTTGTACTATATATTTTAACCCCAGTGATACAAAAATTTTAATATTTAAGGTAAAATAAAGAAAATAAAATTTTATGTCAGGTTAGTTATTAAGTGTGAATGTATGATTGGTAGTTATTTATTATTATTATTAATTATTATTAAAAATTAATTTTTTATTATTATTAAGTCTTCAATTTTTTTATACGATAACTTAATGTAGTTATGTATTAAAAATACAGTATGTATGTAAGTATATATATCATGAATAGATGTTAAAGGCGTCGTGAATCACTGTTTATCAATCAGTTTATTAATATTTATTTAATTTTTTTCATTTTTAACAAATAAATGTAAAAATATAATTTTATTAGTTTTTGTTTTGAGAAATCATGTACCTATAGATATATTATAATAAATATTTAGTTTTCATTGCATTTTTACAGTTTTAACACTGTCCATTGCTATAATTGTGAGCATTTTTTTTTGTATTTCATCATCAATTCTCATCGTAATTATCTCGCTATGTTTATTTTTACTATTATATAATTATCATCCCTAATTATTAATTAATTTTTTATTGATAATAATAATTATTGTTATAAGTAATTTATCCTATATAATTTTTTTGTAAAAATGTAAATGTATTATTATTTTTATTATTATTATTATTATTATTAAATATTTTCTTTTTTTGTTGCTTTTGAAGTTTCATTATTTTAATTTTTATTGTATGTATAAACATCGTAAATATATTGAACATAATTTAAAAATTTATTATTATTAATTAAAAAAAAAACAATTGCCAGCAAATGAAAATAAAAGTTATTTTTGGTGTTAATAAAATTTGATGTTTTTCTTTTCCTTTGTTTACCTTTTATTGTAATGTTTTTACAAGAAAATTTTTTTTGTTTTGAATTTTTTCCTCGTTTTATGTTCGACTATTTTCCAGTTATTGCTTATGCAGGTAATGAGAAGGGCAATAGATGAAAATGAGTTATGAAAAAAATGCCAGACCTGACTGAAAACGAACCTGAGATCCCAGCGTAAAAGCCGGTTGGGCTGAAAACTGCACAAAAGGCTGGCCTCGAATTAAATTAGTCTTAGGTTTTATTCTTGGTAAAAAACTAAAAATTTTAATGGCATTTCATATTGTACTTCAGCATTCACATGGAATATCTTTAAAAGTACTGACGGTGATTGATTCGGATTAACCCTTTTAGTGCTGAAACAATATTTAAAAGTTTCTGATCTAAAGCCATTTAATTTGAATAATGGTGTACAAAAAGTGCCAGCCTTTATTTGGAAAACTTGCAGGCGAAAGCCTGACATTGCCGACCAAAATTTTAACGTTACAGAAAAATAAAATGTCCTGTTAAAAATTAATTTTTATTTGTTCATAAAAAAAGAAATCGTTCTAACGGCAAAAATATTTAAAATAGTTTTTTATTAGTTTATTTAAATTTGCATCGACAACTTGGTCATTAGCAACTACTGTGGGTTTTGGTACCTTAACGTTGGTTTTAACGTTAAGACCCTAGTCAGGAATCAAACGCGAAACCTTTCGCTTTGTAAGCTAGCGTGCTAGTCACTATTCTACGGAGGCAGTTTCAAAATACATTATTCGATTAATTTTTGTTTAAAAGTTTTTTTGGAAATGTTCGGTTATCCAGACGTTGGCACTTTATGCATAATTTACGGACGTCCGGTAAACCGGATGTTATAACTATGTAAAAGATATCGATGTCCTGTTTTCCGGACGTTGGTACTGAAAGGGTTAAATGGCTATTTGGTTCCTTTACAGCCAATTTAAATGTTAAAACATTACTCAAGGATGTAACCAACGAGAGTCGAGAGGTGAGCAGCTGTCCTCTTTGAACAAAAAAAGAAGTCTATCTTTAGAACTTCCAGGAAACTAATATGAGTTGCTCTCTTAGTTCAGATCTTGGATATGCCCGTAGTGGTACTAGTTGTTACTTTGGAATAAATATAACTGAACCATGTTGTACCAACATCTGGACATAGATTTATGAACTTGAAGACGAGGATTGGTCATTGAACCAATGGCCTTGAATTTTACAATTTTTCTATTACAAAAATGGAACAGGAGTTCCAGATCTTGGAGGAATGAGTTTGAGAGAAAAAGTGGCATTGTGAAGAAGGTTAACGATCAGAAAACAAAAGCAGCTGGAATGAATTTTTACATCATTAAAATTGTGTGACATCGTGTTGACAGTTAACATAAACATTTTGGTTAATACATAAAATAAATTCTAAATAAAACAGAAATCTGTTTAGTTACTTAAGTGTCGATAAAATTGAATTGTTAGAATTTGATTTTCATAACCAGAAACGAAGGAAAATCATTACAGTAAAGAAAATGTGTTATGTTGGTTGGTAGTAGATGTGCTAAACTCTAAAGGTTAGCTCAAGATTCCGAAACCGATCTCGTATTTCTCACATACTGCATTCAGATGTAATTTCTAATGTTGGTTATGGTTTTTTTATGCAAAACAAAATTTGTATTCTAATCCCCAAAATTCCTGTTGATGTAATTTACATTAATAGTCTGCTGTGGGCATTTCTGGGCATTTTTTAATATTGTCAATCAAAAAATGTAGATACCAAGGTCAATTGTTAAGCCAAGATTGGTTAACAAATATTGAACTCTCATTTAGACATTTTGATAGAGATCAGTTACAAATTTAAAATTATTTATTATTTTTCTATAATTGAATTACATACTGCATCCTTTAGCAGATTGAAAATATAATTTATTCGTGATATGACGAATGCATACGTGAGTAGTTTCTTCTGGGCAACCCATTATTCTTCAGGGTGAAATAAGTAAGCCACTTGATTATTCCTCAAAATATAAATTAAAAAATAGAAATCAACCATATAAAGTTATTGAAATATTGACAAAATACTGAGAAATTTTTCGCAGAATTGATAAATAAATTAAAAGATAAAGTAAAATTTAGAGAGAAAATAAAAACTGATATTTGCTGATTACCTGTATTTTTATTTATATAAGTTACTGCAAGTACTAGTACACAAACAATAAAGAATGGATAAAATGCCACAAAAATTAAACTAAATGTTAGTGCTACAGCAAAAAAATCTGAATATGACAGTGTAAAAATTGGAATAAAAATTTAAAGGAGGTGGTTGAATCTTCCTTCACCTAGTATGAGAAAAATATGAGAAAGGCTGTTATCAGTTTTGTAATAAATAGCAAATGTGTTGATTACTTGGAGCTAAAAGAATGTTCATCAAGAAATGCTATTAAGTTGACAAAACTTACTGAAAATCTATTTGTGAAACTAAGAATCTATAGGAAAAATCTGGTGTGAAACAATCTCTTGCAAACTTTCTCTTGCAAATGTAAATAATTAATATAATATTATATTAACCCAATTTTAATCATGAGTGAATGATGCAAAATGATAATCAACCTCTGTTGGACTTAATATGGGAATTACCTTTTTTTGTTTTTTATATATATCTGAGGTGGCGAGAAAAACTCATGTTCACTCCCTCACGATGGGGAAGTAGTGTTTGACTCGATTAAGAAGTCCTCGTCTAGCCCCAAGGAGGCCGCAACCGCCTACCAACCAAAAACCCGCCACCTGGCCACTTGATCCAACATTAGCAAACAACCCTCCACCTCCCTAGGAACTGTTTATATAATAATACAAGGGAAATGTCGGGTTAAAAAATTTACATACTGTCACCGGGGTGTGGAAGGGAATTAAGCTACAAGCTTAATTCCCCTCTCGCCACCACCGGCCAACACTCTCTCTCACTTTTATTCACCTCTTTCATCACCAGCTCAGGAAATTAGTGTGCCTACCTTACCTTCTGAGATTGGGACAGGATTGATTCACTGTCGGAGAGTGGGAGAGATTCAGTCAACATTTTGGTACTTCATGAAGTTTGAACCTCATCAAATATGCCCCAAAGCAACCATGCCCTGTTAGCAACTGCGGCAGCTCGTGGGTGGTATAACCAACATGTCCTCCTTATTACCTTTTTATTTTTTTTTTATTTTGCGCCCTGAAGACTTCAGGAGGAGTATAGGACATGTCAGCTATAACCCTGAAATATATATATATATAAGAATCGCAAAATGTATCACTACTATCAAGAAAGAAATTCTTGATTTTCAGATTCCTTTTAGGGGAATTCAAATCTTCACAACATTTTAAAAATTGGGGTAATTTATTCATGAATTTTCTCCTTGCATAAGTAGGTTTTTGTTCAAACAATTTTCTGGAGTGATTAGCCACATAATAATCATTTCTGTTTCTTGTGTTTATGATAGTGAACATTGAAATTCTACATAAAATTATTTTGCCTAACATACATAATCACCTCAAAAATGTAGAGACAGGGAACTGTAAGCAATTTAAGCTCCTTAAATAGTGGCCTGCATGAGGTTAGCTGGTTAGCTCCCACCATACACCTAATAGCTTTCTTTTTAATTTTAAAACCCCTATTCATATTATCCATGCTAGAATTACCCCATACTAAGATATTATAACGGATATGACACAGAATGAGGCCATGCTAAGCTGCCATTAGTAATTTTTTATCATTTAATCTGGCAATTTGTTTTAGTGCAAATACCCCGGATGATATTTTACTACAAACTTGATTGGTATAGAAGTCCCGAGACAAAGATCTATAGAGATACACCCAGGAACTTCACTGTTTCTACATGCTCTAAACTATTATTATGAATAAATACATCCACTTCTCTTCTTTCTTTAACGTTATGTTTATTTTTAAACTGCAAGTACTGACATCTACCAGTAAACTGTTACTGATTACTGAAGTTTCATCAGCAAACAACAAAGTTCTGCCATTAGGTATGACTTCTGGTAGCCTATTAACATACAATAGAAACAGAATTGGACCTAAAACTGACCTTTGTGGAATGCCTGCTTTGACTTCAAGCTTTCCAGATACAACCTTTGTAAGTTTCCCTCTAACAACCCTAGTTAACTCCACACACTGTAATCTGTTAATAAGGTAAGATTGAAACCATTTCAATTCTACATCCCTAACGCCTAATGACTCTAGTGTTTTCAATAAAATTTCATGATCAAACCTTTGTAAGTTTCCCTCTAACAACCCTAGTTAACTCCACACACTGTAATCTGTTAATAAGGTAAGATTGAAACCATTTCAATTCTACATCCCTAACGCCTAATGACTCTAGTGTTTTCAATAAAATTTCATGATCAAACCAATCGAAAGCTTTACTCAGATCCAGAAACACTGCCAATGCTTTCTCCCCGGCATCCAATGTATCAGCTACTTGCTCCACAAGTGAAACTATTGCAGTTTTAGTTGATCTACCTTTTTCCTATCTCCATTCTTAAATATAGGCAATATTTTAGCGTCCTTCAGGTTGTTTGGAAATACACCTGCTTCAAGTGAGAAGTTAATCAAATGAAGGAGGAGTAATTAAAAGATGTTTTACAATCTTTAACAATTATACTAGAAATCCGATCTAACCCACATGTTTTCTTACTTTTCAAACTATCAATAACTGATTCTAATTCCTCACTTGCAACTAGGCTAAATGGACAGTGTTATGCATAACTAGACCAAGCGCCATTTCGTAAAAAACGAGATTTTAGCGCATTCTGTTGAGAAACGATAAAACTTATTTGGAAAAAAATCGCCATTCGTCTCCTAGCAACGGTTGTCGTGAAATATATAAAAAACCCATGTGCCACTTTACTTAGGCTTGATTTCCTGTTTTGCATTACAAAACCAAAAGCCATAATCCAATGTTCAGTTTTGCAACAGTAGACCAAGTGTGCCTTTTACTGGTCTTTGGTCTAGTGATGCTAAATAGAACAGGTGGTTACACTAGTTCACAACAGACCAAACATCAGCTGCTTTGCAACTAACCTGGTTTGTTTTGAATACTGAAGTGCAGTTAATTATGTTTGTAAACCTGAACCAGATGAAAATCAGTTACTAAAAGGAAAACCAAAAAAAATGAAGGAAACGTAAGTATCAAAACCAAAACCGAGAGATAAGGAAAAGACTTTGTATCCAAAACAAAGATTATTACACGCAAAATAATGTATTTAAAGAAGCTAAAGAGTTCCGACATTACGTTTGCCCCTGTAACCGTTTAGAAAAAGTAGGAGAGGAAAATGCCAGAAAAGAATTTGATAAGTTTTTCAGTGTGGAATCACATGATGCCCAGCGTTCATTAATTTTTTCAATGGTTCAAGAGTTTGACATTAAACGAAAAATAGTAAAAACATCATACAAAAGAATGGGCAGTATAAAATGTGTCAGATGGTTGTGTGTAAAACTTTCTTTTTACAGACTTTAAGGATATCAAGCTGTAAAGTGAATACTGCTTTGAAAAATATATAAACGCTCAGAAGGAATTATCGATTGTCGTGGAGTCGGTGGAGGTAAAAATAAAATAAATGATACCCGTGTACATGAAGTAATAGAACACATTAAAAAATTCCCCAAGTACAAATCACATTACAAAAGAACAAATACAGAGGCAGAATTTCTTACAGCAGATACTACAGTAGAAAAAATGCACAATTTGTACTCAGCAGAAGTAATTAAACCTGTAAGTTTATCATCTTACAAAAAAATATTTTTGTCTAAATTCAATTTGCGAAGGAAAAAACTGAAGAAAGATACCTGTGGTCGGTGCGATCAATTGGAAATAGAAATAAACCATTGTATTGATAAGGTAAAGCTTCAAGAATTGAAAGAAGAAAAAAATTTACATTTGGAAAAATCAGAAAAGGCACAAGCAAGAAGGAAGGAAGCCATGTGTGAAGCTAAGAACCAGCCTGATGTGGAAACCTTGTGTTTTGACGACATTTCAATTTTATTTCAGACAATGTCCAATAAAATGACAATTGAAGTATTTTGCACTTTAAAGTTAAAAAAACCCATATGTATTGCTGATGCTCTATTACTATTAAGGGCAACTAGTGCAATGTCCAGTTATGCATTACAAGACCAAAGGACGTACAAGTCAGTTAGTCTACTCGTGCATAACAAAAATGCCCCATCAAAAAATAAGTACAGGTAGACCAAGAACCATTTTATTTATTTATAGCATTATTTAAAATTGTATTAAGTTGAGATTTTACAAATAAATTAAAAAATGGTAATTCTTTTTTAGTGCAAAAACTTGGTAAAATTGATCAAAAACCCTATTTTTAATTAACTAGAAACTTTGAGGTCAATTATCTCAGAATGACTTTTTGGGGCTTGGTCTAGTTATGCATAACACTGTCCAAATAAGAATTGATTTACTACCTTGTTACCTTTTGGATCATAACATCCCACTGTTTTCCTAATCTGTTGTTTAAGTTTTAAAGCTACTTCCTGATAATATTTATTAAAATAATTACAAATTTCTACATCATTCTCAATAAGTTCATTATTTTTGTTAACAATATTAGGTATGTCAGTAAAACTTTTGTTGCTAACTACACCTCGATTCTTATTTATTATTTCCCATATTGCTGAGTTTAAATTTGGTGATTAATGAAGGACTTCAGCAGTTTTTTTTGGATTTAGCTCTCTGAACTTCTCTGGCATAATGTTTTTTAATTTTAATAGTTTTTTACCTTTGTTCATTAAAGGTAGTCCTACGTAATAGAAAATCTGAGTATACATCTCTAACTTCAGACCTCATTTTCAAAATTTCCCCTGTGACCCACTCATCTGTTTCACTGACAATATTTTTTACATCTTTCTTTTTAATTGGACAACTATTATTATAATGAAATTTTAATTTTTCAATAAAATTATGATGTTTCTGATTAATGTCAGAAGAATTGAAAACGGTCTTCCAATCCTCTTTGGATAAACTGAGTAACAAACAATTAATATTCCCTTGGTCTTCCTGTCTAAATTCTTTAATAATTTTTTGATTTGGGACATGACTACCTAAATCCTAAATCTCTATTACTTGGTAGCCGAGATCAGAGAGCTCAGAACCCCTTAACCTAACCTGACAACTCTCCATATTTGTTAAAATATTATCTATTATGGTTTGTGATTGACTAGTAATTCTTGTATAACCTTTAACTTTTATATCAAGATTGTTCATCTCCACAATATCCCTAAACTCTTCAGCCATTTTATTTTGAACAGCAAGATTTACATTAAAATCGCCCAAAACTACCACTTTTACATATCGTTCTGTTAAAACTTACAGTAGTTCACTGAACGATGTACATAACTGACCCCAATCACCATTAAGGGGACCTATAAACACCCACCACAGCCATCTTTCCCCTCATTTCTATCCTAATTTCTACATCAACTACTTCAATTACCATTTCCTGAGAAAACCGTTCTAAATAAGGTAAGTTACGAGTGTCAAGTTTCTCGTAACTTGATAATTTGACTCGTTACTGAACAACTAGCCTCTGAGAAAAATGCTTGAAATTAGAGTTGTAGGTTTTTTTAATTTCCTACTTTATTATGTAATTTTTTTTACCGATTTTGATGAAAATAAAAATAAAATCACTAATTGACGCTAAACTAAGCGTTGTACAAAAATATGTTTAAAATAAAAATTGTAGGTTTTTAAATTTTCTACAATTTTTATGATATACACTTTTCCCCGAAAATGTATATTATGGCCGTAATCTTAAAAAAAAAATTATTTCTACGAGAGCACAAGAATTCCAGTAGACATGGCATTTAGCCTACCTAATCTTGTTGAGCATAAAAAATTTAGTAAATGAGGCGATTTTTAAATAATATCGTTGGAGCCGTTTTTGAGAAAATCGCAAAAAGTGAAAAATCACGCGAATAAATTACTGCTTCTAGTTGACTGATTTTGATGAAAATGTTTGTGTCGGGTCCGCTAACTTAAATTCGAAGTATCAGCTTCGTACTATTTTCCGTTCTTTAGATTTTGTTCACACTTACACACACACACACACACACACACACACTCACAGACGAATCGCCATCAGATTTTTGGGGTTGTTAAACAAGTAAATGGTTATATTTCATCGATTAGGTTTGATTAGGTCAATCTGCTATTCCCAGAGCTATAAAAAATAGTTCTGTTTTTCATAACATGGTCAGCCAATTATATGACTAAAGCATTTAAGAACAGAAGAGATAGAGGTAAAAGACACTAGTCACAGTTATCTCTCTTGAGAGTAACGAATTTCATTATACAGCCAGACTCTGGTGAATAAATGAAGGTGTCATTTGCAGGGTGGAAAGTAGATGCTCATGCTGATAAGCATACTTTTGAACTCAGTGAGGAAGGCCAGTAAACTACCTCACTCCTCGTTTTACTTAGTAAAACCTCTAGAGGTTTTACTAAGTAAAATGAGGAGTGAGGTAGTTTACAATTGCCTTCCTCACTGAGTTCAAAAGTATGCTTATCAGCATGCCGGCTTTCCGAAAAGCACACGTTTCCCACTCTGCATATATGTCACCTTCACTTCATTCACCTCAGGGTCTGGCTGTATAATGAAATTCATTACTTTCAGAGGAGATAACTTTTAATTAGTATACCTCTATCTCTTCTGTTTTTAAATGTTTCAGTCATTAAATGGCTGACCATGTAATAAGAAACAGAACTATTTTGGTAGCCCTGGAACTAACAGATTGAGTCCAAGTAATTTTACACCCCACCTTTCTGTTATGGGCAAATAATAGTAGTAAATAATAAACGATGATATTCATGATGCTAATTCTGACAGTGGAATGGTGATTTAAGAAACTGAGTAACGATAAAATGCCAGATTAAAGCGGGAATCGAACCTAGGACCCCTGGTATAGAAATATTCCTTAGAAGAATAGCTTAACAAATGGATAATTAATTGTAAAGAATGGGAAGTTTTTATGAGTCAATAAAACAATTTTCGACATAAATCATATCTTGACGTTGTTAAACAAGTAAACGTGATTTTTCCACATTGAATGAGTTTAACGTAGTCAGTTTTATAAACCCAATCAAAGTAGTAATTGTAAAACTAAAGGGTTGAACAGTTTTTTTAAAAAAATGTAAATAATTAGTTGTAAAAATACGAACATTAAATCAAACAACATTGCTTGATTAAGTGAATTATATCTACGTAAAATTAAGGTTAGTTTGTTAGGCTTACGATGTCGAAAATCCTACAATGGTGTTTAACGACTTTGCGATATTGTAATCTACGAAACTTTTGATGTATAGTACCTTTTTCCGGGCTTAATTAGGTTCAATTTTCCCGGTGGATTAACAGCAGTAAAAATCGGTAAAAAATGTGATTTTGTTTACGATTGAGGCCTTAGTTATGCATTTTCTGACAAAAATGTATATAATTAAAGTTATAGAAAATAAAAAAAAATTTACAACTATTATTTCAAGGATTTTCTTTTTCATAGTTTAGTGTCAATTAGTGATTTCCCATATTTTTAAGTCGAACAGAGGTTAATTTTAATTTTGTGTCATTCATTTATGATTAAAATTTTTTATTACGTTTTTCATTTTATATTGATTGATTTTAATTAGGTTATGTATTTCATTATTTACATTGGCAAGAGAAAATCGTGTGTTTCATATAAGATTTTTTTTATAATCTTAATCATATAAGATTTTTTATGATTTCAATGATCATTCAATTTATCCCTTCACGTCAGCTACAACCCTGTGATCTTGAACAAAAATAAATGTGTGAACTATTAAGTATTTTACTTTAAGTAGGCCTATAAAGTATTTTCAAAGATCACAGTAATATGTCTAGTTATTGTAATACTATATAGCTACTTATTTCTATAGCTCTCCAATCACCAGATATTTTGTGTTAATTAATTTTTTTTTATTTCAGAGATGAAGAAAAGGAAGCAACTGAAGAACCGAACCAGAATATGTGAGTTTAATATTTATTTTGATTTTAATTTTAAGTAGATTGTTCGTTTACCATATTCGTTGCCGGGCAAAAATAAATAGTTCTGTTTCTTATCACATGGTCAGCCAATTAAATGACTGAATCATTTAAGAACAGAAGAGGTAGAGGTGTAAAAGACACTAGTCAGAGTTATCTTCTCTGAAAGTAATGAATTTCACTATACAGCCAGACCCTGTGGTGAATGAAGTGAAGTTGTCATTTACAGAGTGGAAAATATGTGCTTTTCAGAGGGCCCGCCATGCTGATAAGCATACTTTTCCATTCAGTGAGGAAGGCATGGTAAACCACCTCACTCCTCGTTTTACTTAGTAAAACCTCTAGAGGTTCAAACCAGCCTTTCGGCTGTTGACCTGAACTACACACAACAACACCATATTAACAAATTAAAATCCAAATTTTTTAAGTGTTGTTGTTTAGGTCATCAGCCGAAAAGCTGATTTGAACCTGTAGAGGTTTTACTAAGTAAAAACGAGGATTGAGGTGGTTTACAATTGCCTTCCTCCCTGAGTTGAAAGAGTATGCTTATCAGCATGCCAGGCCCTCCGAAAAGCACCAACTTTCCACCCTGCAAATGACACCTTCACTTCATTCACCACAGGGTCTGGCTGTATAGTGAAATTCATTACTCTCAGAGGAGATAACTCTGAATAGTGTCTTTTACACCTCTACCTCTTCTGTTCTTAAATAGAAGAGAAATATACGTACCAACATGTAATATGTTCAGGAAAAATAACTTTTTGAATTCTGACAAATCTTTATAATTCGTAGAAACGAGGCTCTAAATATTTTTAGTTTTTTATTGTATTACTTTGTAATATCCGCTCAAGGAAACTTTATAAATCGAAGCTAATGAACGTCTAATGGAAATGGAAGGAACTTAACCTGACATAAATTCCAAAACAAATTTACATTTATTAAATTAAAGTTTCTATTTATTAATTTCTTAAATTAAAACAAAAAGTATAGAAGTTATTATTGTCAGCAGGTGATTTTCGTTCTTTAGTAAATAAACGATAAGTTATTCACACGAAATAATCATTTCCACTTTCTGGAAACTCCTATAATAAAAATAATTTTATTTTTTAATTTATTACTAAAATGTTTAAAGATAAACTTTTAAATAGTTTTGAATACAGTTTTTCTAATCCGACGTGAAACTAAAATTCACTGATTTTTTGAAAATTGATATGTACTGTTATTTTTATAACAAACTATAGGGTTCAAAAACAAATAAGCTGAAATAAAATGTAATACAATCGAAAAGTAATGGAGTAACTTTTTTATGTCTCAGCACAAATTTCACAAACATGTTGTGGCATCTATAAAAGTATTTAAAAAGAATGAAAGTTTTTTGGTCAAGTTCGGTCTTATCTCCCAGTGGACTGATTCTAGTAAACTGTTTTACTTTCTCTTGCCTATCTGAATATGTAGGAAGGAAAGTATTGTTTTCATGTCGATCCTCGAAATCGAGCTTTCACTGGATCTACACGTTTTCAGACCCCCTGAATCGAAAAAAAAACATGTTTTTAGCGATTTGTCTGCGCGTGTGTGTCTCTGTTGTGTGAACAAATATCTCAAGAACTGAACATTGTACTTACTTGAAACTTGAAATTTAAGTTGGGGGCTACTAGAGGGTCCGACACGAACATTGTCATCAAAATTGGTCAACCGGAAGTAGTAGTTTATTCGTGTCATTTTTTACTTTTTGCAATTTTCTCAAAAACGGCCTCTACGATTTTTTCAAAAATCGCCTCATTTACTACATTTTATATGCTCTATAAGGTAGGGTAGGCGCCATGTCTGCTGAAGTTCTTGGGAAGGCTGTGCTCTCGTAGAAAAAATGTTTTTTTTTAAGACTGCGGCTTTAATATGCATTTTAGCGCAAAAATGTATGTAATAAAAGTTGTAGAAAATTTAAAAACCTGCAACTGTTATTCCAAACATTTTTTTGTACAACGCTTAGTTTAGCGGTAATTAGGGATTTTCTGTTTTTTTTTCACGAAAATGTGTAAAAAAAATCTATTTTTTAAGATTTCTGCCTTAGTATGCATTTTGCGACAAAAGTGTATTAATTAAGTTTATAGAAAATTAAAAGATCTTCAACTTTTATGTAAAGAATTTTTCTCTACCGGCGTAGTTTAGCATGAAAGAGTGATTTTTCGTAATATTAAGCCAAACAGGTTGATTTTAATTTTGCTTCATTCACTCATGATTAAAACAAGGTTATGTTATTTGAGGTTAGTTTTTTGTTTATTAGGTTAGTTAGTTTTTTGTTATTAGGTTAGTTTTTTGTTTATGACTAATGTTTTATTAGGTTGTATTGTTAATTATTTGCATTGGCAAGAGAAAGTTGTTTCTATCACCCGTCATTGTTTTTCCCAAACCGATTAGTCAAAAAAATAGAAAATCAAGATTTTTTGATAACACGGTTCTATGAAGATTTACGAAACAGATGCCTTTCTTAATCAGTTTGTAGCCTCCAAGAAGGATCTTTTTCTTTAGGTGCCAATCCGATTTTGAATGTTGATGACGATCACCATCGCTATATATGCACCTTTCTCGTTTCAATTCTGAACAGTTCCGCCGAACTCTTGTCAAACCAAGTCCTAAGGTTTTCCAGCCTTTTTTGTTTCGGGTTTCTCCTTACTGCGACTTTACCTTGGAGTATTTGCTGCAGCAAGATGTATCTTTCTTCATTTCTCATAATGTAGCTCAAGTATGACAGTTTACCTCATATAATTATGTCGACGAGTTCCAAGTTTCTGCTGATTCGTTGCAACACTTCCAAGTTCGTCACCCTCTGCGTCCATGATATCTTCAAAATCCTTCGGTAGAGACACAGTTCAAAGGTTATTTATAATTATTTTACTGAGAGTCCACGTTTCCACCCCCATACAGACGTGCTGAGTATAGATAACATTCCTGGAAGCGTAATTTGGTTCCAAGTGTCAAGTCACGTGTTGTTAAAACTAGCCTCATTTTATTAAATACTTTTTTGGCTTTTACAATTCTACAACGTATTTTTGGAGTATAATCCCAATCTTCGTTAATCATTGAACCGAGATATGTATTGTTTTTATTGAAACTTTATTGACCATAATTCTCACCCCCGTGATGTTCTTTTAACTGACAAACATGAGCTTAGTTGAAGAATAGACTAATAATTGGTTTAATTTTACGGGTCTTTCTTAGTTTTCGATGAAATTATTCCGTTCTGGAAAAATCTGGAAATCATCAGCTGTTGGCCGATTCTTTTGAAGTTTTTTAGATGAAAAAAATAAAAATGTCTCGAGATCTTACCGCAAAAATTCGACCCGAAAATTTTTAATCATTATCAATTTGGGGGTACCCTGTATACAATCTTTAGTATTTATTAAAGTTTAGTAATTAATACTGAGAAGTAAATACTTAAACCACTACAAAAAATACTTTTTATTTCAGTAATTACTGTAAAAAACAGTAATTGGTTATTCACTCAGTGTTCAGTAATTACTTTTACTAAGAAAATAAACTTTACTTGTTCAAGTAATATTTCCTTTAATTAATCATAAAAGAAAATACTTTTAGATTTTATTTTATTAACTTTAACGTTGTTGAACATTATTTAAATGTTTAACAACGGTAGGATATTTCATTGACGGTACTTCTGTAAAACTCAACTAGGATTCAGTTGTATGTATCTATTTACAATTCTACAATCCAGAATTAAAAATAGAACTTTATTTTACGTCACGTTTCTTAGTTATATTCATTTCTGCCACTATGCTAATTGATAGAATACCGTATTACGTAAATCGTAACTGTAACGCTTATAAAAAGTGAATACAAATTCCTCAGGGTGACGGCCTCATTTTTGAATCACTTGCCAAAATAATTATGTGACAACTTTATGTGTAATATTTTTCTATTAATTTAAACACCAACGGAAAAAGTAATTCAAAATGAAAAAATTTATTAGAGTAAAAATAAACCAAAATTAAAAATAATTTTTTCGTTGGTTTCTTTAATGTTTTAAATGTTGATTATTTATTCAAGTTATATATTTGATATATTATAGAATAGGCCTACACTCTCAATAGGATGTTAAGAAGTTTCTTGTATAAAAAATGTCAGCAACTCTTATATAATTGATCGTTCTGATATTTTCACTTTCTCTTGCCTATATATGTAGGCAGGAAAGTATATTGTTTCATGTAGATTTTTCGAAATCGAGTTTTCACCGGATCTACACGTTTTTAGATCCCCTGAACCGAAAAAACATGTTTTTAGTGATTGGTGCGTGTGCGTGCGTGCGTGCGTGCGTGCGTGCGTGCGTGCGTGCGTGTGTGTGTGTGTGTGTGAACAGAATATCTCGAGAACGGAACATCGTACGAACTTGAAACTCAAGTTAGATACTACTACCGAACCCGACACGGACATTTTCATCAAAATCGGTCAACCGGAAGTAGTAGTAGTTTATTCGTGTTATTTTTCACTTTTTTGCGATTTTTTCAAAAACGGCTCCTACTTTTTTTTAAAAAATCGCCTCATTTACTACATTTTTTTGTACTCTACAAGATGAAGTAGACGCCATGTTTGCTGAAATTCTTGGGGAGGCTGTGCTCTCGTAGAAAAAAATGGTTTTTTAAGATTGCGGCCTTAATATGCATTTTAGCGCAAAAATGTTGGTACCTATATAATAAAGGTTATAGAGAATTTAAAATCTTACAACTTTTATTTCAAACTTTTTTTGTATAACGCTCAGTTTAGCGGTAATTAGTGATTTTCTTGTTATTTTAATAAAAATCTGTAAAAAAATCATTTTTTTTTAGATTTCAGCCTCAGTATGCATTTTATGACAAACGTGTATAATCAAATTTATAGGAAATTAAGAGATCTACAACTTTTATTTCGAGTATTTTTCTCTACAGAGCCTATTTTAGCGTGAAAGAGCCATTTTCCGTATTATTAAGCTTAACTAGGCTGGTTTTAATTTTGCTTCATTCACTCATGATTAAAATAAGGTTATGTTTTTTGATGTTAGTTTTTTGTTTATTTCTAATGTTAGGTTATATTGGTCATTATTTGCACTGGTAAGAGAAAGTCGTGTGAGTGTTTCACACCAGATTTTTAAAAAATTGTTTTTCTAGCGGAAACCGAGTTTAATTTTAGAACTGACGATATGGTAAAGCCGTAAAAGTACTTTTCAATTAGTGAGTGTTCTAACTCACTTTTTAACAGTTTCGGGTGGTTTTTAAAAAATAATTATTTATAATTAAAAATAAAATATAATAAGAAATTTATTAAACGGTGGTTTGAAACGAGCTCCAATGGTTAATAAATTAACATAAAGAGTTATCTCTCTTAAAAATAACGTCTTTAAGGGGGGGTCTACCCAGTTTTATCACTAAAAATTAAATAAAATAAAAAATTTTTGTTTGCTGATTATAAAACTTTAGAATTTTCTTAATCCAGCTATATATTATGTTTTTATGTACGATAACTAGAAATTTGTAAAATATTATTTTACATAATCGGTGTAAGTGTAAGAGTAATTGTAAGTGAAACTTTACATTCAATTTTCTCGGCATTTAGTATTTCAGGTTTTCTTCATGATAAAATCCTTATAACTTTCTTTATATAAATGCTATGTTGATGATTGTTTTTCCACTGTATTCAGAATTTATTGCTTTTTTATTTGTAGGTTGGCCGTGTTGAAACTTATTATAGGAGTTTTTAAAAAATAAAAAAATAATGACCTTATCTGTATTTTTGGGGGAAAATATTTAAAAAAATAAATTTCTCTCCATTGTAAAGTTAAATGTATAAATGGAAGCTTCAAAAAGAGCATAATTTTCTGATTATTTTGACATAAAAACCAGGTCTGTACCTCTAAAATTAACTAAGTTATAAGCAAATAACGAAGATATGATTTTTCCCTTTCACCCCTTATATTTTGGGTTGTAGTGAACAAAATTAACATTTTTTTTATATGAAAAAATTAAAAATTTAATGTTTATTCACTTGCAAAACAAACAGATTACTTATCTAAAGAGAATAAAAAAAGCTTTTTTTGAGTAGACTCCTCCCTTAATGAATTTTATTACACAGCCAGACGACATTAATAATAATTTGTCTTCATTTGCAGAAAGGATACGTAAATGATTTTCAGGAGGCTGAAATATTTCTTAGATTAGTGATAAAATCGATGACAAATCTTTCATTCCTCGTTTTATTAGTTCTAGGTTCCAAATCAATCTTAGTTGTTGACCTAAACAAAAATGATGAGTTATTTATAAAAATCGTATATTAAAGTTTCAAATATATTTAACTGGGAATCGTATTTTTAAAGCTTTTTTTAGAATACTTACATTTAAATTTGATCCTCTGTATTGCCTAGTTTTAAATGTATGCATCGTCAGGAATTTTTGTTTCAAAAAGAATAATTTAACCAGGATTGTTTACAAATGTTCTTTCTTTTATTTCCAAAACTTAAAGGAAATTTTCAATCAATAAAAACCTGAAAAGAAAAATATATTGGTATTTCTTTTACATATATCGTGAATTGTAAAACGGTGTTTACAAACTCAAACCTTTTTTTATTACAATGGAAACCTTGGAGTTATAGAATTTTTAAATGAATTTCGATTTCAATTATCTTTTTGAATTAAATTTGTTAAAAAAATTACAATCTGTAATAGGTATTTATTTTGTACTTTTATTATGTTTCTTTCTAAACTTTTAAGTCACATACTTTTGTTTTACTTTATTTATTTTTCTTTCTATGAAAACTCCATTGTTGTTTTCAGTTTCTTTTACTTCACTGATATTTTTTATACAGTATAGCCTCACTACAATGCTACCTCCTTTGGGGTTTTTAGAAAACTTGAGATCTTTGAAAGGAGTAGCTTTTTCATGCTTTCAATTCTCTTTTCTCTACTGAGTACAGTATCTTTTACTTTAACTTTCTTTGTGTTTTTCAATCCTATATTGAATTTCCACTACTTTATAAGACTTATGTATGTATTAATCTGTACATGGTTCTTCGTTGTATTAAAGTAGGTACTTGTAATTATCAACAAGCTACCATACGGTCGAATTTGACCGGAACAGTCTCGAGTCCAGAGTTGTTGTTGTTTAGGTCATCAGCCGAAAGGCTGGTTTGAACCTGTAGAGGTTTTACTAAGTAAAACGAGGAGTGAGGTGGTTTACCCTGCCTTCCTCACCGAGTGGAAAAGTACGCTTATCAGCATGCCGGGCCCTCTGAAAAGCACATATTTTCCACTCTGCAAACGACACCTTCACTTCATTCACCACAGGGTTTGGCTGTATAATGAAATTCATTACTTTCAGAGAAGATAACTCTGATTAGTGTCTTTTACACCTCTACCTCTTCTGTTCTTAAATGATTCAGTCATTTATTTGGCTGACCATGTGTTAAGAGACAGAACTATTTATTTTAGCCCTGCAACGAACAGATCGAGTATAAAAAATTTGACACTCCACCTGTCTGTTATGGGCAGGAGTCCAGAGTACAGTTCCTTAAGATCTATTCCCACGGCGCTGGTACTAGCAGCTATACTATTAACCATGACATTGCGAGCTTCCTAGTAAATCAAGGAGTTGTGTGCCTCCACCCATCCTGCCTTACAGTGTTGCCACTCCACCCACCCTGCCCATGGCATTGGAATTGCTTCACTCGGTCAGTTCAATACAACTGGTGACTTACACAACATTTTGTAACGTTTGTGGGCTATTTTTACTTTCTATTGCCTACATGAATATATATGAAGGAAAGTATTGTTTCAATGTCGATTTTTCGAAATCGAGTTTCCACCGGATATACACGTTTTCAGACCCCCTGAACCCAAAAAAACATGTTTTTAGCTATTCATCTGTGTGTGCGTGTGTGTGTGTGTGTGTGTGTCTTTTTCTGTATGTCTGTCTGTCTGTGTGTGAACAAAATATCTCAAGAACGGAACATCGTACGAACATGAAACTTGAAATTTAAGTTAAATGCTCCTACCGGACCCAACACGCATTTTCATCAAAATCGGTCAACCGGAAGTAGTAGTTTATTCGAGTCATTTTTCACTTTCTCGCGATTTTCTCAAAAACGGCTCCTATTTTTTTTTTAAATAGCCTCGTTTACTACATTTTTTATGCTCTATAAGATAAGGTAGGTGCCATGTCTGCTGACATTCATGGGGAGGCTGTGCTCTCGTAGAAAAAAATGGTTTTCTTAAGATTGCGGCTCTTAATATGCATTTTAGCGTAAAAATGCATGTACTAAAGTTGTACAGAATTTAAAAACATCTTATAATTCTAATATTTTTTTGTATAACGCTTAGTTTAGCGGTAATTAGTGATTTTCTGTTTTCTTCATGAAAATTTGTAAAAAATCGGTTTTTTAAGTTTTCAGCCTTAGTATGTATTTACGACATAGGTTTATATAATCAGATTTATAGGAAATTAAAAGATTACATGTTTTTTTTAGAGCATTTTTCTCTACAGAGCCTAGTTTAGCGTGAATAGTGATTTTCCGTATTTTTAAGCCAAACTGAGGTTGATTTTCGTTTTGCATTATTCACTCATGATTAAAATAAGGTTATGTTTTTTGGGTTAGGTTTTTTTGTTTATTTCTAATGTTTTATTACTAATGTATGGTTATACAGTTCATTATTTGCATTGGCAAGAGAACGTCGTGTGAGTGTTTCACACCAGATGTTTTCCTTTTAACAACCTACAAGATTTTTATAATTAACAAATTTCTTACCGTCATGAGAAACTCACAATATAAAAACTCTTTTGTTAAAATAAGTACGGAATTTTACAGAGTTTGTCTTTACACAATAATAATAAGATTTATAAATAAATTAAGGAAATTTTTATTATGGTATTTCAGAAACAAACTGTATTAAATATAGAATGTATTTGAAATGTTTATATAATTAATATTGGTAGGTAATTGTTATTTATAAATAGATATTTTACCTTTTTTGTTGTTAAATATTTCTTTAAAATTATACTTTTTTTACAAAAACATTTCTATTAATTACACCTTTTGAAGCGTGTGGGTAGAAATTTCCTTTTTTTAATTCTTTGTGTATTTTAATTAGAATAATATTGTATAGTAGTTATTTTTAACAAAACGCTTATTTTAATTTTGTTATTTATCATATATTTGTATATCTTATTAAATTTAAATAAAAAGATCTAATATGATAATTTTCCTCTTGTTTTGTATAATTGTTCTAATAACTGTTTCTGTTTTGTTTATTTTGTAGTTAATTTAAAATAAGACTCGTTGGTGAACACGTGTTTCGTTTTACATTTGTATCTACCCACGTAAAAGGTATAAAACATTCTTTATAATTTCTTGTTACTTAGTATTTTTCCTCTGTTTTTTATTATTTTATTATTGGCTATTTGCTTCTTTTAATACAAAGTTATAATTGTTTCATTCAATGGCGATTGAGGTTTAGTCTTCTTCTTCTTCCTCTTCTTCTTCTTCTTCTTCTTCTTCTTCTTTTGGTGCCGATCCGCTACCGAATGTTGGTAAACATTCTGGCAATGATAGTATTTTTTATTCGCTGCTGCTTTGCAGTTCTGTAGTTGAAGTTGCAAACCAAGTCCCCAACTTCTTTGTCCAGGATATTCGTCATCTTCCGACGCCTCTCTTACCCTGAACTCTTGTTTCAAAAATTATGAAGTTAGTAACTTTTCCCCTAAGGGATATTTTAGATTTTTTAAAAACAATTTCCCTGTTTGAAGTAAAAAAAATTCCCTCAATTTTTTTAATTGTTTTTATTCAAAGTTTTTAATTTACTTTGTATTATTGGAATTCGTATTACAATGTTACATCAAATACGTTAATAAAAAGTTTATTTATCTCGCATAAAATATTTTACTACATTATTAATATTTTACTTTCTCTTGCCTGTATGAATATATAGGAAGGAAAGTATTGTTTTCATGTCGATTCTTCTAAATCGAGTTTTCACTGGATCTACACGTTTTCAGACCCCCTGAATCGAAAAAACATGTTTTTAGCGATTGGTCTGCGCGTGCGTGCGTGCGCGCGCGCGCGTGTGTGTGCCTCTGTTGTGTGAACAAAATATCTCAAGAACGAAACATCGTACTTACTTGAAACTTGAAATTTAAGTTAGGCACTACTACAGGATCCGACACGAACATTGCATCAACATTGGTCAACCGGAAGTAGTTTATTCGTGTCATTTTTCACTTTTTTGCGATTTTCTCAACAATGACTCCTACGTTTTTTTTAAAAATCGCATCATTTACTACATTTTTAAGCTGTATAAGATAGGGTAGACGCCATGTCTGCTGAAATTCTTGGGGAGGGTGTGCTGTCGTAGAAAAAATGTCTTTTTTTTACACGTACGGCCTTAATATGCATTTTAGGGCACAAAAATATAAAAGTTGTAGACAATTTAAAAATCTACAAATTTTATTTGAAAATTTCTTTGTATAACGCTTAGTTTAGGGGTAATAAGTGATTTTCTATTTTTTCCATGAATATCTGTAAAAAATCGATTGTTTTAAGATTTCGGCCATAGTATCCATTTTATAACAAAAATGCATATAATAAAATTTATAGGAAATTAAAAGATCTATAACTTTTATTTGGTAGCATTTTTCTCTACAGAGCCTACTTTAGCGTAAAAAATTATTTTCCGTATTATAAAGCCAAACTAAAATTGGTTTTCATTTTGCATCATTCATGATGAAAATAAGTTTATGTTTTCTGAGGTTAGTTTTTTTGTTTATTTCTAATGTTTTGTTACCAATGTTAGATTATATTGTTCATTATTTCATTGGCAAGAGAGAGTCGTGTGAGTGTTTCACACCAGATTTTTTAATTTGTACTATAGAACTTAAAATTAAATTGAATAGTTTTGCTACGGTACGTTAATGTCTAGAGTTACTTGTTTATTCCATCCAAGGGTGGATTCAAGGGCAGACGTATCTAACGTAAGCAAAGAGAAGAGTTTTGCACAAGCATGCATGAATTTTATTGCATATTATGCAGCTGTTTCACCCGTGACCTATCACAAGAAGCACTAACTCTATTAAAAGTTTCATTCTTTTATTCAGCACTTAAACTTTTAACGTAGAAATTTTAAACGCTTTAGTATCTATTTCTCCCTTTTCTCCGCCTTCTTTTCATTCACTATCTCTTCTAACTAAGTCCATGTAATATCATTTCTGTGTGAATATAGAAATGTTTGTATCAGTCAGTATTCTGCTACATCTGATAATGCATAATTATTAAAAAATATAAAATTTTCAAAATTTAGTGTTAAAAATTTTAATTGTTGTAAAAATAATATTTGTTTTTTCTATCCCTAATGTGTGTACGTTGCAGTCTGTTCAATTCAGAACAATAAGCAACCCCATGACCCAATGGGATGAGGATGATGTGTATGACGTGTAAATGAGGTGTAGTCTTGTACAGACCCAAGCCGACCATTCCTGAGAGAGTATGGTTAATTGAACCCCAACCATCAAAGTACACCGGTAACGACTATCTAATATTCAAATCCGTATAAAAGTAACTAACTACCTCTACTAGGATTTGAACCTACATCTCTGAAAATCAGCTGTTAAACAGCTGACTCGCGGAAAAGTAATATTAAGATTAAAAAACCCATCTGGTTGGTGTAGAGGTAGTCATCGCCAAAATCAGCTGTTTAACAGCTAATTTTCGGAGACGAAGGTTTCTAGTTCAAATCCTAGTAAAGGTAACTAACTTACTAGGATGATACCTTTACTAGGAATTATTAACAACTTTTATAAGCATTTTTCTTTACAGAGCCTAGTTTAGAGGCAATTACTGATTTTTTTAAGTCGAGCGGAGGTTGATTTTCGTTTTGCGTCATTCACTTGTCACCGGATGGTGACATTATGCGGCGTGGGGAAACCTTAAATATTTGGGGCCCTGAAAAGGGGCGTTTAAGCGGTGGTCATCTGGGCGGGAAGAATCGTTCGTAGTCATCGAGGAGCTGGGCGACACGGCGTATCGTCATTCAGCGGAGACATCATCTTTTACCCTCGCAGTAGTGCGTTGATGGCTGTTTTTTTGGGATCCGGTGGTCGGTTGCAGCGGGCGATAACGGTCCCGTCGACGGCTTACAGTGTCGGGTAGGCGAGCTGATACATCATTTCTCTCTTGCGGGGTCGTCGATAAGTCATCGTCTGAGTCCGGTAGCGTCGTGGAAGATTGATCAAATACCGACTCACTGAATAACTCGCGTCGCTTATATAGGTGGGCTAATGGAGAGTTCGAGACAAGACAGAGATTTTCGATATAATAATAAAATACAAAATCCTTCTGCAAGTTTCTGGACAAATCTTAACAACTGTAAACAAATTAGGATTGAATAGAAGGTGTTACAAAAAGGCCAATTATCTCGGAAAACCCTATTTATTACTCGATTACTGTGTTATTTACGTTAACATTTTTAATCTCTTGGTCTTCTTCGAAAATTCTCTAACCAACCTTTAGATATTGTCACAATATGTTGGATAGCGCGTGATGATGCGTAAAGTTTTGTTCTGGAATGTCTGAATACGTTTTGTGTTTAGATATTTTAAGTGATCCGTAGATTACTGAACCGTAGGTCCCAATAGGACGAAGAAATAACTTGTAACAGTTAATTTTCTGAGTTATTGGAAGGAGAGATTTATGGTGAATAAGACTGTAGAGAAGTTTTAACCGCGCGTTAAGAGATTGTCTTTTAAGTCTGGTATCTGGATTCCATGTCAGTCTCCTATCTAGTGTCAGTCCTAAGTATTTCACTGAGTTTTTTGTGGGATTGGTGTATTATGTAAATAAAGTGGGAGACATGTTTGTCTTGTGAGAGTAAATGCAATTGTGATTTTTCAGCATTCAATTTAATTTTCCAAGTAGTACATCAATGTTGTATGGTGTTCATGTGATGTTGAAGATTAAGTGTTACGTTTTCACATCTGGCTTCGTTGGCTAATATTGCTGTGTCATCGGAAAATATTGCAGTTATAGTGTGTTTTGTGGTAGGAAAATCGGATACGTAGATAGAGTACAAAGGGGTGACAAAACTGCTCCTTGGGAGTCAACATTTTATTAGTAAAATATTTAATTGCTTATCCGTCAAAAATTTTATATTATAGTTTGCGTTTGATGAGTTCGGTTTATATAATACCCGGATTATCAGAGTTCAGTTAATTAAATATTTACTGTACTTATATGCGTTTAACCAATAAATATTTGCTACCAGATATTTGCTTACAATATTATGTACCGGATGTTTGGTCCGTGTGGGTTTAAACAATCTTTCTTCTTTTAACGTTGCATTTAAACCTTTAAATTTTCCCGTCTGACAAGCCTACTAATGTGTCTGGACGAATGCAAGTTGTTTCTAATGTAGGATGAAATTTCCTGTGCGTTAATTCTGATCTTTTTCTAGGTACTACCATATTTGGATAAGAAAGTCAGATCTTAATAGTGTTTATGAAAGGAAGGTGCTTTGTTTATTGAATGAGTTGGTTTTTTAGATCATGTTTGTAAAATTAGCTTTAATTGAAAATTGATTAAATTTTGTTATTGTTTTGATCATCAGCCGAAAAACTGGTTTGAACCTGTAGAGGTTTTACTAAGTAAAACGAGGAGCAAGGTGATTTACCAGTGCCTTCCTCACTGAGTGGAAAAGTACGCTTATCAGCATGCCGGGCCCTCTGAAAAGCACATATTTTCCACTCTACAAATGACACCGTCACTTCATTTACCGCAGGGTCTGGCTGTATAATGAAATTCATTACTTTCAGTGGAGATAACTGTGACTAGTATTTTTTACACCTCTACCTCTTCTGTTCTTAAATGATTCAGTCATTTAATTGGGTGACCATGTGATAAGAAACAGAACTATTTGTTTTAGCCCTGCAACGAACAGATTGAGTGTAATTATAATTATAATTTGACACTCTCCCTGTCTGTTATGGGCAAGATTAAATTTTATGTTATTATTTACTGGTTATTGCATTCGCATATTTCGTGGGTACTTTGTTTACATCCGAGGGGTATATTAAATAAATTGTTTGATTTCTTTTCCCGGTTTTACGTCACACTTTCCTTTTCGAGGTATCTATTTAAGAATACTATTGCCGATTTTCGGAATTAGTGCTTGTTGGGATACAAAAAAATATATTAATTTAAGTTGGTTAGGTTTTTCTACCTCTTCAGAGGAAGTATTCCAAATTCAAATGCTTTTACTTTACTTACAGAATAAGCATGCCAAGTTGTAAAACTCTAGCTCTTCGGGAATACTACATAAAAATAATACGATTGTATTATTACTGTAGTCAAAACCTTCTTACCTCTTTAGCTTAAATCGAAATGAAAATACTGTAACACCTAAGCATAAGTTCGTTCGGAATCTGGGTATAATAAATTATAAACATACTTTCTTTAAAGTTATAACAATTATTTATTGATACGATTTATAATTACAATTAATTATTAAGCCTTGACTAAGGTAATAAATACAATAATTATTATATTACTTCATAAAATTAATTAGAAAACTTAAAGGTTACGCTTAATTTGACTATAATAAAAATACTATGCGCCGGCCGCATTGGCGCAGTTGGTAACGTGCTCGCCTCTTATCCTGCGATTCTGGGTTCGAATCCCACTTAGGCACGGCATATTTTCATACGTTACAAAAAATCATTTCATCCTCCATTGTACAATATTTACACCCCAACGTCGTCGCTAATGACCGTTGTAGTTGATGCGACGTTAAATAAATAAATTTAAAAAAAAAATACTATCATTTATTTAACAATAAAAACAAATAATTTCAGATCAAAAAGGGGAAATTCGGTTTTTGGTTCAGGGGGTTTTCAGACCCCCTGTTAGTGATATTCTGTTTTCTTTTTTATGAAAAGCTGTAAAAAATCGATTTTTTAAAGATTTCGGCCGGAGTATCCATATTACGACGATTTGTAGGGAATTAAAAGAAGATGTAGGGAATTAAAAGAACGTAGTTTAGCGTTAAAAAGTAATTTCCCGTATTAAGCCAAGCTAAGGTTGATTTTCGTTTTGCATCATTCACTCATGATTAAAATATGATTGTGTTTTTTGAGGTTAATTTTTTTGTTTATTTCTAATGGTTTATTACTAATATTAGGTTATATTGTTCAGTACTTTGGTTGGCAAGAGAAAGTCGTGTGAGTGTTTCACACCAGATTTTAAAAAAAATTTTGTCCGGTTTTTTAAAATTTTATTTTATTATAAACGTTATCTTAACTACTTTCTTTCTGATTCAATGAAACTAAATTTATTAAAGTAATTCTGAAATCCTAAATTAAGATATGCAATTTTTTAGAGTAAATTTTATAAATTGTCTACCGTTGGGTTAAAGTAATAAATTTTGCTAACAAATTTAAATATATTCTATAGAAATAAACGAAACTAAGAATACTTTTCTCGTTTTAAACTTTTTAAATTTACTATGTTAATAGGATTCTTTAGAAAAAAGTTTTTACTATGTTAATGTAACATGTAGTAGTTTTTTTTTAAAGAATATCTTCCGTTATTACCATGTCCTGAACTTAAATTAAATCTATTCAAACTGACTTATAGGCTATGCTTTCTTTTTAGAAGGCTGAATTTTATGTAAAATATTCTTTTTTAGGCACTCAAATGTTAGCTATTCATTACAAATACTTTTACCAGTCTTCTTACTCAAGGAATACCAAAGAGAAATAATAATAAAAATAGGAAAAAGTGTAATTCGAGATTTTTATTTACGAAAAGATTTCACATAAAAATTTCTAAAATTTAAAAACAAATAAAAAAATCTCTTTCATGAGACGGTGGAAATTTTTAAAAAGGCTTACCTTTGACTTAAAGCAAAAATCATTCGTGATTCTGTACCTACTTTTTAAGAGGAATCGAATGACTTTTTTTGTTTCCAAATTCTGATTTTGATTTCTTGACCTACGGTTTTGGACCACTTCCGGTCGAAACCGGAACCTCAAATCCAGTTCAGGCTTACTAACTTTTTGTGTAGATTTCGAATCCAAAAACCGTTTGTTACTATCTTTTCTAATTTCTACAAAAACTGCAAACTGCGAAACTACAAAAACTGTAACATCTCGGCTCCTCCGCGGCCGATCTCCGACTTCAAAGTGGTCTTGGGTTAGGGTTTTAATGCGCAAAATATTGGTGGGTTGTGGTATTCAAACTGCAATTTTTTTGGGAAAAGTGAAGTTTTTATTGAATAAATAAATTTAGGCTTATACTGTTTAATCTGTTTCCCTTTTAACATTGTTACACCTTTTTTGTATGAAAATGAAGCAAGTGGAAAGTTATTTTTTAATTTCTTATGATTTTAAAGTTTTGGTCGCTAATTTTACAGCTAATTCCAAAAAAAGAACTACATAATCTCGATATTACATTTTACTAGTACAGGAACTAAGTGATATCTAATGATATTTTCCTTTAGATGAATATTTGCCTTAAGGGATTAATGAAAACATAAAATTTAGAAGTAAAAGAACCACCAGATTTCCGGCTAAATTTTAAAGGTTTTGTCTCAGAAGTCTTTTGTAGGATTTGTTTTCCGATATCGTTTGCATATAAGGAATTCCTTAATCTGACTTATCATGTCCTCCTTTTTTCTTCTGAAATAAATAATTTACAAATATAATTTTGATTTTTTTGAAGAAAAAGCAAATAAATTGTATAAAAATTTGTTGTAACCTAAATGATTTTAATATTCTTTAGTATTTCAGTCAGAACGTGTGCATAACTCATTATGTTAATTTTTCAAAGCCTTACTATTTTAAGAACAATAATTAGAATCATCTCACATGAGTGAAATATGTTCAACATGTCATTGATGAACTTGTAACATGAACTTATTCTTAAAAAGCAACTGCGCAATTAACTTGGATAATAGGTAATTAGTTTGTATTTGAAACAGTAACGGTCTATCGTTTTTAACACTACGTGTCATCGGAAAAAAATGAGAAAAGTTGTAAAAGATATAAGAAGAAAATAGAAATGGGTTATTGTTGCAGTTGTGACCTAATGATTTACCGCCTTTCTTTACATTTGATTATCTGTACGTTTGATTTTTTTTTGTTGCACGGTATTCATTAAGACAGTACAGTTGAATTCAGTTAGCTTGAGTACTAGTACTGAAGTTATACGTAGGAGTACTCTAGCTGTACGTAGTATAACTTGATTACTAGTCAAATCTACTACCAGTACCCTAGCTGTGCTTAGTAGTACTCTAACTGTACTTGTATAGCTTAACTACTAGTACTCAAGTTGTACTCAGTAGCACTCTAGCTCTACTTAGTATAGAATGAGTACTAGTCAACGCTACTAACAGCACTCAAGCTATACTTAGTAGTACTGTAACTGTACTGTATAGCTTGATTACTAGTACTCAAGTTACACTTAGCAGTACGCTAACTGTACTTAGTATAGCTTGAATACTAGTCAACTCTAATACCAGTACTCAATCTCAATCAACTACCAGTGCTGAAGCTATACTTAGTAGTAATCTAACTGTACTTAGTATAGCTTGAGTATTAGTCAACTCTACTACCAGTACTCAGTCTCAACCGACTAACAGTACTCAAGCTATACTTAGTAGTACTCTAACTGTACTTTGTATAGCTTGATTACTAGTACTCAAGTTATACTTAGTAGTACGCTAAATGTACTTAGTATAGCTTGAATATTAGTCAACTCCACTACCAGTACTCAAGCTATAATTAGTACTACTCTAACTTTACTTAGTATGGTTTGAGTACTAGTCAACTCTAGTACCAGTACTCAAGCTATACTTAGTAGTACTCTAACTGTACTTATTATAGCTTGAGTCCTAGTCAACTCTATTACCAGTACTTAATCGACTACCAGTACTTAATCGACTACCAGTACTAAAGCAATATTTAGTACTCTAACTGTACTTAGTATAGCTTGAGTACTAGTACTCAAGTCATACTTAGTAGTCCTCTAGCTGTACTTAGTAGCACGAAGAAACATCATTAATATAACAAAAACCCTTTACAACCCCGAAAGTTTCGTTCGGAAAAATTTTCTCAGTTACTGAATTTGTAATAGTTTAACCATTTTGTTTACGGAAAATTTTAAAATTGTGTACGAATCCAAAGAAAGTACAAATTTTTATCATTTAAACAGTGGGCCTGCAGATCTATGGCTGCACCAAAGCAAGCAAAATAACGCTATTTAAAGGTTCCAAAACTGATTGCTTAGAAACATTGTCAACGCTCCGTGGTATGACCACAACTAGTGGTGTGCGCACACACCCACAGAGACCAATCGCTACAAACATGTTTTTTTGGTTCAGAGGTTCAGAGTCTGAAAACTTGTACGTCCGGTGAAAATTCGATTTCGAAAAATCTACATGAAAGCAATACTTTCCTGCCCTATGTATTCATATAGGGCAAGAGAAAGTAAAAAAAGTTTTATTAAACTTGTAAATTAAAAATTTCTAGTAAGTACATTACATATAATTATACTCCTGTGATATTCTGTACAGGTATTTATAGAATACTGTGTCGTTAAAATACATTATTAAGCTGAAACAATTTAATAGTATAAGAATATATTTTTCATTTTTCGATTCCGTAATGATACATTTTATAATTTTTCTTGTTATTGTTTTTTAAACACCATCATGTAAAAATATTTCTTAGTTTACTAAAAATAAATATAAAATAAGATATCATAGTATTTTAAATACTAAATTCTATTGATAGGTTTTGTGTTGTCAAACTCTCTGTCAGGTTATAATTTTTTTAATAATTTGTTTAAAAAATATAAGTACAGATACATTATTTACAGTGAATGTATTATTTTTACTTTCTCTTGCCTATATAAATATGTAGGAAGGAAAGTATTGTTTTCATGTCGATTTTTCGAAATCGAGTTTTCACCGGATCTACACGTTTTCAGACCCCGTGAACCCAAAAAACATGTTTTTAGCGATTGGTCTGTGTGTGTGTGTGCGCGCGCGCATACAAAATATCTCAAGAACGGAACATCGTACGAACTTGAAACTTGAAACTTAATTTACATACCACTACCGGACCCGACACGAACATTTTCATCAAAATCGGTCAACCGGAAGTAGTAGTTTATTCGTATAATTTTTCACTTTTTTGCGATTTTCTCAAAAACTGGTCCTACGATTTTTTTTTAAATCGCCTGATTTACTCAATTTTTTATTCTTTACAAGATAGGGTAGGCGTCATGTTTGCTGAAATTCTGGGTGAGGCTGTTTTCACGTAAAATCATAGTTTTTTTACAATTACGGCTTTAAGATGCAATTTAGCGCAAAAATTTATATAATAAAAGTTGTAGAGAATTTAAAATTCTACAACTTTAATTTCAAACATTTTTTTGTATAAAGTTTAGCGGTAATTAGCAATTTTCTGTTTTGTTTCTCACGAAAACGTGTGAAAAATCAATTTTTTTTAAATTTCGGCCTTAGTATGCATTTTACGACAAAATGGTATATAATAAAATTTATAGGAAATTAAAAGATCTACAACTTTTATTTTGAGCATGTTTCTCTACAGAGCGTAGTTCAGCGTGAAAGAGTGATTTTCCGTATTTTTAAGGCAAACTGAGATCGATTTTCATTTTGCGTCTTTCATATATAATTAAAATTAGGTTATGTTTATTGAGGTTGGTTTTTTGTTTATTTCTAATGTTTTATTACTAATGTTAGGTTTATTGTTAATTATTTGCACTGGCAAGAGAAAGTTGTGTGAGTGTTTCACACCAGATTTTTTAGCGTTAATGTGTACCAGTATTTACTTAACTATAAAAGGTTTAATTAAGATTTTTGTAGAATGGCTTAGGTATACTTTATCCATTAAAATGAAATCCACTCACTAAAGAATCAACTGAAAAACAAGATCTGTAAACTTATAATTTGGTATGTAGGTTCCACACGGATCTTAGGCGTTCGCTAAGAAACAATATAAAACAATATGGTGTGAAACACTCACGCGACTTTCTATTACCAATGTAAATAATAAGCAATATAACCAATAATAATTAGTTTACAACGTAAACTGAAAAATGGCCGCCTCCGTGACGTAGTGCCTAGTGCGCTAGCGTATTAAGCGGAGGTCCCGGGTTCGATTCTCCCCGACTAGGGTCTGGAAATTACGTCCCAAAACCCATCCTACTGTTTCTTAACCCACCGTAGTCACTAATGTTCAAGCTGTTAATGTTACTTTAAATAAACAAAAAAAATGAAAACACCTAATTTTAATCATGAGTGAATGATGCAAAATGAAAACCAGCCTTAATTTGGCTTAATAAATACGGAAACAAGATCTTACACCTTACAGATCTTACACCAGCAGACTTTTTCCTACGGGATTCTTTGAAAGGTGAAGTTTACAAAAACAACCCTCATACGATCGATGAATTAAAAACTAACATTACAAGTGCGATTTCAAGCATTAGTGAACAGACTTTAAGAAAAGTTGCTGCAAATGTCATTTAACGAATTCGTATCTGTATTGAAGTTTCAGGAAATTACTTCGAACATCTACTGTAAAGATAAAAGGTTAAATTCATTGCAATTTGCTATTCATTTGTAAAATAATAATTTAGATTAATTAATAATTTGTAAAGTACGGAAAATAAAAATATGCTGTAGATTGTGGTTTTTGACATAGGGTTGCGTTCTTAATAAAATACCTGTACTTTGTATGATAAGTCGTTCTTGAGATATTTTGTTCACAAGCACAGACCAGTTTCTAAACACATGTTTTTGTTGGGTTCAGGGGGTCTGAAAACGTGTACATCCGGTGAAAACTCGATTTCAAAAAATCGACTTAAAAACAATACTTTCTTTCCTGTACATTCATACAGAGCAGGAAGAAGTAAAAAGTAAGAAAAACACTGCGATTTGCAAGAAATTTATCAGCGTGATTTTCAGTGTAATTAAATTTGACCATAATTTTTTCAACCTATTTATATACCACATTCGTGTCAGTTTATTTTTATTTATATTAATCCACTGCCTCTAATATCTTCCTTGATTCCATTTTCATTAAATCATTCGTAGTATTTAAGTGAATCACGCAAAGTTAATTGTGTTATTAAGAATAAAACTGGCCGATTTTTAAAACTCATAGACTTACTTAATATTTCTCATTTCTATAAATAGTCGTTTACTTAACATGCAACTTTTAACTTTCGTTTTATTTTTTTAATAAAACAATCAGTTTAGTTCCTGATTCGTTTATACATCTGTGATGTTCCTGTTTCCATTATCGTTGTAAATGGATCAAAGGTATAATATATAAATAAATAACATTTTGTTGTCATTAGTGTATTAAGAGTATATTTTTTGCATGATTGTTTCTGGTAATAGTATAATTAGTTATCGAATTGTTTTAGGTTATAAATGCAAATAATTTTGCATTTCGGAAAGAATGTAGTATTTTTTTTGTTATCAGTCTCTCGACTGGTTTGATGCGGTTCTCCAAGCTGTTCTATCCTGCGCGAATTGTTTCATATCTACATATCTGTAACACCCTACATCTTTTGTAATTTGCTTTAAATATTCTAATCTTTGCCTCTCCCTACAATTCACTACTTCCATATTACCCTCCATTATTGATAGACCAATACCTGGATGTATTAAGATATGCCCCACTAACCTATCCCTTCTTCTGGTAAAATACTTCCATATACTTCTTTTTTCATCAACTCGCCTAAGAACCTCTAAATGATTTATTTTGCCCACCCACCTAATGTTTAAAATTTTCCTTTAACACCATATTTCAAAAGCTTCTATCCTCTTCCTTTCTACAGCCCCTATCACCCATGTTTCATTCCTATATAATGCTTCACTCCAAACATAGTGTTTTAAGAAATTTTTCCTAATCTTTAAGTCAATGTTAGTAGTCAGTAAGCCATTTTTCATTTCAAAGGCTTTTCTAGCTTGAGTAATTCTACTTTTGATATCACTTGTGCTTCTACCATCGTTTGTTATTTCACTCTCTAGATAGCAGAATTTCCCAACTTCCTGTATGTTTTTGCTGCCTACTTTTAAATTTCCCATCTATTCTAAACCACTCTTGCTGCTGTACAACACTTTCGTTTTGTTCTTATTAATTTTCATGAAGTAATCCTTTTTCATGATCTCATCCATTCCATTTAAGATACCCTCTAGTTATTTCTTTGTCTCGGCTAATACTATATCATCAGCGAATCTGAGCTTATTTATTGTTTCTCCTTGAATTTTTATTCCTGCGTTAAATTTTTCATCACTTCATTCATATAGCCTCTTCTATATACAAGTTAAAAAGTAGTTGTGACAATGAACGAAAGTAGTATTGTAAAGCTGTTTAGAAAGGCTGTGTTTGGCGTGAGTTGAACTTTGATTTCTAGATGCGCAGTGATTCTAGTCCGAAGCGGATTGGTGGTATTTAAGGGGTTTCCCATGATGCTAGCTGCTAGTTGACTAGCAGCTAGTAAACTAGCGTCATGGGAATAAGCCTATAATGGGAACGAACAACTAGCAGCTAGTGGAGTTAAAGCTAAAGTTAAAGTATTCACTAGCACGCTAGTGACTTTCAACATGTTGAATACAAAAACTTTACTGTTTTTATTTAAAAAATTGTTCATATCCTAAATTAACTATGCATTTTTTTTTAAATTTTCTTGTTCTACGAGGGTGTATTGAAAAATTATGCATCCATTGCTATAACTTTATTAGTAATGGATATATTGTTTACATATTAGTGTGAAATGATAGATGAAACTGTCCCCTGCTCACCAATATAATTACTTTTCCACATAATCGCCGTTAACAGCTACACATTTGCGTCAACGTACTACGCTTTGGAAAAGTTTGTCACGGAAGAAGTCTGAAGTTTTCGTACGGCACCATTTCCTCACCTCTGCATCCGGAGAGAAACGCATGCCCTTGAGATGTTCCTTAAGCTTTGGAAAGAGGGAATTGAGCACAAGATCTGGGCTATAAGGTGGATGTTAAAACGTCTTGAAACCCAAGATTCTCTAGTGCTGAACGCGTTTTCAGACTTGTGTGAGGATGAACCCTACGCAGCTGTCGCTTCAGATTTGATAGGGTAGTAACAAATTATTCAGAGTTGACAGTACAGGCACGTTACAAAAACTCCATAGGAACGATACCATCACAATCCCAGAAATCGGTAATCATGACTTTCCTGGCAGATGGCTTTGTTTTGAATTTTTCGGTTACGGCTATGAATCACCGCTAGGGTGACTTGTTTACAAAGAATTCTAGTACACCTTGGACAATTCGAAGAGTATATAATCGTTACTGTAATGTGCGACTCACACACGGTCACTACGCTTTGTTTTCATTGTTGTTATTAATAATCTGACAGACATAATGATGTGACTAATTTGTTTTCATGTATGATTTTCTGTTCATTTTATATTCAGACCAATTTGTTTAGTTAGTTGCGTGCGTCCGTAGAGTATAGTTTAGCGAGTTTTTGCAGTTTAGTTCTTGTAATTTTTACTGGTATAAATTAAATACATATTTTAAAATGAAATAATTATTTGTATGTTTGTACATTGAAATAAGGTTGTAGGCATTTGCGTACATTAAAATTTGTATTGCCCATAACGGGCAGGTGGAGTGTTATTTTAATTGTACTCGATCTGTTGTTTCCAGGGCTACAAAAAATAGTTCTGTTTCTTATCATATAGTCAGCCAATTATATGACTGAACTATTTAAGAACAGAAGAGGTAGAGGTGTAAAAGACACTAGTCAGAGTTATCTCCTCTGAGAGTTATGAATTTCACCATACAGCCAGACCTTGTGGTGAATGAAGTGAAGGTATCATTTGCAGGGTGTAAAATGGGTGCTTTTCGGAGGGCCTGGCATGTTGATAAGCATACTCTTTTAACTCAGTGAGGAAGGCATTAGTAAACCACCTCACTCCTCGTTTTTACTTAGTAAAACCTTTACAGGTTCAAACCAGCCTTTCGGCTGTTGACCTAAACAACAACAAAATTTGTATACCTTGTTGAAAGAATAGGTTATGGATATACTTTATGCGGAACTGTGTGTACATGTAGAGCAAGAGTTGTACCAGTTCGAATTGTCCACAGTATATACATGAATAACCAATTTTGAGACAGTCTGGCCTATCATTATAATAGTTATAGCGATGGATGCATTACTTTTCAAAATGCCTTTGTACCTTTGAAAATCTTGTTGAAAACTTATTTTTACTATAGTTTTTAAGTTGATACGGTTTAATTTGATTAAACTTTAGCTTTATTTTTCTCTGAAATTTTAATATATCTCTTCTTCTCCTCCTTGTGTAACAAAAGAAATAGACATTCGCCTGTTCCGACCTCCTCAAGTTATCCCTTCTTCTCTTTCTAGGATCTCCCAGTTTTTTTCAACCGACTAACAACCCAATATTTTGTATTTTTTATATTTATATTATATATTTATATTTTTATATTTTTTTTGTATTTTTTTGTATTTTTTTTTATGTGTGGGTATAGCCTAATATTTTTTATTTGTGCTTCTATACGTGTCGATTAAAATTGTGATTTCAATCTTTCTTGCTCTGTGCAATGCTTTCCTTTATGGACTGCTGCAACGTTCTCCATGGATTTTCTTATTATGTAGCTTTCCGTTTAATGTATCCCTTGACTGTTCTTTAAAATTTGAACCCTGAAGTAACTACCCTGTAAAGCACTATATAGAATAATAGCTTTCTTGTACCGTATAGGTCTCTCTACTGGGAACAACTATAGGATCTTTTGATGCCCTCTTTGTAAGTTTAGAAAGCTTGCCATAATTTTTTATCGATCAACCGGGATCACATTATTGGTAAATTGAAGAGAGAATTACAATGAATATTACTATACTTTTTTATCGTTTAGGCTCTTTTATTTTAAGTAACTTTATAATTTTTAACACATATTCTCAGCATTCTTTCACTGGAGTTTTTCTTTTTTCTTCCGTTAGTCCTTTCTTGTGCGTTTCCTTTTCATGAAAGCTCCTTAATTTAATGATGGATAATTTACACCTGGTCTTACCTACATTTTTTCATGGTCATTCTAATTTTTTCAAAATTATTCTGAGTAACGTGGAAAGAATTTTTAAAATTCACAAATAGCTGTTAGACATAACAGGTAGGCGGAGTGTTTTATTTCAACTCGATCTGCTAGTTCTAGGGCTACAAAAAATAGTTTTGTCTCTTATCACATGGTTAGTCAGTTGTATGACATTTAAGAAATGAAAAAGTAGAGGTTTAAAAGACACTGTCAAGAGTCTCCTCTGAGAATAATTTAAAAATAAATGAAATTATACAGTCAAGCCATGTGGTGAATGAAGTGAAGGAAGGTGTCATTTGCAGAGTGGAAAGTAAATACTTTTCAGAGGGCCTGGCATGCTGATAAGCATCCGCTTTCAACTCTGTGAGGAAGGTAAACCACCTTACTCCTTTATTTACTTAATAAAGCCTCTAGAGATTCAAACCAGCCTTCTTGCTAATAACCTAAACAACCAACAACTGGTTTAAATCACTTACATAAACGAAACAAATCTGTTAAAATTAATTTTTAAAATATTTCAAGTCAAGCGATTCATGTAAACTACCATACTGTGTTTTTTCAATAACCTTGAATGAAATTACCTGCGTAGTATTTATAATGTGCAACGTTAATGCGTAATATTAGTTACAGCTTTAATATGCAATACTTAAACTAGTCATAACGTTTAGTGTGCGTTTTATTGTTCAGTCCTACACTCTTTTTTACATTTATGTTTTTATTTTGTCATGATTTATTCTCGGCGTTTCATTACTTATTTAACCTTTACATTTTATTACTTATTACTGTTCGTGTCTATTTTGCTTTTGCCTCTTGTACTGGGTGGACCATAAATTGTTTGGCAATTGTAAATATAAGTAGATTAAGGTGTTAAGTGTATATTTGATTATGGAGATGACATAAAATTTTCAAATCTGTGGAGGAGTACGACAAGAGTGCATTTTGTCGCCATTACTTTTTAATTTGTACAACGAAACTACGTTTTAATGAAGTATTGGAAGACGAGGATGTGGGAACAGTCGTGGTTGGGGAAAAAATAATATTATATATGCGGATGGTACAGTGTTAGTGGCGGGTTATTTACTCGTAGATGATTTACAACACCTGCTGGAAAAAGTAAATAACAAATTCCGCACAACCACTGTTGTGTCTAATTGTTTCAAACACCATGATACAAAGAGTTACGATCTACCTATAAATATCTGTGTACATGGATAGCACAAACAGGAGAGCTAACAAATAACATAAGATCAAGGATAGAAATTGCGAGATCATCATTTCTGTCTCTAAAGAATTGCTTTGTAGTCAGGATCTTGGCATTGAGCTCAGAACGAGAATTCTTCGATGTTATGTCTCTCTGTTCTGTTGTACGGTATGGAGGCGTGGTTACTCAAGAAGATCTATTTAGAGAATATCCAGGCCTTTGAGAAGTGGTGCTACCACAAGATGTGGTTATTCTGTGGACAGACAGAATAACAAACCGAGATGGGCTTGATAAAATGGGCAAAGAATGTGTAATATTTGAGACAGTGAAGAGGAGAAAACTATAATATTTTGGACATGTGATTAGAGGTCCTAAATATCACATCTTACAATTAATCAAGGAGGGGAAAATAAAGGGCAAGCGGAACGTTGGCAGAAGTCGGGGATCCTGGTTGAAGAACCTGAGGGACAGTTTGGTTGCAGTATTACGGAACTGTTGTACTTGCTGATGCGGATCAAGTGGCCAGGCGGCGGGTTTTTGGTTAGTAGGTGGTTGCGGCCTCCTTGGAGCGGGACGAGGACGCCTCAATTGAGTCCAACACTACTTCCGCCATCGTAAGGGAGTGAATATGAGTTAATAATAAAAAGTAAAACACACAAAAGTAACTCATTGATTACTATGTCGCTAATCACAACACTAAATTGTTTGAACAAAAACCTACTTATGCAGGTAGAAAATATGCCTACATCAATAACTTACCACAAGATTTAAAAAGTTTGTAGCTAACTAAATTTGTTATAAAAAATACTTGATTGATGAAACATTTTACAGTGCACTAAAATTCCTTTCAAAATAGTTTTATTGTTGAAAAATATATAAACTTCTAAGTAAACGCTGATGAAAATTGTGTATTTGATACTCAAATGGCTCGATGACACGTTTATTAGTAAGTAATTAAGTTGTGGTAATAAATTAATTTTAAATAGTGTTAAAATTTGGTATTATCAATTTTTTCTTTACATGTCCTATACTCCGTTCTGGAGTCTCCTGTTTGCAGTTAAATAAATTATTCAAGTTCAAAATATTTTTTCTAAGACTGACCAAGGTTTTATAATGATTCTCGTGAAATCCTCAAAAAACGACCTGAACAAATTCTTTTGATTTCAATTAAGTAGCATACCGTTCCATTCCATGTTCAATTATTTGCATATAAAAATGTATTTTGTCGTTAATTTACAAGACTGGATGGTTGGTATATTGGTCAGAGTAACTGGGTTCTATGCAAAGGGTCGCGGGTTCGATTTCGTATTTATGCGCTGCCTGGGATAACTCAAACCTGGAAAGTGTCAAAAAACCTTCGACTTAGTTCTATTTATAAAAATCTTTTTACTTTCTCTTACCTATATGAATATTATAGGAAGGAAAGTATTGTTTACATATCGAGCTTTCACCGGATCTACACGTTTTCAGACCCCCTGAACCCAAAATACATGTTTTTAGCGATTGGTCTGTGTGTGTGTGTGTGTGTGTGTGTGTGTGTGTGCGTGCGCGCGCGCGCGTTCGTGTGTGAATGAATATCTCAAAAACGAAACATCGTACGAACTTGAAACTTGGAACTTAATTTAAATATCATTAGAGGACCCGACACGAACATTTTCATCAAAATCGGTCAACCGGAAGTATAAGTTTATTCGTGACATTTTTCACTTTTTTGCGATTTTCTAAAAACGGCTTCTACGATTTTTTTAAAAAATCGCCTCATTTACTAAATTTTTTATCCTCTACAAGATAGGGTAGGCGCCATGTTTGCTGAAATTCTTGGTGAGGCTGTTTTCACGTAAAAAAATAGTTTTTTTAAGATTGCTAATTTAATATGCAATTTAGCGCAAAAATGTATGTAATGAAAGTTGTAGTGAATTTAAATTCCTACAACTTTTATTTCAAACATATTTTTTATAACGCTTAGTTTAGCGGTAATTAGTGATTTTGTGTTTTTTTTTCTCAGAAAACGTGTGAAAAATCGATTTTTTTAAGAATTCGGCCTTAGTTTGCATTTTACGACAAAAGGGCATATAATCAAATTTATAGAAAATTAAAAGATCTACAACTTTTATTTAAAGCATTTTCCTCTACAGCGCCTAGTTTAGCGTGAAAGAGTGATTTTCCGTATTTTTAAGCCAAACTGAAGTTGATTTTCATTTTGCGTCTTTCGCTCACGATTAAAATTAAGTTATGTTTATTGGGGTTAGTTTTTTTATTTATTTCTAATGTTTTATTACTAATGTTAGGTTATATTGTTAATTATTTGCATTGGCAAGAGAAAGTTGTGTGAGTGTTTCATACCAGATTTTTTTTAATAATAAACCAGTCTGTTCACTACTTTTGTATGTTATTCATAGTTTGTTTTCAAGAGGGTTATTCAATGGAGTATATTCTGTTAGCTGGTCACCTTACATAGTTATTCACTTGACCGGTGTTATTTTACTTCTTGTAAAGAGTGTCTATTGGCTGGTTGACTGTAGTGGATTTATGTTGTTGTTTAGGTCATCAGCCGAAAGGCTGGTTTGAACCTGTAGAGGTTTTACTAAGTAAAATGAGGAGTGAGGTGGTTTACCGGTGCCTTCCTCACTGAATGGAAAAGTACGCTTATCAGCATGCCGGGCCCTCTGAAAAACACATATTTTCCACTCTGC
This sequence comes from Catonia carolina, assembly GCA_035578175.1. Lineage (NCBI taxonomy): Eukaryota > Metazoa > Arthropoda > Insecta > Hemiptera > Achilidae > Catonia > Catonia carolina. The sequence goes on along the minus strand of JAQMRL010000006.1, from coordinate 41,077,014 downwards.
AAATGACACCTTCACTTCTTTCACCCCAGGGTCTGGCTGTATTATGAAATTCATTACTTTCAGAGAAGATAACTCTGATTAGTGTCTTTAAACCTTTACATCTTCTGCTCTTAAATGATTCAGTCATTTAATTGGCTGACCATGTGTTAAGAAACAGAACTATTTATTTTAGCCCTGCAACTAACAGATTAAGTGTAAATAATTTGACACTCTACCTGTCTGTTATGGGCAGAGTGGATTTATAAGAAAGATTATAAAGTATTTATCTGAAAAATTTATCAAACACCTTGTGTTTTTACTTGTAATTCAGTTGCATCAATTTATTACAATATTTAATTACGTTTAACTAGGAATTATTAACCACAATGGCCTATTTATTAGATGCTTATTTTATGCACCTGTAATGCTAACTATGCGCTTTCATCTTTTTTAATTGTTTATTACTTTTTTTTGTTAAAATTGTCAGAATAATAAAATCTTATGAAGGCTGAAGTATAGTAATTTTTTTTTTTTTTTAAATAACGGTTTAGTAATTTAAATTTAATGTGCGTAGTTAATTTATACTTTGATTTCTTTGTAGAAATATTGATTCGCTTTACAGTTCGTTTTTAACATTACATTGACTTTACTGGAAAATTTTATTGCTAAACAAACTTTTCAAGAATCTCTGTTAAGCTTCGTTTAATTAATTTGAAAGTTTTTTCAAGTCTTTATTGATAAGGTGTGTTTGGATTTTTTTTTGTAGACTTTGTCTACAATATATATAGATAGAAAGTATTCCAACGTGAAAAATTTTGTAATTACGTAGATCTCAAATAATGTTCACGATTTATGAACTACCTGAAGCCAAAAAGTTGTTTGTGGAACCCAAAAACATGTTTTTAGCGATTGGTCTGTGTCGAAACAAAATATCTCAAGAACGTAATGTTGTATAAAGTTGAAACTTGAAATTTAAGTTAGTTACTTCAAGGGAATCCGATACAAAAATTTTCATCAAAATCGGTCAACCGAAAGTAGTATTTTGTTCATGCGATTTTTCTCAAAAACGGCTTTTACGATTTTTTTGAAATCACCTCATTTACTAAATTTTTTTGCTCTACAAGATAGGGTAAACGCCATGTCTGCTGAAATTTTTTGGGGGGGCTGTGCCATAAAAAAAAGTGGTAAAATATTTCATTTTTAAGATTGCGGTCTTAATAATCATTTTTTAGGCCAAAGTGTAGAAAATCAAAGTTATAGGAAATTTTAAAAAAATTTACAAATTTTATATCAAGGATTTTTTTTCTATAAACCCTAGTTTAGCGTTAATTATTAATGATTTTTCGTATATTTAAGTTCTACAGAGGTTAATTTTATTTTTGCGTCATTCAAACATGTTTAAATTAGGGTAGGTTTTTCATTTTACATTCTTTACTAATGAGGTTATGTTTTCATTATTCACATTGGTTAGAAAGTCGTGTGCGTGTTTCACATAAGATTTTTTTTATTGTAGACCCTAATTAAATTATTAATACTGGATAATCCGTTTTATTTTCTTAAATACTTTTGATCAGTTTTATCAACAGTTACAGTTTTTAGCGTCCCCGTTTATAGTTTTTATATATTTTTACAGATAAAAAAAACATATTTTGAATATAGCTGAAAAGAATATGTACATAACACTAGTTTACATGAACCATAGTCTATGGCTATAAAAGTTTTACTTTCTCTTGCGTATAATATGTAGGAAAGAAAGTATTGTTTTCATGTAGAGTTTTCGGCATCGAGTTTTCACCGGATCTACACGTTTTCAGACCCCTTAAACCCAGAAAATATGTTTTTAGCGACTGGTCTGTGTGTGTGTGGGGGGGGGGGGTGCGTGCGTGCGTGCGTGTGAACTGAATATCTCAAAAACGGAACATCGTACGAACTTGAAACTTAAAACTTAAGTTAGACATCACTACCGGACCCGACACGATCATTTTCATCAAATTCGGTCAGCCGGAAGTAGTAGTTTATTCGTGTAATTTTTCACTTTTTTGCAATTTTCTCAAAAAAGGCTCCTATGTTTTTTTAAAAATCGCCTCATTGTATTTTACATTATTACATTACATTTTTTTATGCTCTACAGGATAATGGTAGGTGCTATGTCTGCTGAAATTTTTGGGGAGTTTGTTTTCTCGTAAGAAAAATTGTTTATTTTTTAAGATCGCGGATTTATTATGCATTTTAGCGCAAAAATGTATGTAATAAAAGTTGTAGAGTATTAAAAACCTACTACTTTTATTTCAAACATTTTTTTTGTATAACGCTTAGTTTAACGGTAATTAACAATTTTCTGTTTTTTCTCACGATAACGTGTAAAAAAATAGATTTTTCTAAGATTTCAGCCTTATCATTTTTTGACAAAAGTGTATATAATCAAATTTATAGGAAATTAAAAATCTACAACTTTTATGTGTAGCATTTTTCTCTACAAAGCCTAGTTTAGCGTGAAAGAGTGATTTTCCGTATTTTTAAGCCAAACTGAGGTTGATTTTCATTTTGCGTCTTTCACTCATGATTAAAATAAGGTTATGTTTTTTGAGGTTAATTTTTTTGTTTATTTCTAATGTTTTATACTAAGTTTAGGTAATATTGTTAATTATTCATATTGGCAAGAGAAATTCGTGTGAGTGTGTCACACCAAATTTTTATTATAGAGTGTTTAGAATTTAATAGAATTTCAATGTTTTGTATTTGTAATTTGTGTCGTTTATTGCTACATTTATAAGTTTCTGATGTATGAAATTGTCTCCATGTGATATTCAGTTCAGGGCTTTCGGCAAGGATGTGTTGACAGTTAATTTTGTGTTGCATTGATTATAATAATTAATATTAGGTCCTTGTTTTGTCACGAGGTAATTGCATGTCAGTTTAGTATCACTTTGGTCTGTTGTCAAAAATTTCATTCTGTATTAGCTACATGACCTTATTATTGAAATAGTAATAATTTCATTATTACTGTTAACAATACTATTGATTTTATGTTGTGGTCATGTACTTCTGTTTTTAACATATATACATAGAACTATGTACAGTATTGACCTGTTGAGACAGCTGAAATTCAAGTCCGCGACTACACCGAACGTCCAACCCACGCGGTCTTATTTCAGCTGTTCTGAGCAGTTCCGTACCGAAAGGGGGTGTGCGCCGAACTCCGTGACTATCCCACCTGTGAGTATTATTGATCCTCGGTGGAATCGTCCATTGTGTATGTAGTGGTGTATTTCATGTTGAGTTTGTGTTTGTATTTTGGTGGGATGGTGTGAGAAAGTTTTCCGCCAGCCATTGATGTTCGTGTCTCACACCACCATATATAATACAACCCCACTCTTTATTATTCTCAATACTACACCGACTTTCCTCTCTTTCTTCTAAAATTTTCCATCTCTCTTTTCACTTTCCCCATTTTTTTTTTGTTTTCCCCCTCTTTATCACTCTCTGTGAATACAACGATGCACTTATATTGATCGTATTTTCAGTTCCCTCTTTTATCTCATTCTAACAAATCCCTCTCTTTGTTTGTACGGTCCGTGGAGTAGAGGGTACAATAGTCGTTTCTGTGTTTTCTCATTTCACTTCCTTCTATGCGCGCGCGCGCGCCGTTCAGTCCATTTAATGATAGACATTTACCATGTACACAAACACTCCTCGCATATTTTCAAATATTTACTCTTATTTATTTATATATTTACTTACGTACCCTATTTATTCTTGAATTATATATAAGTTACTGGATTTGTAGAAAATTCTATCTAAACGAAAAATATTTTTTTCCTGCATTGTTTATGACCATCTATTATATAATCTAATATTTAAATTTAATATTATTAATTCCCCAAAAATTCATTGAAATTTCCAGATAATTAAATTAATCATAATTTTTTTTTTAGTGCGTGTTTAGCCACAATGGACCACTTTAGTCAATTTAGTCTCTTTTTGCCGTGATATTCTTTCATGTTCTGACCACGCTTCTGTTTGGCTGCTTCTGAAAATTCCCTCTTCTTGTACTCTCTTTTCTGTGTCGTATCCAATGGTTGTGGTCCTTGATGACCTGTTTGTATTTGGGTGATTTTTCCTTTAGATCTTCGTGAGTTAGTCCAAGTTCTTGTAAATCCCTTTTGATTTCTTTGTGCCACATGTATGCGTTACCAGCGTCCGTTTATCGTCTCATTGCATGGTAAATTATTCTGCGTAAAAGTCTGGTGTTTTGTGTTCTTAGTGTATAATTTTGTCTAAAGTACGACAACCGTTTCTTGCGCATGGCCACTGTTATTGGTTCTATGTCTCTGTAGACTTAAGAGGCTATTAGACTTTCGTTAGGCAAAAGTCTGTAGTGATTGTTTTTTTTTTTGCGCCCTGGAGACTCCAGGAGGAGTATAGGACATGTCGTCAGATATAACACCTGAAATACATATAAGAAACACACTATGTATCACTACTATCAAGAAAGAAATTCTTGTACGCTACAAAAAGTTTCACCGAACAAGTAATTTTTTAGATTTTTTTTAAAGGAATTCAAATCCTCACAACACTTTAAAGATTGGGGTAATTTATTTATGAATTTTCTCCCTGCATAAGTAGGTTTTTGTTCAAACAATTTAGTGGAGTGATTAGCCACATAATAATCATTCCTGTTTCTCGTGTTATGATTGTGAACATTGAAATTCTGCATAAAATTATTTTGCCTAACATACATAATCACCTCAAAAATGTAGAGACAGGGAACTGTAAGCAATTTAAGCTCCTTAAATAGTGGCCTGCATGAGGTTAGCTGGTTAGCTCCCACCATACACCTAATAGCTTTCTTTTTAATTTTAAAAACCCTATTCATATTACCCATGCTAGAATTACCCCATACTAAAATACCATAACGGATATGAGACAGAATGAGGCCATGATAAGCTGCCATTAGTAATTTTTTATCATTTAATCTGGCAATTTGTTTTAGTGCAAATACTCCAGATGATATTTTACTACAAACTTGATTGGTATAGAAGTCCCAAGACAAAGATCTATCTAGAGATACGCCCAGGAACTTCACTGTTTCTACATGCTCTAAACTATTATTATGAATAAATACATCCACTTCTCTACTTTCTTTAACGTTATGTTTATTTTTGAACTGCAAGTACTGACACTTTTTCCCATTAACTGTTAATAACATTTGATTCAAGAACTGCACTACGGACTCTATGTTAACATGTGTATTTACTTCAAGAGCATCTACCAGTAAACTGTTACTGATTACTGATTGTCTACCTTGTGCTTCTTGTTTATGCAAGTTATAAATAATTATTTTAATTTACTATTTTAAAATTATTTCATTTAAGCGAAAAATAATTTCGGTAAATTTTTAATTCAATAATATAATATAGTACAGTAAGGCTGAAAATCCTGGTTTCAATTCTCGGCTAGAATAATGATATTTTTCACAGTTTTTAACCTACCGTTATTGTTCCGTATCCACAGTGGTTTCAATACAAAAACTATGTCAGTAAATGATTTTATGTCATCATCCAAAAGGCTGGTTTAAATCTTTAGAGGTTTATTAAGTAAAACAAGGAGCGAGGTGGTTTACTATTGCCTTCTTCATTGAGTGGAAAAGTATGCTTATCAACATGCCAGGCTTTATGAAAAGCATATACTTTCCACCCTGTAAATGACACCTTCACTTTATTCACCACAGGGTCTGGATGTATAATGAAATTGATTACTTTGAGAGGAGATAACAATTTGGAATCGGTTAGTTGACTCAGGCATTCAGATTTGGAATAATGTATTCCTGAATTAATTGCTGTACACAGATGACACTGTTATCATTTTTGACACAGAATACAGGCTCCAATATGCCATTTATAAGTTGCAAAATATTTGGGCAGAATTTGGCATGGGAATATCGGCGCAAAAATCGAAGGTTAAGGCATTCGAGGGAAGATGGCCGGTTCGCTCAAAAATTATACTTGGCAACTGAACTATGGAACAAGTTCGAGACTTTAAATATTTAGGATTCAAAATTTCCTATGACAAATATGATAACGTGAGTGAAAAACTGGCAAATTCAGCGCTATCTGCGGTTCTATTCGCAGGATAATAGGATAGGAAACGAGAAAAGGTACTCAAATGAAATTTTATTAAGCAATGGCTGTACCACTCATTACATAACGGAGTGAAACATGGGTGTCATTACAGAGGAATGAATTTCGTATCCAGGCTGCTGAAATGACATTTTTGCGAGGAGTCAAAGGTTGTACCTGGTTAGATAGAGTACGCAACGAAGCTATACGCGCCGAGTTAAATGTTCAGTCACTATTGGAAACGTTAAGAATATAAGAGAAACTGGTCCAACCATTTACTTCGCATGCCAGCTCACAACTTCCTCTGCGAGCATGGAAATATAAACCTAAAGGGAAGCAAGGCTTGGGAAGACCTAAACAGAGATGGATGCCGAAACAGGCCATGGAGCCTCATCCTTTACAGATGATGATGAGGAAATAACTCTGACTAGTTTCTTTTACATCTCTACCTCTTCTGTTCTTAAATGCTTCAGTCAATGCCTGACCATATGATAAGAAACTGAATTATTTTTTGCAATTGAGCAATCAATTGCAAAAAATTGTTTTCACATTCTCTAAAACGTCATCTGTCAAGAAAGTTGGTCGACCACTACGTTTTATTTCGCAAACACTACGTGTCTCGGTTTGTTAGCCTAGAAATTGACATTTTTCTGGTAGAGGAACATTAACAAATTTAATTTGAATGATTCTTTTACACTCGCGTACGATTTGGTAGCAGCATATTGCTCAAGAATGAAAACCCGTTGTTCTAGGGTAAAAAACATTCTATTCGTAACACGAACGGAAACGGCACACAATTTTACACAGGTGAAGGAAAATCAACTCACACTGCCGTATCTATACCGGTTGAGTAGGGCTAGCAACTTCGTGTCACAAAACAAAATTTCCCTTTCTTAGAAAAAATTACCAGACATTAACAATTGGATAACAGAACTAAAAAATCACTCTGTAGTATAACGAAGAGTAAAAGGAGTGAAAATAAAAACAAACGTTTCTAGTAGTTTTGATTTCCGAGAACTCCTATTTAAAACATTCCATTCATCGCAATCCATTATCCTTATTCAATACACAACTTCATAAAATAAACAAAATGTTACAACAATATTGATTTTTTTAACCCAAATTCATTAAAATTTCCCTTCGGCGTTTTTAAAAAATCTTATACCCCCAAAATGGAGCTGCACCTGAACTACGTTCTGAAGTTGTTTAGCCAGGATATGCTTCTTCTATGCCCATAAGAGACAGGTGAAGTGTTAAATTATTTGCACTCGATCTGTTAGTTCCAGGGCTACAAAAAATATTTCTATTTCTTATCACAAGATCCGCTAATTAAATGGCAGAATCACTTAAGAACAGAAAAGGTAGTGGTGTAAAAGCCACTAATCAAATCTCCTCTGAAAGTAATGAATTTCATTATACAATCAGACCCTGTGGTGAATGAAACTGTGTCTTTTGCAGGATGGAAAATAGATGCCATGCTGGTAAGCATACTTTTGAACTTAGTGAGAAAGGTAATTGTAAACCACCTCACTCCTCGTTTTACTTTAGTAAAACCTCTGAAGATTCAAACCAGCCTTTCGTTTGATGACCTAAACAACAACAACCCCCCAAAATATTATAAAAATATGTTTATAAAAATTGTTACTTATTTGGTTTATGTTTTATGGGTGAAAAGAAAGACAATGACGTAGTAGAAAAAAAATCTGATCAGGTATTAAAAAAATTCGTCGGTAATTTGAGAAAAATCAATTTGAATAAACTAAAATATTTTCTCGTCAAAAATAACGAAAAAATAATTATTAACAACAAAGAATTCTACATTTTTAAAGTAGGCTTATATTATATACTTTGTAATGGATGAAAAAGTATTGTCCGAACGTCCGTATTAAAAAATAAACAAGTAAAAACTGAATACTTTTTCTTAACAATTATGAATAAATAACAAAAGAATATTTTATTCAAAAAAGAAATCTAAAATCTAAAGAAGTTCACTGACATTTTACAGACGTTGTAGAAGTGTTTTTTTGTATATTTTCTTTCTTTTTTTTGTTGAGCACGACTGATAAACTTCATGATGTCAGAATACAGTTAAGTTGTACTTTGAATTCATTACTGTATTTAGTCTACTGTGTATTGAAAGCAACAAAAAATATTTTTAAGTGAATAAACAAAAAACAAATTTTTATGAAAAATAAATGATTTATGAATACTGGAACAAAGTGCATATTTTTTAAAACGAACATATTTTAAACAAAACTTAATCTCTATCTGTATATTTAAAACGCAAAATCGCTTCCAATGTATTTTAAATGGGAATTCTATTAACTCCTAAATACGGAGTTTCATCGAATGGTTTTTTATAATTTTTACAAGGTTTTTAAAGAGTATTCTTTCCTGAGTTGCCCAAAAGTTCTAAACTTGAAATTCATGCTAATATGTGCTTCATTTTGCTAAAAAAAGAAAAATTGTAAATTTCGTTTACGACGTAGCGGTAATACAGCGTAAGGTAATGCGGTTCTCCCACATTTACCCTCTCCATAGCCATATTCCATAAGCACATAGGGTATGTGTCGTCTCTTCTCATCTCATACTTAGTCAGTATTAGACGTTCTGTTAACGTTGTTTTATTTAAAGTTTTAGCTGTTTAAAACCATTCTTTTCAGGATGAAATTATCTTACTACTGTGCTTTAGTCGTTACTATACTACTGTTCTTCTAAGAACGGTTTAGTTTGCTGTTAACTTAAATCATTTACTTAATGATAGGGATTTTAAACTTAAGAGCACTGTACGAATTTATTCGCACGGTTTTATTGTTCTAGTAGATTATTATTTACACTAATTCATTCATCACTAATTCCGTAACTTCCTAATTACCTAGAAAACTGAAATTCGGTATATTTTTTCCTTAGTGTTTATATTATTTCTTTACCTTCCCGAAAAGTTGCTATTCTGAAATTTGGTAGGCTTAATCTGTATGCTATCGTTTACGTACAAATAAATATTAAAGTAAATTAAGAATGAAGAGAAATAGAATTCCAATACAGGTTCTGGAATACAGGCCTGAAGGAAGAAAACACGTAAAACGCCTTCTACAACGCAACGCTGGGAATAATGTAATTTATTATAAATCTAATGAAATAAAATACTTTGGTACCGAAACAAGCTGGATGAATTATTCCATGAAAAGTAAAAGGACTGAGGAAAACGAGATGGACGGTGGAAGAGGAAAAGTTACTAGGAACACGCTAAAACTTTTAATTATAATTATAATATGTAAAATATTTTCCCATAACGGGCACGTGAAGTGTTTGATTAATTTTGCACTCTGTCTAGTGGTTCCAGGGCTTCAAAAAATAGTTCTGTTTCTTTTCACATAGTCAGCCAATTATATGACTGAACTATTTAAGAACAGAAGAGGTAGAGGTCTAAAAGTCACTAGTCAGCGTTATCTCTTCTGAGAGTAATGAATTTCATTATACAACCAAGACCCTGTGGTGAATGAAGTGAAGGTGTCATTTGCAGGATGAAAAATAAATATGCTTTTCGGAGGGCCTGGCATGCTGATAAGCAGACTCAGTGAGGAAGGGAATAGTAAACCACCTCACTCCTCGTTTTTACTTAGTAAAACCTTTAGAGGTTCAAACCAGCCTTTCAGCTGTTGACCTAAACAACTATTAGAACTATTTAGAATATATTATAATAAATACGAAAGTCCTCTTTGCTCAATTTTCTATCTTTACAATAATCTAGATAGTTTGTTTCAGCAAAAGGGTTTCTTACAGGTTGTACAGAAAAAAGTAAACCATCTGTATTTCGAATTATTTCACTATTCCTAAAGGTCTACAGTTCTAAAAATCGGCATGTGTATTTTCTAAGTGATATCTAGGTGAAATAAATATTTTAATTACGACCACTAATGACTAAGGGGTTAAAAGGAGGGGGTAAATCAACCCGACAGAAAGAAATGTTATTTCTATCCTGTCCGAAAGAAATAAAATTTCCTGCTTTTGTTCTTCATGGAAGCTCTCGGGAGTCAGAAACCATATTCTCAACATGGTTCGGTCCATAATATTTTCTCAAATATTATTTTTAACTTCTTTAAACCAAAATCGGTCGTAAAATGAGTAAACTGTTATATTGCGTGATTTTTTTGGGGGAAATGAATCCAAATACAGACGAAAAAGGGCGATAGGTAAAAATGAGTGGTGAGAAAATAACAGATTTGGCAGGGTATCGAACTTGGGACTCCTAGCGTAAAAAACAATTTTTCTTTGTACCACGGGTGGACCATTAGGGTATTTTTTAGAAAATTAGCGAGAAAGTAACTGCAGTTGTCCAGTTTATTCTTAATTTCTTATTGTCTCAAGATAGTTTGCTGAATTTATAATCTCCTACGGGTCAGTTAATTTGTTTTTCAAACAGAAAATAAGAAATTTTTTGTTGGGTTTTGTTGTACACTTAAATATAATCTTCAGTACAATACAAAAAAACACATGTCTAATTTATTTTATGACTTGGCTTGTGATTGTTGTTTTTTCTGTTATTTTGATCTTAAAGTTGTCTAGTTTTACAATTTTATTTAAAAAAAATCGCCTGCAGTTTAATTTACCGTCTGCAATTTTAATAAATAACTTTTTTTTATCTGCCAAGCAGGTAAGTAATATTTTTATACATTTTGTTGGTTTTAGGAAACGTGAACAAAATAAGTTTATTTTCGTTCAATTGCTTTTGGATCAGTTACAGATTGTAAACAGCAATCAAGATAAAAAAAAATATTGTAGTTTATACACATTTTTTGGCTCGATACCATTTTTGAACTTTATTTACTACTTAGATCATTTGGCTTTGCTCGGGCAAAATGATATTTCGTAGTCAATGTATTTTAAATATTACCTAGGTAATAAGATTTATCCTGGCAAAGTAATTTATAGATGGATCAACTACGGTCTGAATATATTTTTACTTTCTCTTGCCGATATGAATACATAGGCAAGAAAGTATTGTTTTCATGTCGATTTTCAAAATCAAGTTTTCACCGGATCTACACGTTTTCAGTCCCCCTAAACTTAAAAAAACCATGTTTTTAGCAATTGGTCATTGTGTGTTCGTGCGTGCGTGCGTGCTAATGTGTGAACAAAATATCTCAAGAACGGAAAATCGTACAAACTTGAAACTTGAAACATAAGTTAGGTTCTTCTAGAGGACCCGACCCGAATAATGATGACGACCCGTCATCAAAATTGGTCAACCGGAAGTAGAAGTTTATTCGTGTCATTTTTCACTTTTTACGATTTTCTCAAAAACGCCTCCTTCGATTTTTTTAAAAATTGTCTTATTTACTATATTTTTTATGTTCTACAAGATAGGGTAGGCGCCATGTCTGCTGAATTTCTTAGGGAAGCTGTTCTCTCGTAGAAAAAAATGTTTTTTAGATTGCAGCCTTAATATGCATTTTAGCGCAAAAGTGTATAATAATAAAAGTTGTAGATAAATTAAAAATCCACAACTTTTATTTCGAAAATTGTTTTGTATAACGCTTAGTTTAGCGGTAATTAGTGATTTTCTGGGGTTTTTTCATGAAAATCTGAAAAAATCGATTTCTTAAGATTTCGGCATTCATTTTACAAAAAAAAGCTTATTAATCAAATTTATAGGAAATTAAAAGATCTACAATTTTTATTTCAAGCATTTTTCTCTACAGAGCCCAGTTTAGTGTGAAAGCGTGATTTTCCGTTTTATTGAGCCAAACTAAGGTTAGTTTTCATTTTGCATCATTCGCTTATGATTAAAATTAGGTTATGTTTTTATAGGTTAGTTTTTTGTAATGTTTTATTACTAACGTTAGGTTATATTGTTCATTATTGGTATTGGCAAGAGAAAGTCGTGTGAGTGTTCCACGCGAGATTTTTAATAATTGGTTTAGAGCCATATGAAAAAACAGTAGAGTTATTGCTTTGTCAACACCAGTGGGGGCTCCAGTCGAAACGGTACAAAATTTTACACAGCTCAAGGAGAATCAACTCACACAGTCGTATCTATACCAGTTAAGTAGCGCTACCAATTTTGTGTTACAAAACAACATTTCCCTCTCTTAGAACAAAATTACCTACCAGACTTTAACAATTTGGTAAAAGGACTAAAAAATCACGCAGTAGAATTTTTACTGTTTGTTAATACATTTTGATTTTCCAATCCAACTCATCAACAAAATCGCTACATAAAAATAAATTTTAGTATGATATTAAAATAATAATGAGTTATGAGAATCCTTCCCTAGACCTGCTTTTAAATTTTGTTTACTCACGTATAATTGTTTACAAATTTCTGCTTTTGTGACAAGAAATATTCGTACGCCGTCCAATTTTTTAAAATAATTTTTGGCAGTCGTCCTATAAATTGTAACGTTATTTTTGTAATATTTCTTAAATAAATTTTGATTAGCTTTACTGCAGAAATATTCTTGATATTTTCTTTTTGGCTTTGCTTCGTAATAAATACTAGTCCTGCCCCCTCCATTTTTTCTATTTTTATTACTAGGTTAATTCTTTTTATACTAATACAAACACAAAAATTTGTTTTGTGTTAGTACATTAGTCACTGATAGTGTACGAAATAAATGACGATTACCTCACTTAATCTTTTACGATATCTATCACTGAATGTTTATATTGCCAAAAAATTTCGCTGATGATTCAAACTGGCAGAATTTCAAATTTGCTTTTTACTTTCTTTCCTACGTATATAATTTACACAATTTATTTATCTTTCTTGCTCCTTACAGTAATTCCCTCATCGTATACCCCATCATTGGATCTAGAAATTTTTAAACTGTATCTAACTACATTTAATGTGCTTGTTATTTTGTTGTAAATTGAGTATTTTTATTGTCTTATTTATTTAATACCTTACCAGTTATTTTTATATTTTTCTCTGAGTATTTAATTTCACGGCTATTGTGTAGCATCATCCGTTAAATTACTTTTGATAAAAATCTGTTTGGTCATACTACATTTACTACCCTATTCCTTAATATGTATAATTGTTATATTCCGTCTAGTTACTTTCTCTTGCCTATTAGAATATGTTGTTTAGGTCATCAGCCGAAAGGCTGGTTTGAACCTGTAGAGGTTTTACTAAGTAAAACGAGGAGTGAGGTGGTTTACCATTGCCTTCCTCACTGAGTGGAAAAGTATGCTTATCAGCATGCCGGGGCCTCTGAAAAGCACATATTTTCCACTCTACAAATGACACCTTCACTTCTTTCACCACAGGGTCTGGCTGTATAATGAAATTCATTACTTTCAGAGGAGATAACTCTGATTAGTGTCTTTTACACCTCTACCTCTTCTGTTCTTAAATGTTTCAGTCATTTAATTGGCTGACCATGTGTTAAGAAACAGAACTATTTATTTTAGCCCTGCAACGAACAGATTCAGTGTAAAACATTTGACACTCCACCTGTCTGTTATGGGCAGTATTAGAATATATAGGAAGGAAAATATTGTTTTCATGTTGATTTTTCGAAATCGAGTTTTCACCGTATCTACACGTTTTCAGACCCCCTGAACCCAAAAAACATGTTTTTAGCGATTGGTCTGTGTGTATTTGTGTGTCTGTGTGTGGGTGTGAACAGAGTATCTCAAGAACGGAACATCGTACGAACTTGAAACTTGAAACTTAAGTTAGGTACCACTAGAGAATCCGACACGAATATTTTCATCAAAATCGGTCAACCGGAAGTAGTAGTTTATTCGTGTCATTTTTCATTTTTTTGCGATTGTCTCTAAAACGGTTGCTACGATTTTTTAAAAATCGCCTTATTTAGTACATTTTTTATGCACTTCTAGATAGGTAGGCGCCAAGTCTGCTGAAATTCTTGGTGAGGCTCTTTTTCAAAAAAATTTTTTTTTTAAGATTGCGACTTTAATAGACCCATGCATTTTAGCGCAAAAATGCATATAATAAAATTTGTAGAAAATTAAAAATCCTACAACTTTTATCTCAAACATTTTTTGTATAATGCTTAGTTTAGCGGTAATTAGCGATTTTCCGTTTTTTCATGAAAACTTGTAAAAACTCGATTTTTTTAAGATTTCGGCCTTATATTATGCATTTTACGACAAAAATGTATAGAATAAAATTGATAGGAAATTAAAAAGATCTACGAGTTTCATTTAGAGCATTTTTCGCTACAGAGTCCAGTTTAGTGTGAAAGCGTGATTTTCCGTATTATTAAGCCAAACTGAGGTTGATTTTCATTTTGCGTCTTTCACTCATGGATTAAAATAAGGTTAGGTTTTTTTAGGTTAGTTCTTTTATTTATTTCTATTACTAATGTTGGATTATATTGTTCATTATTTTTATTGGCAAGAGAAAGTCGTGTGAGTGGTCACACCAATTTTTTTTAATAATTTGTTTATATTATATTGTTTTAAGTGTAAATAACGATGCATTATGATTAATTTTGTATAATTGACGTACGTAACATTTTAAAAAGAAAATACACAATAATACTAATCTATTTCCTTTTAATATATTATTTATTTATCACATTTCGTATTTATTGTCATACATTTGAATTGTATTAAATTTTAATTTAAGAAATGAATATTAATTGAACTGTGAATTAATATAGATTTTATATGAAAATACGTTTACGCCCTTTTGTTCTAATAATAGTAGATTTTGTAATTTATCATCTGACACGAACAAGTAAGATTAGTGGATTGTGTAGGCCTTGTAATTTAAGTTATTGAAAATATGGGAGGTCGTAGTGTGAGTTGCGTTTATTAATGAACTTGCTTTCATAAGGTTTGGGTTCTAGAGATCCTTTTTTTAAGGGATAGGTTGTTGTTTAGTTCATCAGTTTAAAAGCTGGTTTGAACCTCTAGAGGCTTTACAAAATAAAACTAGAAGTGAGGTGGTTTACCGTTGCCTTCCTCAGTGAGTTGAAAAGTATCCTTATCTACATGGCAGGCTCTCTGAAAACATATTCTTTCCACCCGACACCTTCAATTCATTTACGACAGGGTTTGGCTGAGTTATGAAATTCATTACTCTCAGAGAAGATAACTGTGAATAGTGTATTTTACACCTCTAACTCTTCTGTTGTTAAAATGGTTCAGTCATAAAATTGCCTGACCATACGATTAAGAAACAGAACTATTTTTTGTTCCACTGAATCTATAGCTTAACGAATATGAGACTGCAGATAAAGGCCGAGCATAGTGACCTAGATCACAGGACAGAGCCAATTGACTTTCGTTAATCGAATCCTGCGTTGTCACGTTGTGGTCCCGCTGTGGATGACAGCCTAACAAAAAGTCAGCTGGAGTTCGGTGGAACAGCGTGTGACTTAGCAAAGGGGCAACCTCACACCTGACCTTGGCTATTATTGGCTAGATCTCATCTGGAGTCTTTAGTTCGTTGGGGTATAGCAGATCGAATGCAAATGATTTAACACGTCACCTGCATGTTATGGGGAAATTATCACATTGTTAGTGATTAAATTGAATCATTCATATTTAAAGGCTGCTGATGTTTACATGGTGCTTAGAAACAATTAGAGCTACTTCAAAAAAATTTTGGTAAAATTGTCCTTCAGGTTTCCATGGAAAAGACTTTAATTTAAGAGAAGTTTCCTAATTATCGGCCTTTAAATATCAACGGAAGATCATCCAGAATACAGGCTTAAAAAAGATTACTCTGGAAGAAAGAAAAACAATTGGAAAAAGCTTTCATAAAGACTAGAATAGTATGCAAAAAACAATACCTCTTTCCATGCACAACCAAGATACCTGAGATGGAATAATGAAGAGAAGAATGTGATTTTACTGGCATGTGAGGATGAACCAATAAATACAAATATTTTAAAAGCTGAAAGAATACTTAAAAAACCTAATGACTCATCCAAAAATAGATAAAATTGTTACGGAAGGTATAACCTAAAATTCAGCTAAATATATCAGCCATAAATTCAGAAAAACAATTTAAAACATAAGAGGTTTCCTAGTGTATTAGTTAAGAAAAACAACATACCAAATTAGAATGATGAAAGAAACAAAGCATTTATGGAATAATTGAGGAAGAAATAAAACTTCAGCTCTAAAATAAAAACTCGAAGAAAATTATATGAGTAATGATTATTGTAGTACAAAGTTGACTGAACGGAAAATTAAAATAAATTTAAGTTCGTGAAAAAGTCAGTGAAGATTGCTGTACGTTTATGTTAGGTCTTCTGTGTGATAGTCCTTTTTGCTTCGTTAAAATATATTTCTTAAACGGTTTCTGATAACTGATCGTTTATGAACTCTGTATTTTTTCATCCGAATTAAATATTCTGATAATTAGTTAACAGTTGATCAAAAATATATATTATAATTATTTATATGTAATTCTTAATCATGTATTTGTTGTATTAAATTTAACTATATCAGTAAATCCAAGATACTAACCAAGTAAATAAGTGTAACTCCATTAATATTTTCTGTTGAACCAATATTACATTTGGTAATTAATGTAAATTTATGCATCAGTCAATGTAAAGAATTGTCAAGGGAATATTCCATGATGATATCCCCTTAAGTCTGTAAATGTCACTATTAATGAAGATTGTCTGACAGTAAACCTCTCGAGAATATCTCCTACTACATTTTAGTATCTATAATTCGATGGATACGTCACTAACATTTCGAAATAAATAAAATATTTCAAAATGTGATGACAAAATGAAAATCAATATTAAAGTGGTAATAAGAATAGAAAATTATTTAATTATTACATATTGGGGAAAGGAGTATATAGTAAATGTGGAACGTGATGAAGCTTGGACGTGAACAGTGGTGAGGCTACGTGGTCCCTTGCGGCAGTCGGCTGCCGGAAAGGAACATAGTAATTAACCTCTGATAAGTGTCTATATTCTTGTCTTCATGAAAAAATTAATAAGAAAAATATGAAAAAGTAATAAGAACAAAACGAAAGTGTTGTGCAGCAGCAAGAGTGGTTTAGAAGAGAAGGGAAATTTAAAAGTAAGCAACGAGAACATACAGGAAGTTTGGGAATTCTGCTATCTAGAAAGTAAAATAACAAACGATGTTAGAAGCACGAGTGATATCAAAAGCAGAATTGCTCAAGCTAGAAAAGCCTTTGAAATGAAAAACAGCTTACTGACTACAAACATTGATTTACAGATTAGGAAAAATTCTTAAAACACTATGTTTGGAGTGTAGCATTATACGGGAGTGAAACGTGAGTGATAGGGGCTGTAGAAAAAAAGAGGTAGAAGCTTTTGAAATGTGGTGTTATTGGAAAATGGTTAAAGATAAGGTCGGTGGGCAAAAAAATCATTTAGAGGTTCTTAGGCGAGTGGATGCAAAAGTACTATATATGGAAGTATCTTACCAGGAGAAGGGATAGACTAATGGGGCATATCTTAACACATCCACGTATTGGTCTATCAATAATGGAGGGTACTATTTAGGGAGTGAACTGTAGGTGGAGGGAAAGGATAGAGTTTATAAAGCAAATCACAAAAGATGTAGGGTGTTACAGGTATGTAGATATGAAACGACTTGCCCATGACAGAACAGCTTGGAGAACTGCATCAAACTAGTCGAGACACTGATGACAAAAAAAGTGTCTATAAGTATATGGGGTGTCGTGAAAGTATAAGTAAATTCCATGCGGCCATTCTACATGTTAGGTATTGAAAAATATAGTCCTTACGGTGATTTTTACATTAATCGTAAAATGTATGCATCCATCAACGTACAAGCGAATTGTGATGCAACAGAGAAATTCACCAGCGTGGTATTATAATGTGTTTTAACGGTATAGTTTGTGTTTTGGGTGACAGTGGATACCCCATCTTATAAATCACCAGACTCACGAGAGGAACGACTATATTTTAATAAACTATAAACATCGGAAAGAGTAGCCTAATAATTGAACGTTGCTTGCGTCAGTTAAAAAGCGTTTCCAATTCTTGGAGGTTTAGTACGCTTTAAGTTGAACAAAATTCCTAACGTCATTGCTGTTTGTGTAATTTTGCATAATATAGTTGAAAGTCTGAAAGATGAAAAATTGATTTAAACGTAAGGATCTGACATTCCTCCAGATCATATTTCAGAAAGACCTGAAGACGACGATGAAGCTACTGAAACAGATTTAAGAAACAGAGACCAAGAGAAATGAAAACAATTTGTACTGTCCTTGCGTCAATACTTTACTGAGAATGTTTAGTAATTTAAATTAAAAAAGTACTTTCGTTAAATTGTTTAAATTCATTTATAAAAAGCAGTTGCAACTATAAATTAAGACAAAGGGTAGAACTAACTTGCAATAATAATTAAAAGTTCACTTATTTCAGTAAGTGTTGTCTTAATATTACCAGACTACTCTTAGTGTTTTCCACACCGCCCTTACAAATGTTAACAAACTGTTATTCACTACAAAAAAAGTGTTCGCTAGAACTTGAAAGTCCACTCTTCTCTTAAAAAGTTCGCTCTTACAAGAGTTGTCTCGATTTTATTCACTTCACCCAATGTCTATCATTACTAACTGCTCCAAATTTTCCGGTGTTACCGCATATGCAGATAAACTACCCCATCATTTAGAGATTTTTTTTAGGAGGTATCATTTGTATCAATTCAGAACAATAAGCTACCCTCTGAAATGAGGATGATACGTATGACGTGTAAATGAGGTGTAGTTTTGTACAGACTAAGGCTGACCATTCCTGAGAGAGTATAGTTAATTGAAACCCAATCATCAAAGTACACTAGTAACTATTGTCTAGTATTCAAATCCGTATAAAAGTAACTAGGATTTGAACCACGAACCTTGGTCTTCGAAAATTAGCTGTTAAACAGCTGACTTGTGGCGATGACACTACTGCTAGACCAACCCGGTGGGTACATAAAAATATCTAGGAGTATCACCAGATAGATATCTGTCTTGGGATTTCTATACCAATCAAGTTTTTAGTAAAATATCATCTGGTGTATTTGCATTAAAATAAATGACCAAATTGAAAGATAAATAATCTGGTGTGAAACACTCATACAACTTTCTCTTTCCAATGCAAATAATTAACATTATAACCTAACATTAATAATGAAACATTAAAAATAAAAAAAAATAACCTCAATAGACATAACCTAATTTTAATCATGAGTGAAAGATGCAAAATGAAAATCAATCTCAGTTTGGCATAAAAATACGGAAAATTACTCTTTCACGCTAAACTAGGCTCTGTAGAGAAAAATGCTTTAAATAAAAGTTGTAGATCTTTTAATTTCCTATAAATTTTATGATAAACACTTTTGTCGTAAAATGGATACTAAGGTCGAAATCTTGAAAAATCAATTTTTTATAGATTTTCATGGGAAAAAACAGAAAATCACTAATTATCGCTAAACTAAGCGTTATGTAAAGAAATGTTTGAAATAAAAGTTGTAGATTTTTAAATTGTCTACAACTTTTATTATACTCCATACACTTTTGCGCTAAAATGCTTATTTAAGTGGCAATCTAAAAAAAAAAAACATTTTTTTCTACGAGAGAACAGCCTTTCCAAGAATTTCAGCAGACATAGCGCCTAACCTATCTTATAGAGCATAAAAATTGTAAATAAATGAGGCGATTTTTTAAAAAAATCGTAGGAGTCGTTTTTGAGAAAATCGCAAAAAATTGAAAAATGACTCTAATAAACTAATATTTCCGGTTGACCGATTTTGATGAAAATATTTGTGTCGGGTCCTCTAGTGGTATCTAATTTAAGTTTAAGTTTCAACTTCGTACGATGTTCCGTTCTTGAGATATTCTGTTTACAGACACACAGACCAATCGCTAAAAATATGTTTTATGGGTTCAGGGGGTTTGAAAACGTGTATATCCAGTGAAAACTCGATTTCGAAAAATCGAAATGAAAACAATAGTTTCCTTCCTATATACTCGTATTCATATAGGCAAGAAAAGTAAAAAATATATACTATACGAAGTGTGGCTATTAAATAACGAGACTGAGGTTGTAAAGAATTTTATTCTAATTTTATACATAATCACTTATGTCACCTTCAATATACACTCCTTCTCTAACCCTACAACGCTCCATGCGAATTTTACAGTGTTGGAAACAGTGCTGGAAGTCATCTTCTGTCAGCTCCTTCAGAACATGTGCCGCTTTCTCTTTTACAGCTTCCACAGAATCAAATCTTGTCCATTTTAATGAAGATTTCACCTTATGGAACAGGTAGAAGTCACATGGTGCAAGATCTGGTGAATAAGGTGGATGTTCTAACACTGAGATGCTGTACTTGGCTTGGAACCTCTTGACAGATAACGCGGAATGAGCTGGCGCATTGTCTTGGTGGAGAACCCATGATTTGTCCTTCCACATTTCGTTTTGGCGTTTTTTCCTTACTCTTTGACGTAGTTCAGAAAGTACCTTACGGTAGTAATATTGATTAATTGTTTGACCTTCAGGAACCCAGTGAAGGTACATAATTCCATGGATATAAAAAAAACAAATCATCATTGCTTTAAATTTTGACTTGCTCATTCGAGCTTTTTTGACTCTCGGTGAAGTTCGGCTCTTCTAGTGCATGGATTGGCGCTTCGTTTCCGGATCATAAGTAAAAAACCACGTTTCATCACATGTTATTATCGTTTCCAAAAAATTTGGGTCATTTTCAATCGCGTACTAAGTGTCAATACAAACATTTTTGAGCAGCACGTGTCCTGAAGGAGCTGACAGAAGATGACTTCCAGCAATGTTTCCAACAATGGAAAATTAGCATGGAGCGTTGTAGGGATAGAGAAGGAGTGTATATTGGAGGTGACAATAAGTGATTATGTATAAAATAAAATATTTTACAACGTCAGTCTCGTTATTTAATAGTCACACCTCGTATGTATGTACTGTGGAGCATTGTATTTCATACTTCTAACTGATTTTTTACTTCTGCTAAATTGAATAGTGTGTAACAGTGTTTCGTTAGAACGAATGCAATGAACATCGAACTTGTGCGTCAATTATTTGAATAATATAAAGTAAATACAGTATTATATTGAATAGAACTAATACATGTACGTTATTTAATAACGTACGTGTATTTGAATTGTATTAGAATACATTAATTAGAATATCTGGGTCGTCATGTTGATGTCACAGCTAAAACAAAGTACATTGTTATTTTAATAATTAAATTGTACTGTTCATTTTACGTATTTGCAATAAAATACGTATTGAATCTCATAACGTTCCTGCTAATTTCAAGAAATTTTACACTAACTTTAAGATTTTTTTTTTACTTTTTCTTGCTTATATGAATATATAGGAAGGAAAGTATTGTTTTCATATCAATTTTCGAAATCGAGTTTCACCGGATGTACACGTTTTCGGACCCCTCTGTACCCAAAAAACCTGTTTTTAGCGATTGGTCTATGTGTGAACAGAATATATCTTTTTTTTTGTCATCAGTCTCTCGACTGGTTTGATGCAGTTCTCCAACCTGTTCTATCTTGCGCAAGTCGTTTCATATCTACATACCTGTAACACCCTACATATTTTGTAATTTGCTTTATATATTCTAATCTTTGCCTCCCTCTACAATTTACTCCCTCAATGTTACCCTCCATTATTGATAGCCCAATACCTGGATGTCTCAGGATATGCCCCACTAGCCTATCCCTTCTTTTGGTAAGATGCTTCCATATACTTCTTTTTTCATCCGCTCGCCTAAGAACCTCTAAATTACTTATTTTGTCCACCCACCTAATCTTTAACATTTTCCTATAACACCACATTTCAAAAGCTTCTATCCTCTTCCGCTCTACAGCCCCTATCACCCACGTTTCACTTCCGTATAATGCTACACTCCAAACATAATGTTTTAAGAAATTTTTCCTAATCTGTAAATCAATGTTTGTAGTCAGTAAGCTGTTTTTCATTTCAAAGGCTTTTCTAGCTTGAGCAATTCTACTCTTGATATCACTCGCGAAAAGTAGGCCTCATTTTAATTTAATGTTGCGCAGTCAGAGGAAACTGATCTCTTAAAACGTGAAAACGCCAAATTAAAAGAAAATCTATAACCACGTTACTTAGAGAAAAACTTCAGGCCGCAAACGAAGAATTATTAAAATTAAAATCGATTTCCCGTGTAAACATACATAACCGCTGTGTTAGTAAAAACAGTGCAAAAATCCTACTGTCACTACGCACCGGCCGAGTTGTTGGGGACCAGCTACGTCATCTTATATCTCACAGCAGCTGCGCGTGACCGCTACCGTCTAGTATAGTAACCGTGAATATTGTAATAAAAATTTAGCGTCACGTACAAATTCTTTGTCTTCTAATTTTTTACTTTCTCTTGCCTATATGAATATATAGGAAGGAAAGTATTGTTTTCATGTCGATTTTTCGAAATCGAGTTTTCACCGGATCTATACGTTTTCAGACCCCCTGAACCCAAAAAACATGTTTTTAGCGATTGGTCTGTGTGTGTGTGTGTGTGTGTGTGTGTGTCTGTGTGTCTGTGTGTGAACAGAATATCTCAAGAACGGAACATCGTACGAACTTGAAACTTGAAACTTAAGTTACATACCACTACCGGACGCGACACGAACATTTTCATCAAAATCGGTCAACCGGAAGTAGTAGTTTATTCGTATAATTTTTCAGTTTTTTGCGATTTTCTCAAAAACTGGTCCTACGATTTTTTTTAAAATCGCCTATTTTACTCAATTTTTTATTCTCTACAAGATAGGGTAGGCGCCATGTTTGCTGAAATTCTCGGTGAGGCTGTTTTCACGTATAAACGTTGTTTTTTTAAGATTACGGCTTTAATATAAATTTTAGCGCAAAAACTTATATAATAAAAGTTGTAGAGAATTTAAAAACCTACAACTTCTGTTTCTAACATTTTTTTGTATAACGCTTAGTTTAGCGGTAATTTGCGATTTTCTGTTTTTTTTCTCACGAAAACGTGAGAAAAATCGATTTTTTTAACATTTCGGTCTTAGTATGCATTTTACGACAAAAGTGTATATAATTAAATTTATAGAAAATTAAAATATCTACAACTTTTGTTTAGTGCATTTTTCTCTACAGAGCCTAGTTTAGCGTGAAAGCGTGATTTTCCGTATTTTTAAGCCAAACTGAGTTCGATTGTCATTTTCCGTCTTCCACTCATGATTAAAATAAGGTTATGTTTTTGAGGTTAGTTTTTGTTTATTTCTAATATTTTATTAATAATGTTAGGTTTATTATTAATTATTTGCATTGGCAAGAGAAAGTTGTGTGAGTGTTTCACACCAGATTTTTCTTTTTCTTGTAAATATCACAGAAATCAAGATGGATGGATTTTTGACTTCTGGAGATGGATTTTTTAGTCTTATTCTTTTTCCCATTTCAAAAAATTGAACTGATTGTTCAAACAGTAATGAAGCTGTAAGGGGAAAAATATCGCCTGTTGATAAGTCAAACATTTTTCATTTACTGTATGAAAAGAAAAGAATTATGAATGTTTTTTCGGTATCTGGGATTGCAGGTCAAGTGCATTTTAATGCACAATGTAATACATATGACTGGTAAATTATTTTAGTCATGTGTTATAATTCGAAAACACTTTGTGTTAAACCGATGTAATGTTTACAAAGTTTTTTGAGACCCTAGAGCGAATGACATAACGTATTCCATAACCTATCTCAGCAATAATGTTTGTATATATGTTGTTAAAAAGAAACGTGATCTGGGAGATGAAAATTTAGGGGATGTTACAACGGATCGATACAGTTCACTGAATTTCTATGGGGGATGCTACTAGTTCGGGGATACCGGGGGAAATTGTAGCAAGAGATGTTGTGTAGGAGGAGGGTTTAGTACTAAAAGTGGGAGGTTTTTAGGTAGGGGTTGAAAGGAGATTAGTGCACTGACAGTTTTACCCCTACTTCTTTACCTTGTGTTTTCCTCACCCTATCGTAGTTTTCCCGGGCGAGAGTACGTAGCTGTAGCTGGGGTTGCTCGTTCGTTGTCAGGGGGTACGTCGAGTGGGTGTTTTGGTACATCAATACTAACGTCGGGCTTTTGTTGCTGACGTCATCTCATGTGCGAGCCAGTGAATCAGAGTAGGCAAGGTTAGGTTAGGCCGTGGTTCCGTTTTCTATACGTGTATAATATTGTACAGGACTGTGATCTCTATTGCGTCGACCGTTTACTTGCTTACTGTATACCATAATGTAACCATTACTGGTGACGTCATCATGGAACAGTCTTCTCAAACAGTTCATTCTTGGTCAATTAATCCCGATCAAATATAAACATTGAATTCATTTACCCTTCATTAAATTGATCTTATCTCACAAATGAACTTCGTTGTAATTATTCTCATGATTAAGTTAACCCTTTCAGTGCCGAAACAATATTTAAAAGTTTAATGTAAAGCCATTTAATTTGAAAAGGGTGTAAAAAAAGCGCCAGCCCTTATTTCGAAAACTTGCAGGCGTAAGCTTGCCATTGCCAACCAAAATTTCAACGTTACAGAAAAATAAAATTTCCTGTTAAAAATTAATTTTGATTATATTCATAAAAAAAAAGAAATCGTTCTAATACTAAAAAATAATATTCAAAATTTATTTTTAGTTTATTTAGTCACATGAACAGCTTGGTCAGTAGCAGCTACTGTGGCTTTTGGTACGTTAACGGTGGTTTTAACGTGTTTAAATTTCCAGACCCTAGCCGGGAATCAAACCTGAGACCTTCCGCTTTGCAGGCTAGCGCGCTAGTCACTACGTCACGGAGGCGGTTTCAAAATACATTATTCCATTAAATTTTGTTTAAAAATTTGTTTTGTAAATGTTCGGTTATCCGGACTTTGGGACTTTATGCATAAATTACGGACGTCCGGTAAACCGGTTGTTGCCACTACGTAAAATATATCGACGTCCTGTTTTCCGGACTGAAAGGGTTAAATAAAATAATGTTCTTGTAATATTTTTTCTGGGTTCTTTCGAGATCTGGTTATTAATAAATAACAAAACTTCCTTTTTAATTTATAATTATATTGTATGTCAGGTAAGCTGAGACCTGTCAAAACATTTGAAAGAAAAATATTACGTAGCGCGATCCATCCTAAAAAGTTTACGTTCGTTATACAGGAAATTTACAATTGTTAATTTTTTTTATTTTTTTATTTTTGAGACTTCATAGGATCACTCTAGTTCAAGTTTAGGTCTGTTCCATTGTTGGGTTTCTTTGAAAAGCGCGCTTTCCTAAGCGTGGCTTCCTTTCGTTTGGCCCACATTTTTTTAAAACGTTCCGATCTCTGTTTCCGGTCTTCGTCGGTAAACACCCTGTTGTACACTCTTCTGGTTTTTGGTTCGTATGTTACCATATCAGTCTTGACTAGTTGGTTGTACTTAGCTGATTTTGTTAGCAGGTCTTGTTTAGTGATTTCAAGTTCCTCCGCATCCCGCTGTACATCCTTCACCCACTTAGGTCTCAACACCTTATCCAAAAAATGGTTGATCAGCCGGTTCACAAGTCTGGACTTTTCGGCTCTGAGTATGTGTCCTCCTACGAATGATGTTCTATTCCTTCTAAAGTTATTTGTTAATGGGGGGATTAGTTTGTAGATTTTTGTTTGGGATTAACCGCCACTGTCCTTCCACCATGTGCCTTTTGTTCATGCACTTCCTAAGTATTTACTAAACTGTTAGTAACTGTTAATTTTGTAATAAATTAATTTACATTCTTATTATAATTTTTTTGTCATCAGTCTCTCGACTGGTTTGATGCAGTTCTCCAAGCTGTTCTGTCTTGCGCAAGTCGTTTCATATCTACATACCTGTAACACCCTACATCTTCTGTAATTTGCTTTATATATTCTAATCTTTGCCTCCCCCTACAATTCACTCCTTCAATATTACCCTCTATTATCGATAAACCAATACCTGGTTGTTTTAAGATATGTCCCACTAGCCTATACCTTCTTCTGGTAAGGTGCTTCCATATAGGGTACTTCTTTTTTCATCCACTCGCCTAATAACCTCTAAATTACTTATCTTGTTGTGTCGGTATCTAACTTAATTTTCAAGTTTTAACTTCGTGCGATGTTCTTTTCTTGAGATATTCTGTTCACACACACACACACACACACACATACACACACACACACACACACACACACACACACACACACGCACGCACACACACACACACACACACACACACACACACACACACACACACACACACACACACACACACACACACACACACACACACACACACACACACACACACACACAGAGAGAGAGAGAGAGAGAGAGAGAGAGAGAGAGAGAGAGAGAGAGAGAGAGAGAGAGAACAATCGAAAAAATGTTTTTTGGGCTTCAGAGGGTCTGAAAACGTGTAGATCTTGTGAAAACTCAATTTCGAAAAATCGACATGAAAACAATACTTTCCTTTCTATATATTCATACAGGGAAGAGAAAGTAAAAACGTTAAAACTAGACAAAATAATGAGTAACACGCTGACTCTACTGTTGACAGATAACCGGCATAGTTGAAAATTCATACAGTTGTTACTAAAACCGATATGTGATTTTAACAGATGTTGCTGTAAACGATGTATTTTATATTGGGCGTAATAGCAGACCAACCTTTATATCGAATATTGGTCACACTAACCGATAGGTTAATGTTTACAATGTCACTGTATGCGGTAACTACTGTACAATGAACTAGATAAATAACATTCGAATTCTACTCTTTTCTAGAGAGACAACAAATAAATAAAATTTAACCGCTAATCTGAGAAACAATAAATTACTTTGTCACACAAAACACAATATCTGTCCTATCGGCAAAGTCACATTATTATTATTATTATTATTATTATTATTATTTAATTTTTATGACAACCTCCTAGCCAAATTATAAAAATATTTGCCATTGTTGTCGAATATTGTATATTTATCAGCGCAATTGTCTTATATTACGGTGAGGGGGAAGGGTTCGATTCCCGGTCAGATCTGGAATTTTTTCATTACTAATTTTCGTCTGTCACCCTTAACCATCTGGATTAACCCTAAAGCTTAACGAACTAGAGACTGCAGATGAAGGAGGAACATATTGACCTAGAACGCAGCACAGAGCCAATTGACTTTTGTTAATCGTATCCTGCGTTGTCGCGTTGTGGTCCCGCTGTGGATGATAGACTGACAAAAAATCAGCTAGGGTTTCGTGGAATAGAGTGTGACTTGGCGAAGTGGCAACCTCACACTCGACCTTGGCTATTATTGGCTAGATCTCATCTGCAGTCTCTAGTTCGTCGGGGTATAATGTGCATAATAGTCAGATGTTAAGAAAACGGGAAAAATAAGATTTGTTATATGATCAATTTATAATTACCATTTGCTATTAGTTGTAACTAATACTACTTTTTTCTTTTTCTCCCGCCTGATCCGGTCTGAGCCGGCCCGAGGTGTAGTGGTCAGCACAAATGGCCTCTACGTCGGGATCCCGGGTTCGATTCCCGGTCAGTTCTGGCATTTTTTCATTACTTATCGTCATCTAACATCCTTTTTATTTTCTGCATTAGCAGTAATCCAATTATGGCAATTCTTGTATTAACTGTTTGCAATTATTACAAAACGTATTACAAAACAAAATATGATCCAGTCTGAACGTTAGCGATGCACTTTGTCCAACCTAACTATACTTTTCAAATCAAAAATTGTTGATTTTGAATCAATTTGTTCAAATCATTGATAAACAATTTTTCGTTATGTTTTTATTATATTTTGGCAATTGTGGTAGTTTTTGTTATTTTCAGCTTACAAAATTTATTTTTGGTTTTACTAGAATTTTACGAATTGTATTGACGTAAGTGTAGGTGGGTGCTAAGTATTTCGGAATTTTTTTATTAAAGTTGGCTGCTTATACTTCAAACAATTTTTTAATTATTTACAGTTAAACCATTTGCAAATAAATTTATAAGAATTTGTATTCTGAGTTAAAATTAAATTTGAAAATTGGCAGCCGTGTTTCTGTAAACACTCTCAAAGATTGATTACCAAAATAATCATTAAATCAATAGGTTGTGGAACTTCGATTAATAGCTTACACTTACAAAAATACTTAAGTAAAATGTTTTTGATAACGTCACGATTTGTTTCAAACAATAAATTTCAAGAATAAAATTCTGTGTTATTTATGTTGGTTCTTAACCATGCTATTTTAAATCGAATCAGTCATTTCAGAAAGCCCATATTACAAAATTTTGACTTTTTTAATAAATTTCCAGATTGATTGAATGTAAAACCACCATTTCCTACAGAAATCGCAGAATTCTCGCTTTCCTTCACCATACTATTTTTCAGGGCTGATGAGCTCTGAACGGACGCATTGCTTCCTACCCACTTCATAGCTAGCCAGTGACTTGCCAATACTTGCTCTCGTAGCTCTGTCATATATTTCGTCAGCCTTTTTTTTGGTCCTTCAATAACAATTTAAAAGCATTTGTACAATCTGACAACGCTGGTAAACGTTCTGATTGGTCTAAACGCGTCCAACAACAGAGCTCATTAACCGTGAAAAGCATTATAATATAATGCTAAAAGCTTATCTTTATGGTATTTTTGTTTAGGTCAACAGCCGAAAGGCTGGTTTGGACCTCTAGAGGTTTTACTAATTAAAACGAGAAGTGAGGTGGTTTACCATTGCCTTTCACAATGAGTTGAAAGAGTATGCTTATCAGCATGCCAGGCCCTCATAAAAGCACCTACTTTCCACCCTGCAAATGGAACCTTCACTTCTCACCACAGGGTCTGGCTGTATAGTAAAATTCATTACTCTCAGAAAAGATAACTCTGACTAGTGACTTTTCACCTCTACTTCTTCTGTTCTTAAATGATTTAGTCATTTAATTGGCTAACCATATTTTAAGAAACAGAACTATTTTTTATAGCCTTGGAACCTGCAGATCGAGTACAATTAATTTAACACTCCACCTGCCTGTTATGGGCATTATCCTTATTGTGTAAGACTTATTCTAAAGCCTTTTTCCGGTTGAAAATAAAATGGGTGAGTTTTTGAAGTTGAAGTCCAAACTTTAGAAAATACATAAATTCTGCTCAAAAATCTGTAGTTGTACAGTAGAAGACTATGGTAAATTGATGATGATGATAAAAAACGTGAATTTCAGACAACCTTGTTTTTTTAAAGTTAAGAATTTCAGTTTTTTTTGTAGTGAACGATGTACGCAAAATGTATGAAAAGATCCCTTGACGTACGCTTTAATGTCATTTTTCTGGTACATAGATACTGAAGTAACGAGATTGCCTTTTGCGTATGGATGATATTGCTATGAGAAACGGAAGTGAAAATTTGACAGTGCTGTCAACCTCAACAGTCAGACACTACTAGTACATTTCACTACGGTGCAGTTTCTACATACATTTTGTAAGCTGTGCTTATTCTGAGAAAATATTTTTTTCATAAACCTCATTAGAAATAAATGTGACCTGAAATATTGCGTAGGCTTATAGCTTAATTACATGACTAGAAATGTTTGATTTACTGTAATTACCAGCTACCTTATTCCATTGGAACAAAATTTTCTACGAATGAATTGCCTTCTTTACTATCGTTGTCTCCGGCGTCTTTACTATCATTCTCACTAGTATCCACGTAACCGTTTCCGTTTTTACCAGGTGTCAATAAAACTGTAGAAGAATAGCTTCTTCATGTCTTTAATTTCCTTCTTTATTTCTCGAATTGTGGAAAGAGAAACATCACAGTAGTTATCCATTCGCTCATGGTTTTTGTTAAGAGGTAGGAAAAGGTATTTTTGTTTAACTTTAACTTCACTACATTTTATTACACTGCATATTAGATGTCGTTCAGCACCGTGAATAGTCTGCCCAAATTTCCGAGAAAATAACATTATGTTTATGTACAGTTAACCTACAAAAGGTTCCGGAATATACTGTGTAAATGATCTGGGTATAGTATAAGTTGTGTTTGTTGTACTGAAATTAAAGCAGTCGCGCATGCGCACTGATGCTTTTCCCTTTTTACCCCTCGTTGTAAACAAAGGTAAACTCGTGATTGAAGTAACTATACCACTGAGGCGTAAATATTTTTATTGACAAGTAGTTCGTTAGATTTCTATAATCGTTTTGGCATCACTTTATAACTTGTTCATATAAAATAATTGAAAAACAGCTTACTGACTACAAACATTGATTTACAGATTAGGAAAAATTTCTTAAAACATTATGTTTGGAGTGTAGCATTATACGGAAGTGAAACGTGGGTGATAGGGGCTGTAGAACGGAAGAGGATAGAAGCTTTTGAAATGTGGTGATATAGGAAAATGTTAAAGATTAGGTGGGTGGACAAAATAAGTAATTTAGAGGTTCTTAGGCGAGTGGGTGAAAAAAGAAGTATATGGAAGCATCTTACCAAAAGAAGGGATAGGCTAGTGGGGCATATCCTAAGACATCCAGGTATTGGGCTATCAATAATGGAGGGTAACATTGAGGGAGTAAATTGTAGAGGGAGGCAAAGATTAGAATATATAAAGCAAATTACAAAAGATGTAGGGTGTTACAGGTATGTAGATATGAAACGACTTGCGCAAGATAGAACAGGTTGGAGAACTGCATCAAACCAGTCGTGAGACTGATGACAAAAAAAAATTATTATTCGAATTACATAAATTTTATTTTCAGCAAAAATGGGTAGGGCTTTATGATTGTGCTGACATAAAACAGTTGGTGCTTTCTCTGAACGCTGTGGAAAGGTAAGATAATTTTCATAGTAGGAGAATGAGCGTGGTTTTGCCTTGCGCTGTCCTACCGTAACTGTAGGAACGTTCGCACTCAACTGCTTTATTTAATATCCTAGGTGCATTGTCTTAGAAGGGGAGTGCGTGCCCACTGAGAAATATCCTACCTGGTATTTCTCAGCGGTCAAGCGTCTTTCTCATTCAGAAACCCTTTGATAAGTTACCTACTTGGATAAATTATACTTGAATTAATAGGATGAGGATTTGTTAATCGATTCATCTTAGTAAAAACAGTTGATAAGTCAATCTGAAAAGAATTGACATACGCATTCGGGCGAAAAATGCGCAAAATAAAGTTTCATTCGGTAAATTGATAATTGTTTGCATATATACATACTCTTAACTTTATATTGATAATTATGCTCTAATTTTGCGTAGTCCCCAGATGTGCTTTCATTTTTACTTTCTCTTCGTATATTTTGATGAATATATAGGAAGGAAAGTATTGTTTTCATGCCTATTTTTCTAAATCAAGTTTTCACCGAATCTACACGTTTTCAGACCACCTGAACCCATAAAACATGTTTTTAGCGATTGGTGTGTGTGTGTGTGTGTGCGCGCACAGAATATCTCAAGAACGGAACATCGTACGAAGTTGAAACTTGAAACTTAAGTTACATACCACTACTGGACCCGACACGAACGTTTTCATCAAAATCGGTCAACCGGAAGTAGTACTTTATTCGTGTAATTGTTCACTTTTTTGCGATTTTCTCAGAAACGGGTCCTACGATTTGTTTTAAAATCGCCTCATTTACTAAAATGTTTATGCTCTACAAGATAGGATAGACGGCATCTCTGCTGAAGTTCTTGGTAAGGGTGTTTTTTCGTAATTTTTTTTTTTTTTAGATTGCGACTTTAATATGCATTTTAGCGCAAAAATGTATATAATAAAATTTATAGTTGTTTATTGTTGTAATTTATAGTATGTTTTCGTAAACCGGATGGGAATCTAGCATTAAATGATGAAGAAAACTGTGAAGAATTAGCCAAATATTTTGAACATCTCTTGAACTGCCCAGAGCCATTAGAAGCTCTCACAGTATCCAACATCTTAGCCCCAGAACAAGAGGATTCTACACCACCATCTGAGGAAGAAATTGTGAAACACATTAAAAATTTGAAAAATAACAAAGCATCAGGCGAAGATGGTATTGTAGCTGAGTTTCTGAAACACCTAGGGCCCAAGTCAAGAAAAGAGCTAGTCGAAATTATACAGAATGTATGGGTCACTGAAGAAGTGCCAGATGATTGGAAATGCGCCCTGATTCATCCATTACATAAAAAAGGGGACAAAACCAATGTAAATAATTTTAGAGGTATTTCCCTACTTCCTGTAGCATATAAGATTCTCTCAGCTTGTATTCTTGAACGAACGCAAAAACAATTGGAACCCAAAATCTCTGATTTCCAAGCTGGCTTCATGTCTAACAGATCGTACTCAGAACAAGTACTGAACTTGAAATTGATAACAAAGTTGAGAAAAATGCGTGGAAAACCAACAGTTTATTGTTTTGTTGATTTCAAGAAAGCCTACGACTCAATCCACAGACCCACACTTTTTAAAATTCTTGAAGAAAGGGGACTGGATCGGAAAACTCGGAGAATAATTGAACAAACATTAACAAATACAATATCCAAAGTAAAATTCATGGGGAAACTTTCAAAGCCGTTTGAGATAAGGACTGGCGTCAGGCAAGGTGATGGTTTGTCTCCGTTGCTATTCAACATAGTTCTGGATAGAGTAATGGAAGAGTGGGAGAGGAAACTCAAAGAAGGAAACCTCTGGAAGCCAATCTCTCTTGGGACTAAGAAAAATAATCTGCAAATACCTTACTTGGCTTTTGCAGATGATCTTGCAATAATGGCAGACTCGGGCGAAGTTGCAATAAAGCAGATAGAGACTCTGAAAGAGTGTGCAGAAAAAGTTGGTTTACAGGTATCCTTTGAAAAAACAGTGTTCACAACTACAAACCTAGAAGTTACCAGACTACAAACCAAATATGGAACAATCAACAGGGTGTCTTTTTTTAAATATTTAGGAGAAGTTATTTCGGAGAAATTTTCACAGCAGGAGAGAATAAAGAAAGCTCGTAAAGGCCTAGGGCTGGTGCAATTTATTTATAATAAAAAATGCTTGTCTCTTCACACAAAAATTAGACACTACAACGCAGTGATCAAGCCATCAATGCTTTATGCCAGTGAGACCCTGAACCTCAACAGGAAAGCCGATTTAGAAAATTTGAAAAAGGAGGAAAGGAAAATAATAAGGAAAGTTCTCGGTCCAAGATTAACTGAAAACGGTTATAGATTACAAAAAAATAACACAGTTGAGCAACATTCAAATATTGTAACAGACATGAGGAAAAGACGTCTTAAATTTTTTGGTCATATCATGAGGCTTCCTGATCATAGAGTTACAAAAAAGATGGTAAATATGTAGCTTCGCTTGTCAATGGAGGGGAATGGATTCGACACGTTAAGAAAGATCTAGTTCTGGCAAACATTACTGATAATGAAGTTACCAATCGAAATAGTTTTAGAACAAAAATTAATGAATGGGAGATTATTCCAGAGGTTAAAATTCCAAGAGTTAGAACAAGATGGAGTGAGGAAAGAAAAGCTGATTTTTCTCAGAAAATGAAAGGCTGGTGGGCAAACAAGAAAAACACCAAGTCCAATAATCAATGATCGCGAATAATGCTCAGCGTCTTCCACTTCGGGAGCTCTACGGCTAATAATAATAATAATAATAATAATAATAATAAAATTTATAGAAAATTTAAAATCCTACAACTTTTATCTCAAACATTTTTTTGTAGGCCTATAATGGTTAGTTTAGCGGTAATTAACGATTTTCTGTTTTTTTCTCACGAAAACGCGTGAAAAATCGATTTTTTTTTTAAAGATTTCGGCCTTATTATGATTTTACTTAATACATTAAGATTTTACCTTAATACATTTTACGACAAAAATGTATTAAAAAAAATTTATAGGAAATTAAAAGATCTACGGCTTTTATTTATAGCATTATTGCTACAGAGCCTAGTTTAGCGTGAAAGAGTGATTTTCCGTATTTTTAAGCCAAACTTAGGTTGATTTTCATTTTGCGTCTTTCACTCATGATTAAAATAAGGTTATGTTTATTTTTTTTTTAATTCCTAATATGTGTACATTGCAATCTGTTCAATTCATAACAATAAGCAACCCGATAACCCAATGAGATGAGGATAATGTGTGTGACGTGTAAATGAGATTATGTTTATTGAGGTAATTCTTTTTTTTTGTTTCTAATGTTTTATTAGTAATGTTAGATTATATTGTTCATTATTTGGATTGGAAAGAGAAAGTTGTTTGAGTGTTTCACACCAGATTTTTGAATTGTATTTTAATTATTCTATTCCAAGAACACTGAAAAATATAAATAAGATAAGGTATTTTAGTGAACAAAATGAATTCTGAGATAATTATTTGTTATTTTATTATTTTTTGTTGGTATTCTACGTTGATGAATAAGATACAAAGAGTACATTAAACAATTTTTAGAACCTCCCAGTCAGAAATTTAACCCACGACCTCCTGAATATTTTCTATAGAAAACAAAGAGATGTCCTAAAAATATTTTGATAATATTTGCCTTTGTATTTAAATAATAAACGTAAACAGTTATTTTTATACCAGACTGAAGTAGGAACAAGTTGTTCTTTGTAAGAGTTCGGTGTTTGCAATTTGTTGCTTATAATGGTAAACTGTTGACAGCGTCTGGTCTGTTTCCTGTCCGACCTTTCTGTACAACGATCTATAAATCTTATCTCAGATAAAGTACAAAATAAATTAAAAGTAAAAAGGTTTTAAGAGACAACCAACTGGAATATTAAAAATACAGTACTACGTTATTTTCGTTCATATCATCAGTTACCTTCTCGATCCTTTCGTTAGAAAGTAAGAAAATTTTGTAATGGTACGATTTCCGATCCCAAATTTCAACAGATCGTCAAGTTTCGTGTCCCCTGAAGCCAAAAAATGATCTTTCCGTTGTGTGTGTGTGTGTGTGTGTGTGTGTGTGTGTGTGTGCGTGTGTGAGCAGAATATCCCAAGAACGGAACATCGTACGAAGTTGAAACTTGAAACTTAAGTTAGATACTTCTACCGGACCCGACGCGAACATTTTTATCAAAATCGGTCAACCAGAAGTAGTGGTTTATTCGTGTAATTTTTCACTTTTTTGCGATTTTCTTAAAAACGGCTCCTACGATTTTTTCAAAAATTGCCTCATTTACTAAATTTTTATGCTTTACAAGATATGGTAGCGCTATGTCTGCTGAAATTCTTCGAGAGGCTTTTTCGCGTAAAAAATGTATTTTTATTAAGATATCGGCTGATATGCATTTTAGCGCAAAAATGTATATAATGAAAGTTGTAGAGAATTTAAATTCCTACAACTTTTATTTTTAATATTTTTTTGTATAACGCTTAGTTTAGCGGTAATTAGCGATTTTCTGGTTTTTTTTTCTTAGGAAACGTGTAAAAATATCGATTTTTTAAAGATTTCAGCGTTAGCATGCATTTTACGACAAAATTGTATATAATCAAATTTATAGGAAATTAAAAGATCTACAACTTTTATTTTGAGTATTTTCTCTAAAGAGCCTAGTTTAGCGTGAAAGAGTGATTTTCCGTATTTTTAAGCCAAACTGAGGTTGATTTTCATTTTGCGTTTTCACTCATGATTAAAATGAGGTTACGTTTATAGAGGTTAGTTTTTTGTTTATTTCTAATGTTTTATTAGGTTATATTGTTCAATATTTGCATTGGTAAGAGAAAGTTGTGTGAGTGTTTCACACTAGATTTTTTAAAAATTAGCATCAAAATTTTGATCGTGGTCTACAGTGGACAAAGGATTGGACAGAAATTATATTTAAATTTTCACTACTGTTTCTGACAGGTTTATTATTGGCTGTTTTTGACAGGTTCATCGTAACTCAACGCTGTTTTTATCAAACGTTTTGTTTTATTAAGCTCTTTAAAATTATGTGTCACAACTCTACCCTTTGAGTCTAGAGGGATGATTGTTTATCGATTGTACTATCAACTACTACATCAACGATGAAATCGTAAAAAATATTAATAACAAACGCTTTGAGTACTTTGAAGTGTGTATTATAATTATTCATGGTGTATAAAACAGTGCATTGTATTTACATGCACTTTATGTTTAGGCAAAGAATGGTAATAATGAAAACTTAAAATAATAGAGCTTGTCTGACGGCTCGAGTCGGCTCGTTGTGAATTATCAAACCCTTCGTCTCTCAACCATTCTGTATGGTCGTTTCATATTCATATGGACTATTTTATTTCTGAATTGTGCCTGCACCATAAAACTTGTTTTCATATAACATTCGTTTATGGGTTTTTTATATATTGTCTTATTAACAGTTTTTTAATCTCATACATCAGCCAATTATATGACTGAAGCATTTACGAACAGAAGAGGTAGAATAGTAAAATACACTAGTCAGAGTTGTCGCCTCTGAGAGTAATAAATTTCATTATACAGCCAATATCCTTTGTTGACTGCTCATAACAGACTAGTGGAGTGTCAAATTATTTACACTCAATCTGTTCATTTTTTTTTGGTTTAACGTCCGACTGTTTTGCAAATTGTTGCTAATGCAGACGGTGAAGGATGAAATGAATTTTTTGTAACGTATGAAAAAATGCCATGCCCGAGTGGGATTCGAACCCAAGACCGCGTGATGAGAGGCGAGCACGTTACCAACATCGCCAACGCGGCCGGCAATCTGTTCATTGCAGAGCTAAAATAAATAGTTCTGTTTCTTATCTCATGGTCACCCAATTAAATGACTGAATTATTTAAGAACAGAAGAGGTAGAGGTGTAAAAATCACTAATCAGAGTTATCTCCTCTGAAAGCAATGAATTTCATTATACAGCCAGACCCTGTGGTGATTGAAGTGATGGTGTCATTTACTGAGTGGAAAATTGTGCTTTTAAGAGGGCCCAGCATGCTGATAAGCGTACTTTTCTACTCAGTGAGGAAGGCAATGGTAAACCATCTCACTCTTTGTTTTACTTTGTAAAACCTCTACAGGTTTAAACCAGCCTTCCAGCTGATGATCTGAACAACACCCTGTGCTGAATGAAGTGAAGGTGTCATTTGCAGGGTGAAGAGTAGATGCTTTATAGAGCGCCCGGCATGCTGATAAGCATACTTTTTCACTCAGTAAGGAAGGTATAGGTAAACCACCTCGCTTTTTGTTTTACTTAGTAAAGCTTCCAGAGGTTCAAACCAGCTTTTCGGGTGATTACCTAAACAACAAGAACAACAAACCCCCTTTATTTATTTAGAATTCGCTAACAACCAAAACATTTAGTTACAAAAAGTAGTTCTGTTTCTTATCACATGGTCAGCCAGTTAAATGAATGAAGCATTTAAGAACAGAAGAGGTAGAGGTGTATAAGCCTCAGAGTTATCTCCTCCGAGAATAATGAATTTCATTATTCAGCCAGATCCTGTGTGAATGAAGTGAAGGTGTCATTTCTAGGGTAGAAAGTAGATGCTTTTCAGAAGGCCTGACATGCTGATAAGCATACTTTTTCACTCAGTGAGGGAGGCAATTGTTAACCAACTCGCTTCTCGTTTTACTTAATAAATCTTCTAGAGGTTCAAACCAGCCTTTCGGCTTATGACCTAATAGTCATAAATACGAAGCTAGCGGGGTTTGCCAGTAAGGTTAATCATGTTACTAGTATATTTCTTTATTAAAGTACGAAGAAAACTATCGACAGTACTTGTTTAATTTTTTATGGGGAACCCCACTCCCTGTCTGTATTTATCCAATTGAATAATTTATGAAATTTACTTATTCCGAATATTTTATAAAGTTTGTTAAATTATTTTCGATCGAAACTGTAATGTTATTATTATGAACTATATATTTCTGTTGCATCAGCCATTTGATTGGCTATAAAAATAATACATGTAAAATTTCACGCTAGTCGGTTTAGACCTACGACCATGCTTTACTGGATATTATTGTAGTACAATAAATACATTATCGTCCTTGATTAATTTTCATCGATCAATTTTCCCCTTTTCAAACACCTACTAATCATACCTTTCCGGGTTTTCTATAATTTATTTAATGTTTCTGCAAATAACACAATTCGAAATAAATTATCATTATTTATTTATTTTTCTTTTGTCATTTCGGCCTACTTGGAACAAGTTAAATGATTTTGTTTCACCTCTGATGATTTTTATTGCTTTTTACATCCTTAGCAGGCCTTTTTCATTTTTTTTTATATATATATTTTTCATTATATAAACATATATATATATATATATATATATATATTTATCTTTCTCCTCCTCCTCCTCCTCCTCCTCCTCCTCCTCCTCCTCCTCCTCCTCCTCCTTCTTTTCCTTTTCCTCCATCCTCCCTTTGTCCATCCATTTATCCTTCCTTCCTAGAAAGATTAGGTCTCGACCTGTTCCAGTATACCCATCTTCTGAGAGGCCTACCAACATCTCGCGTGTCGTCTGACTCATACTGAACTACCATCGCAGAAAACCTTTCGCTTATGACTGGAACTCCCAGTTTCTTCCTCATTATAACATTCTAAATCTTCTTATCCAGCAGTATACATCTATTACTGTTGAGGTCATCAGCCGAAAGGCTGGTTTTAATCTCCAGAATCTTTACTAAGTAAAACGAAGAGTCTTTCTCACTGAGTTGAAAAGTATGCTTAACAGCATGCCAGACCCACTGAAAAGTAGTTACTTTGCACCTTGAAATGACACCTTCACTTCATTCCCCACAGGGTCTGGCTGTATAATGAAATTCATTACTCTCAGAGGAGACTTTGAATATAGCTAAACGAACTAGTGACTGCATATGTAGGCGGAGCATAGTGACCTAGATCACAGCACAGAGCCAATTGACTTTCGTTAATCGTATCCTGCGTTGTAACGTTGTGGTACCGCTGTGGATGACAGACTAACGAAATGTCAGCTGGAGTTCGGTAGAACAGTGTGCTTTAGCAAAGAGGCAACCTCATACCCGACCTTGAGTGTTATTGACTAGATCTCATCTAGGCCTACAGTCTTTAGTTCGTTGGGGTAGAGTATCTTTTACACCTCTACCTCTCTGTTCTTGAATGGTTCAATCATATAATTGGCTGACCATGTGATAACTACTTTTTGTTGAATGGATGACAACCGGTTGACAAAATAGTTTTTAAGACACTAAACAATAGACCTAAGGTGTCGGATAAATGGTTTAAAGAAGTCAGAAAGGATATTGAGAAAACCGGAATACACTGAGAAAACTTAATGAACCGAGCCAAATTCAGACTTTTCGAACTTTAAGGGCTTCCATGAAGATCAAAAACAGAACACCGGGTGAACAGAAGCAAGGAGAAAAGCCTAGAGTGAGCAAATGGTGAAAATGAGGGTTGCAAAATGATCTTCAAGAGCGTTTTACATGGCGTAAAATTGGGCCTATAGATACTGAAGTCACGAGATTTCCTTTTGCCTATGGATCGGCTGTGAGGAAGGTAAATAAAAATTTAACAGTGCTGCCAACCTCAACAGTCAGACACTACTCGTATATTTCACTACCGTGCAGTTCTACATATATTTTGTAAGCTGTGATTTATTCTGAGAAAATGTTTTCTTCATAAACGTTATAAGAAATAAATGTGACCTATAATATTGCGTATAGTTTAATTACATGACTAGAAATGTTTAATTTACTGTAATTACCAGCTACCTTATTCCATTGGAACAAAATTTGCTGTGAATGAATCACCTTCTTCGCTATCACTGTCACCAGCGTCTTCACTATTAGTCTCACTAATATCACCTAACCATTTCCTTTCTTTACCATATGTCAACAAAACTGTTGAAGAATAGCTTCTTCACGTCTTTAATTTCCTTTTTTATTTTTCGAATTGTGGAACGAGAAACATCATAGTACTTAGCTACTCGCTCATGGATTTTATTAAGAGGCAGAGAAAGCCATTTTTATTTAGCTATTACTTCACAGCATTTTATTACACTGCATATTAGATTTCTTTCAGCACTGTGAATAGTCTGCCCACGTTTTCGAGAAACTAACATTTCTGTTTACGGTAACAAACCAATATATTCGTACAGTAAACATACAAAATGCTCTGCGATGTACTGTATATGCTCTGGGGATAGAATAAGTTGTTGTGTGTGTTGTACTGAAATTAAAGCAGTCGCGCATGCGCACTGATGCTTTCCCCTCTTTACCTCTCGTTGCTAACAAAGGCAAGCTTGTGACTCAAGTAAAATTATTCGAAAAACCTTTTCTCTTAAATTCTGTAAACATAAACACTTTTGAGGACAGTGGAGTTGAAA
This sequence comes from Catonia carolina, assembly GCA_035578175.1. NCBI lineage: Eukaryota > Metazoa > Arthropoda > Insecta > Hemiptera > Achilidae > Catonia > Catonia carolina. The sequence goes on along the minus strand of JAQMRL010000006.1, from coordinate 41,036,653 downwards.
AGAATTTGTTCCCAGTGGAATTGTACGGATGCGTTTTTTGGTTAAATTATTGGGAAAGGGAGTTATTTAAAAATATAACAGGTGCACTGTACACGATATTATTCTTTAAAATATCTGTTTAGTATACTGTTTACTTTATAAAAATATGAACATGTTTGGATGAAATGTATTGAGGTTAATTTTTTTATATTCAACATTACTGAGAGTAGCTGGGAGTTTTTCTGTGAAGTTTATAATATAATTTATATACTCGTATTTTGGGCCATATTCTTCTCTTCCCACACGTAAGTTACGCTCACGTATGCCGATCAACTTAATATGTTATTCAATACACCTTCGCCAATTTTCAAAAGTTTCTTAAGGGCAGAGAATCTACTTAGAAGCTGTCAAAAACATCTTCCGCCCTATCATATTATCTATCCTTTTAACATAGGGTTTCAAAAGTAAATTAAATTTGAAGGTAGGTTAACGAGAAAACTTAATCTATAAGGCCTATTCGTAAAATGGTAAAATTTTTTGTTGAGAAAACTATTGCTAGAGTTGTACTGGCCCAATTTGAATGAGTTATGTGTCGTTTAAAAGCTTTTGCCATATAGATTTACTAAAAATTTCCAAATATTTGTTTTTCTCAGAAATTCCTACCGGAAAATTAAAAAAATTAAGTATCTCATCAACCGTTAAAGTTATCGAATTGTAACCTTCACCAGTGAATTTCTAGACCCAGAAAACTGAAATTTCAGTTTGAAACCGTACGTCAGCGTATACTTTTTCAAGTTGAAAAATAATTTTAATTATAAAACTGAACGAAAGACACTAATGGTCATTACGTCTTTTTATTCAGTTTAGTTCCCTATTAAGATATCCTCCGCTATAAGAATAAATAAATCTCAAGGGTAAACATTTAAATTCATCGGGTTAGATTTGCGCAAAGAATGTTTTTCGCATGGACAGAATTATATGTGGGTCTGTCAAGAACGGTAGTTGTCGCAATCAGTGGACTCAGAAAGTCACTAATGTTGAAGTTTTGTTGAGAATAAACAAGGGTCTGGAATTGGTCAAAATTGTTAAGTGCCGTAAGCTGCAGTACCTCGGGGATATCATGAGAAGTCAAAAAAGATATGATCTACTGTAGTGCATTCTGCAGAGGAAGATGTAAGAGAAATCCTGGTAGAAGAAGAATTTCCTGGACCCGGTTCGGAAAGAGCTCCACGGAATTATTCTGGATTGTGACTAATAAGGTCAAAATAGCCATGATGATCGCAAACATCCGAACCGGATCAGCACGACAAGATGAAGAAGGAAGAGAAGGAGGAGAAGAAGAAGTAGAAGGAAGAGGAAGTGAAGGAGGACGAGGAGAAGAGGAAGCAAAAGGAGAAGAGGAAGAAGAAGAAGCAGGAGGAGAAGGAGAAGTGACAGAAGGAAGAGAAGGAGTAGCAGGAGGAAAAGGAGAAGAAGCAGGAGGAGGAGGAGGAGGAGAAGTGGAAGAAGAAGAAGGTGAAGAAGAAAAACCAGGAGGAGAAGAAGCAGGAGGAGAAGAGGAAGAAGAAGAAGAAGAAGAAGAAGAAGAAGAAGAAGAAGAAGAAGAAGAAGAAGAAGAAGAAGAAGAAGAAGAAGGAGCAGGAGCAAAAGAAGAAGCAGGAGGAGGAGGAGAAGAGAAGAGGAAGCAGGATGAGGAGGAGGAGAAGTGGAAGAAGAAGCAGGAGCGCTAGCAAAAGAAGAAGGAGGAGGAGGAGGAGTGGAAAAAAAAGAAGAAGAAAAATCAGGAGGAGGAGGAGAGGGAGAAAAAGAAGAAGAAGAAGAAATAAAAATGGATGTGACCTTAAATAAATTAAAAAGATATTCACCCATAGTTTTATTATTAATAACTCAAACAAAAAAATTAATACATGAAAAATAAGAACATAATTGGAAAAACTCATTTCTATGGAATTTATATTAAAAACATTTATCAGGTTGCTGGTTATGAAGAGATTAAAATCATTTGAACGTTGTCGTTTTAATAATTAATTCATTTTTCAAATCGCCGATTTCTATAGTTTCTTTTGTTCAACGAAGGGAGGTGTCCATAAAATACTTTTTACACCACATTGTTTCTCGTTATCTTGTGTTATATTTTGTTGACTTGATAGTTACTTGCGGTTGTATCCAATTAGGTTGAGTGCTGATTCTAAAGGAGGGCTGGCGGCTTGTCCTCTTCCCGGCGGTCGTCACCCTTCATATCGATCCCAACGAAGAGACGTAAAAGACAAAAACGGTCTACCCTTGAGGCTTTCGTCCTCGTTTACTTTCTTTCCTTATTTTCTTCTTCATTTATTTTGTTTTTACTTTCTCCCGGCTCTATAAACGAACTGAGCGAGTGTAGCGAGGGTGAAAGAAAATTGATACACCGATCTTTACGGTTCAAATCCCTAACAAGTCCAAAAAGTAATTTTTGGATTTTCATGTGTGTGCGCATGCAAGCGTGAAAACACAATAAAAACCCTACTATTCCTTTAACTTGAAACTTAAAAACTTAGCTTTTCTCTTGAGGTCTCTTAGGATTTATTTAGATATAAATATATCTACCCCTATCAGCTGAAAGGCTGGTTTAGGAGTGAGGTGGTTTACAATTGCCTTCCCCACTGAGTGGAAAAGTATGCTTATTAGCATCCCGAGAAAAGCATCTACTTTCCACTCTGAAAATGACTCCTTCACTTCATTCACCACAGGGTCTGGCTTTACAATGATGAAATTCATTACTCTCAGAGGAGATTACTCTGACTAGTGTCATTTACACCTCTACCTCTTCTATTCTTAAATGCTTCTGTCATATAACTGACTGACCATGTGATAAGAAACAGAAATATTTTTTGTAGCTCTAGAACTAGCAGATTAAAAGCAAATATTTTAACATTTCACCTGAATATTATGGGAAAATCTTTTAACATATGATTTTTAAAAAATGTGGTTTTTTAAAAATGTGGACCACTTTTAAAAGTGGTCAGCCAATTATATGACTCAATTATTTAAGAACATAAGAGGTAGAGATGTAAAAGATACTAGTCAGAGTTATCTCCTCTGAAAGTAATGAATTTTATTATGCAGCCAGACCCTGTGGCGAATGAAGTGAAGTTGACATTTGCAGGGTGCAAAGTAGTAGATGCTTTTCGGAGGGCCTGACATGCTGATAAGCATAGGCTACTTTAGTACTCAGTGAGGAAGGTATAGTAAACCACCTCACCTTACGTTTTACTTAGTAAAACCTCTAGAGGTTCAAACCACCCTTTCGGCTGTTGACATAAACAACAACATTATTAAGTTGGTAATTTCCTCCAACTTTAGGTAAATTATTATAAACATATTATAATTTTTTAAGAAACAAAGTAGTATTAAAACACACGTTTGTACGAAGTAGGGCCTACTAATTCAATGTCATAGGCACAGGTGCGGTATGCACGCACGCACAAAGTGCCCGTCAACAACAATAATTTAAATTTTCTACCCAACTTGACTGTTTCAACATCTTGTTTTTGCGAACGTAAAGTAAAAGATGAAATAATAGGTCTATTTGTTGATTACAAAGCGAAGCGAACGTAGGGTGAAGCGGAACGGGCGTAGGGTACAAAATTATAAAGCGTAAAAAATGTATTAATAAGAATTTTTTGAAAGGAAAAAATATGAAGAGAAAAGTTGTGGAGTGTTAAAATTTACAAAATTGTACATTAAATCAATAATCACCTACCGGGTTGATCTAGAAGTAAAGCCGTCGCCAAAATCAGTTAACAGCTGATTTTCGGACACGAAGGTTCCTGGTTCAAATCCTAGTAAAGGTAGTTATTTTTATACGGATTTGAATGCTAGATTGTGGTTACCGGTGTACTTTGATGGTTGAGGTTCAATTAACCATACTCTCTCAGGAATGGTCGGCCTGAGTCTGTACAAGACTACACCTCATTTACACGTCATACATATCATCCTCATCTCATTGGGTCATGAGGTTGCTTATTATTCTGAATTGAACAGATTACAACGTACACACATTAGGGATTAAAAAAAAATCAATAATAATCACATATTTTATTTTCAGTTAAAAATTGGCCTGAATTAGGTTCATGCTTGTAAAATTTAGAAAAGGAACCAACCACTTAAGAAAATAAGAAATTAACATGCCATCTGGATGAATTGGCGTCAGTTTTATGGTCGAAAAAATAAATAAATAGAGAAAGAACGATATAAACCACAAGCCAAAAGTATCGTGACGTAATCCGGCGCCAGACGGTATGTTCACCATATGGCATGAAATAAAGACCAGAAATAGCAACAAGCCTAGAGAAAGAAGAAAAAAATGAGGAAGAGAAGATTAAAAAAAGAAACAGGGAGCTGTCAGTGAGATAGTTTGCATTATGTGTTTAGGGTGGTGGGTTGCAAGCGACCGAAATATACACAGTGGATATATCATTATAGACAAAGCACGTTTGCTAAACATAATTACTAGGTAGTAGGGATTCAACTATTAAAAAGTTAGGTTATAAAATGAAACGGTCGAAGGATTAAAGTAATGACATTATACGATGCGAATATTCATTCATGTTCAAATTACAGTTTAACAATTTTAAATTCTTGCCAATAGTATAACTGGCCAAGTTGCAAGTACTTCATGAAAGTTAGTACCTATGTGTTAATAAAATCTCCATTTCGTTGAATCATACACTAAATTGCATGATTATTATATCTGATAATCCGAAACGTATGGGTGTAGTAGAGAAGATCGTTACAAGAATACCGAGAGAAGGAAAGAACTCAACACCTTCTCTATAAACGATAAGGTATCTCAGAACAGAATGCAGAGGTTAGAGTATGTAAACAGAATCCGGGAGGATAGGATACCTAAGCAGACACTGGGCTATAAGCCGGAGGGCAGAATAGAACGAGGACGCCCGAGAAAGAGATGGGCAGTTATGAGAGGTTCGGAAGAGGCAGAGATGCCTAATCCTTGAAAGGCAGAAGAAGAAGAAGAAGATATATCTGATAATGATAAAAATATTTACAGAATCTTGGATTTTTAATTACAGAAAGTTTAATTTCTAGATAAAATGACACTGAAACGATGGGGATACGAAAAACATATTTTCACTAAGATACGTTTCGGGATCGGGGTGAAATAAATAATTATTAACAAACTATTGTTTAAAATTACAAGTATTTATTACAAACTATAAGTTACAAATAATAATCTTACTTAAATCTGGTAATACAATTACTACAATCAAGACATTTATAGTGCACGCCACAAAAGAAGTTAGCTGTGAAGACACGTTATCCCTCAACCAATTTAATAGAATTTTCTATTTAAGTCACAAGTCCCATTTCTGTTTTATTTGTAATTATTTAAATACAAAAGTCTATACTTCTCACAATACTGTTGTAAAATTGTATGGTTCAGTCGAAAAATCATTTCCCAATCTGCACGTGGAGCCAAAATAGCTTTTAAAACATTTTGACTGCTATGTGACCAAAATATGTCACTCTTATCTTTAAAAATGGGCCACGTGCATAAAAAATGTGAGTCACAGTACATGACTCATTTTTGCTTTTCTCTTGTCTATATGAATATATAGGAAGGAAAGTTTGCCCATAACGGGCAGGTAGAGTGTTAAATTAATTGCACTTTATCCGCTGGTTCCAGGGCCACAAAAAAGTTATGTTTCTTAGCTCATAGTCAGCCAATTTATATGACTGAACTATTTAAGAACAGAAGAGGTAGAGGTGTAAATTACACCACTCAGAGTTACCTCCTCTGAAAATAATGAATTTCACTATACAGCCAGACCCTGTGGTGAATAAAGTAAGTGCTTTTCGGAGGGCCTGGCATGCTGATAAGTCTGATAATGCCACGCCTCCATCCCGTACGATTGAATGGAGAAGATATAACAACGCAGCAATCTCATTCTGAGCTCAATGCTAAGATCCCGACTACAAAGCAATTTTTTTAGTGACAAATGAGATCTCGCAATTTCTATCCTTGATCTTACGTATTTCATTCGTTTGCTCTCCCGTCTGTTCTATCCATATACCCAAATATTTATACGTAGTAACTCTTTGTATCATGGTGTTTGAAACAATTAGATTCAACGGCGGTTGTGCGAATTTTGCGATTAACATCCATGCCGTTTTTCTAAAATTTATTTATTCAGACCCTAGCCGAGATCAAATCCGAGGTATTCCTCTTTTCATCGTTTAGCAATGTCTAGCATTGTAACTACAGAGGCGGTCATTTATTATTTTATTATCGAAATAAAACTAAACTGTAAAATTACTTAACGTAGCTAGTTTTTTTTAAATATTTATCACAGAAAGAGCATGAAACATAAAATCTTTACGTAATTTATTAGGCGAAACATTCGTCATGTACGTGACGAGAACGGACCAACATTATTACCGTGACTAAATGAAAATTTTAAAACAAGTGACATACAATTTATTTTTTATTGGTGAAAATAATTGATTTTAAATTGAAACGCATAAATTACTGTTTTATTTTATTATTTAAACTGGAATGCATTGTACAAATCCAAGAGTTTGATTTTATCTTTTATTGTAAATGAAATAAGGTAAAAAATGTTAATTGGAATATAATTAATAAATAGATTATATATCGCTATACATTTAAGAAGATATTACATAAAAATGTCTGTTATTTGAGTTTTATTTTATTTTATTGACGTATGTGTAACTGGAAAATCTTTTCCTTTTTCTCCCTTTCGAGTATTAGGAATCTCTGGCTGTTCTAAACTTGAAAGGTTTAGAACAGGCATCTGTATAAATATTTATATCTGTATATAGTAACTATTTTGATACACTTTCAGATATATCTTCTTTTCCTTCTTCTTCTTCATCTGCCTTTCAAGGATTAGGCATCTCTGCCTGTTCCAATCCTCTCAGATCTGCCCATCTCTTTCTCGGGCGTCCTCGTTCTCTGTTTCCCTCCGGTTTATAGTCTAGTGTTTGCTTAGCTATAGTATCCTCCCTCATTCTGCTCAATGCTCCAACCACTGTATTCTGTTCTGAGATACCCTGTCGTTTATGGAGAAGATATTGAGTATGTCGAAAAATATTCAGATGCTTCCAATCTACTCTTCTCTCGCTTTGATAGTACCCAAGTTTCGCTGCCATAGAGTAGGATCGGCACTGCTATTGTTTTATAAAATCTCAACCTTGTGTTTATGCTGGTGCTATTTTTTAAGGTTCGGTTGCTAGTTCCGCATATATTTGCTGAAATCAGTGTATCTAATTGTAAGCATCTTTATCCTGTTGGTATGTAATGTTGCAACCTAGACACTGAAAGAGGTTATCTGTTCCCAAATATTATTCTCTATAATTATTTTGCTTCTGACTGGCTCCTTCCTTCTGAATACCGTTACTTATATCTTCTTTGTCGAAACTGTCAACTTATATTCTTTGCAGAATTTATTCAGCATGAAGAGCGCTGTCTGCAGGTCATTCTCATTCTCCTGTAGCACTATCAGGTCATCGGCATATAACAACTGGAAATTATAATAAAATATTAAAAAGTTATCAAGATCTTGAATTTCGACAGTATCGTTCTTTTCAGGGACGTATCCAATTTTTTTCAGGGGGCAATATAAAATATTCTAGGCCTATACAAAAGCAGATACATGTGTGTGTGTATATATATTGTCGCCGACGGGGCCGACGACACGTGGCGAAACCTTGCTTGTGAGTTTGATGGCCCTGGAAAGGGCCGTTATTGGTGGTCGGAAGCGGTGAGTTGGCTTGTTATAAGCCGAGCCCGAAGAATGACGGCTCGGGTACCAAGTTCAGACCTAGCCTTGCCTCAGCGGCAGTTGGGTCCCCATTGCAGCGTGACAGTGGTGGCCCCCAGAGCCCCGCAGTATCGGGTCGGCGTAAACAGTCTTTTTTTTGGTTTAACGTCTGTTCTGCAATTGCTGGTAATGCAGACGGTGAAGGATGAAATAATTTTTTGTAACGTATGAAAATATGCCGTGCTTGAATGGGATTCGAACCCAAGACCGCATGATGAGAGGTGAGCACGTTACCAACCACACCAATGCGGCCGGCACGTAAACCGTCTGCCGATAGTACTAGCTATTTCTATAATTGTATGAGTTATGATTTTAAGAAACTTAGAAATTTCATGAACAGTTTCAAGAATTGAATTCTCACTTTTATTGTTAACAGGTTTTCTGGAGATAGCAATGAAGCAGAAAATGGTCAACAGTTACGAAATGTTTATGAAGGTAATAATAATTTAAGAGATAAAGTATCAAATGGAAATGTGTTAATCAACAATTCAAAAACAACTACGGATGAAAACCCTATTGTTTATCGTCTGGAAAATTATCTGGTAAGTTTGTTTATCTAATTACATAAAATTCATGAAGTTTATAACATCTTTGTAATTATTCATGTTCCGACCACGAGGAATCACATTTACATAGTTTTTATTTTCCAAAATGCATTCTTTCACACTGGTCTTACTTTCCTTATTTGTCCATATTTGGAATCATAATTTCATTCTTTTTCTCTTGAAATCTAGACTCATCAATGTTTTCTTTTTCTAAAGTTTTAGTCTTTGATTAGTGTTTTCAAATATCAATATTTTAAAATCCTTTTTGATTTCATTAAACTATTTTGTTTTTGTTATTCTATTTTCATTAATTTTTTTTAGCTTTTATTTTTTATTGGGAACTGTACATTATTGACAACTACTCAATTTGATCGCTGTATTTTTGCAGTGGATTAGGTATGCGTTTGAACAGGGACCTCCAGTTGTTTATTCATGGATGGCTGTCAGCTGGTCACCATACAAGTCGCTTGCCCAACTGGTGTTACTTAAATAATAGCGACTTTCTGCCAGCTGACTCATTGGGCTGGCCTGAAGGCCTATGTCTTAATTTCGACTTTATAAATATTAACCTTTTACTGTAAACATCTTTGTAAGATGATATGCCATTTCCATTTTCTATATATACTGTTTTTCATGCTAAATTTTTATAGTATGTTTCTCTTAAATATTACAATTTAATTAAGTTTTTATTTTTTTTATTTTTTATAGTCTGATGTTTAAGAACCAATCTGATTTTTCATATGAGTTATGTTGTCTGATTTTATATGAAGACTTCTAATTTTTAAATTTTATTTTTGCAAAAAATATCATGTCTTTTGCAAAAATTGCAGTATCATCTGTAAAGGGCAACAGATAAATTAAAACTCTTTATTGATATTCTAATAATAACTTAATAACATTCCTGTACTTCTGAAAATTATGGGAGAGACCAGATTTATGGAATGTAATTTTATTTCAATATAACACCTTATCTCTGTCTAATAACTGAGTTTTCTTATAGAATAAGTCAACTAAAAACTTAAAAAAGTTGTCAAGAACACTGGTGGAAAAATACAGTTCTCTTTTTCCTTGTTAGTAGATGTTCTATTGTTAAGTAACAATGTGTTTGTAGTGGCCATATAATTGTGTGGGGAGAAAATATGGAAAAATCTTTCTGCAGTGAACATTGTAACCTTATATTTGTCCTAATTATGTCTCATACTTAACCACTGTTTTAATATTTTTTTGCATTCAAAATAACAAGATAATAACTTGCCTACATTTTGTATAAAGAAGATGTATATTTAATTACTTTAATCTCTAATAAATATAAATTTGAAATTTTTCACTGAATGATTGACTGACTGATTCATTCATCACTTATTCTCTAACTTTCCAATCAACTAGACTGCTGAAATTCAGCACTTTTATTTTTTTAGTGGTTGAACAAAAAAACTATATAGTACAATTGCTTTTCAATCACTTAAAACCTGACGGCAAAAGAGGATGTAACTACCCTAAAGAAATAAACAAGGTGATTCGCGACTTTGGGAGATATATCTATACTTTGGGAGATATATCTATGTCAAAAAATAAGAAAAAAGTTCATATAAACTTAAGTTCGAAAAAGCTTCATTAGCGTGTTACGACTAGCGAAAGATTTCGCCTGGATTTCAGCTCATCCTATGAAATAAGTTAGTAATGGAATTTTTAGGGCGTTAATTAAGTCAAAAGCGATAGTTTCTTGTAGTTTTTGACTTAAGAAAGCGAATAAAACAGGTTCCAGATCTATATAATCAGTTTTTAAGAAATCTGGTGTAAAATAGAAATTAATAGGGGTAAAAACCCGTTTTAAATTTATCGAATAACTTTGTTAAATGGGCTGTGACCATGATTTTTCAAATTTTTTTTACTAATTTTTAGGGTTTGTGAACCATGTTTTTCAGTACTTTTCTTTAAACTTATATCCGAAAAAGCTTCATTAGTGAGTTATGACTACTGAAAGATTTCGCCTGGATTTCAGCTCATCCCATGAAATAAAATTGTAATGGAATTTTTAGGGCATTTATTCAGTCAAAAATGATAGTTTCTTGTAGTTTTTGACTTAAGAAAGTGAATAAAACAGGTTCTAGATCCATACATTCAGTTTTTAAGAAATCTGGTGTAAAATGGAAATAAATAGGGGTCAAAACCCCTGTTTTATGTTTATCTAACAATAACTTTGTTAAATGGGCTGTGAACCATGTTTTTTCAAAAAAAAATTTTTTTACTAATTTTTAGAGTTTGTGAACCATGTTTTTCAGCACTTTTCTTTAAACTTTTTCTATAAACTTAGATCCAGAAAATCTTCATTAGCTTGTTACGAATAGCGAAAGATTTCGCCTGGATTTCAGCTCATCCCATGAAATAAAATTGCAATGGAATTTTTAGGGCATTAATTAAATAAAAAATGATGATTTCTTATAGTTTTTGACTTAAGAAAGTGAATAAAAGAGGCTCCAGTTCCATACGATCAGTTTTTAAGAAATCTGGTGTAAAATGGAAATAAATAGGGGTAAAAACCCTTGTTTTATGTTTATCAAACAATAACTTTGTTAAATGGGCCGTGACCATGTTTTGCAATTTTATTTAACTAATTTTTAGGGTTTGTGAACCATGTTTTTTCAGAACTTTTCTTTACTAATTTTAGCATTTGTGAACCATGTTTTTTTAATTTTTTTTCTCTATTCATTTTTAGGTTTTTATTTGTTTTATTGGTATATCAATACACTAGATTATGGTAGGGCAATATAACTAACTCAGTGAATTTTTTTGTTTTCTAGTTTTCATCTGATTCACCTCAATCATCGAGTAGAAACGTACATAATTTTTATAAAACTCAATCACCTACCAATGAAAGAAACTTTGAATTTATACAGAAGACAGAAAAATTGTTAAGTGCTGTTAAAAAAGAAATTTCTCATCTTGAAACAAATATACCTAAATTACCGAAAGAAATTAATATTAACAACATTCATGATGACAGGTAATTTCACTAAATTTTCTTTTATTTATAAGTTTTATATTATTTGAATTATTTAATTTTTACTGGTAAAATATTGCTAATTCAAAGTATCCCAATCACATAAAATTTTGTAAAACAGGAAAGACTATTAAAGAGTGTAATGATGATTTAACTCTTAGCTGAATTTGAGTTTGAATCAATAAAAAAAAACAGAACAAATAAAAGAAATCTCTGAAAAAACTGTTGTACCGAGTTGGTCTAGAGGTAAAGTCATTGCCGTAAGTAAGCTGTTTAACAGCTGATTTATGGAGACAAAGATTGCTGGTTCAAATCTTTGTAAAGGTCGTTACTTTTACACAGATTTAAATACTAGATGGTGGTTACCGGTATACTTTGATGTTGGGGTTCAATTAACAATACTCTCTCAGGAATCGTTGGCCTTGGTCTGTACAAGACTAACTTATTTACTTTTATTTACACGTCATAACATCATCCTCATTCTCATCAGGTAAAATCCAAAACGAGATTTTTCAAAATAAATAACAAAATTACTGAATTTTAAAGTTTTTATGGTGCTACTTTACCCTTAATGGCCAGGTGGAGTGTTAAATTAATTGCACTTGTTCTGCTGGTTCCAGGTCTACAAAAAATAGTTCTGTTTCTTATCACTTGGTCGGCCAATTATATGACTAAACTATTTAAGAACAGAAGAAGTTGAGGTTTAAAAGGCACTTATCAGAGTTATCTCGTCTGAGAGTTATGAATTTCACTATACAGCCAGACCCTGTGGTGAATAAAGTGAAGGTGTCATTTGCAGGGTGGAAAGTAGGTGCTTTTCGGAGGGCCTGGCATGCTAATAAGCATACTCTTTCAACTGAGTAAGGAAGGTAATAATAACTACCTCACTCCTCGTTTATACTAGATAAAACCTCTAGAAGTTCAAACCTTTCGGCTGTTGACCTAAACAATTCTGTCTGGCTGTATAATGAAATTCATTACTTTCAGAGGAGATAACTCTGATTAGTATCTTTTACACCTCTTTCTTTTCTGTTCTTAAATGATTCAGTCATTTAATTGGCTGACCATATGATAAGAAACAGAACTATTTATTTTAGCCCTGCAACGAACAGATTGAGTGTAAATAATTTGACACTTGTCTGTTATGGGCGGTCAAATTGGTTATTATAATTTTGATTACACTGAACTTGTTAACTCCAGGTTGAGAATAAAACAGTTCTGTTTCTTCTCAGATGATCATTGTTAGGTGACTAAAATACAGGGTCATCATAAAAGAATGGAGGTTTTGAACATGGATTAAATGGAAAGAGAAGTACTTACAGTTGATGTTATTTATTTATCGAATTGGTCCTCTCAAACAGTTATTTTATTTGACTAATAGATTTCAATATATGCCACCATTAATCGCTCTGCAAATGTCCAATCAATACTCAGGTTTCTAAACAAACGTTACGTAATATGTAACGTTTGGTCACAGAATCTTCTGTTACAGTTGTAAATGGTGCTACTATTCTGGTGGTAACATTGTGATGTTCAGTTTGTTTTGAAGCGTCAAGTGTAGTATAAATACTTTATTCTAACATTATTAGTTAATTACTAATTAATTAATAATTAATTCTTTCCTTTAAGTGATTTAGGTCTCAAATATTTTTTTAATAAACAATGTTTTTAATGTACCCCGGCAAGAAAAAAATTGCAAGGTGTCAGGTCTGGACTTTTTGGATGCCATGGCATAGGTCCTTGCCGCCCTATCCATCCATACCTTTTTCTTTATTAGTAAACATTTAAACAAACCAAAGCTTTAAAACAAAAACTTAAGTTGATGTTAGAACTGCTGTTACACAAACTTTTGGGTTGAACGCTATCACAGCTCCCAATAAAACATCTCAAAATTTCCCTAACTTTTACTGTCTTGGTTTGAATTACTGCAACCCCACCATCTTTTATTATGACTCTGTATTTAAGAAGAGAATAGACAAGTCACATTGGTCAGAATTCTCTTCTAAAAATAATGAACCCACCGGGTTGGTCTAGAGGTAAAGTCGTCGCCAAAATCAGCTGTTTAATAGCTGATTTTCGGAGACGAAGGTTCCTGGTTCAAATCCTAGTAAATGTAGTTAGTACTTGTATTTGGATTTGAATACTAGACAGTGGTTACCGGTGTACTTTGATGGTTGGGGTTCAATTAACCATACTCTCTCAGGAATGGTTGGCCTGGGTCTGTACAAGACTACACCTCATTTACACGTCATACACATCATCCTCATCTCATTGGGTCATGGAGTTGGTTATTGTTCTGAATTGAACAGATTGCAACGAACACAAATTAGGGTTTTAAAAAAAAAAATAATAATGAATTTTATTAGGTGAAGTGAATAAGAACTAGCATTATACTGCATAGCATTTGCTAAATCGTTTTAGAACATTCTTAAAACGAGTTTTTCATATTGTTTACCAATAATATCAATAATTGAATAAATTACATTTCCTTATTTCAACAGAAAATTTTTATTCGTTCTGTAGGTTTTATTTCGATACTCAATTATGTTTCAATTAGTTATTGTATAATAAACATAATTAATTAGATGATTGATCTTGTTAGTAAAAAATTTTCAGTAATTAATTTTGTTTTTTTTTCAGTTGTGAAAGTGATACGGCAGGTGAAACACTAATATGTCACCCACCTGAAAATGAATTGGTAATAATTTTTTCACATGATTTCAAATTTACTGCAACTAGTTATTTAAAATTAACAGTTTTTCTTTTATATTATTCTCCCCCGCCCCAAATCATAATATGCAGTTACCATATGGCACTAACACTTATTTCATGATTTCAGTTAAGTGTTTTAACAATAAATTTATAACTTTATTATTATTTTTTAGTTTGTTTATAGTCGCATTGATAGCTTGGTCATTAGTGACTACTGTGAGCTTTGGTACTGTAATAATGGGTTTTAACGTGTTAAAATTTCCAGACCTTAGTCGGGAATCGAACCCAAGAGCTTATGCTTTGTAGGCTAGCGCGCTAGTCACTGCCCTACGGAGGCGGGCTCTAACTTAATCTTATTAACAGCTTAAACATATTTAATTAGTAACTTATTTTTACTTTCTCTTGCCTTCATGAATATGTAGGAAGGATAGTATTGTTTTCATGTCAATTATTTTTCGAAATCAAGTTTTCACCCAATCTACATATTTTCAGACCCCTGAACCCAAAATAATGTTTTTAGCAATTGGTCTGTGTGTGTGTGTGTGTGTGTGTGTGTGTGTGAGAACAGAATATCTCAAGAATGGAAGATTGTATGAAGTTGCAACTTGAAACTTAAGTTAGATATTACTACCGGACCCGACACGAACATTTTCATCAAAATCAATCGACCGAAAGTAGTAGTTTATTCGTGCCATTTTTCACTTTTTTTAAAATTGTCTCTTTACTACATTTTTTATACTCTACAAGATAAGGTAGGCGCCATGTCTGCTGAAATTTTTGGGAAGGCTGTTTTCTCGTAAAACATTTTTTTTTTAAGACTGAAGATTTATTATGCATTTTAGCACAAAAATGTATATAATAAAAGCTGTAGAGAATTAAAAATCTACAACTTTTATTTCAAACATTTTTTTATCACGCTTAGTTTAGCAGTAATTAATGGTTTTTTTAATGAAAATTTGTAAAAAAATTGATTTTTTAAGATTTAAACCTTAGTGTGCATTTTACGATAAAAGTGTATAATCAAATTTATAGGAAATTAAAAGATCTACAACTTTTATTTAGAACATTTTTCTCTACTGAGCCTAGTTTACCATGAAAGAGTGATTTTCCATACTTTTAAGCCAAATTAAGGTTGGTTTTCATTTTGCATCATTCACTCATGATCAAAATAAGGTTAAATGATTAAATGTTTATTGAGGTTAATTTTTTTGGTTTATTACTAATGTTAGGTTATATTGTTAATTATTTGCATTGGCAAGAGAAAGTCGTGTGAGTGTTTCACACCAGATTTTTATGATTTAAATCAATTCTGTATCTTAATTTTTCTTTATAACTTATATCTTGAAGTTTTTTCTTTACTTAAGTTTTTCTTTGAACACATTAAATCTACAGGATTAGTCCTTCTCAGTTGTCTATTATTTTACAATTTTAAAAAAACAAATGGGGAAGATGTGGCTTGCTCTGCTTGTATGGGTTTGCCTCTCCCATTTCTTTGCATTGATACTATTCCCCTACTGTCGATCCAGCTGTTAATCATCGCCGACACTGCTGAAACTACCACAAAGCGGTAGTTAGAGAGGGAACTCTACTCCAGTCCACAATTGTTGCATGCGCATAGGAAATGTTTTATTATGCTGTTCTATTATAACTGCCATATTAATATCCAACAATTGAAGTGCTTTAATTTTGATACGAACGTGAAGGCAATTTTCATGGTTCTTGGCACACTTACACATGTCTTCTGCTATTGAAGTGCACTTGCAAATCATGGTGTTTTGTGCATACCACAGCGCATTTATAACATTTCTGAGTACCTTGTTTTGGAACCTTGGCATTTAGGTTGCGTGTTTGTCCATAGATACAAAAAATATGAAGGTCATATGTCCATATCTAATTTTAGCTCTTGCTTGTAAAGAACCAAGAATATTGAAGATCAGCATTTCAGAGGTCCAACCAAATAGCCAACAAATTTTTCTATAGTTTTTTGTAGTTCTTATTTGTTACTCTTTATGTTATAATTTTTAACCTTCAGGGATAGGGGCTGTTGCATTTTCGCAACAGATGTCATTTTTATGTATTTTTTAAAAAAATATTAATTCATTAATTTTGTGTGTCGTTATCCTTACTGTATATTCAGAAAATATTTGTCTTAATCCTAGAGTCGGGGACTTTTGATATGTTATTTAGATAGCTGACAGGAGTCTGTGTAAAAAATTTAAATTCATTTATTCACAATTGTTGCAACCATGTTTGATGACGTTTCATTTTGAAGCAATTTGTGGAAAATACCTGTTGTATTAAATCAATATATTAAAACAATCGGAAAATCTATTTTTATAACAAAAATAATGAATCATTTAAATATAGGTAATTAGGTCAGATCCCCTTTGTGGATTCTTTAACTCATTTCTACTGCGTATTATCATGTCATCAAAAATTCAAAAATTTCGTTATTTTCTAAGATACGGGAGTTTTACTGGCGCCACGCAAGAATTTTGTGAATTCGCAATGGCATCAGCCCTGATGTCATACTTTTGGCTCATTGGTGCCATATGTTTATACTACATAATTTTTGCCCTGTCTTTAGACAATAAAATTTTATCACATAGGACAGGCATGTAGTTTTTGAGAGCTGTCATGAGTTATTACAGATTCTTATTTCTTCTGAACTGTGTCAAATTTGATGATTGTTCCACTAGGGATGAGAGATGAAAAACATAAAAACTCTCCGCAATCAGGAAAATATTTGACTTGTTTGTGTAAAATATTGTAAATTGTTACAGCACGAGCGAATTCATAACTGTAGATGAAATGGTTAGGCCTTTCGTGGCCATTGCTCCTGGGTTCAATACATGCCACAAAAGCTGACCAAATACTGTTTGAACAATATTTTTAAATACCTAAAACATATTACAATTACTCGTAAAGCAAAAATATTGTAGTAGTAACTTTAAATGTGTTGTGTAGGTCAACAGGCGAAAGGCTGGTTTGAACCTCTAGAGGTTTTACTAAGTAAAAACGAGGACTGAGGTGGTTTACTATTGCCTTCCTCACTGAGTTGAAAGAGTGTGTTAATCACCATGCCAGGCCCTCTGAAAAGCATCCACTTTCCACCCTGGAAATGACACCTTCACTTCATTCACCACAGGATCTGACTGTACAGAGAAATTCAATACTCTCAGAGGAGATAGCTCTGACCCTTTTATCCCTTTTATACATGGTCTTGTTCTAGGTCATCCCAATTTCCCCTTAGAGGTGAAATTAATACTATTTAATATAATAAATTTTACTAACCTTTTTTAAGCTGCCTTTATTTTTTATTAATCACTTACATGTGTTTTGGTGGATCCACCATCATCAGAGTATATTATACCATTTGAGACTAAAATTTTTTTTTAATTTATAGAAAGATGTTACATCTTCTATAAATTCTATGGTGGATCCACCGAAACACGTGTAAGTAATTTATAAAAAATAAAGGCAGCTTAAAAAAGGTTAGTAAAATTAATTATATATAATAGTATTGATTTCAAGCTGCAGGATGCATTATAAGGATTTAGTTTTGAACGAAGAGGTAAAATTATTTAAATTTTTATGACCAAGGAATATAAGAAACAGAATATTATGCAAAACTCAATCAACTACATAAAAATGTAAAATTTAAGTGTTCTCTGATTAATTTTGTAAATCTTATAATTAATTTTTAGTGTAACTATATGTAATATCACCAAGTTTCAGCCATCTAACATATCAAGAACTTAGTAAATAAAAAAATATTAGTTTAAGGGTTGGGCACCCGTTTCAACATTTTAGGGATACATTTTGGAGATTATTAAGAGGTAATTTTTTAGTTGCACTATAAATAACATCAATAAAATTCAGCTAACTAACTCGTTTAGGACTTACTAAACAATGAATTTTAGTTTAAGGGTAGAACACAATTTTTATCCATTTAGGGGTTAATTTTGGGAATTGTTAAGGGGTAATTTTTGTAGTTGAATAATAAGTATAGATGGGAGCTCACTTGATTGTTAGCGTAAGGAATTCGGTTGGAGAGGATTGTTTGTATGATTCTTCTCCTCCTATAACCTAGTAGTAGTAATAATACTGTTAGTACGCGCCTTTCTAAATATATTAGTCACAAACCATTTCAAATAACTACTGTAGTACCAAAACATTTAATTAGATTTTAAACTAATAGTATTCTAATATATTTTATTAACATACTAAAAGTTTATTACATTAGCCTAATAAAGTAAAAAAAATGTTTTGGTTTTTAATATTTTACTACCAAGTGTTATATTTTATATCAGTTTGTTTATAAATAGGCCGCATATAACAATATTAGATTATATACAATAACTAGATTAATAACTTGACGAGTTGCGACTGTAATTAACACCACTACAGTGAACGATCTCACAGTAACAACTGACACATATGAAGAGTAAATATTTTCAGAATATACAGTACAAACGTCGCCATGTGGATTTAAAGCAACCGTTGCTATGACAACATCGCGTCTCACTGTCGCCAGTCCCCCTTGCCCTTCATCCTGCACTAGCAAACAAGTCAGCTCCGTACGATAACATCTCTACCAAGTTTCACCCGTGTAGCTTGTCCGGAACTTAGTGAAAATTTAAGGGTTGAACACGATTTTCAACCCTTTAACAGTGAAATTGTTTTTCACTGTTTTTCAATTGTTTTTCAATTGTTTTTAAATTGTTTAAAATTGTTTTTTTAACTTTTCTATTTAATCTAAAGGGAATATTCCCTCCAAATTTTAGATTTCTAGCTATGTACAAGTAGGAGAATTAGTGATGAGTGTGTATCAGTCAGTGAGAGGTTTCCAATTTAAGTACACAGACTTTAGTGTTTTTTGTCTGAAGAACTCATCATTGATTCCTATTACTTTTTTTGTTTTTTTGATTGATTTCCTGTTGGTTTCGGTTTATGTAGATTTCTTATTTTTCGGATCACTTCTGATCCCAATTAGTCCGGTTAAATGAGGTAGTACTGTTAATAAACAAAAATGTTTTTATATTTTTAAATGTGGTTTAAATTTTTTCAGCATCAAAAATCTGGTTGTCGACCAATGTCATCGGGTGCCCATGATAATGAAAGGACAACACAAATAATATTTCCTCACGAAGATAATATTGGGAATAAATCATCAATGCATAATACAGGAAATAAATTACATAATCAC
This sequence comes from Catonia carolina, assembly GCA_035578175.1. Taxonomy (NCBI): domain Eukaryota; kingdom Metazoa; phylum Arthropoda; class Insecta; order Hemiptera; family Achilidae; genus Catonia; species Catonia carolina. Next base: position 41,017,363 of record JAQMRL010000006.1, on the reverse strand, counting down.
AAAGACAATCAAATTTGTAAACAATGTTTAACATCTAGAATACCAAAATCCGAATCACTAAATACTAATAAATCTGAACAAGATAAAAAAATAATTGGTAGTAATTTTACAAATGATAAATTCCAAAGGAAATGTTATTCAGCTAGAAGTAATTGTTGTAATTATTCATTAACGAATCAGAAAGATGTTCGGAAACCACTACATCATTCATTACAACAAATACAACAGCAAGACGTTCCTCCTATTGATTTTCAAATTCCGTGTCACTCATTTCTTGATAAATTGTGCCGATTAAAACAATGTTCAAGAAATAGTCGTAAAACTAATGAACCAGTTGGTGTTAATTCATTTGAGAATGATGAAAAAAATTTAAATGGATCTTTTTTACCAAATGATAATGATAAACGAAGGAGTATTAAAAGTGATAAACCAGTTATGAAAAAGAATGAAAGATTAATGCGAAATTCTACAAATCGCACAGTTATCGTCAGTTGTGGTGGTAGTAATAATAATAATAATAATAATAATAATAAAAATGATCCGGAAGTACATGATTGTCATAAACATGATGTTGAAACTAATACCGAAAAAGGTATACCATATCGTAACACAGCTAATACATCTATAATTAACATTAATACCCAAGGAACTAATACAAGATCCGATTCTAACGATAATATTTACAGTATTAAAGATTTATTAGGTAAAAATTTGAAAAAACAAGATTTACCATCTGTGGATATAAAACCAGCTTTATCAAAACAGATCGGTCCATTTATACATATACCAGCTACTAGTAAATTTGTTACAAAACAAAACAAGAACAATAATATTGGGCTTGTTGAATTCACCCATGAAAATTTTAGAAATGAAAATTCTGAAATTTTCGAACATGATCGTTATGAAGATCAGATTAAAAGACCTGATACAACTCGAAATTTTGTCGTTAGAAATACATCGAAACAACACCATATGTTTAGCGAATTGTTTTCATTTCATGATAATAAAGTAAAAAGTAGTTCATCAAATGTGAATAGTGGAAATTTAAATAATAATGAAGATATTTCAAATGATAAAATACAGGAACGTTTACAAAGTGTTGTACGATTTTATTTAGAAAAATTACAATCATCTGGTGATAAAAGTATATCAAATAGTCATCAACAATTACTTAAAACGTTAGAAATTTTAAATAATAGTATTTCAAAATTATATGATAACCAAATGTCACACTATATTAAAAATGGTACTAATGCTTCAATTCAACCACCTCTGTCGTACCGGATGAAAACCGTTTCTGATATACTTTGGCAAGAACTTAATCTTAAAACTCATCCTACTGAAGAACATTGTATGCAGATCGAAGAAATACTTAAATACCTTGTTGATGACATAAAGCATATTGCATTGGATAGAAATGTGATTAATAAAAATATTTCAAAAAATGGAGTTATGCCTCCTCAAAGTGACAGTGTTAAAAAATCAGGTAAATATCTTTGAAAAATTTTTATATACCTTAAAAAATCATAAATATTAATATATTTTATTTACGATTATCAAAGATAATGTCAAGTAACTTTCTTAAATATTGAATGCTTCCTGTAGATTTTCTATTAAGCTTTTTCCATCCATTGTTTGTTCTGTAGTTTTTGGAGTATTTTTTACAAATGATCACATTGTGTTAGGAAGACAGAGATTGAGGTGGAAAGAGTACTGGAATTGTGTAATAAAGAGATTATTACTTTCTCTTACCCTATTTAAATATATAAATGCCCTATATAAATAGGGAAGGAAAGTATTTTTTACATATCAATTTTTTGTAAACAAGTTTTCACTGGATATACACGTTTCCAGACCCCTGAACCCAAAAAACATGTTTTTAGTGATTTGGTCTGTGTGTGAACAAAATATTTCAAGAACGGAACATCATTTGAAGAAACTTCTTTTGAAATATTTAGTATTTTACACCATATTTCCTTAAACCATTTCATTTTTGTTATTCTACTTTTAAGAAAAATATTTTCTTTATTAAATTTTTTTTACTTTCTCTTATTAATAATATGTAGGGAAGGAAAGTACTGTTTTCATGTTGATTTTTCGAAATCGAGTTTATACCAGATATAAACGTTCTCAGACCCTCTAACCCCGAAAACATATTTTTAGTGATTGGTCTATGTGTATATGTGTCTTTCAATGTGTGAACAAAATATCTTAAGAACTGAATAGTGTAAAACTTGAAACCTAAGTTAGATACCATAAGAGGACCCAGCACGAACAATTTCATCAAAATCCGTCTTCAAAATTCATAATCAAAGTAGAAGTTTATTCATGCAAATTTTTACTTTTCTAAAATTTTCTCAAAACCAGGTCCTACAATTTTTTTTAGAATCACCTTATTTACTACATTTTTTTTATACACTATAAGGTAGAATAAGGGTCATGTCTGCTGAAATTCTTGGGAGGGACCTGTGCTCTCGAGGTAAAAAATGTTTTTTTTTTAAGATTGCAGCCTTAATATGCATTCAAGAGCAAAAGTGTACAATCAAAGTTGTAGAACATTAAAATACTTACAACTTTTATTCCAAACATTTTTTTCCAATAACCGTCCTGTATGAACCCATTTCAATCATGAGTGAGAAAGTATGCCAAGGTGAGGTGTGGGAGCAGTAGGCATGCTTTTATACAAACATTGTGCTTAATAGTACAACGTAGATGTATAGCAACGTCATGTCAGGGAGTGGGTCGATGTTTTTCTTCTAGTTTTTTTTGTCATCAGTCCCTCGACTGGTTTGATGCAGTTCTCAAGCTGTTCTATCATGCTAAAGTTGTTTCATATCTACATACCTGTAACACCCTACATCTTTTGTAATTTGCTTTACATATTCTAAACTTTGCCTCCCCCTACAATTTACTCCCTCAATATTACCCTCCATTATTGATAACCCAATACCTGGATGTCTTAAGATATGCCACCACTAGCCTATGCCTTCTTCTGGTAAGATGCTTCCATATATTTCTTTTTTCATCCACTCGCCTAAGAACTTCTAAACTACTTATTTTGTCCACCCACCTAATCTTTAACATTTTCCTATAACATAACATTTCAAAAGTTTCTATCCTCTTCTTTTCTACAGCCCCTATCACCCTCATTTCACTCCCGTATAATGCTACACTCGAAACATGTTTCCTAATCTGTATAATCCTAATCTGTAGAAATTTTGTATTAAATTTTGTGTCTGTAAATCAATGTTTGTAATCAGTAAGCTATTTTTTATTTCAAAGGCTTTTCTAACTTGTTTTCTACTGTATAGTAATAAAATGACAGAGGGAGCAAATGCATTCTAAGGTGATGTTTATTATGCAATGCTTAGTTTAGTGACAATTAGCGATTTTCTGTATTTCTTTTTTATCAAAATAGGTAAAAAATTAAATTCTTTTTATTGTGGCCTTATTATGCATTTTACAAGATTCTATGCCATGACCATGTAAGCCTTCTCTAAATTATTTCCCTCCAGTAGGACACACATAAAATATACATTTTATAGACACTTTCATGCTACATATTTTCATGCTTGCTCATTTGCAGAAATGAAGTGACAAGAGTTAACAACTACAATAATGTGGTAGGATGGGTGAAGCAGAAAAGCATTACGATAAAAGTCATTGTTTAAGTCTCTATTGTTTTTTTTTTACTATAGTATTTGTTTTGCACTGTAACTAAGTTATTTATTGTTTTTTTTAATTCATTTATTATTTTTTTAGTTGACACCAGTTTGAGGAGGCTAGAGAAAGATTCTAAAGGAAAACAAATTGATGTCAAACAATCAAAACCTAGTAGAGTTCCTAACGATCAAATAAATCAAAGTTTTAAGAAATCGACTCCTTCAAGAATTCCTTCGTCAGTGTCTAAACTAAGCAGTAAATTTATAAATAATAAAAGTTTAACAAGTACAGGAAATCAGCGTAAACCGATAATGCAACAAACAAATAAGAAGGGTATGTTACAGAAGAATCAATCATTGACCAACAAAAATAGTGGAAGTAAAGATGTTAAATTATCAAAATTAAATACATTTTCAGAGTATCAAAGAAGTAAAAATATCAAGCAAAATGACCAAATAGATTTAATAACACAACAAAATCCTGTTGCTGGAAAAAGTATTGTTCCGACCGACAGAAATTATGAAATCTTATCAAACCGCTATTTAATGGCTGAAAAAGATGATTTAGAAAGATTAAAGCGTATCAAAAAACTTTATAAATTAAATCGTGATCTACATTCAGTTACCAGTGATGAAAATTTTAACTCTGAATATGTTTCGTCGATTGGTGATAAAAATAATTACAGAGATGAAAAACATACAGAGATAGAAATTAATGAAAAACTACAAAATCGTGAGACGTAAGTATTTATGTTTAATCAAAACTTCTGTGAAACAATTTAGCTGTCAGGAAAGATAGTAAACATGATAAAGAAAATTTCTTGTCAATCTGATAAAATAAATGGTACTGCTAATTAATTGCATTTAAATTTTTCATGAATACATTTAAAAAATATTTTTGTTGAGTGATGGTTTCTATGTAAGCCGTGGCTTGTACGTGAGGTGATATACAGATAAAAACATAAGAAAAAATGCCAGACATGATCGGGAATCAAACCTGGAACCCCTAGCATAAAATCCAATTGTGTTGACTACTACACTAACAGGCAGATAAATTTACACATTCTCTTTAAAATAAGCAATTTGAATAGCATTCACTTTAAAATTTAAAATTAGTTTTTAATAAATTCAAAATTTATTTTTACCACCTTTGTGGTTAGTTTGCTACACTGTGAATTGTTGGTACCAGGTTCAATTCTCAGCTAGAGTCTGGAAAATTATAATTTGTTCAAACCACACTTGTTCCTTATAACAACTTATAAAACTTGTTCCTTATGCAACTTTGAATAAATTAAAAGTTTTTTTTTTATTTTAGTTTATTGAAAGTTGCATTGACAGCTTGGTCATTAGCGACTACTGTGGGTTTTGGTTTTGTAACAGTACCAAAAATTTCCAGATTCTAGCTGGGAATCGAACCTGGGACCTTTCGTTTTGTAGGGTAGTCACTACGCCATGGAGACGATCGAGAATATTTTAAAACAGATTGTATTCTATTTTATATTCAAATTAAAAATTCATTTTCAAATTTGCATAGCCTAACTCACGTTTAGAATTTCAAAATTTAATAAAAAGTGCATTCTGTATTATATATTAAAAGATTTTAATTAGAATCATTAAATCCATTATTGATGGATTTGATTTTGAGTAATGAAATAAAGTACTCTTAATTTTGGTTCTATATGACTAATTCCAAAAGATATCTCAGAAGGAGTGTCATAGTTTCAACCCAGTTATCATAATTTTTGAGGTGATTTCTTAATGATTTTAATAATTATCATAAATAAAATTATATATTCATTATGATTTTTTTTTTGTTTATGAATAGACCAAAATCATAATCACATGATTAAAAAACACATTCACTTTTCTTTCTTCTTATTTTTTTTAAAAATCAATATTCTCATATTTTCCCTCCTATTTTTATGCTGCTTCGGAGATTTTCCTCTTAGTTTCCTCTGAGCAAGTTCATCTATTGATTGTTTGAATTGCTTGAAAATCACTCATGATTTAGTTTCCTATAAAATTCTATCTATCAAAACAATCAGAATCTTTTATCCCAAGGATATTATGATTTTGATTTGATAGGGATTATGATTTGATTTGTTTTTTAAGAAAATCATTACATTATGACACTTTTATTTTTGATTGATTCCTTATTATTATTTCTTATAAATAATTGTTGTTTTATTTTTTTAGAATTTTTGACGAGCTAAAACAGGATTCAGAGTTTGATTTAGTGAAACCTACAGATTCTCTTGAAATTATCAAACTTCGACTTGATGATGAAACAGTTGAACAAGAAATACCACTAGAAGAAACGGTAATTTTATCATTCATAATGTTTTATATTTATAAAGAGAATGTTACTTAAACTTTTCCTTGTAAATGACAGGCTAAAAAATTTAGAGTAGGATCCATCAGTTTAATCCTTCTACTTATAAAAAAATGTTCTATTCACTTTACTGCTAGAACACTGTGATAAGATTACCTGGAAATTTCATCCAACTCCAGTATTATAACGTATATTTTCGATTTCGAAAAATCGACATGAAACAATACTTTTCATTCCCTATATATTCACATAGAGCAAGAGAAAGTAAAAATAATCACAAGAACTAAATAATTATTACAAAATCAGTTTTATAAGTTTAAATGATCAGAGGAACAGAATCTATCTTCTGCATCACCTGTATGGAGTTTTAAATAAAAATTTGAATATCAAGGCCATACTTATTTAAGATGTTTCTTCAGTAATTATGTCTAAATATTAATGTTTTAAGATTTAATATAACCCAACAGGTTGGTCTAGTAGTAGAGTTGTTGCCAAAATCAGCTGTTTAACTGCTGATTTTTGGGAACAAAGGTTCCGCGGTTCAAATCCTAGTGTAGGTAGTTACTTTTATTCTGATTTAAATGCTAGATAATGCTTACTGATGTATTTTGAAGATTGGGGTTCAATTAACCGTACTTTCTCGGGAATTGTAGGCCTGAGTCTGTACAAGAGTATATCTCATTCACTCGTTATACATATCATCCTTATCTCATTGGGTCTTGAGGTTGCTTATTATTCATAATTGAACAGATTGCAAAATCAGAGATTAAAAAAAGACTTAATATCTAGTTTATTTCAGATCATACTGTAGGTTATATACAAAATAACAATAATATTGACCAATTGGTGGTGTAGTGACTAGCATGCTAGCCTACAAAGTGAAAGGTCCTTGGTTCGATTCCCAGCTTAACACGTTAAAACCCACCAGTACAGTACCAAAATCCACAGTAGTTGCTAATAACCATGATGTCGATGCGACTTTGAATAAACTAGAAAAAAATTGGTGTGAAACACTCTCATAACTTTCTCTTGCCAATATACATAATGACCAATATAACCTAATACCGTACTATTAGTAATAAAACATTAGAATTAAACAAAAAACTAACCTAATTTGAACCATGAGTGAATAATGCAAAATGAAAACCAACCCTTAGTTTGGCTTAATAATATGGAAAATCACTCTTTCATGCTAAATAGGCTCTGTAGAGAAAAATGCTTAAAACAAAAGTTGTAGATCTTTTAATTCCTTTTAAATTTGATTATATACATCTTTGTCATAAAATGCATACTAAGGCCAAAATCTTAAAAAAAATTATTTTTTTCTACAAGAACACAATCTCCCCAAGAATTTGAGCAGACATGGTGTCTACCCTATCTTGTAGAGCATAAAAAATGCAATTGAAGCAATTTTTAAAAAAATCGTAGGAGCAGTTTTTGAGAGAATTGCAAAAAAGTGAAAAATTACTCGAATAGCTACCACTTCCGGTTGACCAATTTTGATAAAACTATTCGTGTTGGGTCCTCTAGTAGTACCTAACTTAAATTTCAAGTTTCAACTTCATACGATCTTCTGTTCTTGAGATATTTTGTTCACACACACACACTCGCGCGTGCATAAAAAAAAACACACACACACACACCCAGACCAATCACTAAAAACATGTTTTTTGGGTTCAGGAGGTCTGAAAATGTGTACATCTGGTGAAAACTCGATTTTGAAAAATTGACATGAAAACAATAGGCTACTTTCCTTCCTACATATTTATATAGGCAAAAGAAAAATAAAAATAAAAATTAATAGGCAACTGTTTTACATTTATTGACGGTCCATTAGATTCTGATGTATTAATTAATTGTATTGTGCAAATAGATTCTAAATTTTTTATGTAGTTTGTATTAGATATAAAATTTATTATCTTCCATGAAAATTATTTGTATTAATAAAATAGACATCTGTAATTACAGGTAAATTCTAAAGTAGTTGAGGATGCAGATGAACCTGAATCAAATACAATAGTACATGTTGCAGAAATACATCAAATACCTCAGGTTAGATATGGTGTGGTTATTTACAATATTAAATAGATACAAATATTTACTTCAAGACTTTATGGTTAGCTAATGGAATCATCAGCAGTAGTGATGTTCCTGAATGGAATTTGATTAACAATCATCAAGAAAAAGTCACTATTTAACAGTTCAAAAACAATCATAACATAAAAAAATCTGGTGTGAAACAATAACGTGAACTTTCTCTTGCCAATGCAAATAATGAACAATATAACCTAAGTAATAAAACATTAGAAATAAACAAAAACAAACCTCAACAAACATAACCTAATTTTAATCATGAGTGAAAGACGCAAAATGAAAATGTACTTCAGTGTGGCTTAAAAATACGGATAATCACTCTTTCACGCTAAACTAGGCTCTGTAGAGAAAAATTCTTAAAATAAAAGTTGTACATCATTTAATTTTCTATAAATTTGATTATATAAACTTTTGTCGTAAAATGCATACTAAGGCCGAAATCTTAAAAAAATCGATTTTTCACATGTTTTCGTGAGAAAAACAGAAAACCGCTAATTATCGCTAAACTAAGCGTTATAAAAAAAATGTTTGAAACAAAAGTTGTAGGATTTTAAATTCTCTACAACTTTTATTATATACATTTTTTCGCTAAAATGCATATTCAAGCCGCAGTCTTAAAAAAACAAATTTTTTATTTGAAAACAGCCTGACCAAGAATTTCAGCAAACATGGCGCCTACCCTATCTTATAGAGCATAAAAAATTTAGTAAATAAGGCGATTTTTAAAAAAAATCGTAGGGCCAGTTTTTGAGAAAATCGTAAAAAAATGAAAAATTACACGAATAAATTACTACTTCCGGCTGACCGATTTTGATGAAAATGTTCGGGTCCGGTAGTGGTATGCAACTTAGTTTCACGTTTCAAGTTCATGCGATGTTCCGTTCGTGAGATATTTTGTATATACACACACACACACACACACACAGACCAATCGCTAAAAACATGTTTTTTGGGTTCAGGGGGTCTGAAAATGTGTAGATCCGGTGAAAACTTGATTTCGAAAAATCGACATGAAAAAGTACTTTCCTTCCTATATATTCATATAGGCAAGAGAAAGTAAAAATCTGATGTGAAACACTAACGTGACCTTTCTCTTGCCAACGTAAATAATTAACAATATAACAACGTTTAATCATTAGTAAACAATATAAAACTAAAAATATAACCTAATTTTAATCTTGAGTGAATGATGCAAAATGAAAATCAATTTCTGTTGGACTTAAAAGTACAGAAAATCACTAACCTTATTGTTTTTTATTTATTTATTTTTTTGTTTAACATCCGACTGTTCACTAACTTAATTCACACTAAACTAGGTTATATAGAAAAAATTCTTGAAATAAAAGTTTTGGTTTAATTTCCTATATCTATAAATATTAAGTTTTGTCGTAAAATGCATAGTAAAAGGCTGCAATCTTGAAAAAATCTTAATTTTTTTTACCAATTTTGATGAGAAAAATACAGATAACACTAATTGACGCTAAACTAAATGTTTGAAATAAGAATTGTGAAGATACTTCTTCTGAAAATTTTAATAAATTTTTTAAAACATTTGTATCAATTCTATGTACTCTGATGATGGTGGATTAACTGAAACATGTCAGTAGAAAAAGGTAAAAGAATGATACAGTAGCTGTAATAGGTCAGTGACAAATAAAATGCTTTTGCAGTAGGGTACTGCAAAAAGCTATGTAGCTATCTATAGTGTTCCCTTAATACTCTATTCTGTTTCTCTGAATGATTTAATGGTGCTTTTTTCTGTAATTTTATGGAAATAGTTTCTTTAAATGATGCTTAACTCCCAATCTTGAGGACCAAATACTTTTCTGTTAGTGATTCACACCTTAGCTATAGAAACAGTTTTAAGATTTATTTTCATCTTGTGAAGTATCAGCTTTATATAATGAAGTATAATAGATAATTTCAATTTTGAATTGAAATATATTTTTAACCACCAGAATACGGTAACAGAAAACACTTACCAATTTTTATAGCGCTTTCGTGTATCTTGTACACATCTTCAGTAAATTAAAATTTTTTAAAATATTTTTCACATCAAAATTGAAAACTTCCTAAGGAACAATTTCATAGATAAGGAGATACTATTCCTTATCTGCTATGGTAGGAGTAGGAAGTTTTAAATTTTGATGTGAAAAATACGTAAAAAAATTTTTAATTTACTGAAGATGTTCATTCATAAATAAATCCTTTTAATGCATCCTGCAGCTTGAAATCAATACTATTTTATACAATAAATTTCACTAACCTTTTTTACTTTCTCTTGCCTATATGAATATATAGGAAGGAAAGTATTGTTTTCATGTCGATTTTTCGAAATCGAGTTTTCACCGGATCTATACGTTTTCAGACCCCCTGAACCCAAAAAACATGTTTTTAGCGATTGGTCTGTGTGTGTGTGTCTGTGTGTGTGTGTGTGTGTGTGTGTGTGTGTCTGTGTGTGAACAGAATATCTCAAGAACGGAACATCGTACGAACTTGAAACTTGAAACTTAAGTTACATACCACTACCGGACGCGACACGAACATTTTCATCAAAATCGGTCAACCGGAAGTAGTAGTTTATTCGTATAATTTTTCAGTTTTTTACGATTTTCTCAAAAACTGGTCCTACGATTTTTTTTAAAATCGCCTATTTTACTCAATTTTTTATTCTCTACAAGATAGGGTAGGCGCCATGTTTGCTGAAATTCTCGGTGAGGCTGTTTTCACGTAAAAACGTTGTTTTTTTAAGATTACGGCTTTAATATAAATTTTAGCGCAAAAACTTATATAATAAAAGTTGTTGAGAATTTAAAAACCTACAACTTTTGTTTCAAACATTTTTTTGTATAACGCTTAGTTTAGCGGTAATTTGCGATTTTCTGTTTTTTTTCTCACGAAAACGTGAGAAAAATCGATTTTTTTAACATTTCGGTCTTAGTATGCATTTTACGACAAAAGTGTATATAATTAAATTTATAGAAAATTAAAAGATCTACAACTTTTGTTTAGAGCATTTTTCTCTACAGAGTCTAGTTTAGCGTGAAAGCGTGATTTTCCGTATTTTTAAGCCAAACTGAGTTCGATTGTCATTTTGCGTCATTCACTCATGATTAAAATAAGGTTATGTTATTGAGGTTAGTTTTTGTTTATTTCTAATATTTTATTAATAATGTTAGGTTTATTATTAATTATTTGCATTGGCAAGAGAAAGTTGTGTGAGTGTTTCACACCAGATTTTTTATTACAAGCGTTTCAGTGGATCATCAGAGTAAGTGATTAATAAAAAAATAATAGCAGCTTAAAAAATGTTAGTGAAATTTATTATATAAAATAGTACTAAAGATGTATACAAGATCCACGAAAGTTCTATAAACATTGGTAAGTGTTTTCTGCTACCGTATTCCGGTGGTGAAAAATATACATTTCAATTTTAAATAATATGGCTGTTGATAATCCTACATAGGATGTTTGATATAAAAAATAATTTCAATTTTGTGTAAATACATTGCTTTTATTTTTTATTAACTTATTTTTAGGATCATGAAGATAACTATGAGGATGATTGGGAACCAGAAGGTGAAGAAATTAATGGTAAATATACATTTTTAAATATTTATTGTGGTACCTCAATTTTCTGCTCCTGAAAGTAAGGGCAATATGTAAGAAATGTAAAAGAAAGGATATTTTTTGGTTTATTATTTTTTTGAGTATTTACGACCACATTGAAAATTTCATTCTTTTGGGTGTCTTTCAAAAATAATAGTATTAAGTAGAGTTAATTCATATCTCAATTCTCAAACATTGATGTTTCTTACATCCTCACCATTTCAAATTACTAAGTTCACAACCACCGGGTTGGTGTAGAGGTAAAGCAGTCGCCATGAATCAGCTGTTTAACAGCTGATTTTCGAAAATGAAGGTTTCTGGTTCAAATCCTAGTAAAGGTAGTTACTTTTATACAGATATAAATACTAGACAGTAGTTACCGGTATACTTTGATGGTTGGGGTTCAATTAACCATACTCTCTCAGGAATGATCGGCCTGGGTCTGTACAAGGCTACACCTCATTTACTCATTATACACATCATCCTCATCTCATTTGGTCATGGGGTTGCTTATTGTTCTGAATTGAACAGACTGCAATGTACTCACATTAGGGATAAAAAAAAGTTCACAAAATTTCAGATAACTTAGTGCATTGTTGATAACAGTGTTATGTATTTGTCCTTCTTATTTTGTTAACCAAAGTGGCTTCATTAAAATGACAACAATGTTAGCTTGTTTGTGAGTTGTTCATTATTATCATTATTATTATGGTAAATGTGTAAAAGACATATGTTAGTGTTTTCTCGTCTGATAGTAATGAATTTCATTATACAACCAGACCTTAAGGTGAAAGAAGTGAATATGTTATTTGCAGGGTGGAAAGTAGATGCTTTTTGGAGAGTCTGGCAATCTGATAAGAATACTTTTCCATTCAGTGAGGAAGGCATTTGTAAATCACCTCACCCCTCATTTTACTTAGTAAAGTCTCGAGAGGTTCAAACAAGCCTTTCAGCTGACAACATAAACAACATTATTATTATAAGAGCTGTTCTTCAGCAAAAGTGAGGAGCATTTAAAAGCTCTGGAGATGGATTTTTTACAAAGAGCTTGTGTGGTCTCAAGGTTGGATCATGTTTACAATTAAGTGGTTAGGGGAATAGCGGATGTGCTGGACACTGTGGTGGGAAGAATAGAGAGTAGGCAGTTGATTTGGTACGGGCATGTGCATCGGATGAATGTAGATAGGTGGCCTCAAGTGGCTTTGAATTATTGTCCGGTGATGAGATGGAAAAGAGCGAGACCTCGGAAGACGTGGCAGGTTGGTGTGATGGGGCAATGGAGACAAAAAACTTGGAGGGGTGACTGGCGGGTCATGGTGTTTGAGATGCAGGATGGAGAGTAACTCTGTAGGACCTCCCCTTTAAAGTAAAGTTAAAATAAGTGTTCTACAGCACTTGGACATTTACCAAAATGCAATTCATTCCTATTGAACACATCTTCATCCCTTAGACCTCTCCTTTTCATAGGTTTCGTAACACTATGCATCCACTCTTCACTTCCATCATCTTGCTGAAACCCATAGCTGATTTTTATGTGGCAACCTGTCCTTTTCCATTCTCCACGGATGACTATACCATATGAGTTATCTTTCTCCAATTCTGTCAATTTAATAAAAATGTTTGTTCCTTTTGCGTAAAATTTCTTCATTCATAAACTAGATCTAGCAGTCAGCTGACAACTTCTTTTCCAGAAACTCATTTCCATAGCTGTCATTCTACTTTTAAATCTTGGTTGGAGAGTACAAACCTCTGAGCCATAAATGGAGAAGGTTTCAACAAAAGAACAAAACATTATATTTTTAGTGCCATGGGATATTTAGTTACTCTGTCATAGGGGTTCTCAACCAGTGGTCCCCGAGAGCTTCAGGAGTGGTCTGTGGGAGGGTTTGGTGGCACATAAAAAAGTTGCCAAATGAAAGGGGATTTCCTTGAACTAGATGGACTGAATACGCCTCATGACTATCAAGTATTGAATTAAAATTATTTCCTGAAACATTTCTTTATTCTTTCCTTTGCCAAGGGGGATATTCCACAACTAATACCCACCAAAAGGTTTGCTCCCCACCACGGCAAGAGTCAGAATGGTCCGCACATGGTCAGATTTCTGGCTTAGTGATCCGCAGACTTCTACAGGTTGGGAACCACTGCTCTACAAAATAGGATGTGATATTCTGGTAATGGCTCTACCTGTGCCAACAAACAAAAAAAAATCAGCCGAGTTGATAATAATTTTGAAATAATAAGTTCCTGATGTCTTTACTTTTAACTATAACAAGTCTATAGAGTCTATAAATTTTTGGAATATGAACATATATCCCCACTCTCCACTATTCATTAGAACTGTTACCCTCTGCTGACACACACTCACACACACATACATTTTTATGACATACACAACACACAGTCACATTCTGAAAAGATAATTTTAATACATTTTAAATAAATAATGAACTATTTAACAATTTTTGTTGTGGGATAAATTGTAAATAATATTTTGTTCTATGTTTATAAAGTGATGTAATAAATATCAATACACGGTTGTTTGTATACGAGTATTTATTACTTTTCATGTGTGTTCATTAAGGAAAGGGAGTAATCAACAACTACAGTAAAATCTCTCTATTGCGGAACTCTATATAGCGGAAATCTCTCTTTAGCGGCATTATTTGCCGACCCCGACCCTTTCATAAACTGCGATAATGTATTTAACTCTCGTTATAGCGGCACAAAAATCTCTCTATAGCGGCAAAACAATATCTTCAGGATATGGATTTAGACGCCTGTGTAAGGGCAGACAATGACACAGCCACTTCAGCAGATGTTGGCGATGATGCAATAATCGAAAATATCTTAGCCCAAAACAACGAGGAAGAAAGTGAAGATGACGATGAAATGGAAACAGAAATGTTGTCCCTTCAAGTAAATAGGCACTAGACGCTATTCTTGTTGTTTCTACGTACTGTTATTGCCAATATGTAAATTAAAATTTACAAGTTTTAAACATTGAAAATGAGATTGAAGAGATGTTTTATGAATTGAAAACGAAATAAAATTTACAACTTATTTTACGAAATGAAATGTACTTCACAGTCATTGTTTCCTTAATAACGAAAAAATATATATTGTACTGAGTATTTTTTTGTGTTTATGTAGCCTATGTTTTAGGAGATTTTAATTGTATGTATCCTATTTTTATTACTGTTCAGTGAAAAACGTGTTTCAGTGCTAATTAATTTTAGGCTATCTATTACGGTATGTATTGTATAAATGATTATTGAAAAAAGTTCAATACGAAAAGTGAAATTCTATTGTTAAACATTAGTAACACAACATCTAATAAAACCAGTTTGTATCCAAATTTCTTGTTAAGTTAATAACCTACACTTTATGTAATTAATTTAAATATCTCACTGTATTGAAGTAATCTACTGTATTAAACATTCATCATAAAGTTATCTATTCAGTAGTTTTTCAAAAACTTATTCCATGCACCATTTACAAACGTATATAAGTTATTTTGTACAGAAAAATTAGTACTTCAACTTCCCTCCCACCGTTAATTACTCGCTCTCTCTATAACGGAACTCTCTTTATAGCGGCGGTACCTCATGGTCCCTTCAATTCCGCTAAAGAGAGATTTTACTGTATAACTGATATGAGGGGGTGGGCGAGGCAGGATAGTGGTACCGTAAGTAGACACTACAAAAGTCTCCATTTTAATGGTTCTGACTATAGGATTAGATTCCTAGTCCAGTCTAAAATTTTTTCATCTTTATATCACGTCATGTAACCTACACAAAATCCAAGGATTAAGTAGGATTCATTGCCTAAGAAAAATAAAAAAACCTATGTTTTTTTTCTTTGTTTATTAAACGTTGCATCAACAACACATTAGCAATCACACACATTATCATTTGCGTTCTTACACATTAGCATTAGTGGTCATTAGCGATCACGTTGGTTTGTAACTGTGAAGGATGAAATTATTTTTTTTGTAACATATGAAAATATACCGTACCTGAGTGGGATTTGAACCCAAGACGCATGATGAGAGTCGAGCATGTTACCAACTACGCCAATGCGACCAACATCTGTGTTTTTATTTGTTATGCTTTGTTATTAAAGCAGCAACTTAATGATCTCCAAATAACTCATTATTGATTTTTTTGTTTTAGTTTATTTAACATCGCATGAACAGCTTAGTTTTTAGTGACTACAGTGGGTTATTTAACTTTAACGGTGAGTTTTGAGTTGTAATAATTTCCAGATCCAAGCCGGGAATTGAACCCGGGACCTCTGCGTTGTAGTCTACTGTGCTACCACTACGCTATGAAGGCGATTGTTATTGATTTGTTTAACTGAATCTGAAAAAGAAAAAGTTATGAAGTTTGTTTTACTGGGTAATTATGGCTATATAAACCTTGGCTTTTGCATTGGTAATTAATTGAGGTGATATAAAGATTAAAAATACCTACCTTATTGGAAATTGAACCAGGGATCCCTGGTATAGAAGCAAGTTGCACTGACGAACACCAACCATTAGTACCAATTTTCTTTTTTTATTTTACGTCCGACTGATTTGTAATTACTGCTAACTCAGACGGTGAGAAGAATGAGTGATGAAAAAATACCAGGCCTGATCGGGAATTGAACCCAGCACCCAATTAGGGCATTAGTTTCAAATAAGTATGATTCAACATAATAATAATAGTAACAATAGTTTAAAATAATGTAGTAAATACGTAATTTCTATTAGTCATTGCTATTCCTTTTTGTTTCAGCTGATAAAGCGGAAGAAAATACTCCTAATGAACATGATACACAAAAATCTATAGAATTATCTTCTTCCGAAAGTTCTGTTATTGCTGAGATTTCGGATAATTTTATTAACTCAGATATTAATAATAGTAGTGACAAAGATATCGATCAGTTTGAAATTGACAATGATGAAAATGTCAGCAAAAGCGATACAGAAGTAAGTGAAGATAACAATGAAGTTAGTGGTAAGATTGATAGTGTTACAGAAAAAGAAATTGCTGAAAGTATCTGTGAAACAGTTAAAGATGTTGATGACGATTATAATGAAATTGAATTGGAAAAGGAATCGTCCGATAAAATTGATGAAAAACAAGACGATATTGATTTATTACCAGAGGATTATATTGAAAAACCAAAATCGAATGAAATAATTGAAGCTGAAGAAAGTTCAAATAATGTAAAAGAACAATCTATCAAATCAAATGATGAAGAAGAACCTGAAAATACTTCTACAATTATGACATCAGATAATAAAGAATTAACTATCGATGAAAAATCAAAATCGGAAAAATTAACAGAAATTGAAATTTTAAAAGAATCATTAAAAAATACATCTGAACGATTAAACGCATTATTACCGAAATATATGAATCAAAGTACAAATACAGTCAAAGAAAGTAAAATTGTAAGTAATAGTACTGAAGATGTTAGTACACAAATTGAAGATGAATTTAATTTAAATTATTCCTCAGAAAATATTGTTAATAACGATAACAATATTTTACTACTACCAATTAACTTACAAAAACGATCTGAATTACAATTAAAAAATCAACAAACACATATTTATAATACCGATAATTCAAGTAATTCCGATAAGAATTACGAGATCGATAATAAATCCGTTAACGATAATAAACAATCGTTAACTTCTTTTCATTTATCATTCCCTGAACACGACCATAATATACCTAACGCAATTACAATGACATCTAATCTTGAAAATCAAGAAATTAAAATAACATTTGACGTGAATAAAAGTCCAAGAAATTACGACATACAACAAAATCATCCGAAATTAAATTTTCCAATCAATAAACGATTACCATCAAATTTAAAAAATGATAATTCAATTAATATTTCTTTAAATAGTCCAAGAAGTAATGAAAGAGTAAATAATCTCGAAAGTAATGGTGCACAGAATCAAATTATCGAAAATTTAAGCATTAAAAATATTGATTCTAACGTAAGAAATATTATTGAAAAAACTGTCGAAGAAATGTTCGGAAAATATAATGAAAATTTCAATAAAAATCAACCGGTTGTTAATTTAAAAGAATATAAAACAGAAGAAGTACAAACAGAATTTAATTTAACAAAACCAAATGATAAATTAGAATTAAAAGATTTATCATTATTAAAATCGAAATCAGTTCAACAACAAAATGTAGAAACACAAACATTAAGTGATAAATTATCATTAAAATTTAAAGAAACTTCGAATCAAACTGATAATGTTGATGAAAGTATACAAACAGATGGTTTGAGACATGACAGTAATAAATTTAAAGAAAATTTAAATCAACCAAGTACTAGTGCTGGATCAAAGCATAAAAATTTATTCGATAAAACTTCTAAAACAATAAGTACAACGACTACCAGTACTACTTTGACAACTTCATCAGATACTAATTTATTTAGCTCATTGTCTTCATCGTCTGTTTCATACCAAAAATATTGTAATGCTGGACGATCTGCAACATCTGCTACAACTAGTTCTGTAAGTACAACACTCATTAATTGACTTTCCTGTTTTTTTTTTTTTATTATTATTTAACGTCGCATTAACTGCAACGGTCATTAGTGACGACGTTGGGGTGTAACTATTGTGGAATGGAGGATGAAATGATTTTTTGTAACATATGAAAATATGCCGTGCCTGAGTGGGATTCGAACCCAGGACCGCATGATGAGAGGCGAGCACATTACCAACTGCGCCAATGTGGCCGGCCCTGTTCTTTTTGTGTTTTATATTTAACTGTTTTTGTTTGTTTTGAAGTGATAATGTATGTTGCGTCATCAGCCAAAAGGCTGGTTTGAACCTGTAGAGGTTTTACTAAGTAAAACTAGGAGTGAGGTGGTTTTTCCTATGCCTTCCTCACTGAATGGAAAAGTATGCTTATCAGCATGCCCAGCCCTCTGAAAATCATCTACTTTTCATCCTGTAAGTGACACATTCACTTCATTTATCACAGGGTATGGCTGTTTAATGAAATTCATTACTCTCAGAGAAGATAACTTTGACTATTTTATTTTTTAAGGTTGATGAGCTCTGAATGTACGCATTGCTCCCTACCCGCTTCATAGCTAGCCAATGACTTGCCAGCAACGTTGCCAATACTTGCTATCATAGCTCTGTTATATATTTCGTCAGCCATTTTTTTGGTCTTTCAATAACAATTATAACCAATGAACTTACAACCAGCTGATTATATTTTAAAGTATTGTATGTTCATGCGCTCTATAATCGACATGTTCAGTACGCATGCATGAATGATGTTTATCAGGCTGATACATTCGTACAATCTGACAATGCTGGTAAACGTTCTGATTGGTCTAAACGCGTGGAATAGCAGAGCTCATCAACTGTGAAAAGCTTTGTAGGTAGAAAAGCATGCTTATTAGCATGTCAAGCTCTCTAAAAGCATCTACTTTTTACCCTTCAAATTACATCTTCACTTTATTCACCGAAGGGTCTGGCTGTATAATAAAAGTAATAAATGTATGAGACTTATTGGTTAGTAAGGATTCTTTTATTGATGGAAAACAATTTTGTAAATAATTGTTTGAAATAATACAAGTCTATCAAGTTTATTGTAGGGCAAATTTGTTGTAAGGATAATGACATCACTCAGGGTTCATTGTGCGAACAGATTGAACGGCCAGCTTGACTAGTTATGTGTAATATTTTAGTATGTTTATTCAAAATAAAGATTTTTGTATTAGAGAACAGTTTTCCATTAAACATTCACCAGGAATAGTCCTTTAATTCAGAATAATAGGAACAATGGTTATAATTTACTTATTACATAAATATTGTGTTCTTTCATACATCTGAATTTTTAGGTTATGTGAATAGGACCTAGTTCCACCAAGTCCAGTTGAGTGGGAAGTTATTATACTTAAATGACTTAGTAAAAATTTAACTACTGGTAACTACTTAGTAAAAATTTAACTACTGGTAACACGTTATAAGTTGACGATATCATGTGGAGGACAGTATACTATCTATCCTACTTACATCGGCCAACCCGAAAGCATAAGACATGTATCAAGCGTGTAACTCAAAATTTAACCACCACAAACACTTAAGTAATAAAATTCAGTTCATGACCCGCCACACTAAATAAGTAAGGAGTAATGTAATTATTTAAAGAAAGTGAATTATTTAAAATTCAATTGCAATTTAACATAACTTTACTGAAAATAATGAAATATGAAAACCCTAAAAATACAATAACATTTTGAAATTACTGTAAATTACCGTACAAATAGTATTACTCACGACAATAAGCTCGCATCGACGAAACTCACGAACTAACTAGTCTATCACTGTAAATGTCAGAGTGCAGTAATTCAGTTTACTGCTGATGACCAAAAAGGATACTAAATATAGCTTAGGCCTAGTATTATGGCTTATTTAGAACGAATGTTTATTATTTAGGATAATTATTAAGAATCAATAAATAATACAATGGGATGTTTATAAAACGACATAGTTGTAAACATAATAAATCAATGTAAGAGTAAAACAACAACATGATGTCATGGTTAGAGCTGTCGCTTGATGTATTTAGAAAAGCACATATAGTAGCACTTCCATCCCCCGCATAGTCTTACTCTCGTTGATGATTGTCAACTTATATTGCGTTACCAGTAGCTACAAATTTAAGAAGTAGTTCTGCTAGACATGAGAAAACTATGACTAAATTAATTATTTCTCAGTAATTTATGAGATAGAATTTTATTTATTTGAATTTTTTAATATTTTTTTTTAGGATGATCAACTTTCTGAAGGTGAAATATATGTTGGATCAAGCGCTTGTTCCTGTAGCTTTGGTGAAGTAAAATTGCAGGGTTGTAAACAATGTGGACCTTATTGTGTCAGAAAATTATCTAACAAAAAAAATAGCAAACGCAGCCGATTTACATGGAATCAAGAACTTCTAAAACCAAATACTAAAGATTCTGAATGTGTATTAAAAAGTATGGAACCTCTACCTGGTTCATCTTCACAAATACAAGATAATTTCATTTTTAAAAATCTAATCGATAACCAGAACGATAAAGTAGATTTTAATGAGTATAAAAGTATTGGGACAAATACATCTGCTCAAAGTTTGGTAAGTAATTCAAAATCTAAAAGTGGAAGATTACCAGATTCAAAAAAGAAATTTTCTGATGTAGTTGCACATGTTTTACAAGATTTACAAAATGAAAAATTAAACAAACAAGAAGATAAACTATTTAAAGTTGATTTAAACAAAAATAAAACAGTTATGTTAAACAGAGAAAGAGAATTCAGTGATCAAATTGATTTAAGTAAAACAAATCCTGATAAACAATTGGCCGATAATAAATTGGACATGCTTTCAGATTCTCCACAATTTAGTTACGAACATAAAAAATCTGAAAATTTAAAAAAAGATTCTAATATTGAGATTAAAAAGAAAAAATCTGACGTAGAAAGCCGAATCAGTACATATGTAGGAAATTTTAAAAATGACGATTCTTCAGAACATTTTGAAACTTCATTAAGTTCATCTAGTAAATCCGAAGATTCCAACTTAAAAATAGCATCATCTTTGTTGTATGATACAAACAGTCCATCGACTTCTAAGACGATCATAAGAAATACACAACCGACATCATACTATTCAAGTAAATTCTGCGAACAACTAAACAAAAAATTACCAAGATCGTATCAAGGTAATGAAAATTTTGAAAAATCAAAAATGTATTTAAATCGTTATCATTTTTCGGGGATAAGAATTTTAGAAGATGACGAAATTAATTTAGAAGATTTGAAACATCCTGATGAACGTAATGAAGATACCAATAGTTCAATCGCAACATTTAGTGATAATATTTTGGACAATAGTTACATTACGCAAGATTCTTCTAATGATGATCCTGGTCGTGTAACATTAGATTTTTGTTTTTCCAACACCAGTTCAGGTAATTTCTTGTTATAATTTTTTTCTTTTCTTTATTTAAAGTCTTTTTCTTCTTCTTCTTACCTTCATGGGTTAGGCATTTCTACCTGTTCCGGCACCCATCTTTTCTTCGGCCTGCCAATATCTCTACTTCCTACTGGTTTGTATCTTCTTGCCACATCAGGCAAGCGGCTTTCTGGCATTCTATTTAAATGATCGACCCATTGGGCATGATACAATTTTATTTTTTCGTTGAGTGGAAAAATTCCCAATTTTGATACCAAAATAACTATTTAAAGTTTTTTATTTTTTAAAATTTAAAGTCACATCATATAAAGCTCGGTCAATTATGGCTACGTTGGAATACGTAACGGTGGAATACGTAACTTGTGAGAATTTCCAGACTCTGCTCGGGAATTGATCCCAGGAGTTCTGCGTGGTAGGCTAATGTGCTACCACTGCACTATGGAGGCGGCCTATTAATATTTTATTACTGGGTGTAAAAATTATATTATTATTTGCTCAGCAAAAGCATTTTTTTTCTAGCAAATTCTTCAATTTTTTTTCATTCAAAAATAAATATTTATAATCCATCCTGCAGCTTGCAATAAATTCTAATGTATAAATATTTTAAATTATTTTACCAACCTTTTCAGCTACCTTGATTTTTATTTTTTCATGATTTTACTTAAATATGTTTTGGTCGATCCATCATGATCAGAGTACATAACAAATCATTTTGTAACTAGTCAAAATTTGTAGAAGATGCAGTCTTTTTAGTTAAAACTTTTATGTAGATGAAGAAGAGACTACAGTCATCTTCTACAAATTTTGACTAGTTACAAAATAATGTTTTGTATACTTTGATTATGATGGACCCAGCAAAACACTCTTGAGTAAAATCATAAAAAAATAAAAATCAAGGCAGCTGAAAAGTTTGGTAAAATAATTTAAAATATCACACATTAAAATTTAATGCAAGCTGCAGGATGGATTATAAAATATTTAATTTTGATTGAAGATAAATTTCAGAATTTGCTATGTGGTAAAATAGTTTAAATTATTTATACATTAGAATCTTCAAGTTATATTTATAAGCAAGGAAAGTATTACCTCAGGAATCCAAATACAAATAAACCATGGAATAGAAAGAGTCATGCAAAATCAATATTTGGGCACATGCATTAAGGAAGCATGGTATAAAGTGTTGCATCACAAATGCCAGTAATGCACTTTATTAGATGAGTTCTGTGTTTAAAAGCCACAATCTAACTTTGGACCCAAAATGATACTTCTAAAACGCTGTTTTGTCGGTCTTCTCTATGGAGTGGAAACTTGGACCCTTACAGGGGAAATCACTAAAAAACTTGAAGCCTTTCAGCTCTGGCTCTGTAGGAGTATACAGTAGAGAGTCGAAAATCCGAAGCAATTGGGACCACGGGTAGTTCAGATTACCGATTTGTTCACATTTTTGAAAAAAACCCTAAAAATACCGCTTAGGCCCATAGTTAAGCATTTTAAAAAGGTTGGAATAAATAAAAACAAACACTTCTCTGTACTTACTATATTTAATTGCATGTAATGATCAAACTAAGCCTAGTGTGTTCTGTGTAGCAATGCAGAGGTAGAGTAAAATAATAAAACAGCTACAGTCTGTATTTTACTGTATATGCAGTATTATACTGTATATTAAATTGAAAACAAACAAAAAACTATGTACAGTTAAACAAAAGGTTCACTATAAACCTTACTAAATCACTGAAATCTTACTTCAAAAACTTTCGAATTTTTGCATGATTTGTTTAAGCCTCGCTCATTCGTTTACAGAAAACATATTGTTTTAGAATAAGTTATAAAACATGTTACACAGTGTAAAAGTTTTTCAAAATGTTTTTAAAAGAAAAGTTTATAAAACATGTTACCTTTCTCACGCAAATCAAAATATCGAAAAAATACTCAGATGGCGTTCGGATTTTTGAAGATTCAAATTTTTGACGTTCGGATTATCGACGCTCTACTGTACTTCGAATATTGTGAACCACCATCATTAAAGTCAAATGGCAAATGAATAAAAAGCCTGAGATAATTATTTTTTTAATCCCTAATGTGTATATGGTTGCAATCTGTTTGGTTTAAGAATAGTAAACAACCCATGATCTAAGGAGATGAGGTTGATGTGTATGACAGTCCAACCATTCCTGAGAAAGTCAATTGAATCCCAACCATCAAAGTACTGTGGTAACTACTGTCTGGTATTCAAATCCATATAAAAGTAATTACCCTTACTAGGATTTGAACCAGAAACCATTGTCTACAAAAATCAGCTGTTAAACAGCTGATTTGGGGTGACGACTTTACCGCTTGACTAACCCGGTGGGTTTGAAGTAATTATTAACTCCACAAAACACATATATCCAGAAGGGGGCATCCCCTCTCAAAAAATAATGTGGTGTGTACGAAGAAAATAAACAATTATTGTTGATAAATAAATTTTTGAAATGCATCCTGCCAACCATTAATATAAATTACAGTATGAGATGCCGTATCTCATTTGTTGAAGAGGATGATGTGAATGAGAAACTGGCTAAATTCAGCGCCGTTTGTGGTTCTATAAGAAGAGCTATAGGGAGGAAAACACGGCAGGATACCCAACTGAAATTTTATAGAACAATGGCAATACCATTGATAGCCTATGGAAGCGAAGTATGGGTACCAAATAGAAGAACTGAGTCTCGAATACAAGCAGCTGAGATGAGATTTCTACGAGCAATCAAAGGCTACTCTAGGTTAGATCATATAAGAAATGAAAATATAAGAGCGGACCTGAGAGTGGAACCTTTGCTAGAAACTCTGAAAAGGTACAGGAGAAACTGGTCCAGTCATTTACTCCGCATGCCAAGAGATAGGCTTCCCATACTAGCATGGGAGTATCAACCCGGTGGAAGGCGAGACGTTGGAAGACCACGAAAGAAATGGATGCCGGAACAGGCAACAGAGCCTAATCCTTGAAGGACGACGACGACAGTATAAATGAAATTTATTAACTTACCTTTGGTTGCTTTTTAAGTTTAAAAAACTTACGCGCGTTTTGATGGTACCACCTTCTTCAGAGCATATTATTAAAATTAAAAATTAAAATTCAGCTTGGTCTTTCCATTCAGTCATTTAAATTAAAACTGGTTTAAATTTCATTCCTGTAATTATTTATACTTATTACAATAGATGGCAGCAGCTTCTTTAATTAAATTATCATCTTTAAATTTTAATTGTTCATTAATAATTATTTTATCTTTGTTTAAATTTATGTGGATGTACTGTATATTTTGAAATATTTCATTATTTTGTATTTTATATTTATCTATAGTTAGATGTGGCCCACATCTGTAAACTAGAACATCCTATCAAACAAAATTCTACACGAGTAAATAATATAAAATGCAATGTTGAGTTATGTACCATAAATGCAACATTTTTAGGTGTGATTTGTGGGTCATCTCAAATTAACTAGATCCCCTTGAATTTATGACACTGGTTATTATGTATGTTTGCTAAGAGTGACTAACTAAATTAAAATTAAAATGTTATTTTGTTGAACCTTGTTGCGATAATCAGTAAATGAAACTATAAGTGTTATTTTTAGTGAAGATAAGTTTTATAATTAAATTATTTTTATGTGCATTGGTTTATTTTGTATTAAAAGATATCAGTGTTTTTCATACGCGAGATAAATGTTGATTTGTAATAGATTTACAGAATGAATCTTAAGATTGTCAGCTCTTTGATTGTCAAATCGGTCTAGTTGCTAGTTACTAATATTAATCATGTAAATTCTATTTGTAATTGTTTATTTCTTTCTTTTTACTAGATGGTGATTGCAGTGAAGGTCAAGTCTTACTATGTGGTGAAAATATTCATAAAACAAAATAAGTTTTTGAGCCAATTTTGATTTGAAGTTCAAGAAAAAGGCTTATTATAAACAATTTAAATTTGTGACAATTGATAAATCATTTTTTGTAAATAAAATATTATGGAGGTTGTAAAATAATGTGATTCAATGACTACTAGATTATGAGTAAACAAATTTTCTATTTCATTTGAAAGAATTTGTTTAATATTATCAATAAATGATCAAATTTTTTTATAAAATGATTCATTGGTTAATACTTTCTTCCTAATTTTTCATGTAAATATTTTTGTGACTTATAATAATTGATGTTTACTATTTACGTTGGTATTTGTAGGCTAAGTAAAATATATTTTAAACAATCTGGACATTTAATAATTCCATCTTTGTTTGTAATTTTTGTAACGTAAATATTAAAGTTAAGGTTCTACTTGCTCTGAGTATTCAATTGTCGTTAATCCATGACTTGGATTTTAATGAATGTCTTTTATCACATGTGTCTCATATATTGTACTTCTCAATGATCCTAACCTAACATCTTATTTTTTTTTTCAATTGTAATAATTCATCTTAACTGTCAAAATTATATTACTATGGCTGACACAAACTGATTTTCATGAAACTATAAGTATAAAACTTGAATATTAGTTCTACATGAGAGTAAGTTTATTTTCAAACTATTAAATATCGTACAATAAATTAGAGGCGTACTGTTCATCAACACAAATGATAAAATATTTCCTTCAAGTAAAATGTCAATATCTTCTGTGACATCTAGCCCAAAATATGTTTGTATTAGAGTAATAAAATTATTTTTAAATGTAAATTTTCAAAATTTTACTAATAATTTCTTATTCTGAATGTTTTGTGGATTGATTTGTTACTAAATTAAATATATTTTTTTAAATTCTTGAGTTCAACAGTTAACTGAACTTAGGCTATAACTTTCTGAAAGTCTTGTACAGTAGTGCTTTATGAGTTTAATCACTTTTTTTAATCAAGATTGATTGTTGACTATTATTCTACACACCAATTAAGAAATTGGTAGTGTCTGTGTAATCTACTTTCACCTTAAATACATCTCAAGTGTATAATACACTTGTAACTTCAGAAAACTAGGTTAAGTTTATTTTAAGTTCCGTAGATTTTTTAAAAATTTGCTACAACTTCAATCATAATTCAATATTCAGTTGGTTAGTAATACAGATTTAATTGGAACAAAGGATTTTTGTTTAAAAATGTATTTATCTTACTTCGTAAGGAATTTTCTCTAACTTATAACTGTTACCGGTGTACTTTGATGGTTGGGGTTTAATTAACCATACTCTCCCAGGAATGGTCGGCCTGGGTCTGCACAAGACTACACGTCATCCTCATTTCATTGGGTCATGGGGTTGCTTATTGTTCTAAATTGAACAGATTGTAACATACACAAAATAGGAATAAAAAAAAAACACTTATAACTGACTTACGTCAGTTATAAGTTAGTTAGGTGTAACTGACTTATGTCAGTTATAAGTAATTCATGAAAAACTGAAAATTTTGTAATATTATAAAAACCGTATAACCTATATTGAGTGTTAGTAAACAATGTAAAATGAAAACCATAACAAAATTTTAATCATGGTCAGTGACGCTAAATTAAAATCAAACTTTGTAGAATTTAAAAATATGGGAAATCACTAATTAAAGTTAAACTAGGCTCTGTAGAAGAAATTGTTTGAAATAAAAGTTGTAGATTTTTTTATTTCCTATAACTTTATTTATATACATATTTGTTACGAAATTCGTGCTAAGGCTGCAATATAAAAATTTCCATTCTTTACAGATTTTAATGAAAAAACTCTGAACATCACTGATTGACGCTAAACTCTAAGCATTGTACAAAAAAAGTTTGAAATAAAAGTTGTAAGTTTTTAAACATTCTACAACTTTAATTATATATACACTTTTATCGTAAAATGTATTTTAAGGCTACAATCTTAAAAAAATTTCTATTAGAGCACAGCCTTGCCTAAAATTTCAGCTGACAGGCACATATCCTATCTTGTAGATCATAAAAAAATATAGTAAATGAGAAGATTTAAAAAAAATTTTGGGAGCCATTTTTGAGAAAAATCCAAAAAAAGTGAAAAATTGTATGAAAATTACTACTTCCGTTTGATCGATTTTGATGAAAATGTACGTGTCGGATAAAACACAAAGACCGATCGCTAAAAACATGTTTTTTTGGATTCAAGGGGCTTGAAAACTCTTCTATCCGGTTAAATCTCAATTTTTCAAAATGGACATAAAAACATACACAAGTTCCTTCTCCTGTACATTCATATAGGGCAAGAGAAAGTAACA
Source organism: Catonia carolina (assembly GCA_035578175.1). Taxonomy (NCBI): domain Eukaryota; kingdom Metazoa; phylum Arthropoda; class Insecta; order Hemiptera; family Achilidae; genus Catonia; species Catonia carolina. The sequence goes on along the minus strand of JAQMRL010000006.1, from coordinate 40,989,439 downwards.
ATGCTTGCAATACCAATTTCCATTATTTTGATAAATCTGTCTGATAGCGCGCTTTAAAAACCTAAATATCATGGGACACAATTATGTTTCCTCTAGAAAAGAATAGGATGTGATTTGGCGCCAATGTAAATAATTTTCGATGATTCCCCTAGCGGATCATTAACGAAGTGCAATATCGGCAAATCGTCATGGCAGTGTTACCTTTCCAAGAGAAATTCTGAGATGCTTATTAGAGTTATAAAAACCAATTACATAAGAATGCAATTTCTATTATACATAAAATATCTATTAAAAGCTAGATTTAATAGTTGTTTCAACTATACTTTTTGACCTTTTGATTCAAATTGTAATTTTCTGTTCTTTCTTTGATTTTTGTGTAGTTAAACCTACAAAAACACTTTAATGGCATGATTATATAATTAATATATTGCAAATTGTTAATTTGAACGGGCTGATTTTAACTGATTTTTGTTGTTATTAACTAGAACGTTTATTTAAAAATTATTAATTAAATAAACATAGTTGTGATATACGACGCGGGAATTTTACAAAATTAATGATGTAAAATCAGTTGGCATGAGTGATACTCGGAGTGCTGCTAAATGGTTTCGTATCGTTTGCGTCTTCGAGCGTTTCGTTCTCGTCTAGTATTGTGATTATGGTATAGTGGTGTTTATTGTGTTTTAAGTGTTATTCTGCACGAATATAGCAGTAAGCTTTATTTATAACAAAGGTAAGATTTCAAATTATTACTGTATGCTCATAGTACTCGTTTATTTTGCTGTTAAATTGTGTAGTCTTTGCATAAGAATTAACCTAAAATGGCCCCCAGACAAAAGAGGTTGCGTCTCTGGTCATGTTGCAATTTTACGTTTGTTAATTTTCTAAAATCGATGATACTTATCGTATTATATTATATTTTATTACATTCTGATCTAATAATTATTTATCAATTGTGTTATATTCTTCGAGAGTGATTTATTTGTTGGTTTTACATTGTTTGAACATTCAAATTTGTAAAATGCTAAGCATTTTTAAATGTTTATGCCATGAACATCAATTGTTTTTGTGATTTGTGTGCTTTACAATAATTTTGTATCTGCAATTGATTACTGTAATGTATGTTATTGAACCCTTATCCATTTAATGCAGTCACCTTATGCTTTGGTCACCTTATTTTAAAGTATGGTTTGTTTTGTGAAAATCAACATTTTATTCAATGGAAGTACGTTATTTTGCGTTAACGTGTCTTAATAAAATAAACTTAAGGTTTAACAGGAAACATATAGGTTGTCATGCTACAACATGTTGTGATTTTTCCCTCTTTTTAATTGTGGTACACGGTCATAAACTTTTTAACCTTTTTGTACAAGTCTTGTTTACTTTATAATTATTTTTATATTTGTTCAAGTATGTCACCAGTATAATAAATGTTTCTGTTGAAGTATTAAGGTGCTTGCATTAAGTGGTAAAGAAGTAAAATCAAATTAATAACTCTCACAAACGTAAAAATACTTTATTTAGGTGATATTTAAAGCTGGTTATCTATTCACATCTAGTGTTTTGTTGTAATTTAATTATGATTTTCTGTATCTAACATTATGAATCATTGCATCACCATTATGATGATGTCGAGGTTTGAATTGTTAGCACCAGTAATTTCTCAGATAATTGTTATGCACGGTTGGAAAAATTTGAGATCAATTTATAGAATGTTTTTGTTTTAAAATTTTTGTATTTACGCTTAGTACAACATAATGGTTTGTAATTCATCTATATATTTTAATGCTCCATCTTAACTGTAATATCTTCTACCCTATTAAATTACATGGCAGTAAAGTGTAGATGAAGAGAGAAATTTTCGGGCTTTGCGTGAATGAAATTTCCCTTTTTAAATTTGTATTTTTCCTCGTGACTTATTAGTGTTGATTAATCATTTTGCAGAGGTTACTGTTTTGAGTTTGTAGTGTTTTTGGATAAAGTAATTATTACTTAAAAGGCGATAATTAAAATTTTATTATACTGATGAAATTATAGATATGACTTATAAGATAATAAATTTCAGGCGTGGAATAAAATTCTAACCATAGTGAATATAGGTTTATATGCAATTGTAATTAAAAAATCAAGTGTGACATACCACTCCTTCATTATAAAACAAGGCTCTGTAAAGTGGCATTTGGTAAATTCTGTTGCCAAACTTTAAGGAACTTTTCACCCGTAAGGGTACAAATAAGGCTTCTTATGCTGTGATACAAAATTAAAGAGGAGGAAATGCTGAATAAAATCGTCTTTGTTGCAGTATTCTAGCATTCTCCAGTACCAAGAAAAATAAGTTTACGTTAACATCTGCAAGTCCCCAAATTGGTGTGCGCTGCAAAACAAAAATGGCTGCCAAAAAAAAGTGGGCTGCAATAAAAATTTAATAAAATCATTTTTGTACTTCCAATACATATGGAAATAATTTATGTAAAAAAATATTTTAACATGGTCAAGCAACCTTCATTGGATCACTTCATGTGAATTAACCCGTAATAAAATTCCGGGTTATCCAGAAAATGAGGAAAAATTGATAAAAAAGAACATATTCGTATCAAAAGTATTTGTAATGTTGTTTAAAAATTATTATCGCCACACTTTCACCGTAAAACATATAAAATGTATATATTTACACTACACAATCTAGTTGCAAACTAGTCGTTAGTAAAACGGGCAGTGAGCTTTTGCTGTGCCTCAGTTTTGTGTATCGTTTATGAGTGCGATATCGCATGCGCTTTAGCATTAGAAGCTCGTTTTGTGATGTTTCGTCCTCACTTTCAAAATAAAGCAATTAATTTATTTATAATTGCTTCTTGTTGGGTCATAACTACAGCTGGTTCATCAACACTGAATTCTTTTTATTTTCTGTAACAGTGCATGATGCAATAATTTCTTACTCTGTGATCGCTTTATAACCTCCATCATTGTCAATTTACAACCAATCATTAATGTCTTCATCATTATTTTTAAAAATGTCTATAAAATCTTCTACACTTATTTTTTCTTCTTCAATTTTATTGTTTTCTGGCAAGTCACACTCGCACCAGGCCACAACTTTTTCAATCACTTTATCACAGTATCTTTTCAAAGTGAGGGGAAGGAGAATGTTGAGTCACCAGTTTGTTGCGTAGCAACAGGAGGCGGGGAGAGTGCAATGAACTCACTCGCTGGCAAGTGAAGTCGAATAATGTACCTACTGATAATAAAAATTTATCGTCAGTAAAACAAGTCTTTATTTACTACGCTAAACAATATTTTTTCTACACTGATTCTGATTACTGACGTTTTACTGTAGTTTGATCACCCGCCATACACCCAAACTTGGCATCGTCTGACAATTCTGTGTTCGTGCATACAAAGTGCAAGCTTGGTGCTAAGCAAAAATTTCAAAATTAATGACAATGCGAAAAATGCAGTTATGGCTCTAGTCACTGACAATATGTTTCTTTGAAGAAGGTTTGGAAAAGAGGGCACTTGCTACGATATGTGTGAAATCATTGGTGGAAATTGTATTGAAAAATAGTTTAATATATGCTGTTTCGTGTTTCTAATATTTGTTTTGTGTTATAATATATGCTATTTTTTTCAAAATTTTTTCGGATACGCCTTGTACAAATAACCTTTAAAAATCGAGTGCCTCCTGTTAATATTTAAGTACCAAAATTTTATTTCTTATATAAATCTTGGCTCGCTAAATTCACATTACTTTATGAAAATACGTACAGTAGAAATACATTGAAATACCAAAAGAAATTTGTATAGTTCAAGTAGAAATTTTTACTTTCTCTTGCCTATATGAATATATAGGAAGGAAAGTATTGTTTTCCTGTCGATTTTTTGAAATCGAGTTTTCACCGGATCTATACGTTTTCAGACCCCCTGAACCCAAAAAACATGTTTTTAGCGATTGGTCTGTGTGTGTGTGTGTGTGAACAGAATATCTCAAGAACGGAACATCGTACGAACTTGAAACTTGAAACTTAAGTTACATACCACTACCGGACGCGACACGAACATTTTCATCAAAATCGGTCAACCGGAAGTAGTAGTTTATTCGTATAATTTTTCAGTTTTTTGCGATTTTCTCAAAAACTGGTCCTACGATTTTTTTTAAAATCGCCTATTTTACTCAATTTTTTATTCTCTACAAGATAGGGTAGGCGCCATGTTTACTGAAATTCTCGGTGAGGCTGTTTTCACGTAAAAACGTTGTTTTTTTAAGATTACGGCTTTAATATAAATTTTAGCGCAAAAACTTGTATAATAAAAGTTGTAGAGAATTTAAAAACCTACAACTTCTGTTTCAAACATTTTTTTGTATAACGCTTAGTTTAGCAGTAATTAGCGATTTTCTGATTTTTTCTCACAAAAACGTGTGAAAAATCGATTTTTTTAAGATTTTGGCCTTAGTATGCATTTTACGACAAAAGTGTATATAACCAAATTTATAGGAAATTTAAAGATCTACAACTTTTATTTAACGTATTTTTCTCTACAGAGCCTAGTTTAGCGTGAAATAGTGATTTTCCGTATTTTTAAGCCAGACTGAGGTTGATTTTCATTTTGAGTGTTTCACTCATGATTAAAATAAGGTTATATTTATTGAGGTTAGTTTTTTGTTTATTTCTAATATTTTATTACAAATGTTAAATTATATTGTAAATTATTTGCATTGGCAAGAGAAAGTTGTGTGAGTGTTTCACACCAGATTTTTAAAACTTTTTGATGATTCTTTTTTTCGGAAGTGTTTTTCTTCTCGTATGGGGCCAATTTTAGACCACAATGGTGACTAGACTTCTGAAAGCTCTTTTTGTAGCCAATATTCTCAGCATTCCACTTCACTGCAGGCTTTTCTCCTTTCCTTTGTCCATCCTGTGTTCTGGTATTGCTCTTAATAGATCACTGTTTAAGTGTGTAATTAGTTGTCTGAATTTGGTACGGTTCATTAAGTTTTCTTGAGTTTTTTCATTATCCTTTCTGACTTCTTTAAACCATTTATCTGACAACTTAGGTCTATTGTTTATTGTTTTAAAAATTTGTTTTGTCAACTGGTTATCATCCATTCTATACAGGTGTCCATTAAATTTATTCCTTTTTACTTTCTCTTGCCTATATGAATATTTAGGAAGGAAAGAATTGTTTTCATGTCGATTTTTCGAAATAGAGTTTTCACCGGATCTGTTTTCGGAACCTCTGAACCCAAAAAACATGTTTTTAGCGATTGGTCTGTGTGTGTGTGAACAGAATATCTCAAGAACGGAACATTGTACGAACTTGGAACTTGAAACTTAAGTTAGACACCACTACCGGACCCAACACAAACATTTTCTTCTAAATCGGTCAACTAGACGTAGTAGTTTATTCGTGTAAATTTTCATTTTTTTGCGATTTTCTCAGAAACAGGTCCTTCGATTTAAAAAAAAAAAAATCGCCCGGTTTACTAAATGTTTTATGCTCTACAAGATAGGGTAGGCGCCATGTCTGCTGAAATTCTTAATGAGGCTGTTCACGTAAAAAAATTGCTTTTTTTAATATTGTGGCTTTAATATGTATTTTAGCGCAAAATTTATATAATAAAAGTTGTAGATAGTTTAAAATCCTACAACTTTAATTTAACATTTCTTTTGTATAATGCTTAGTTTAGCGAAAATTAGCGATTTTCTGTTTTTTTCTTACGAAAACTTGTGAAAAATCAATTTTTTTAATATTTCAGCCTTAGTATGCATTTTACGACAAAAGTGTATATAATCAAATTTATAGGAAATTAAAAGATCTACGACCTTTATTTAAAGCATTTTTCTCTACAGAGCCTAGTTTAGCGTGACTGAGTGATTGTCCGTACTTTTAAGCTAAACTGAGGTTGATTTTCGCTTTACGTCTTTCACTCATGATTAAAATAATATTATGTTTTTTGAGGTTAATTTTTTGTTTATTTTAAATGTTTTATTACTAATGTGTTAGGTTATATTATTAATTATTTGCATTGGCAAGAGAAAGTTGTGTTAGTGTTTCACACCAGATTTTTTTTCCTAATCGTTCATTTTCTGCTGGTATGTTTCAGATCATTAAAATTTATCGAAACCTGGTTTATTAATAGTGTGAATTTGTTGTATGCCCATAACAGACTGGCAGAGTGTCAAATTATTTACACTCAATCTGTTAGTTGCAGGGCTAAAATAAATAGTTCTGTTTCTTATCACATGGTCAGCCAATTAAATGACTGAATCATTTAAGAACAGAAGAGGTAGAGGTGTAAAAGACACTAATCAGAGTTATCTCTTCTGAAAGTAATGGATTTCATTTTACAGCCAGACTCTGTGGTGAATGAAGTGAAAGTATCATTTGCAGAGTGGAAAATGTATGCTTTTCAGAATGCCCGGCATGCTGATAAGTGTACTTTTCCACTCAGTGAGGAAGGCAATGGTAAACCACCTCACTCCTCGTTTTCTTGGTAAAACCTCTACAGGTTCAAACCAGCCTTTTGGCTGATGACCTAAACAACAACAACGAATTTGTTGTAGTAATGTAAGTTAATGGTATAAAAGTTTAATTTGTATGCTACTGAATGTGTTATTCAATAACATTTCTTGTTTTTCAGGTACCTTCCAATCGTGGCTACTGTAAATAATGGAAGAATCAAAGTCAGTTCCAGGTGCTAGGAAGGTTAGAAAGCCAAGCTCTGGTGGACGAAGCTCTCGCAAATCTTCTCATTCTTCAGTAGCCTCCTTAACTGATAGTGAAATTCCAGAAACATCTGAATCAACGGGATCTGATAATTTGGGACTACCCAAAAATAATTTACCAAATGGTATGTTGTTAGTTTTCTGTTACATAATTTTTTTTTTGTAAATAAGATTCATATAAATAAACTGTATTTCACCACATAAATACCACACACTATAATTTTTAAGGTTGAAAAGTTATATATTTTTTCTTTTGCCTTTCAAGGATTAGGCATCTCTGCCTGTTCCGAATCTCTCAAATCTGTCCATCTCTTTCTAGAGCATCCTCATTTTCTCCTGCCCTCTGGCGTATAGCCCCGTGTCTGCTTAGGTATCACTCATTCTGTTCACATGCTCTCAGCACTGCATTCTGTTCTGAGATAGCCTGTCGTTTATAGAAAAGATGTTGAGTTCTTTCCTTATCTCGGTATTCCTGTAATGATCTTCTTTACTACACCCAAACGTATGTCATAAGTAATTTCATTTCAGATGCTTGGAATCTACTCTCCTCTCGCTTTGATAGCACCCAAGTTTCACTGCCGTGGAGTGGGGTCAACACTGCTATTGGTTTATAAAATCTCACCCTAGTGTTTTTTATGGTGTTAGTTTTTAAGGTGTGGTGGATAGTTCCGCATATTTGATGAAATCGGTGCATCTTATTGTAAGCATCTTTATCGTGTTGGTATGTAATGTTGCAACCTAGACACTGAAAGTGGGATATCTGTTCCAAAATATTATTATCTATAACAATTTTGCTTCTGGCTCGCTCCTTCCCCCTGAATGCCATTACCTGTGTCTTGTTTGTCGAAACTGTCAACTTATAATCTTTGGAGAATTAGTTCAGCATGAAGAGTGCTCTCTGCAGGTCATCCTCATTCTCCTATAGTACTATCAGGTCATTGGCAAATAATAGACAGTTTACAACCCTATCTTCTCCTATGAGAATCCAGTGTGTATTTGAGACTTCAATCTTCTGATCACGTCATCCAAATAAATATTAAACAAAGTGGGGGATAGACCACACCCTTGTCATACTCCTCTATTAATAATTACTTCTTCAGAATTTGAGTTCTCTATTGCTATTATCCCTCTGGTATCTTTGTACAGGCTTTGGACTACTTTTATAAGATGGGAAGGGTATCCAGTATCTCACAATATTTCCCATAATTATAGGAAATACTCACAATATTTCCCATAATTATAAGAAATACTGTGGAAAAGTTTTATTTAAAATAATATTTGTAAACTGGTGAATTAATGGTCAGGTAATATATTGTATGAGTTTTATCAGAATTGTGAAGCAAAAATAAAACTAACATTGTTAGTATAATATTGTTACCAAGCAGTTGCCATTGTTTTTTCTATCTCTCTCACATTGTGACTTTGGTAAAAACCAGTTTTATTGTGGTAAAGGTCATCAAACCTATGTCATTGCAATATTGCATACTTTCCTGTTTGATTATAATTTTTGCTGTGAAAAACCCTTCTTCTGTGTTAAATATTTACTTATATGATTTTATAACACCCATTATAATTTCCAAGAATGGTAAAATATACAGTAAACGCTCGGTTATTGGAAATAATTGGTGTGAGCCAATTTCGGATAAGCCAAGTTTTCTAAATAACAAGGGAAAAGGTCTTTTATTTTAATAAAACGTGACTGCGTCCTAAAAACTTTTATTCGTACTATTTAATTGTAAAATATTTTTCGTACATTTTAATTTTTTTTTTGAAGTCAGAAATATTTTTCTGAGTTTTATTTTCCATTCGTTTGTTTGCCGAATGTGTCCTGCCAATGTTTAACTAAACATACATCAGGGGCGTTGATTCAATGGTTATGACCACGCGTTAACGTTTAAATGAACGATTAAAAAATCAGGTCATTTTCACTACGGGTATGTAACACTAATTACCCAAAAAACAAATAAAAAATTATGTTAATTCCATGATACCATACCCATTCAACAACAATATGGTATTAATGACTGTGTGCAGCAAAGATGATGTAGCCAAAAATAAACAGTAGGCTTAGTAGTGGGCTACCACAGCAAAGAAATTACTGATGTTATCGGTTAAAATCCTGTCTGCAGTGCTGGACATCATTTAGGCGTACTTTATGTGTTATAAATTACAGTACAGCATGCTTAAACAGTATTTTGGTACAGAAATTCAATTTAGAGTATTTATTATTTCTTGTTTGTATTAGTTATTTGTAGAAAAATTACATTTAAGTTACTTAATATTTTTTGATGTTTTGGATAATTGAGAGATTACTGTATATACGTACTGAAACACGTAAGTGTAGGTTCGTTTGGGATCTGGGTATAGAATTTTGAAAAATAGACTGGGTAATGCGGGGGGGGGGCTACTATCCATGTTGCCAGTTTGTGTACGTGACATCCTGTCGGATTGTCTACCTGGTTTAACAGACTGCATTGTCAGATTCAGGCAGCATTGCCACCCCTGCATTACCCCGCCTATTTTTAAAAATTCTATCACAATATTGGCCAATCAATATTTCATGTTAACACTTTCCAATCTACCATTTTTTTCACAACTATGCACTACAGACTAAAGTAAATTTAACGTGTCTTGCACTGTAGACTGACATTTTTTCAACTTTTTCATAAAATCAGTGTGCAGTCACTTCAGTTCTTAACAACAAGGGTATTATATGAAAATAAAGTTTGAAATTTGCTCTTTTTAACCATATATTTAGTTAAGTCAATTATTAAGTTATTTATAAAAAAATACTATTTACAGTTACTCTAATTGACACATTTCCGAAAAAATTTTTGTGAAACTTATATCAACATTGCTTTCATTCTCCGCAGGGTCGTATGATTCATCAATGTCCGTGTCATCTAATTCCGTCCCAGAATCTTCTGCAAAACAATCTAATGCATCTCTAGACATCGTTTCATGAAATGTATAGCACAATAACAGTAAAACACATACACTGCAAACAACATGGCCTTGTTACACGCTATGTCGGTACTCGGTAGTAGACGCTACGGTTCGATCTCACGCATTAAGTAGCGGTCGATAGTTTCGTCGATACATCAGAAAGTATTAATTGATTCGATCAACTTTGTTATAGGTAAACGAAGAACAAAGTGAATTAAATAACAGTGAAAACGGGAAATGGATAGCGTACGGGTAGCCACATGTATAACTATATAAAAGTAGCAAATGTATGAGATACGTTTGCCGTCTAGGGATGTATATTGCCGTGCCCGTATGACATACGTTTGCCGTCACTCGGTGTATATCATCACGGCCGTATCACTTACAGTTGTCGGCTCGAAAGTGTTAACATATTTGTACTAAGTTCTTTACGCTGAATAAAACAATAGTTTGCCCGTGCTGCATGAACAAGTGGCTACCGAGATAGCAAGGGTTCAGGTTATTAATAAATCAAAATTTAAATTATGTATGAATTTAAAATTTTGTACTCTCTGTAAGAATATAATTGTCTATATTATGTTAAAGTTTCGAACTTTTTGGTCAAATAATTATCGAGTTACACGCCTCTAAACGCATAAAATTTGTTTTGGTAGGAAAAAACGGGGTTTTTTTGTCTTCCATCCTCGATATGGCAATTATTCAACAACATTAAAAATATAGGACTATTAAGGGTCAGTGCAGAATAAAATGAGCTAAATTTTGAAGCAAAGTATGTTAAAATCCGACTCATAGTTTTGAAGATGCAAGGGTTCAAACTCGGGTGTCTATGATTATGAAATCGATATTAGTCGCTCCATATGGTCTTAATATTGGCCCTGTACGAGAAAAAAATTCTAAGTTATCTGGAAATTCAAGTTAAAGTGTGCCGACTTAACAAGTTCTATATTAGTAATTAAATTTTGATATTACAACGATAGAAGACCTTAAGTCACCTTCAAATTGTTGTGATTACATTACAATGTGGCAACATACAACACTTAATCCATCTCTACATTCTGACTTCAAGGTCATTATTACCCTGCTAATAGGCAATCTAGCACATTGAGCAATGGTATTCTTGTTGTACATAGTGTCATGAGACATTTTAATTCAAGAGTTTGTAAAAAAAATTACATTTTTACAAATCTGTAAAATTTTATTTTTTTGTTTAAACACGTGTTTTTAAATACCCATTGGTGTTAATATTCACGGTTCATTTTTATTTTTTTTTATTTGAAGTTGCATCAGTATATTTGTTGTTCGTTAATAGTTAAAAATAAGGTACGGTATGATATAATGTTGAAATTTTCAGAACAATCGGGAATTGAACCAGGAACTTTCAATATAATACTTGAACATATTATTACAGAGTTGGGTTGTAGGGGTACTATTGTTATAGTGTTTTTAATATAGTAAGTTTTTTATGTTATATACAATTGTTATTTCATTGTCTATTTTTATATTGTAGGTATTTCTGTTTTTTTAATATTTTATTCATGAATCTGAAAGAAAACGTAAATAAAAATGGAAACTCATTATTATGTGGTTGGTATACAGTAAAATATTGTTATTGAATAAAATTAAATGGCGTCAGACATTACTGGAAAGTATTTTTATTATTTTCTATAGATTTTTAGAAAATATTTAATAAATTTTCTTTTAATTCTTTTGCAAATAAATTTATTTTTCTTATTCAAGTCCTGTTTAGACCAAGTAAAGTAACTTTTCGTTCTTTTTGCAGCCTTTATTCTCAGCATGCTTCAATCTTCAATTTGTCGATCTGTTGTTTTTCATTTTTACTTTCTCTTGTCTGTATAAAAATGTAGCAAGGAAAAGTATTGTTTTCATACAAAAAGGGAAAAATTCTCACTAAAAGGGATAATATTCAGGTTATTTTGCGTGTTTTTATTAGGTTTTAGGTATCAATTTCTAGTTACAGAGTTTATTTTATCTGAGTTTTTACAACAGCAGTGTATGTTTTGCAGGTTAAATTTTAGAAGTTTTTAGGTGAGAAAAAGCATTTTTTATGTATCATTATTAACATTAAAGTAATAATGAACATAAAAAGTATAGCACGCTCTTAACCCATTCCCTGCCATGATCCCCATTTGGGGATTGTTGTCTTAAATCTCTGCAAGTTGGTAGTACTGCCTATTTTTTGTCAGCTGATGTTATGGGTAATTTAGTTGAGGTCTATTCTTCTGATTGGTTGCACTTATTTGAATAAAACTTACTTGGTTTTCTTATTATTTGGATCTGAAATGAAAATTGATGGGAACGTTGCGCTTTTTAAAAATATGATAATTTGATTTTAAAAAATTGTCATTATTTTTATAACTTTTCTATTGAATATGATATATGACTGAGATTAGTAGTTTCTCTATAGGTTAGGTTGGCTGGTTTAGTCAAAAGGTTACTACTCTCAATTATTTTAACCTTTATTGTGTGATACCCATTTGGGGATCGTGGCTGATGACATGTTATTTTACACACATGTTATCAAACTGTAACATTTTGTTTCCTCTCAGAAACAATGTCTGTTAGACAATTTCTTTCACTTTCTGAACTAGAATATGTTACGAATGACCACTAATTCTTAGATCAGTTGGATGGACAAGGCCCAATAGGTGTAATTGAGCTTCCTTCAGACAATGTCGATGCTGTATCTGATCGTGAAGAAATAGATGAAAGTATTTTGGAAGATACATACATATCTAAATAATGTTCCAGGAAAAGTTGAATTACTATCCAATAATTCCGATTCACAAAACCTGGATCACAGCTCACGTTTAGTGAATCAAAAAATAGGGAAATCTCGGTTCAAAACTGAAACTTCATTCAGACTGGAAAAGTCAACCTTGAGTTTGATGTAAATGAACCTGATTTTAGTGGAATTGACTTACCGAAGGAAAATATGAAAACGGTATTAGCATAAAAGTTGAATGTTGAAGTATTCGAGATGATATTTGATGATGCAATGATCCACGTAGTTCAGCAAAGTATCTACGCTGCACAAAATAATCGTCATGGTTATATGCAGCAGTAGACTGCTTCACAAAAAATTCCTTGGGTTCCTTCTGCTAACTGGTTACCATTCACTGTCGCAAGAACAAATGTATTGGAACGAAGATGAGGATCTATACAGGGGGAAAACCATACATTTTGGATTCAAGCAGTGGGTTATGTGTTGCGCTGCAAGTGGTTACTGTTTCTATGGACAGTTAACGGAGGAAAGGATGATTTTCAATGTAAAGTGAAAGGACTTTGTGCTTCAGACATTATGAAGTGTATTTCAGTAATTGACAAGCCAGAAGAACATTCAGTTTACTTTAATAATTTTTTTACCAATATTATGAACTGATGAATACCTTAAAAGTAAAAACCGTAGCAGCTACTGATACAACACGGTACAATAGAATGTACCTCTGCCCTATCAAGGGAGGTAATGAAATGAAAAAAGAAAATCTGTGTGTATATATACAGATTTGAAAAATAAAATAATTGGAGTAGCGTGGAAAGACAATAATGTAGTTAAAATTTTGTCCAATTTTTTTTGTAATTTTGTAGTAAATTTTTTAAAAAGTATCACCAAAAACTATAATTTTTCTGTTATTTATTATGCATTATATGAATTTATTATGCAGATCTAAGTGAATAACATTTTAGGAATAAAATTTGAGCATTATTATTGAATATAACTTTTTAAAATTAATTCGCAGCATCTGCCACGATCCCCAAATGGGACTTCACACAAAATGTTACATATATTTATTATTTTTAACAGAAACACTGTAAAACCAATTTTTACCTGTCTTGTACACTAAAATCAAAGTATTAAAGCCAAAAAAGAGAAGAAAAAAAATTTGGCAGTTAATGGGTTAAAACTAACAATGCGTATGACAGTGCAAACATAATACAAGTGAAAAGGGCTAAAATTAGGTTATGTTTTACATTTTACATTGTGTAGAGCGGACGCCAAATAAGCTTGTCGTTTTCTGAAGTGCGCAGAAGGTCTATTTTGGTAATGGCATGCTCGGTTGCCTTAGTGAGTGGTAGGGGTCAGTGCTGTACCAGCTGTGATCATAGCTACGTTGCTTTCGCAACGTAATATATCAGCTAACCTGAAAACATTAGTCTGTAATGTATTGTATGTGATAGGCGTTAATTGTTTTATACAAAGTTTACAATTGAATTTTTTAACATCGCTAATAGATGATAATTTACATCGTTTAGAACATGTGATTTAACAGGCAGTTCGGTACTAAGACATGAAATCTACCAACTTAATCCGAAATGTTCGCGCAACTACACCGGCAGGCTTATTTGGTGTCCACTCTACTCATGATTGTTTATTATCGTAATTGGCAAGAGAAAGTTGTGTGAGTGATTCGCACCAGATTTTTATAATTATGAAGTGTTAAAAGTAAGAAGGACGGGAATGTCAATTTTGGAAACCGAAATTTGTTAACTTTTGATGTGGTTGTATTGTACTTATATTGTTCCTTTTTGTAATTATAGGTACACATTTGGATGGAGATAGGGTTTCTGAACAAAGCGGTGCCAAAGAGAAAAATAAAAAAGAATCAACAGTGGCTACCTCCAAGGATAATGTGAGTAAAAAAATTATTTTTTGTTTTCGAAAAGTTCTTAACGTATTAAATAGAATAGCCTTTGTATAATTTTTTACCTTTTTTAAAATTATGATGCTTGCATTTTATAGTACTCTCCCGTGATAACTGTACTTTCATGAAAAACAGTAATTGTTCTTTTTGTTCGAGAGTCTTATTACTTTAGGGTCAGGACAGGCTTTCTCTGTTCCTAATAAAACTCAGTTCAAGTACATATAATTGATACTTTTTGTATTTAGTACTGATATCAACTCAGGGTTTTTTCCATTGTGTGGACGCCATTTTGTTGATCACTGATTTTTCACTTTAATGCTACATTAACGAACGGTTAGATTATGTAGTTTGGTTATTTTACGAACTAAATTGATAGTAACGTATTTTACTATCTCTTGCCTATATGAATATGTAGAAAGGAAAGTATTGATTTCATTGAGTTTTCACCGGATCTACACGTTATCAGACCCCCTGAATCCAAAAGACATGTTTTTAGCGATAGGTCTGTGTGCGTGTGTGAACACAATATCTCAAGAACGGAACATTGTACGAACTTGAAATTTGTTAGGTACCACTAGAGGACCCGACAAGAACATTTTCATCAAAATCTGTCTCCTGCAAGTAGTAGTTTATTTGTGTCATTTTTCACTTTTTTGCGATTTTCTCAAAAACGACTTACAATTTTTTTATAATCGTCTCATTTACTACATTTTTTGTGCTCTACAAGATAGGGTAGGCGCCATATCTGTTTAAATTCTTGGAGGCTGTTTTCTTGTAAAAAATTGTTACATTAAGATTGCGGCTTCTATATGCATTTTAGAGCAAAATTGTATGTAATAAAAGTTGTAGAGAATTTAAATTCCTATAACTTTTATTTCAAACATTTTTTGTACAACGCTTAGTTTAGCGATAATTAGCGATTTACTGTTTTTTTTTCTCACAAATACGTGTAAAAAATGTATTTTTTTAAAGATTGCAGCCCTAGCATGCATTTTACGACAAAAGTATAAATAAACTTTATAGGAAATTAAAAGATCTGCAACTTTTATTTAAAGCATTTTTCTCTACAGAGCCTAGTTTAGCGTAAAAGAGTGATTTTCCGTATTATGAAGCCAAACTGAGGTTAATTTTCATTTTGCGTCCTTCACTCATGATTAAAATATGGTTATGTTTTTTGAGGTTAGTTGTTTGTTTATTTCTAATATTTTATTACTAATGTTAGGTTATATTGTTAATTATTTGCATTGGCAAGAGAAAGTTGTGTGAGTTTTCACACCAGATTTTTTGGTTATGTTCAAATCATGTTTCTACAATCTTCGTGTGAATAGCTAACAATTAGTTGATAACCAAATATTTTTCAATATCTCATTTTGTGTAGTGATTTTTGGAACGCCTGCGTATAATGAAGTGAATAACTGAAGTACGAGGCATATTCCTAAATTATGAGCCATTTAGTCATCTAAAAAAAATAAGTTTAGGTTTTTATTGGAAGTATTAGTTTTCTACATTGATCTCCTCATTAGTTCCTCATAATCTCCTTTCAGTGCTAAACACTTTTCGTAGCGCTGCACCAGCTTCTTTTTTAACACATTCAATGCGACCCAGTAGATGCAAGGTCATTCGCCATGACTGAGCAATACTTTAGCTTGGTACACTGGCTTGATGCCATGTATTCGTAAGCAAAAATTTAATTATTTTTGCCATATTTAATATTTACTACAATTAATTTTGCTTAGTTGTGTAATTGTAGCACAAGTATTGTCATAGAATAAATGTTTGTAATATTATTACTATGACAAGAAAACGTAGAAAAACCATGTAAATGCTTAAGTTTTCTTACGCGGTTATAAGAATGTAGACGAGATAATATAATCAGTATAAATGTAATTATGAATTATATGAAGCCTAAGAATCAATAATATATAAAAATATTTCATTTAAAATAATAATTTATAAGTAACTATAAAATTGGATGGATAACTTCAGACCGAGTCGTAAATATATTGGTTTCTAAAATTCAGTCAAAAAAAATCCGTGACATCTGTCAAAAATGTATCGCATACTGGCATGGAATTAACATTTTTCTAGGACTGCACGATAATAGATATATTATTTACTGTTGACTGAATGTAGAAAGAAGAGATAATAAAACGTGTAGATTGGCCGTATTTTTGTGTTCGCCAGTCTCCTGATAGTGTTCGATATACCGCATAAATGCGTCCTCCTCACTGAACGTGTTAAGCTCTCTGCATAGAAGTTTGCCGCCTGGGAATTGAACCAGTTGACAATGGCAGTCTTGAGTTCCTTGTCTTTTTCAAACCGTTGTTCACTAAGTTATTTTTTTAAATGCAAGAAGAGGAAGTATTGACAGGGTGTAAAGTCAAGATTGTATGGAGAGTGGTCAAAAAGTTCCTAATGAAAATGTTCAATCTTCTTTTTGGTTATGGCAATGGTGTGAGGATGCGCGTTGTCACGAAAATGGATTACGTCGGACGATAGTTTCCTGTGTTGTCTGCGACAATCCTGTGGAGGTTCGTGCAATAAGCGGAAAATTTATTATCCTGAGCTCAAAGCGTCTATCGTTGATCACATAGCAGTTTTCATTTTACTTGATCAATGATATTGGTCTGAATACTGAGCGTGCCATTCCGTTCTTCATCGTTAAAATTTTTGCGGCCATTTGGAATGTCTTGACACCATTGTTGCACCTTTGCTTCGCTCATTACGGTAGGTCCATACACTAGACTCCTAATGGATTTCAGCAGCTGAAGATCCTTTGGTACACTACAATCGAATCAAAATTGTCATGATCTGCATTCACCAGCTAGCAAATAACTACTGAATTAAAACAATAACTGCAGTGGCTTCATAAATAGCCAATAGATTGTAGAGCATGCGTGAGGCTGTGTTCAGACCTACCAATATTTGAATATAAGCTAGCAACCCTTACTTTAGGAATACATGTATTAAAATTTTTCTGGTGCTCTAAAATATACAAGGGCAATCCAGAAAGTAACAGACGTTTTGGCCTGGCGCGGGAGTAGGCAGAGCTAGCGCTGCCATCTTGGCGTCAGAGTGTTTCTACATTCAGTACGCAACCAGGTGTGGTAGCTAGAGCATTGTGCGTATTGTACTTTTTATACAGTGGAGTTTTAAAATGAGCGCTGCGATTGAAAATCCCGCCAGTTGTGAAGTTATCGATCGTATCGTGTTGTATCCATGTTATCGATCGTATCATATCTGGTGACGAGACGTGGGTAAAGCACATCAACTGTGAAACAAAACTGCAGTCGATGGAGTGGGGTCCCATGCATTCGCCCAAGAAACCAAGGAAGTGTTTGCAGACACTATCAGCAAGAAAAATCATGGCTATTGTGTTTTGGGACGCTCATGGATTGATTTTCGTTGATTTTCTTGAACGAAGCCAAATAATCAATTCAGAGAGGTATCCGAAACACTCAGAAAATAAAGACGCGCGATACATAACAAGCGTCGGGGAAAACTTAGTGGGAAAGTTTTGTTTTTCCACGACAACGCCCGTCCACACACGGTCAAACGTACTCAAGAGCTTTTGGAAGGTTTTGGATGGGAAGTTTTTAATCATCCGCCGTACAGCCCGGATTTGGCGCCGAGCAATTACCATCTGTTCCCAGCGATGAAGACATGGCTCACTGCGCAACGCTTCGACACTGATACTGAACTCCATGCCAGTGTAAACCAGTGGTTGAACTCGCAGGTGGCAGATTACTACAAAGAGGGCATTGAAAAGCTTGTATCATGTTACGATAAATGCCTTAATTTACTTGGTGATTACGTAAAAAAATAGCCTAAGAGTTAACCTTCAAAATGTACGTAATAAAAATTGGTTTTTTTACTTAGTTTATTTTTTATTTCAAAACGTCTGTTACTTTCTGGACAGCCCTCGTAAATGTCTATGAAATAAACTACTAAATATGATTGTATCAAATGTTAGACATACCGAAAATTTTATTCCAACTTATTTAGATGTTGCTTAACATAATGATGTTAAAGATTTAACTCTATTTTAAACAGACATTTTTGTTGGTTCTGTAGGTTTCACTTGGCATCTTGAATAAATATTGACCAGTATGTAAAGTCAAAAAAATCAGTTTTATCGATGGTGGGGCTTAAATGTGTTCTATTAATATTTTGTGGTGATTTCTAGCCTAAGTATTTTTATTGGCTGTTTTTAATAGCTTTATTAATTTTTGTTAAGTGTACCAATGCAGACAATGATGGGTGATAAATAAATAAAATTAAGTTATGAAAACAATATCATCAAACCTAATCTGGAATCTAACCCGGGACCCTTTTCGTAAAAGCTAGTTACAATGTCCACTACACCATTATATTTTTCAACTTTATTTTTTTAACACTTATTTATTAATACTGAATTAATTAATTTTGAACATTTTTAAGGGAGTAAGTAGGAATGAAAATACTCTTAATAAATAGTTGTCGTTTGGTGCCAAAATTCTTTGACAAAGTGTACTTGTAGACAAGTCATACTAATCCAGGTGTATTGTTCTTTCATTTGGTTCCTGTTTTATTTATTTTTTTATTATGCTAATGTGTATTAAAAATGATGTTACTCTTATGCTTTCATGTAACCTTTTTTTAAGTTGACATGTAATTGTTCTGAAATTCTGTTGTTCCGTAAATTTATTATGCAATCGACTGAAAGTAAGCTGTGATTTTAACTACAAAATTATATTTGTGAATATACACTACAGTTTTTTTACCCCCACGTGGATCTTCGTAGATTATTTTTTGTGCCTTGAAAAATATGGCCGACATGCCAACTGGCACTTGCACCAGGCATCCCCGAGTTTAATTCCTTATCGGGTCTGATATATTTTTATTTTTATACATCATACTTCGTACTACATCATCAGAATTACCATTAATGTGTAAAACATTCAGATGTAAAACAGATATAATCGTTTTAATATATTACTTATTACATGAATTTAAAGAATTTTGTGTGATTTTGGTTGGTAGTAATAAAAATCGGGTGTGAAACAATTGAACGACTTTTTGTTGCCAATGTAAATAATGAACTATAGAATTTTTTTTCTAACCATGAGTGAATTATGCTAAATGAAAAATCGACCTCTGTTCAACTTGAAAATACGAAAGTTCACTAATTGATGCAAAACTAAGCACTTGAGAAAAACAAATACAGTAAGAGTACAGTAAGTAACAAATACAGTACAGTATTCCCTCGACTTAACGCAAGGGATGCATTTCTACAAAATCATCGCGTAACTTGGATTGTTTGGTTTAACCTAAAAACATTTGCTGATTGTCATACCTGTTCAAATCCGCTTATTGTTGTTAGTTTTGATTCACTAAACCCAGGTGTTCCTTTAATGTTCTTCGTTTTTTCACCCCTTTCGTACCTTTTAATGACATCTAACTTTTCTTTTAACCCTATAGCCGGCAATACCATTTTTCAAAACCGGCAGAGAATTTCTAGCATATGGGTCAACGAACCGTAATAAAATCTTTAAAAATTTGCTATAAATCACAAACCTTATCAAGTGATGTATTAAAATAACTTAAGAAAATATAATAAATACATTATTGAAATGTTAATCTGGCAGTTAGGGATGCTGGAGCTATTTAAAAATAATTTTTAGACAAATATTTTTCTAAAATTTCAGATGACACTACTGTTTAAAACTTTCTTATGCTCTCCTTTCCAAATTCATTACATACAAATCATTACTTATAATATTTATTTCAAAATAAAACCAAAAAAAAAAACAATTATGTTCAAAACTGAAGAAAATATATACAATAACTCATCATGTTAACCAAGAAATAACCAAATTCAGCACTAGGATAGCGTGGTTTCAACAGAGAAACACAGGCAGATTATGCAAGTAAAACTATTGTATTACACGTAAAAATTTACTTTATACATAACTAAACTATTGTATAAAACAGCAACGCTGTCTGTAGATGAATTTAAAACTAAAACGACAACATTGCAATGCTATGAAGCAAATCCGATTTTGCGATGCAACCGGTTCAAGAAGCGACAACATTGTCTCAAAATGGATGATTGCCGGGTCTAGGGTTAAAGTAATCACTTTGTATATATATCCTTATTTTACCTTTTTATAACCTTTATTCGAACTCGTATCGTACATAAAGTTACAACAAAACCAAGAAAATAAAAGACCTACAAATTGTAGGATAATTAAATGTACGGAACCATATACAATCTATATTATTAACACACTAAACAGTACTAATGTTTAAAACTGCAAATCAAGATAAAATTCCAGAGTAAAAATGGGGAGGACAACTACGATAAGGGTTTCGAGAGCAATTAGCAAAACAATGGTCGTAAATGTAAACATCCGTAAGATAAGAATAACTACTGTACACAAAATAATATAATGTTTAACTAATTCGCGTAAGTCGAGGTCTTACGGTACTTGAAATAAAAATTGTTGATTTCTTAAATTGTCTTTAACTTTAATTTGGTATAATTTTGAAGTAAAATGCGTCCTAAGGCTGCAGTTTTTAAGAAATATTTTTTATCGATTTCAATAATAAAATACAGATAATCACATAGGTTGATAGATAGTGTGTGTGAACCTACTCTAAGAGACGCCTTTTTACGACACGATCGCAAATTACACTGCTAAAACGGATATTCTTTTCCAAAGTACAATTTCATTTCGTGATTATTTACAGACAGTTTTGTTGTAGGCAATTAAAGTCTTTCTTGAAGGAAATGTACACTGTGCTCTTCAGTCCGAGGTAAATCCCAAATTTGTAGACAATCACTCATGATGAAACAAAACTAATCAAGCGTATGGCACTGACATTGACAAGCGACTGATATGTTCCCATGCTCCGGTCAACGACCTGACGTTGGCCTACTTGGAGGGGATTTGGCGGCGGAAAGTATGACTCATCGGGTATCGTCCGATTCATAATGTAACAAGAATAGTAGTAGTAGGAAGATATTAATTATAACCTAACCTAACCTAACCTATCCACCACAGGACGCTATACAATAGTGGCCTCTGCATATTACGTATGAACCAAATATTTTTACTTTCTCTTGCCTATATGAATATATAGGAAGGAAAGTATTGTTTTCATGTTGATTTTTCGAAATCGAGTTTTCACCGGATCTACACGTTTTCAGACCCCCTGAACCCAAAACATGTTTTTAGCGATTGGTCTGTGTGTGTGTGTGTGTGTGTGTGTGTGTGAACAGAATATCTCAAGAACGGAACGTCGTACGAATTTGAAACTTAAAACTTAAGTTTAATACCACTACCGGACCCGACACTAACATTTTCATCAAAATCGGTCAACCGGAAATAGTAGTTTATTCGTGTAATTTTTCACTATTTTGCGATTTTCTCAAAAACTGGTCCTACGATTTTTTTAAAAATCACCTGGTTTACTAAATTTTTTATGCTCTACAAGATAGGGTAGGCGCCATGTTTGCTGAAATTTTTGGTTAGGCTGTTTTCACATAAAGAAACTTTTGTTTTAAGATTGTGAATTTAATATGCATTTTACCGCAAAAATGTGAATAATTAAAGTTGTAGAGAATTTAAAATCCTACAACTTTTATTTCAAACATTTTTTTGTATATCGCTTAGTTTAGCGGTAATTAGCGATTTTTGGTTTTTTCTCACGAAAAATTGTGAAAAATCGATTTTTTAAAGATTTCGGCCTTATTATGCATTTTATGACATAAGTGTGTTTGTTGTTTAGGTCATCAGCCAAAAGGCTGGTTTGAACCTGTAGAGGTTTACTAAGTAAAACGACGAGTAAGGTGGTTTACCATTGCCTTCCTCACTGAGTGGAAAAGTATGCTTATCAGCATGCCGGGCCCTCTGAAAAGCACATATTTTCCACTCTGCAAATGACACCTTCACTTCATTCACCACAGGGTCTGGCTGTATAGTTAAATTCATTACTTTCAGAGGAGATAACTCTTGACTAGTGTCTTTTACACCTCTACCTCTTCTGTTCTTAATGATTTAGTCATTTAATTGGCTGACCATGTGATAAGAAACAGAACTATTTATTTTAGCCCTGCAATGAACAGATTGAGCATAAATAATTTGACACTCCACCTGTCTGTTATGGGCAAAGTGTGTTTAATCAAATTTATTGGAAATTAAAAGATCTACAATTTTTATTTAAGCATTTTTCTCTACAGAGCCTAGTTTAGCGTGAAATAGTGATTTTCCGTATTTTTAAGCATAACTGAGGTAGATTTTCATTTTGCGTCTTTCATATATGATTAAAATTAGGTTATGTTTTTTGAGGTTAGTTTTTTTGTTTATTTCTAATGTTTTTATGACAATTGTTACGTTTATTGTTAATTTTTTGCATTGGCAAGAGAAAGTTGTGTGAGTGTTTTACACCAGATTTTTACTATTGTGAGTTATTGCATTTTATAGACAATTTTGTTCTGATTAGATTGATGTATAACACAACATTATTTAAAAACTGTAATTATATATAAAAACGACGAAGCTGCCATTTGACGCGTGTGTTTACAAAAATGTACACAAACTATAAATTTTTTGTAAAACAGATGTAACTAAATGATAGCAAAATCTATTGACATAAAATGAAAGTTCATTTATTTTAATAATAATATTTTAACATTAATAATAAAGCCAAAATTCAGCGCAATCTACCGGTGTATACGGAAGTTATAGTAGTGAAGTAACGGTTTACTGACATCCGATGTGACTGGGTTTGGCACTGTTCAGAAGACCCTCGCATCCGAAAAAATCGGACCCTGGCATTCAAAGGGTTAAAACATAATGGAAATAGAATATTAGGCCTACTTGTACATCAAATTCCAGTAATTGAATGAAGATACAGTAGAACCTGTCTCATCCGGACTAATATGGCGACCAGCCGATCCGTATATGGAATAATTCGGATAAACCAAGGTAATTTTAAATAGTTAGAGGCCGAGAAATAAATAATAAGAAATAGTTAAATGTTATTCTCAACATTTCTGTTGGTTTAACATTTGTGTTTGTACACTGTATTCTTTAAAATAAAACAACTAAAATTGGTTAAAAGTTTTTACTTACAGTACGTCTACATCAGTACATAAGTTACCATACGCCTACTAGAAAAATTTGTGATTTTCGTCTGCTTTACACACTGCACACATTTTTTTTGGAAACCATGTCACTCAATCTTTGTAATGGCATCACTTCAGTTTCGCTTATTTCGTCTTGATGTTGAACATAACTGATCAGAGATTCGATGGTCTTGAATGCCTCAGAGTGACTCATTACAGGCTTGTTGCTATCCTCTTTGGGTTCAGAGATTTTCTCATCGCTATTGCACACCATTTCTATGATGTTACTGTATGCAATTTTGTTGAATTAATGTCCACTTAAAACCTCTGAGTAACCACCGCTTGACTTCATCTTCATTGATTTCTTAACACCCAGGGAGGGTTTTTACAAGCTCTGCAAACTGTCAAACCACATTCCAGCTGCAACTTTCACTTTTCCATTCCTTACCATTTAACAGAAATTAAAAAGTTAGTTTGGAGATACGTCCGGATATGGGAGGGTCCTGATATCACAGGTTCGGATGTGACAGGTTTTACTGTACTTTAGGAAATAAAAATTAACTATCTGTCACCAGATGGGGACATTAAGTGGCAAACCTTTTCTGTTTGGTGGCCCTGAAAAGGCCGTTTAAGCGGTGGTCGTCTTGATGGGAAGCGTCGGTCATAGTCGTCGTGGCAATCAGAGCTGGGCAACACGGCGTGTCATCTAGCGAAGACATCATCTTCTTCCCTTGAGTAGTGCGTTAATGGCTGCTTCGTCATGTCTGGTGGGCTTAAGGCTCGGTCGAGGGACTGCTGTGGGCATCGCTCGCGTCAGCGGGCGATGACGGTCTGGTCAACTGCTTACGGTGATGGGTTGGCGAGCGGAAGCATCATCTTCTCTCTTGTGGGGTCGTTGATTAGTTTTTGCTAGAGTCCGGCAGCCGTGTGCCGTGGTGGACGTTTTGTTGATGCTGTAGACTGGTGGAAGTGAATCTCTGTGTCTGGATCGGAATTGAATCTCTTGGCTCAGTGTAGCGCTCTTTTTATAGTCACCGAGAGCGCTATGGTAGGAGGCAGTTACTGGCTCGACCTTTATAACAAAGGCCTCTGTCGGTGCGCAGCCGAAAGGTTTGTCACAACGCCGCTAAAGGGCCTACCGCGCCGACAAAGGCCGGGAGAACTATTAAAGGCCGGCAACACAGTAAATGATTAATTAGAAGGGGTGGCGATGACATATCAATGAATAAATTTTATAAAACAATGCGATTTATAAAGTTTTGTGCAAAGTTTAGTAAAATAATTTAATTAAGCTAATAACATTAATTCTGATGAAAGTAATTTTTAATAGAAATAGCGTAATTAGCCTGTTTTTAACCAGGCATTTTTCACCAGTTCTGAACTACAAGGCGTGGCACTCAAAGGGTTAAGGCCCAAAATCTTTCAACAGCATTTTTTACCATGCACCATGTACACCCTCTCATAAGTTTCAGCAGGCATGTTGCTTACCCTATCTTGTATAGCACAAAAATATAGCAAATAAGGTGGTGATTTGTAAAAAAAATTGTAGGAGCCGTTTTTGAGAAAATCTGAAAAAGTGAATAACTGTACAATTAAACTTTACTTTTTTATAAATGAGAACGTTTTTGTTGGGTCTCATAGGTATCATGGTACCTATTTAAGTTCGAAGATTCAACTTCATATGATATTCTGTTTTTGAGATAGTTTTTAGTTTTTTCACACAGATAGACATAGACCAATTGTTAAAAAGATGTTTTCTGGGTTCAGGGGACTTGTATTTCCAGTGTAAAATCGATATGAAAACAATACTTTTCTTCCCTATATATTCATATAGAGCAAGAGACAGAAAAAAAATGTGTAAATCAAGTTATACCTTTATTATAACGATGATTAGTTTTGACTTGATCAGTTTTTCAGTACAAATTTAAGTAATGGTTTGGTGAAATTTTGTTTTAATAGTGATCGTTTTGAAGATGCGTAGAGTCTATATTCCATTTCCATTGCTCTTCTGATAAAAATTCAAGTATAATGATTTTAGAATATCCTGCTTGGGTGTGCTACTTGACTGATGTATAGAAACTTGTTTTTTGAGCCCTTTTGTTCCGTCCTTGAAAAGGGGTGGGTTCTATTTTCAGGAGGGGAGTTATAATCCCCACTCCTGAGTGATTGCCAACCGTATTGAAGGAAGTATTTTATTATGTTCTAGTTATTATCTGCTAGCTTTAGTAGTTGTCAAGATTTCGTTATTCAATCGACATGTTGTTTCCTTCTTATTTTTTGTCTGTTGTTAAAATGGTTTGAACCATTGATAAAGCATTGGTTATTTGTTTTATTATGGTGAACGTTATTTCATTTTGTTAAATAGTGATTTGTTGTACAACAAACACAATTCTTCTGTCAGTATTGTGGATAAAATAATCTGAATTCATTGTTTTACTTTCTCTTGCCTATATGAATATACAGGAAGGAAAGTGGTGTTTTCATGTCAATTTTCGAAGTTGAGTTTTCACCGGATCTGCTTGTTTTCAGACCCCCTGAATCTGAAAACATGTTTTTAGCGATTGGTCTGTGTGTGCGCGGGTGCGTGCGTGAACAGAATATCTCAAGAACGGAACATCGTACGAACTTGAAACTTAAGTTAAATATTAATACCGGACCTGAAATGAACATTTTCATCATAATCTGTCAACCGGAAGTAGTAGTTTATTCGTGTCATTTTTCAGTTTTTTGCAATTTTCTCAAAAACGGCTCCTACGATTTTTTAAAAAATTGCCTCATTTTACTACATTTTTTATGCTCTACAAGATTAGGTAGGCGCCATGTCTGATGAAATTCTTGGGGAGGCCGTTTTTTGTAAAAAAAAAAAAAATTTTTTTAAGATTGCGGCATTAATATGCATTTTAGCACAAAAATGTACAGATTTTAAAATCGTATGACTTTTATTTTGAACATTTTTTTGTATAACACCTAGTTTAGCAGTAATTAGCGATTTTCTGTTGTTTTTTTTACGAAATGTAAAAAAATCGACTTTTTTTAAAGGTTTCAGCTGTAGTATGTATTTTTTGACAAAAGTGAATATAATCAAATTTGTAGGAAGTTAAGAGATCTACAACTTTCAGTTAGAGCATTTTTCTGTACAGAGCCTAATTTAGCGTGAAAGATTGATTTTCCGTATTTTTAAGCCAAACTGAGGTTGATTTTCATTTTGTGTCTTTCATTCATGATTAAATTAGGTTATGTTTATTGAGGTTAGTTTTTTTGGTTATTTCTAATGTTTTGTTACTAATGGTAGGTTATATTGTTAATTATTTGCATTGGCAAGTAAAAGTTGTGTGAGTGTTTCACACCAGATTTTTATATTGAAAATGTTTACATAGTTGCATTGTAAGTAGAAAGGGTCATGTTGTTTTTTTTTAGGTTAGTATTGCTCTTATGTATGCTTGATTATAATGCTTCATGAAAATGAAACTATCCAGCTGTCTTTTAAACAAGTTACGTACTGTAATATTTTAGAATATTGTACTCGACATTTTGTTATGTTTAATACCTAACCTCCTCGACAATCCAAAATGATTAAGTTCTGCGGTTCGGATTACAAAAATATTTGATTACCAAGTTTTAGATTTTACGATGCTAGGATTGTGCTGCTAAATTTAAAAGTCAAAAGTACATTGCTACTTTGTTTTTCTGGACTAATTGAAACCAAAAGTGATCGAGAAAATCTTAACGTGCTTGCGATTTTTAACTCTAGACACTAATGCTTTAACAGTGCAGTACATCCTGTACTGGTAGTTTCAGGGCTACAAAAACAGTTCTGTTTCTTATCACATGATCTGCCAATTATGATTAAACTTTTTAAGAACAGAAGAGGTAAGGTGTAAATGACTAGTCACAGTTATCTCCTCTGAGAGTAATGAATCTCATTATACAGCCAGACCCTGTGGAGAATGAAGTGACGGTGTCATTTCCAGGATGGAAAGTAGATGCTTTTCAGAGCGCCCGTCATGCTGATTAGTATACTTTTACACTCAGTGAGGAAGGCAATTGTAAACCACCTCACTTCTCATTTTACTTAGTAAAACCTTTATAGAGATTCTAACCAGCCTTTCGGATGATGACCTAAACAACAGTTACAACACATTCTGTAATTGTACACTATGATTATTTAAACTTTAATAAGCATTTAATACTTTTAGGGTTATACAGTATATAATGTATTGTAATACATACATACATACATTCACGTTGTGTGGCCTGTTAGTAACCATGTGACCGCTCATCAGCACGATAACCGGCTCATGGTGAACGGAACTGGAAGGGCTGCCCATTCCACCCTGGCAGACGGTGGCTTGGGGCACTCAGTCTGCCAACCAAAAAGCTGAAAGCAACAGTAAACTACAGCTTTTTCTGTCTGACTAGAATTATCGTAAGGAAACTCCTTCATGTATGATTCTGGTTAGGCTTACTTAGTATATGCAGATCTTCAAGAACTTCGAGAAATTGCTCAAGCTAGAAAAGCCTTTGAAATGAAAAACAGCTTACTGACTACAAACATTGATTTACAGATTAGGAAAAATTTCTTAAAACATTATGTTTGGAGTGTAGCATTATACGGAAGTGAAACGTGGGTGATAGGGGCTGTAGAACGGAAGAGGATAGAAGCTTTTGAAATGTGGTGTTATAGGAAAATGTTAAAGATTAGGTGGGTGGACAAAATAAGTAATTTAGAGGTTCTTAGGCGAGTGGATGAAAAAAGAAGTATGTGGAAGCATCTTACCAAAAGAAGGGATAGGCTAGTGGGGCATATCCTAAGACATCCAGGTATTGGGCTATCAATAATGGAGGGTAACATTGAGGGAGTAAATTGTAGAGGGAGGCAAAGATTAGAATATATAAAGCAAATTACAAAAGATGTAGGGTGTTACAGGTATGTAGATATGAAACGACTTGCGCAAGATAGAACAGGTTGGAGAACTGCATCAAACCAGTCGAGAGACTGATGACAAAAAAAAAAAAAAAATGTATTGTAACTAGATTGCTGTGTTATTGAAATACTGTGTCAACTATGACAATTTTATGAATACATTTTTTTCCCCAATCCATATTCCGCCAGATAATCGGGATATTTGGATAAATAGGTAGTACTGTTGTGACTCTTTTCATTTTAATGTGTAAAATAAATTAATTGTTTTACTACATTTTCTACTTTACATTTGAAGATAATTATTTTGACTTTGCTTGTAATAGAAGTATTTGATGAAAATTTCTGTTATGTTCAATGCTCTATGTTCATGTACAGATATTTTTTGATTTAATTTTGAATTTTCTCTTAATTTCTCAGTTTTCCTTATTATCTTTTCTACAGAGGGAAGATCTGTCATGTGTACTCGCTCCATGTTGCTTCTTGCTAGGTTAGATCGTTCAGTAACAAGTTGTTCTTCAGTTGGTTGTTTCTAATTTTGATTAGTCCAGCTTCAATATATCAATAAAGTTCTAGCTCTTTTTAAAGCCAATAGTGTAGCACATAATGGTAAAAGAATCAAATTGGTCTTGTTAACACGACGATAGTAGTTCTCCTGTTAAGTTTAAAATAAGTTTACACAATAGTAAAGGTATTAGGCATTAGGCATGAAGTGCCGTTGCATTTACATGACATAAGTAATCATGTATATACTCAGTATGTGAGTGAGACTCACATGAGTACTCATGTATTTACTCAGTATGTGAGTGAAACTAACATGAGTACTCATGTATGTACTCAGTACTCAGTATGTGAGTGAGACCCTACATAACAATACTGGTCTTCGTTCAATACTTGGCTAACCCAGTGGTGTATAGCGATAGGGTAAGCGCACAGTGAATGCTAGTCGCACGTACTGATTTACGCTAGCAAGAACGCACAGTGGTGGCATGTAATTATGCACTTAAACTGTCACTCAGTTGTCAGTATTTCAAGATGAGTTCCAGTAACAGCAGTGATGATGAATTATTTCTAATGTAAATAATTAATTCGTAATGGAGAGAGAAAAATCGCATATAATTGAAATCATTCAAAAATAAATCTTTATAATGCATCCTGCAGTTTGAAATATTTCTATTTCATATAATGAATTAATGTAATAATTTCACTAACCTTCTTTTTAAACTGCGTCACCTTTATTTTATTCCTACTTACACGTGTTTCGGTGGATCCACCATCATCAGAGTAAATGAAAAATTGAAACTAAAAATTTTTTTCATTTATTTAAAATTTACAGAAGATGATACATCTTCAGTCACTTGTATAAAAGTGACTTTATACAAGTGACTGAAGATGTATCATCTTCTGTAAATTTTAAATAAATGAAAAAAATTTTTAGTTTCAATTTTTCATTTACTCTGATGATGGTGGATCCACCGAAACACGTGTAAGTAGGAGTAAAATAAAGGTGACGCAGTTTAAAAAGAAGGTTAGTGAAATTATTATATTAATTGAAATCGTATTTATTCGTTTATACGAAATTGTTATCTTTTAAAGACGTTCCCGTTAGTGACATTAATAAGAACAGAAAAGTGTACGGTGAGAATCATCATTATTTTCTGCAATTAAAGAAGATTAAGACAGGTTTTATATATACATGAGAATGACTCGGGGAAACGTTAAATTTCAAGTAAAAATCCTTTACCAAAACAATGGTGCAACTTGCACAAGCAACAAATATTTCAGGAAGAAAGAGTTGTGATTTGCCTTTTTTGAGGCAAGAATCTATGTTTTGAACATTTTGACTACTGATATTCAATATTATAACGCGTTGTTTGGCTAGTAATAATTTTTTAAAGTTATTTTAATACTTCTATGTTTGTTGTTTAGGTCATCAGCCAAAAGGCTGGTTTGAACCTGTAGAGGTTTTACTCAGTAAAACGAGGAGTGAGATGGTTTACTATTGTATTCCTCGTGGAAAAGTACGCATTTCAGCATACTGGGCCCTCTGAAAAGCACGTATTTTCCACTCTGCAAATGACACCTTCATTTCATTCACCACAGGGTCTGGCTGTATAATGAAATTTATTACTTTCAGAGGAGATAACTCTGATTAGTGTTTTATACACCTTGATTAGTGTCTTTTACACTTAAGCTTCTTCTGTTCTTAAATAATTCAGTCATTTGATTGGCTGACCATGTGATAAAAAACAGAACTATTTATTTCAGCCTTGCAACTAACAGATTGAGTGTAAATAATTTAACACTCCATCTGTCTGTTATGGGCAGAATCCTACGTTATTATAATTAATAAAAAATTGTAATTAATTGTTATAATTTATGAATACGTATTATATGACGCCAAGTACAGTGCAGAGCAGCTGGCAGGTGTGTATAAAACAAACCCATGAGCTGATATGCCTAGGTTCCGTCACCAGCGTTTACTGTGAGACGTCTGATTAAAATATAATGGCATATTTCTGCTAGTAGATTCCCGCTTGTAAGCGACCTATCGCCAGCAACCTGTGATCAGCTTTCACTGTACGCTTACCCTTAGATTACACTGAATTGTTAATCGAAAGATCTTGGGTTTGAAATCCGATCGGGCCTCAAACATTTTTATGCATTAAAAACCTTCGATGCTGTTCTGTATCCCATTATAATTACTATTGACTAAACTGTTGTTGCAATCTGTATAATTATTATTGAACGAAGCAAAATATCGATTCTTGGAATCATAAAATTAATGATTGTACTATAATATAAGAACTGATAAGAGCTCTTACACTTTTTCCACATTTTTTTTCATAGCGAGTTAACAATGCAGATTAGATTTAATCATTGTAAGTACAGTTATTTTCTTCTTTGTTGAACTGTTATATATAGAATACGTAAAAAAACTTAAAAATGTGTTTTTTTTTGATAGAATTGTAATAAGATGTTTTTACCCAAAAATTTGATGAAAATAATGAAAATGTTTGTACAGTTCAACCCAAGTAAGTATGGATGCGTGAGGTATGCGGCTGAGTTGGGGCCCTTTTCTACCTATGCTGTTGACAGTAGTATCGAATCGCGTGCGCAAAAAGAAAATTATTGTTTGGTCAGAAACTTAGTATCGATCGAACATTTCCCGAGCGAACAATGGTGCATATATTGGAATTTGTTAGTTATTTGAAAAAGACTGTTGTAAAAAGATGACAGATTCGATAAATAAACATCAACTAAAAGTATTTCTGTTTTCATTTAACCCTTGTGCGACTGATAGGTTTGAGAATATTAATGCTTCGAACACTAATTCTGAGATCGCACCGATAGACTTGGCTTTTTTTGCCCAAAAAAATTTATAATTTTTATGAGACGTTAAGAAAATTTTGAGAGATGTTGAAAAGAAAAGAAAAACATGAAACTCGGTTTTTTTACGCTAGTTACAGTGAAAGAAAAATTTTGTGGTAATTTATGCAAAGTTGCATGTTTTTGCCAAAATTTGGCAATAAATAATTTTTACTTTGATTTTTCTTCTAGTGTGGTAGTATAGAAAAATGTCTGGCAAAAAATTTGATTCATAGTTTTCTTAAAAAAAAACCAGAATTGAGTGGTACCCCAACATTCACAAATCTGTAGTAAATTTCCCTTTTACCTGATTGTTTCTAAATAGCTTACTCTCTTCTGTATAAATTCAGCTACTATTTGACTAAAATGTTTAAGGTATGTGTGTCCATTGACCTTCATTATTACACAAACTGTTGAGTACTTATACACTCGTCATCTAACAAAAATATATTGGCTAACCACCGGATAAGGGTTAATCCATGTTTAAAAGCCCACCAGATTCTTTTATGTTGACTCTGTATTATAATCCTTATCAGAGAGAGGGGGTTAGGAGTGAGTGGTAAGAAATGGTTGGATATGGCTTTTACTGATGTTGGAATTTATGTTGTTTCACTGCATTGGTAGCTGGGGTTAGTTGATTTTGATTAGTCAGTTACAACCATTGCCTCTACAGAAAGACTGAACACATGTGGTTTACATTTTACAAGGTAGTCAAGTAATTGTGTTATTATCGGTATGTTTCTGCCCATAACAGACAGGTGGAGTGTCAAATTATTTACACTCAATCTGTTCATTGCAGGGCTAAAATAAATAGTTCTGTTTCTTATCACATGGTCAGTCAATTAAATTACTGAATCATTTAAGAACAGAAGAGGTAGAGGTGTAAAAGACACTAATCAGAGTTATCTTCTCTGAAAGTAATGAATTTCATTGTACAGCCAGACCCTGTGGTGAATGAAGTGAAGGTGTCATTTACAGAGTGGAAAATATGTGCTTTTCAGAGGGCCCGGCATGCTGATAAGCGTACTTTTCCACTCAGTGAGGAAGGCAATGGTAAACCACCTCACTCCTCGTTTTACTTAGTAAAACCTCTACAGGTTCAAACCAGCCTTTCGGCTGTTGACCTAAACAACAACAACAGGGGAAAAGTGTATATAATTTTTTATAGGAAATAAAAATATGTACAATTTTTATTTTAAACATTTCTCTCTGTAGAGTCTAGTTTAGCATGAAAGAGTGATTTTCCCAAACTAAGGTTGGTTTTCATTTTGCATCATTCACTCATGATTAAAATTAGGTTTTGTTTTTTGAGGTTAATTTTTTTGTTTATAATGTGTTATTACTATACTTTGTCAGCTAAGTTGATACCTTATCAAAAAGTTTTTAGAGAAAAATATTACATGGAGCGATCCATCCTAAAAAGTTTATGTCTGTTACACGGGAAATTTACAATTGTTAGTTTTGTTATAATTAATTTACATTCTTATCACTATAGTAAATCTTATTATTTTAAACATTTATTTGTGACTATGTTTAAGGTTGTTAATTAATTGTGAATGAAGTACTGTAATAGGTTACCTTATTGTAATTCTTCTACATCTGATGAAACTTAATCCAATGCCATATCATCCTTGTTGTCACTACTTGAATCATGTTCCAATTTACAAGTTTTTCTACCTGAACTTCGGTCAAAGAATCTAAATCCCACATGCGTTTCTCCTAATTTTGCACGTGAGCTACACAGTTTTTCCACTTATCCACCGATACTTTACTTTTTAAGTTAACTGTACCATTATACTTTTTAAGGAGTCAACTATTGTAATTTTTTTAGAAGATCGATTAGGAATCTTTTCGTTTCTTACTGAATGATAGCTTTTTCAAACAATTGTCAACAATTAGATTAGAATAAATAAATAAAATTTTGTTTTTGTTTAACGTCTGACTTTTATGCAATTACTGCTAATGCAGATGGTGAAGTTAAAATGATTTTTGTAACGTATGAAAATAGGCCATGCCTGAATGGGATTTGAACCCAAGACCGCATGATGAGAGGCGAGCACGTTACCAACTACGCCAATGCGGCCAGCCAAATTTAAACAACGGACTATTCGATTACTAGTACAGCATCTACTGAAATGTTCAGTATTGGAATTGTTTTACTGCATATAGAAATGAAAGCAGGCAACGTGCGCCAGCCATCCAGTTACACTTAAGGTAGACACAAAAGATCCAACCTTACTTCGTAAAATATTGTTTACAGTAATTGTCATCTTAAAAGAAATAGAGTATAATGTTAGGTTATATGGTTCATTATTTGCATTGGCAAGAGAAAATCTTATGAGTGTTTTTCACACCAGATTTTTTGAATAATAAAAGTGTAGTGAGCAATATAAATGTAATTTTTTGATCGCCTAAGAACATATGTCATATTTTAGTCCACATTCTCGGCATGTTTTTTGTTAAACTCCTTAAAGTCTAATCTATTGTATTGTCCTGTATACAAGACAGTTTTAGATATCTACAATAGTTAATGTGGAAGAAAATTAAACATCTTTAGCATTCTTTAGTTTTTTTTCCCAACGAATAGTGCTTTTGAAGCAGGAAAATACTTATGGGTTTGTTTTAAATTTTTCAGAAATAAAATTGTTATAGATTTATTAATTATATGTTGGTTAAAGTCCCACTATATTTCTACCGTTTTTATTTTTCTCACGAAGGAAAATCAGATAGTACGTTGCATCATACCTTGCTATAGAGTGAAAGACAAATGTAATCGCTGTGATTTTTTTGCGATAAATAAAAGATCATATTTATTCTTGAGAAAGAAGGCATCATGCCTATAACAGACGATTGGAGTGTTAAATTATTTGCCCTCGATCTGCTAGTTACAGGGCTATAAAAAATAGCTCTTTTTCTTATCACATGATCAGCCAATTATATGACTGAATCATTTAAGAACAGAAGAGGTAGAGGTGTAAAAGACACTAGTCATAGTTATCTCATTTTGAATGTTATGAATTTCACCATTACGCAGCCAGATCTTGAGGTAAATGAAGTGAATTTGCAGAGTGGAAAGTAGATGCTTTTCGGAGGGCGTGGCATGCTGATAAGCATACTTTTCCACTCAGTAAGAAAGGGAATTGTAAACCACGTTACTCCGTGTTTTACTTAGTAAAGTCTTTAGAGGTTCAAACCAGCCTTTCGTTGATAAACTAAAAGACAACAACAACAAAGAAGGCATCTTGTGAAATTCAGTAATTTGGGTTATTTTTATTCCATTAGTATGTGTACAATCAAGGCTTAAAGATGCTGGTAGTTACTAAGTAACTTTGAACTCTGGGCTTACTTTAACTGTTGAGCACTTTACCAACTAAGTGATTTAAAATGTTGGTCCATTTTCGCAGGTGGGCAGCGTAGTATTTCCAATTAGTAAAAAAAAATAATAAAATGGATACATTTGTTACATGTTTTTTAATATCATGTTGTTAGTTATCTGCAATGATTGTAGTTGGGAAACAAAATTAAGGGGCGATTACTTTGTATCTTACCATTGTTAAATTTGCTATTTTTAGGTAAATTTTTCATAGGATTAGTATAGGGAAATTAAACTTTACTCACTTATAGTTGTCGGATTTCTCTAGCTAGTGACGTATTTTCAATTTTATCTGTTGGACCACAAAATTAAAAAAACAATAACATGACATTTTTACAATTTTTTAGAGCTCTTGAAGTTATAAAAATTTCAGTATGTGTGGATGTTGAAGATGAATAATAAATAATTACCTAGTTATTATTTAATTTAAACAAGATTGAATAAATACTTCATATTCTGTATCTGGTATTTTGTTGTTTTTTTTGCATCATATTAGGTAATACCTAATTTATTTTTTCAATTTTCGGTCCATGAAATTGTGGTGTGGAGGTTATTCGTGGTCGGGTACTCTAGTATATACGGTATTTTGGGTTGAAGAATGGTGGGTTTGGATGTGCAATAATTTTCCAGAATTTAGCCGGGAATGGAACGCAGAATATTCATTTAGCTGCATGGGATGTTAACTACTGGGCAACAGAGGCGATCGTTATTTTAGTTCGTTAGGCGATATGATTGTTACAAATTACAAAAATGAGTAATTTTTTTTAACAAGTTGTCTAAGAAGTATTTTTCTAACTTTATCTAGAAGGTCACAAGTTTTCCCTGCTTTTTAAGCGATAACTTTTATTTTATAAAGACACTGAAAAATTAAATTACGATTGTTAAAAAGACGTAATAAAATTAGTTTATCTCGATGTAATTTAGAATTTTTTTTAAAATAAATTTGTGGCCAAATAGGTTTGTAGAAAGAGTAAGGCCAGGTTAGGTGGGTGTTAACATGGTAGGGAGTCAGTATTAGGAGGGGAATTGTATAAGAGGGGGAGCCAACAGAGTGTGTTAACTTTCCTTTGACTGGATGTGAATATTTTAGTGTCAAGGTTATTATTGTCTGTGTTGTGGTGTCAGGCACATGGCACAGCTACAATGAACAACTAGCCTACCAATAGCTGGGCTGGTTTTGAATCTAGTTTGACAAACTGCCAGTAGATGGTGGCACTGTACTGAAGAGTGGTATGCTGTGTGTATTCAACTAATGTACTTTGTTTGTAGTAGTGGTAAAGTTGCTTATGCTGTTAGTTTTGACTCAGTTGTGCAGTGAAGTGTTGTTTTTCTCTCACTCAGATGTGTTATTGGTTCCAGTGGTTTGATTACTGTATTAGGTTGGTTTAGGTTTTTGTTTCATTATGTATTTTTCTTTTATAAACTTGAGTATGAATTTTTTTATCCACATTGTTTAGATTTATACTTACAATAACTTCTATATACATCTTATAAATTATTTTATTAAATATTTCAACAGGTTTATTTTTCTACATTACTCTGAAATAACTGTAATTAAAATCATCGTTGGTTTTATATTTAAATAGAATAAATATTTAATTTATTTATATTTTTAACAACTCTCAGATCGACTTTGTTTATTAAATTTTGTCTCTAAAAGGTTAATTTTGTTACTTAAATAATATTATTATTGTCAACCACCAAATAATTATTTCTGTTCTGTTTGATGAAAGTTAAATAATGGATTAAATTTGTTAATTGTTGAGTTGTCTTGGTATATATATACTTAAAGCTGAAATTGAAATATATATTTCTAACCACCAGAATACGGTAACAGAAAACACTTACCAATGTTTATAGCGCTTTCGTGTATCTTGTACACATTTTCAGTAAATTAAATTTTTTTTATTCCTTATTATGTACCTTATGTATAATAATGTATTCCGTATCTACCATGGTAGGAGTAGGAAGTTTTAAATTTTGATGTGAAAATTTTTTTAAAAAATATTAATTTACTGGAGATACATACAAGATACACGAAAGCACTATAAACATTGGTAAGTGTTTTCTGTTACCATATACTGGTGGTTAAAATTATATATTTCAATTTTAAGTAATACGGCTGTTTATAATCCTACATAAGATGTTTGATAAAATAATATAAAGCTGAATGTAACGGGCGATGTCCGGAAATTCTAACCCATAAGAAAACCTTGGAGCGAAAAAAATACAGGAGACGTTTTTTGTCCCTCTACCACTGAAACCCCAGAAAAATTCAAAATCTGAGGTATGACCCCTCGGGGAGGAGGGCTTAAAAATCTGAAATTTAGTATGCTTTTTATGGCTGAAGATATTGAGCTTGAAAGTTTTTAAATTGATTTCTCGACCCAGAAAACTTTGAGACTTTTACTAACATAATATTGATTACGTTAACTTTGTCAGAGATTTTTCTTAAAAGAAAAATTTTGGATAATGGCGGAATCCTACTCATTAACAGATTTTTTGAAACGGTGCTTCTAACCAATTTCCCCCACTCTCACATAGCCCGCTGGCTAAGCGACGGAACAGTGACAGGATGACTGAACAATGCATGAGTGTTGTTCATTATTGTGATTTTAAAATTTTGCGTTAGTGTACTATTGAAAATAACATCAGTTCTTTTAAGAACTTATGAAGTAATAATCAGAGTTATTCTTTGTTTTATTATCTTACACGCTTTTGTACCGTATTAAAAATAGTTTGACGGCTTTAATCTTTGCATTTTCTTTTTTTTAAATTATTCATTAACAAAAATTATTATTCCCAGTGTTTCCTTTTCGGTTTATTTAATTTCTGTACTTGCAGCGAATTGCACAGGAACTTCTAGTTATTAATATAAAAATATTTTCATAATATTGCTAGTGTTTAAATGTAATTTTAGGATTATAAATTTAAATGAACTGCCAAGCGTTTTGATGCCCACATCACTATTCTATCACTATACGTAGGTTTTCTTTCATAATTTCATTTTCTTGTTTTTTGTTTGCTTGTCAATCTTTGGTCATAAAAGTTTCCTTGTTGTTTTTTTCCGATTGTTTTTATGTTCCATTCTATTGGCAAATATCGGAATATATAATTTATTGGTCTCTCTAATCGTACAAGTCTGTTGTGGTTGATAAATTATTGTTTAAAATGATAGTATTCCAGTTATGTCATGTTTTTAATTTGTGAAAGTTATTTATATCTGATATCCTTAAAGTTTATGGGTAGTTATTAAATAATTTTATTTAGGTTTATTTAACCTCACTGGATCACTTTAGTCGATTATTTGAATGGTCTTCCTTTGCTCCCAATAGCTTCGTTTCCTCTACCAATATTTCTTTATATTTTCCAATCTCACTTTCCGCTGTTTGTCTGTCAACCGCACAATTTTAGTCACTTCGTCCATTTGTCAAAAATTTTTATTTATCTTCGGTTTACTCATAGCGACCTCAGTTGTCAGTCCAATCTTCCAGGTCCTTCTTAAGTCCTGCTATATATCTTCATCCAGATTTCACACTCAGCTCTCTGGTTATAAGTTGTTTTAATATCATGCTTTTTGGAATTTCTCGGGATGTCGAAGAAATGAAAAATTCTCTGCTTTTTCATAATGATAATTGGTTCTGTGGCATTAAAGACACTGTTTCGTTAATAAGAATATTCTTCACACACCAACTTTTTTGTATTTTTTATTAATGCATTTTCTGATAATTCTCTGTTCGGTTTTAATTGTTTGATCGCTTTTCCGTTCATATATGACTAATTAGTTTCACAAGCATAAAGTGCTTCTGGTAAAATTACTATTCTATAATTTTGGCATTAATAAAGACATTTTTTGTTATATGTGAATTTAGTTTAAACATCTTGTGTGTTTCTTATTTTATGTGCTCTATTGTTGTAAGAGAAATTTTCACTTAATTTATTTCGCTCAGATATTAAAATTTTTGTACTTGTATTTTTATCCTTTGATCATTAATTTGAGTTTTATTTATACTTAATGGATCTAATGCAATTATTTCTATTTTCTCATATACAATTTTAAGTCCTGACGGTATATATTATTAAAATTGTCCGAAACATAAAATAGGAAATGTAATCTTATTCTTCATAAGTTAAATTAAATACTTTGGAATTTGTAAATTTCCATCATTTAGTTTGATAGTGCGACCTCGACTCACGATAAAAAAATATAGTGATTGGTTAACTTACTTATAACAAAATTTGTTGTTTCAATTTTTTAAAAAAGTGTAACAATTTTTGGCAGTGAGTATTTTAATTGGCTGTTTAGAGAGAAATTTTGATTTTTTTTTGTTGCAACACTGTATGGAAATGTTCATTGCACAGCTTATTTTCTAAAGAAGTACTGTATGTAATATTGTTGTGCATCCATGTATTTTGTAAAGTTTTCATTCTAACAGTATGTTATGTTAAGACTGACATTTTCTGCAAATCATGAATTTGACTGAACTCTCGTGGTATATATCTCAACAGTTACCTTGTCCGAAATAGTCCAGTTTCCATCTTTTATCATGTTAATTAATTGTAGCGCTGTATATATCAGATGTAAGACTTCCTCATTCGTTAATTTCTGTGTTCGTCTTAACATCTGTCGATGTTAAGTGAAATGTCCTGTCCGCTATTTCGTACAAAAGAACAAAAAAGATGTAGCATCTGATAAATCTGATTCAAAATTCTGTATCGAGATCCCTTTTACGAGTATATAAAGAGTGTCTCTGCTTTATAAAAACCACTTTCGCCATTTCCACAATGTTTTTATTTCTGGTGTTTGATTGTTTTATTATTATCACCAAATATCTGTATCTCTTTGCTGTTGTAAAATATTTCCAGTAGTACTTTATTATTTGTATAGGGTGATTCAAAAAGAGCGCCGGTTTTGATATATCAAATTAAGAGATTTATTTTATTGAAAAACTGAAAATAAATACATCAACAAGTTCATCTTACCTTCCTATTTCATGTATGAAAAATGATGTCATGCATGTGTCCTCCTCTACTGCGCTGGCACGCATCAACTCTGTCCATGAAATTGGATATTACTGCACGACAAGTTTCGACTTCCATTTGCCCGATAACCCGTCGAATTTCCTCCTTCAAGTCATTGATGTTTTGGGGTTTATTGGCATACACCAATGACTTCAGATGACCCCAAAGATGAAAGTCACAAGGCGTCAAGTCACACGACCTTGGTGACCATTGATGGTCAGAATTACGAGAAATAATGCGATCCTAGAACCGTTCACGGAGCAACAACATTGTTTCTCGTGTACAAACTGAATTTTGTACGGGTGATATTGGAGATCGTACCGACGAATTCTCCGTACAGAAGAACATCGTTAACCCAATTGTTGAGAACGGCGACGTATTGATTTTGCTGGGCTAACAGCCACACTGTCACGAACCAACGCAATGTTCTCATCCTCTGCTCAGTTAGGCCAGAACGACGACGTCCAGAACTTTTAAGGTCGACTGTTGAACCCGTCTCAAAAAACTTTTTCATGAGCCTGCGAACTGTTGATTCATTCGGTGCTTCATTACGTCCTAGAGTACCGCGAAGTCGCCTGACAGTAGCCGCATAACTCTCTCCACTCTGGTAAAATGTTTTGACGATTAACACTCGTTGTGCAATAGTAAACTTCTCCATGGTTAGACACAGACTGCGAGAGTACTACACTGCGAACAAGAGAAACTACAACTGAATCGTCAATCGGAATGTTCTCCGAAATAGAAATGAGGTCTAACAATGTTGCCAACCGATAAACAAAAATTTACCAGCCGTTTAAAATTCGGCGCTCTTTTTGAATCACCCGTTATTTTTTTCTGCATTCATATCTGAAGCCGTATTTCAAAAGTTTTCATAAACTGTTTCGTAAATATATAAATATCTACATATTAAAGTATTACTGATTTAAGTCTGCAGATGTTTATGGAAGTTTCAGCTGCCGATCAGATGTGCTACCAGCTGCACCACCTGTAGTTATTTTTAATATAATTTCATTAGAATTGAATAATCTCACAGAATTTTTGTATACAGTTCATACAAAATATTGTTATACGAATGTATTGCACGTTAATACTGATAAAGACGTTTTGAGTTTAAAATCTTCTAGAAAATTATTGATTCTTTGTTGGAATAAATTTTTATTGATACTACATGTGGTGCAATGATGCTCGGCTGTTTCGTTGTTTCTTATCTATGTTTACTGGAATTGATAACATTCGTTAAATAACAAAATGGTCTTGCTTTTGGTTATTATTATTTCATTGGTGCTCAGACAACTAATCGATGGTCATATGTTCGCAGTTCTGTTATGGTTGGGTCAATACTGTTGATATTACCTTAAATATTTTTTTTCTGTACAAATGTACGTGTCTGACATTTTCTCTTATGTGAAATAGTAGATGTGGATGTTTAACAAGATATCGTACTGTGTAAGCAAATTATTATTGTTATTTTTTCTGTAAGCAAATTATTATTCTGAAACGATTAGACAGCAGAAATTGATTCATTTTGTTTTCCTTGTGGTTTTATTATCTTAAGTATTTTCTATAGTGTTAATAATTATTAAAGTTTTCCATGTGCTCGATATTTTTTGCTTTCTCTTGCCCATATGAATATATAGAATGGAAAGTATTGTTTTCATGATGATTTTTCGAAATCGAGTTTTCACCGAATTTACACATTTTCAGACCCGCTGAACCCAAAAACATGTTTTTAGCGATTGGTCTCTCTCTGTGTGCGCGCGCGCGCGTGTGTGTGAGAATATTTCAAGGACGGAACATCATACGAAGTTGAAACTTGAAACTTATGTTAGATACCACTAGAGGACCAAACACGAACATTTTCATCAAAATCGGTTAACCGGAAGTAGTACTTTAGTCGTGTCATTTTTCACTTATTTGCGATGTTTTTCAAAAACAGCCCCTTCGAATTTTTTTAAAATCACGTTACTGAATATTTTATGCTCTACAAGATAGGGTAGGCGCCATGTCTACTGAAATTCTTGGAGAGGTTGTTTTTTTGTAAAAAAATTGTTTTTTTAAGATTGCGACTCTAATATGCATTTTAGCGCAAAAATTTATGCAATAAAAGTTGTTATTATAATAAGTTATTTCAAACATTTATTTTATAACGCTTAGTTTAGCGGTAATTAGCGATGTTGTTTTTTTTTCACGAAAATGTGTAAAAAAT
This sequence comes from Catonia carolina, assembly GCA_035578175.1. NCBI lineage: Eukaryota > Metazoa > Arthropoda > Insecta > Hemiptera > Achilidae > Catonia > Catonia carolina. Next base: position 40,947,107 of record JAQMRL010000006.1, on the reverse strand, counting down.
TTTGTTTTTAAGATTTTAGTCTTAGTATGCATTTTATGACAAATGTGTATGTAATCAAATTTGTAGAAAATTAGGAGATCTACAACTTTCAGTTAGAGCATTTTTCTGTATAGAGCCTAATTTAGCATGAAAGAGTGATTTTCCGTATTTTTAAGCCAAACTGAGGTTAGTTTTCATTTTGCGTCTTTCACTCATGATTAAAATTAGGTTATGTTTTTTGAGGTTAGTTTTTTGTTTATTTCTAATATTTTATTACTAATATTAGGATATATTGTTCATTATTTGCATTGGCGAGAGAAAGTTGTGTGAGTGTTTCACATCAGATTTTTATTAACAAAATTAAATAGAACTTGTTTAATTGAAAATATAAAATGACAATATTTAATACTATTAAACGTAGCATGGGTGGAGCAATTAAATTTTTAAATGCACAGTTGCCTAAACTACCAGACTTTAGTTACTACGGGGAAACTTTAATTTATCTTTACAAATTTAGTTTAAGAAGTAAACATTAATATTTAATAACAGGGCATTTTCAGTGTATCGATTGTACTAAAATTAAAAGTAATGTTTACTAGAATGGTGACCTTAATGTAGGTCATGACCTGTTCGCAAATACTGTTACTTGATCTATGTAGGGCGTAGTTAAGTTTACCAGTGATTACATTTGTAGAAAGTAGCTAACGATGGTGAGAAAATTGTATTATTGTAAGAATACGGCTTATCACAATTTTTTATGTAACAGGATATTTTTATTCAACAAGATATTTCAATTAATGTACTTCAAATTTGATGAAGACACAATAAAGTTTCTATACATCTGAACTTGAATATCATCGGAATGAATTATTTGTGAATGAAAAAAGTTTTATTTCAATGCAGTTTTGAACATGGTTTTCCGTTATTACGAGGGATATCTCTAAAAGTAAAGACCATTCCATTGTTTAAAAATGTATTCTGAAAATTTTTTTACAAGTATTTTTTATTCTTCTTAAACGACATACATTATACAGAGTGCAGCAGAACCAATTAAGCAATTTTGAAGAGTTATATATAAATAATCTGGAGATATATATAGAGAAAAACATTTTTTTTTCAAATTTAGCAGTATATACAATTTTGTATTCAACCAGTTTTGAAAATTATGTCCTCAAGATGGTGGCCGTTAGCAGCAATACACTTTTTTGGAAACTATGTCTGAAGTTTTGAACAGCTCGTGTACACATATCACGGAGGAAATTTTTCTTTGTCTGCAAAGTTAAGTTTTCACCAGAAACACTTCAGTGAATGTTAATGTGTTTTAACAGAATAATTAAAAAATGGAAAATCATATGAAGTTAAAATTTTTAACCTAAGTTAGATACCATCAGAAGACCCAACGCTAACATTTTCGTCTAAATCGGTCAACTAGAAGTAGTAGTTTATTAGTGTGGGTTTTCATTTCTTTTGCAATGTTCTTGAAACTGCTTCCTGCGATTTTGTTTAAAATCTTCCATTTACTACATTTTTTATGTTCTGCAAGACTTGAGTCTTGTTTGGGGAAATTCATGGGTAGGGGGATATGTTCTCGTGGTAAATCATAGTTTTCTGAGATTATGAATTTAAAATGCATTATAAGGCAAAAGCATAAATAATCAAAGTTGTTGTTTGTGTCATTTAATTCATCCTCCGAAAGGCTGGTTTGAACCTAAAGAGGTTTTACTTAGAACAAGTCGTGCGATGGTTTACATATGCCTTCCTCACTGAGTTGAAAAGTATGCTTATCGGTATCCTAGGCCCTTTGTAAAGCATCTACTTTCCACCCTGCCAATGACACCGTCACTTCATTCACATTCACCACAGGGTCTGGCTGTATAATGAAATCCATTACTCTCAGAGGAGATAATTCTGACTATAATCCATTTGATTTCTTCGTGCGGGTGAAGGTCACGCGCTTCTTCCCCTTCCCTTCCGCAAGATTTCTCCTCAAACCCGTTACACTACTTCTACATTACTGAATTGAACTACTTCTTTTCTCTTTACGGACTAAAGTTTTGTCTATTAACGACAAGAAATTTAATGGTTACTCTGATACACATAAGACATTAGGCCTACTATGATATGTGAAACCTTTTTATTCTACACAATATATTTTCCTAATTTTTGTGCTTAACTTTCGGATCGTTGGAACAGTTCTATCCTAATATTTCTTTATACAAACTGCACCTTAATAAAAACATCGCCAACCTTTTTACCTAAACGAAAAAGATGATTATTTATCTTTTATGTTTTAAAGCATGCATACAGAAACTGGATTGTTACAAATTTGTATACGACTGAGAAATAAACTGTCAATTACCTTTTATGTAATCTTGAGCGCCGTTCGCAAAGAATTAATTTCACACAAGTTCTTTTAAATAATTATATACCCTATAAATTATTTGTTTGGATTGTCTGCGAAGATTAGGACTGTTTGCAGCCATCGCAACTAACACGCTTAAACAATTGAATTAACTAAACTTACACAAGCCCGCCAAAGAAACTGCACATCTGTATGATACAAAACTTTAATCTGAACTGGTCGAAAGAGTATAAAAAATCAAATAAATAGGCCTGTGTGTGGTGACAAAGGTGCTGTAACATGTTTGTTTACTTAAAACAATACATGTAAGCTTCATAAAGTCATAAAATATCACAGAGTCATTGCTGACGCATAGTATAATGACCGTGTTTCTATTTCAGTGACTTTTCTATTATTCCGTATTACGTTGTAATAGTGCGTACATATAATATCTATAATAACCATAAAACAATATTAATAACAATTATAACAATAATATAATACAAATTACACCACGTATATACTATTGTTATTACATGTAACAAATTGTTTGTCTAAATATACGTCCGGAAATGCTTCGTTGGCAAGTTATGCCTGGCGAAAGATTTTGCCTTGATTCCTGGGCAAAGAGTGAAATAAAGCAATACTGAAATTTTGAAAAGGTAAATTTAGGAAAATGTTTAGTGGTTTCTTATGGTTTTTATTTAACCTGGGAAACTTAAAAAAATGAGTCCCAGAACTGTATCGCTTTTAGTTTTTAAGAAAACTACGTAAATACATTAAAGAAAAGGCTTAGAAAATATACTTTTTAAGTTTAGCGTAAAATAACTCTGTTAAATTGCGAATAAAAACACGAAACATTTTAATGAAAATTGTAGAGAATTTTATTCTAAAAAATGATATAAATAACGTCTATGAAAATTAAACTCATTTGAGAAGTTTTTTTAATTACAAACAAAAGAAAAACTGGATTTAAATTTTTTTCCATTGCAGTTTTCCTTTTGTTTGTAATTAAACTTCTCGAATGAGTTTAAGTTTAAGTTGATTTAAATAACACATTTATGTGTTGGTCTCGTCAGATGTTTTAAGCGTACGGTACTTCACGAAGTGAAGTAATGTAAACCTGATGAAGGCGTAGGCACAAGTGCACACACATACTCCGCGCTGCATCATTCAGACGACTGGTGGGGTAGGCGAGGTGAGGAAGTGGCATGACCTTCACCCGCACGTTGATTTCAAATAGATTATAGTGTCTTTTACACCTCTACTTCTTCTGTTCTTAACTGCTTTAGTCATATAATTGGCTGACCATGTAATAAGAAACTTTACTATTTTTTGTAGCCCTGGAACTAGCAGATAAGAGTGGAAATAATTTAACACTCCATCTGCTGTTATGATCAAAATAAAAGTTATTGATTTATTTCAAATGGTTTTTTCTACTGAACTTAGTTTAGCATCAACTAGTGATTTTTTTTATTATTTGCTTAATGAAATGGGTATAGAATGAGTTTTCAACTGGAAATTTTTGTAACAGCTAAATATTTTTTTTAAAAAACTAGGCAAGAAACACATCGTTCTGAATTTACATTTTTGTGAATTTGGTAAAGGTACAGATAATAGAAGTTTTTTTTTAAAAATGCAAGTATCGTTTGAACATTATTCATTTTTTACTTTCTCTTGCCTATATGAATTATATAGGAAGGAAAGTGTTGTTTTCATATCGATTTTTTGAAATCGAATTTTCACCGGATCTACACGTTTTCAGACCCCCTGAACCCCAAAAAACAAATTTTTTTAGGGCGATTGATCTGTGTGTGTGTGTGTGTGTGTGTGTGTGTGTGTGTGCGTGTGCGCGCGCACGTGTATGTGTGTGTGCGAACAGAATATCTCAAGAATGGAATATTGTGCGAACTTGAAACTTAAGTTAGGTACCACTAGAGGATCCAACATGAACATTTTCATCAAAATCTGTCAACTGGAAGTAGTTTATTTGTCATTTTTCACTGTTTTGCAATTTTCTCAAAACCGGCTGCTACGATTTTTTTTAAAATTGCTTCAGTTACTACATTTTTTATCCTCTACCAGACAGGGTAGGTGTCATGTATGCTGAAATTCTTGGAAAGGCTGTTTTCTTGTAAAAAAATTGTTTTTTTAAGATTGCGGCTTTAATATGCACTTAAGCGCAAAAATGTATGTAACTAAAAATGTAGAAAATTTAAAATCCCACAACTTTTATTCCAAACATTTTTTGTATAACGCTTAATTTATCGGTAATTAGTGATTTTCTGTTTTTTCTCAAAAAATCGTGTTAAAAATTCATTTGTTTTAAGATTTCAGCCTTAGTATATATTTTACAACAAAAGTGTATATAATCAAATTTATAGGAAATTAAAAGATCTACAATTTTTATTAGCATTTTTCTCTACAGAGCCTAGTTTAGCGTGAAGAGTGATTATCCGTATTTTTAACCCAAACTGAGGTTAATTTTTATTTTGCGTCTTTCACTCATGATTAAAAGAAAGTTATGTTTTTTGAAGCTATTTTTTTGTTTATTTCTAATGTTAGGTTATATTTTTTATTATTTGCATTGGCAAGAGAAAGTCGTGTGAGTGTTTTACACCAAATTTTTTTCTGCTAAATTTGGTTGAAAACTAAATCGATCTATTTTTAAGTTTTCTGATACATTTATTAATCGGAAAATGATTCGCATTTAATTATTTTGGGCGAAAAATTATTTATGATCGAGCAGTTTGATATATTCAACCGATTGTACAGATTCACATGAAGTATTTGTGGTAAACAAATTTCGTTCTTAAAATAGATGTGAATTAGAAACAGTGGAATATTCAGTAGCCGTTCCAATGTAATCACGACCCCACCCTTTTAATACACAGTCATGTCAACGTAAAAAAATTTAAATTTTACCCGTATTCCGTTATTCTACTGAGTTTCTACTTTATTGATTTATGTTAAGAATATGACCGACCATATCTATCATGCATTTTTATTTGTTAAATAAATATTTTATAAATGTTTTTAATAAAAGGTAAATTAATTTCTGTAACGTTGGTAATTCTGTGTTATGCATTTGATAGCTAGTTAATTATCTTGAATGTTCTATTCTGTTTACTGTTATCTATGTTTCCCTTGTCATTGTTATACTGGTATTTAATGACGTGAAAAGTTTAAGTGTAATATGCGTTTTTAGTCTTGTGTCCGTTAATATTTTTGTCAAGTTTATTTCTGTTCGGACTCTTGAATGATTAGAAGAGTATTATTTGTTTACTAGTGTTGTTTTGTTTAAATTTAATTTGTTAATTAACATTTTATATTTTTATGGTTGTTTTTAACACATTGTTTTTTATGAATATTATTTTATACTCGTAAATTGATGTGTTAAGTTAGGTTTTTCATTTATTTTTAACTTTTTCGGCCTCAGCCATTAAAGTAATCCTATAAAAAGAACGATACTAACTCAAGAAAATCGTAGAGAATATAATACACTTATTGTCATAAATATGTATTGTTTTGTAAAATACAGTTGACAGACAAAAATCCAAACCAGTTGGGATTATACTTAGTTCTGATTACCGATTTGTTCAGATTTTCGAACATAACCTAGTAATGCCGCTTAGGCCCATAGTTAAGCATTTTAAAAAGGTTGAAATAAATAAAAACAAACACTTCTCAGTATTTACGTATATTTAGTTGCTTTTAATAAACAAATATATAGGCCTAATGTGTAGTAATGCAGAGGTAATGCAGTAATTTACGATACTTTACTATATATGCAAGTAGTATGTACTGTATATTAAATTGAAAAATTAGACACTATGTACAGGTTACATGCACAGGTTAGGCACTATGTTATAGGTTTATAATAAATATCATTATAAACCTTATAAAATCACTGAAATCTCATGTAAAAAACTTGCTAATTTTTGGTTGCTTGAGCTTCGGCCCTCATTTTTGCCGCTGGCCAAGTCCTTCAATGGCCTAAATAGCAAGAGCTAAACTCGACACAGTATAAACCGTGTTTTACTTTGGCCGTTCCCGGGCAAATTTAAATATTGAAAAATCCTCGAGTGGCGTTCGGATTATCGACGGTCTACTGTAATGAAAAGATAAATATTTTGCACATGGAAAGTACTTTCTCAAAACTACGAGGTGTGGCTATTAAATAACGAGACTAACGTAAAAAATTATATTTTAATTTTATACATAACCACTTATTGTCACCTTCAATATACACTCCTTCTCTATCCCTACAACGCTCCATGCGCATTTCCATTGTTGGAAACCGTACTGGAAGTCATCTTCTGTCAGCTCCTTCAGGACACGTGCCGCTTTCTCTTTTACAGCTTCCACAGACTCAAATCTTGTCCATTTTTATGCAAATTTCACCTTATGGAACAGGTAGAAGTCACACGGTGCAATATCTGGTGAAGAAGGTGGATGTTCTAACACTGAGATGTTGTACTTGGCTAGGAACCTCTTAACAGATAACGTGGAATGAGCTGGCGCATTGTCTTGGTGGAGAACCCATGATTTGTCCTTTCACATTTCAGGGCGTTTTTTCCTTACTCTTTGACGAAGTTTAGAAAGTACCTCAAGTCAGTAATATTGATTAATTGTTTGACCTTTAGGAACCCAGTGATGGTACACAATCCCATGGATATAAAAAAAAAAAAACAGTCATCATTGCTTTAAATTTTAACTTGCTGATTCAAGATTTTTTGGCTCTGTAAAGTTCGGCTCTTCCAGTGCATGGATTGGCGCTTCGTTTTCAGATCATAATTAAAAAACCACGTTTTATCACATGTTATTATAGTTTCCAAAAATTTTGGGTCATTTTCAATCGCGTACACAGTGTCAGTTCAAACATTTTTGTGAGGTTCTTGTTCTTCAAACGTTAGAATTTTAGGCACCATTTTAGCACATACTTTTTGCATGTTAAAATTGTCATGTAAAATTTGCCATACACATTCTTTATCAATACCTACAGTGTCACCAATTGTGCGAATACTTAATCGACGCTCAGACTGAATCAAATTACCGACTTTTTGGACATTTCACTGTTTTTGACGTTGAAGGGTGACCTGATCGGGAATCATCTTCAACGTCTTCTCTGCCATCTTTAAAATACTTAAACCATTCAAAAACACGTGCCCGCGATAAACATTCGCTGCCATACACTTCTTTCAGTAAATTATAAGTTTCAGTAGCAGTTTTTCCAAGTTTAAAGTGAAATTTCACAATAATTCGTTGCTCTTCTATTACACTAACCATTTCATCCGGCAAAACAAAAAAAACAACAATAACGCAAACGTAGGCTCTGACTAAACGGTGTTGTTTACAGAAGCGAGACTAGCTGCATACTAAAGAGAAAGGTTCTCACACTAAACAGCTGTTGATAAATGGCGGTTGACGCATGCCTCCTTGATCCACAGCACCATCAGTCTCGTTATTTAATAGCCACACCTCGTAAATTTAACTTCAAATTGAATAATAGCCTGTTTTTTTGAACACTTTTCTTAATATCTCTTAAATAAAGGAATTTATTTTAGTAAAAAGAATTTTAAAAAATATCACAAATATTTAAAATTTTATTGGTATTTATGTAGTGTTAGTTAACAATATCGGTTAAATGGGAACTAGGTTCGGCGACCATTATAATCACTACTTAAAACATTCTCTCGGTAAACTTTTGTCATCAATTTCTCAACTGGTTTTGTGCAATTCTCATAGCTGTTCTATTTGGCGCAATTCGTTTCATATTTACATGCCTGCTACATCCTACATCTTTCGTAATTTTCTTTAAATATTCTAACCTTTGCCTGCCTCTTCTACAATTCGTTCCCTCAAGATTACCCTTAAATATTGATAAAACGATCCCTGAATGTCTTAAAGTATGCCCCACTAGCCTATCCCTTCTTCTAGTAAGATGTTTCTATATACTTCTTCATTCATTCACTTACCTAAGAACATTTAAATTACTTAATTTTTCCACCCAACTAATCTTTAACATTTTCCTATAACATCACATTACAAAGCTTCTATCCTCTTCCTTTCTACAGCCCTTATCATCCATGTTTCGTTCCCGTACAATGGTTCACTTCAAACACATTGTTTTAATGAACTTTTCCGAATCTGTAAATCAGTGTTTGTAGTTCATAAGCTGTTTTTCATTTCAAAGGCCCTTTTAGCTTGAGCAATCCTATTTTTGATATCACTTGTGCTTCTACCATCCTCTGTTATTCTACTCCGTAGATAGCAGAATTCCCCAACTTCCTGTGATACTAGCTTATAAGATTTTAAGTATTATATAAAAAAAGCGTTCTGTATTTGGGCTTTTTACACCCTTGTGTAGAACAACAGGCGATGATAACCTCGTTAAGGTTTTTCGCCTTAAAAAAAACCCCCCAACTTCCTGTATGTTGTCGTTGCCTACTTTTAAATTTCCCATTTTTTTTTTGTTGGTACTGCACAACACTTTTGTTTTATTCTTATTAATTTCGTAAAACAATCCTTTGTTATGATTTTATCATTTCCATTTAACTTTACTTATAAACTTTAAAATACTGCCCTTAATAACACTTATTTAGACAGCTTCTTTGAATTATTTACAAAAAAATAATCGTAACTTAAATTATAAACATAACCTATGTCAAGTCTACTATAAATAAATAAGTATGGACCTGTTGAGTATACGCTAATGTTGTACTGTTTTATAATGTTGAAATTTCTTTTAAAAATGTGGGTAGATGAAAATAAAGAACACCGATGCCTTTCTTGGTCAATTGTGTTTTAATTTGGTATTGTGCTATCTATTATTAAAAATCTGGTATGAAACACTCACACGACTTTCTCTTGCCAATGCAAACAATTAACAATATAATCTAATTTTAGAAATAAACAAAGAAACTAACCTTAAAAAACATAACCTTATTTTCATCATGAGTGAATGATGCAAAGTGAAAACCAACCTTAGTTTGGCTTAGTAATACGAAAAATCACCTATTAATGCTAAACTAGGGTCTGTAGAGAAAAATGCTTGAAACAAAAGTTGTAGATTTTTAATTTCCTATAAATTTGATTATATGCAGTTAGGTCGAAAAATGAACTACGGCCAAAATCTTTAAAAATCGATTTTTTTTACAGATTTTCATGAAATAAAAAAATCACTAATTACCGCTAAACTAACCGTTATACAAAAAAGATATTTGAATTGAAAATTGTAGATTTTTAAATTGTCCACAACTTTTATTATATACACTTTTGCGCTAAATGCATATTAAGGCTGGAATCTTGAAAAAACTTTTTTTTTGTAGGAGAGAACAGCCCCTCCCCCAAGAATTCCAGAAGACATGGAGCCTACCCTATCTTGTAGAGCATAAAAAATGTAGTATATGAGGCGGTTTTAAAAAACAAATTGTAGGAGTCGTGTTTGAGAAAATCGGAAAAAAGTGAAAAATTACACGAATAAACTACTATTTCTGGCTGACCGATTTGATAAAAATATTCATGTTGGGTCCTGTAGTAATACCTAACTTAAGTTTCAAGTTGTACGATGTTTCATTCTTGAGATAATTTGTTCACAGACACACAGACCAATCGCTAAAAACATGTTTTTTTGGGTTCAGGGGGTCTGAAAACGTGTAGATCCGGTGAAAACTCTATTTCGAAAAATCGACATGAAAACAATACATTCTTTCCTATATATTCATATAGGCAAGAGGGAGTAAAAATGAGAACTAATCTCAAGTAATCTTTAATGAGGTTTATTAATATTTTTCTTTTCTTTTTTTCAGGAAGAGACGGCTGAACAAAATGGAACTTCTAAAAAAGAAGGTAATTCTAAGAGCTATGAAACAATAAGTGATATTAGTGAAGATATAAAGATTATACAGTCAAGCAGCAGAGAAGTATCAGCGAAACGCGGTGGAAATGACTCCGAGAAAGGAGACAAAGATTTAGTGAATACCACAAATAAAAGTGAAAGTGAAACTAAGAAAAAGAAACATAAAGTTCCAAAGAAAGAAGAAAAAGGAGACGAAAACAAAGTTATTAAAAAGAAAATAATCAAGAAAAAAGTAGTAAAAGAAAACGAGAAAAATATCGGGGGCAATGTGAATGTAAATATTGTTGACAAAGAAACTAAAAAGACTGAAAGCGGAAAAGATGTAAAAGAAAGTGAAAAAGAAAACTCATTAGAATTAAATATTGGTTATAAAAGTGAAAAATCTGGCAGCGAACAAAAAGTAAAAGAACGTCCTCGTAAACAATCAACTGAAACCAAACCTAAAGTCAAAGAAGGCGGCAGTAAAAAATCTGGAGAACATAAAAAGAAAATTGTAAAAGAAGATAATAGCAGCTCTGGTGAAGAACAGAGTAAAAGTTATAAAAAGAATGAAAGCGATTCAAGCAGCGATGATGGGTCTACATCAAAATTAGATTTTGCCGGATTCGATAATCCTAATAATGAGAAATCAACCATGTTTTTTAGGATATTAGGTAAATATGAAATATGATTTACCTTCAGTTCTATGTATTTTGGTTTCTGTCGTAGTTGTCAAATGTTTGTAGTTAATTGAAGTACACTTAAATATTTGTTAAGCACCTAAAAAATTAAGCCAAATTTTTTTTGTTGACTGGTTGTCTTTTAAGTAAAGGTAAGTGATATTTTTAAAAATACAATATTGGGTATATTGTAGAATCAAAAGTATAAATAGAAATACGTTTTTCTGTTGAAAATTTCTTAAAAACGTTTTATTTTTGAAAAGTTAGTTTATTTCAAAAAGTAAACACACATACATACACTACTTTAAAACTGGTCGGTACATTTCTAATTGCTAAGTTTGTATTTTTATTTTTTGTAGTGTCTTATCTATTTTGGATGCTTGTTACCAGTTTACTCCGATTTTGTTGGTTGCAGCACTAAAAAAATCCATAGTGCTCGGAGAAAACCATTTTTCTTAAATTTTGAAGCTAAGAAATTCTTCTTGTTGCCATTACTTCTGCCATGTACTTTTCCTCACTGAATAAAAGCAGAAAGCTATTATCTCTCCTTGTTATGTATTATTATATCTTAGATATTTTCTTGGGGACACGCCCTCTTTACCCATTCTATTGAGCTCAGCTCGTCTTTGTTCTGATTTGATCTACCCACAAGATTCTCAGTGTATATTTATAGCACAATATGTCAAAAGCTTCAAGTTTTTTACTTCTCTTGCTTTATGTGAATATGTACGAAAGGAAAGTACCGGGTGGCCCATATGTCAGTTCCCCACATACGGAAGAAGTAAAAATGAAGGCTTTACAAGTTAACAGAATAAGAAACCTACAGGGAAAAAAACAGATTTATTATTTAAATTGTAATTACATAATACCTTTGTTATAGCGGTTGTTCAAAATGTCCACCATTAGTGTCTATACATTTCATACAATGACTTTAAACTGATTGACAAATTTTCAATAACAATTTAGCTTTATTAACGGTGTCAAATGCATTTTCTATTATGCTTTTTAGTTCGGCTAGGCTTTTAAAGAAAACACCAATCGTTTATAATACCCCACAGTGAAAATCACATGGGGTTAAGTCTGGCGAGCGCGCAGGGCAATCAATTGTACTATAGCGATCAATCCATTTGTTAAATTTGGAGTTCAGAAGCTATTGAACTTCAATACTGAAATATGCTAGGGCCCCATCATATTCCTAGATGTGAGATTTAAAATTGTAAACAGGATTGTTTTCAAGTTCCGAAAAGACTAGTTCCTACAGCAGCTATTCGTAACTTTCTGAGTTAACATTTCTCTAAAAAAAAATAAGGATCTATCAATGCAGTACTCGAAATTTCTCCCTGTACCATAACACCAGGCACATTAAGCTCTTCTTGGATTACCTTATGAGGATTTGCATCCGACGAGTACACGTAGTTACGCCGATTACCATGTTCATTGAGTTTGAAACATGTCTCAACACACCAAAAAAATCATCTTTAGAAATTTGGATCGGCTTCTGTACGGATAGCGACTCTCATAGAATTCCAATCGCCTATCAAGATCACCCTCGTGAAGAACTTGGGAGTAAAGATGGATGATATGGCTTAGAGACTCATCTCACTCACTGCACAGAATATCTCAACGGAATAGTGTAAACTTGAAACTTAGATTAGGTTCCACTACTAGACCCAACTTGAACATTTTCATCAAAATTGATCAATCGGAAGTTGTAGTTTATAGGTAATTTTTTTCCACTTTTTTGCGGTTTTCTCAAAAACTGCTTCTACGTTTTTTTTTTTATCGCCTCATTTACTAAATTTTTTATACTCTACGAGATAGGGTAAGAGCCATGTATGCTGAAGTTCTTGGGGATCCTGTGCTCTCGTCATTGGGTGAGAATTGCTGTAGATATTAACGTTAGCGTGCTGAACCATCATTCTGGTAACTTTTTGAATGCCCCTTGTATGTTTTTAAAATTCAATTACTCATCTAAATGTACGCTTACAGAATTAATTCAGAAGCTCCCTCCAGCAACTTACTAAAGATTACCTCTGCATTAGCACTTGTTGGAAAATCTGATTGCTTGTAGATCATACAGTAACGCAATTATTGATGTGCTGCAATTTTGATAAAAACCATAGAAATAAAGTAAGAACTTTGAGGCTGATAGCGCAAATGTGCGAAAGAAACAAACATTAAAAAAGAATGTAAATTTTTATTCTTCTGTGTTTTACCTCAATTCTGATAACAGCTGTTTTTACTTTCTCTTTCCCTAGATGAATACATAGGAAAGGAAAGTATTGTTTTCATATAAATTTTTTGAAATTGAATTTTCATTGAACATACACATTTTCAGACCCCCCTAAACCAAAAAACTTTTTTTTGTGATTGGTCTGCAAGTGTGTGAACAAAATATCTCAAGAACGGAACATCATACGAAGTTGAAATTTGAAACTTAAGTTCAGAGGACCTGACACAAACATTTGCATCAAAATCAGTCAACCGGATGTAGTAGTTTAATCGTGTAATTTTTTACTTTTTTGCTATTTTCTCAAAAACGGCTTGCATAATTTTTTAAAAAATCGCCTACATTTGTTGTGCTCTACCTGATGGATTAAGTGCCATGTTTGCTGAAATTTTTGTGGGACCCTGTTTTCACGTAGAAAAAAAAGCTTTTTTTTTTTTAAGATTGCTGTCTTAATATGCATTTTAAGGCAAAAGTGTAATAATTAAATTTATAGGAATAACCTACATCTTTTATTTTAAACACTTTTCTCAACAGAGCCTAGTTTAGCGTGAAGAGTGATTTTCTGTATTATGAAGCCAAACTAAGGTTGGTTTTCATTTTGCTTCTTCACTCATGATTAAAATTAGGTTGTTTTTTGAGGTTAGTTTTTCGTTTATTTAAAGTCGCATCAACAGCTTGATCATTAGCAACTATGGTGGGTTAAGAAAATGTAATGATGGGTTTTGGCATGAAAGCATTTCTAGACCCTAACTGGGAATTGAACTCGGGATGTCTGCATAGTAGTCGTGCAATCCACTACCTCACAGTTGCGGCCATTTTTCAGTTTTATTTTATGTTGTTTACTAAAGTTATGTTGTATTATTTTTGCATTGGCAAGAGAAAGTTGTATGAGTGTTTCACTCCACGTTTTTTCTGTTCTAGATGATATAAGAATTGATGACAGCGTTATGGAGGATATCACGGGAGGCGAAACTGAGAATGAGACTGAAAAAAAGGAAGATGGTAAAGTTTCATAAAATTTATTTTCTTTCTTTATTAATTGTACTGTTACGAGTTTTATGTAGAATGGATTTCCGTTTTGAATTTTATGTTATGTTGGTCATTTAATTGTTTTTTAGTGGTTGTGATTATATTTTTAAACATTTTTATTGTTTATCGTGTGTTGATTCGGTTTAGATATTTGTTATACAGTACAACTCGAGTTAACGGGACTAATGTGGGCCGATTCCGATCCGGATAAGCAGAAATCCGAATAAGACAGAATGTTAATATCTTTTAGGCCAAAAAAGTTGTTAGCGTGAAGTTAGCCCCCATCTTTTTTCTCGATTATTTGAGCAGAACAAATGAAAATTTATGTAGAACAATCGATTTCAGTGGGTTTTTTAATTTCTGTTTGAGGGTCAACTTTACAAACCTTACTGTAACTACTTTACGTATTGATATCTACATTTAAGAAACTCAATTAGAAACTGGTTTTGTAACCTATCGCAATGTAAAAATACTTCAAATACGGAAATAAATAACTAATATAGTGAGGAAGGCAACTGTAAAACAACTCACTCCACATTTTGCTTAGCAAAACCTTTAGAGGTTTAAACCAGTCTTTCAGCTAATGACCTAACCTACAACAACATTAACATTTTTGTGTGTACAATATTTATGTACTGTACATTGTGGGAAAACTGAATTGATCTGTTATTTTTCTTATTTTCTAAAAATGATACATATATGTAATTAAAAAACTGATCTGATTAACCCGGATTCTTGTTAGGCGGGGTCCCGTTAACCGGGGTTTGACTTAATTAGTATTTTCAAGAGTAAATAATGAATCTGTCTTTGTATGATAAATTTTCATTGTATTTAAATTTAATGATGTCACTATTTAAAACATTTTTGAACTGTTCATTTTAGTTTTGTTCATTATTAAGTATGAAGGCTGTATTTGTCACGCCCCAAAATTATAAAAACATTTAAGTATCGTATTTGTGTCCTGGAATGCATTTTCTCTTGAGTGCATGTGGTTGATTTGATTTAATTCTATTTCACTATTTATAACTTTTTTTAATTTTTGCTGTTGGTTTAATCTTGCTTCGCTGTTTCTTTTATTATATTATTCAAAGTTATTTTTTGACTAGTTATGGCATGTCTTGTTACAAAGATATATTTTTGTTATTTAATAATGCTAGTTTTAATTTCCTTTTCATTAAATTGTTAGAAGACACAATATTTTTTGTTTTGTTTTTAGTGGCCCTAATGTGTCTGTTTAGGAATTTAATTTATTTTTTTAATACATATCGTATTTCAATATGTAAATTTCGTGCTTTTTGTATCAAAATATTTCCTGATGAAATAGTGTTGTAATCGTTATGCAATTTTTTTCTGTGTGATACACTGAGTTTTTGGCGAATCGAAGTTCATTTTTTCAAGCCTAAAGAAATACCTAACCTCTAACTGCTTCCTCACAATAATTTTTCTCAAATCTTTTTATTTCCTTGCTATTTCACACATGTATTATATTGAATCATATCATAATTATTGCTAAAGTATTTTTATTTTTTAATTATAATTAAAAACATTCGTATACATCTCAGAATAGTTACAATATTTAGTCCCTCTGATTGCATGCCAAAATTTTTTTTTTTGTATTTGTCTTTAATTTTTTGCCTATTGTTCGACTGTTTTGTTATTCTGTTTTTTTAATAGAGTCCACTTTATGTCTGGTATAACTATTTTATTTACTTTATGAAAGTTAGAGTGATTAGACTTATAAAATTACACCTCTAAAAATACACTATTTTTCGATACAGAGAGATGGTTTATTTATGGCACAAAGTACTGAGAAACTGGAAAGTGTGCAATAATGAAATTTATGGGAGTCAATGACCTTTACTATAATGATACGGGTTCTATCTATTCCTAACCCATAAAGTGAAAGAGGTAGAGAGAATTATGGCAGTTCCCTAGTAATACTATTTTACTAACTGCAGAGTTGCCAGTTTTCTTTTCGTTTTATTCTGAGAAAACGTGTAAAGTGGAAAACCTATCTGAACTATAATACTTGAACCCATTAGTGCAGTAATACCTCGATGTATCCAAATTCACGTTAGCACGATTTTGTTGAGCGTAATTAATAATTCATTGTGTACAGTCGTTATTCTTATCTTATGGATGTTTACATTTATGACCTTTGTTTTGCTAATTCCTTTTGAAGCCGTTATCATAGTTGCCCTCCCCATTTTTACACTAGAATTTTATTTTGATTAGCTTTTGTTCTAAACATTAGTACTGTCTAGTGCGTTAAAAATATCAATCGTGTAAGGTTGCGTAGATTTAATCGTGTTTTTAATTGTACTGCAATTTGCCGGTCTTTCATTTTCGTGTATTTATTGTTACTTAGTGTACAGTATGAGCTTGAATAAAGGTTAAAAAAAATCGGAAAGCGATTACTTCAGAGGAAAAGTTAGATGTCACTAAATGATACAAAAGGGGTGAAAAAACAAAGAATATAAAAGTAACAACTGGGTTTAGTGAATCAACACTACAGACAATTAGCAGATTTAAATGGTACGGACAGTTAGTGAATGTTTTAAGGTTAAACTAAACAATCCTAGTTACGCGAATTTCACGTTACGTGATGATTTTGCGGAGTGCATTATCCCTTGCGTAAGCTGAGGTCTTACTGTACTACAGCTGTAGGGAGCCTATTCTATTAAAACATCCCTAATTATTCACTCACAACAGACTGGCCTGTGGTGTAGTGGTCAGTGCTACTGGCTTTTACATCAGGGTCGTGGGTTCGATTCCTGGTCAGCATTTTTTCATCACTAATCTTCATCAACTATCATCCTTCTCATCTGCATTAGCAGTAATTGCAAAACAGACTCCTCTCTTATAAAAATTTTAGGAGACTGCTTATCTGTGGAAGAATACACAAAGATTGAGTACCTCCTATTTGTTAATACTTCACATTCGTACATAATAAATGAGGCAGATTCTTTTCCCTTGCCTCACATTATTATGTACGGGATCTCCACTGAAGATCTGTGTTATATTGATGGTTCCTGAAATGACAGTTTTCCTTAATAACAGGCCCACAGCAACTGTAAACTGCATTCTGGCCGGACCAAGTATTTCCCAAGTAAGAGTATGGAATATCATGCCCGACATAATGTTTAACTCAGTCCGGGATTGTGATTTTAACAATTCTGGTTTACCAAACCGATTCATTCAGAGATGGTATCAAATATAACTTTACTTTAACAATTTTCCGTATCACTCGTAAGCTTTAAAAATTAGGGCCTAAAGATGTGGCTTGCTCTACTTGTTTTGTTTTCTCCTCCCCCTACTGTGCATCAATACTATTCTCTTACTGTCAATCCAACTGTTAATCTGAGCTGACGCTGCTCCAACTACTACAAAGAGGCAGTTAGAGGGGGAACTCTTCCCCAGTCTTTAGTTGGTGCATGCGCATAAGAAATTTTTTACTGTTCTATAATTATATCGCAATTAATTTACTGTTTAAGAGCAAACTGACATCAAAATTTATCTTGATTTGTGAAAAAAGAAATCCATTTGTGTGATCTGGTAACCACCATTTTTAATTTTGATTAATCCACTGTAAAAAAAAGAAAATACTTGACAATTATCCGCATATTTGCATTAAATGGTCTTAGCTGTGTGAAAGAATTTTTTTGTTAAATTTTAGTTACATGATTGATGTAGTACATTTTTAATACATGTACATATGAAGTAGGTGTTTTGTCAGACTTAAGAATTGTTTCGTAAATCCACACTGCAAAACTCATAGTTCTAAATGTATCTAATTTTAGGATCATCTTTTGTACGTCATTTTAACATACATTAGAAATAAGAATGGACTTAACTCAGTAAAAATTATGCTTCTCAGTTTCAGTTAACAAATTAATTACTGTCATTGTAGTAGCATATTCTTTTTAAAAATATAATGAGTGTTTTTTTTTTGAGTTAAGTAATAATAAAGGTATCTGTGTAGATTAGTTTAAATTGGGTTTTCCAATTCTAAAAATGAATTTGTCAATTTATAATACCATAAATTTCAAGTTTTGTTGTGTAATAGTGTTGTAAACTACCATTTGGTGGGCAAATTTTGTGAAACGTTGGTTTTTGATGCTGTGTTGATATACGAGATGAAATACATCTAATTTATTGTTGAGTAGTTTTAGACAAGGCTGTGTAATTTATATTTATGTATTATCTTACTGATATTGTCTTAAACAAATTACAAATTAAATATAAAATCGCAATGTTCATGCCAAAAAATATTTAATTAGCATCTTAAGGCTGTGTAATGAAAGTACAGTTATTTAAAAGATGTTTTATTGTCTCTGGGACTTGTTATAATAGATAATGTCTATTTTCTTTTGGTTTTTTAGTATAATGTTTAAAGCCACTTGTAAAAGTGGTTTGTTGTGTTTGTTTTGCTTTCCTGTTTTGTATGGGTTTTAATGTACTATATCACGCGTGTTCCTGTATCTGTTGTACGTCTTTCAATAATATTTAATTTGTGAGTATAAATCACAGTAAAACCTCTCTTTAATTTATCTTATTCAGGACCGAATACTTTTTTCATTGATGCAGCACACCAATTTTTTGGTGACCACTGATGAGGTGTAGCTCCTTATCATGGACATTCTCTTCTATCATTATTATCCTAGCCCTCTTTCGAATCATATCTTTATTCATCATATTCATCTGATGATCTTTCGCATTGAAAATTTAAGGGGAGACCAATGTAAAATATCTAATTCCATTTCATAATAATATTTAAAAAAAATATTTTTGCCCATAACAGACAGGTGGAGTGTCAAATTATTTACACTCAATCTGTTAGTTGAAGGGAGGCTAAAATAAATAGTTCTGTTTCTTATCACATGGTCAGCCAATTAAATGACTGAATCATTTAAGAACAGAAGAGGTAGAGGTGTAAAAGACACTAATCAGAGTTATCTCGTCTGAAAGTAATGGATTTCATTATACAGCCAGACCCTGTGGTGAATGAAGTGAAAGTGTCATTTGCAGAGTGGAAAATATATGCTTTTCAGAGGGCCCGGCATGCTGATAAGTGCACTTTTCCACTCAGTGAGGAAGGCAATGGTAAACCACACCTAACTCCTCGATTTACTTAGTAAAACCTCTACAGGTTCAAACCAGCCTTTTGGCTGATGACCTAAACAACAAAAATATTTTATTACAGTAGAACCTCAGAACCTTGACAATTGCCGTAGCAAAAACATACGGCTGACCCCGTATTGGTTAGCATAACTGGCTTTACACCGGGGCCCCGGGTTTGATTCCTGGTCAGGTCTGGCATTTTTTCATCACTCATTATCCACCGTCTGTATCAGCAGAAATTGTAGAACAGTCAGACTTATAACAAAAAAAAAAAACTGCTGTTGAAAACAGATGAGTTTTAATCAAGTTTGGTAAATGATACTCACTGTTATTTTTATTAGCTAGCAGGTAGTCAGCCATCAGTAAACACTACCCGAATTCTAATTTTTTGATTTGAATTGATCAACTTCATTAGTTTCATTTTGTTAGCTTCCCTTAAGGTTAAACCACACTGCAGCCAACAAAACAGTTGCAAAACGTTTGGAAGCGTTCGGAACCAGCCGAGTGTATTATTTTCTACTCTCACCATGCAATTCTCAGCCACTCGGCTGGTTCCAAACATCTTTGAACATTTCACAACTGTTTTGTTGGCCACAGTATGGTTTTACCCCTATTGTTGTGGTGCGAGCTCGCATTAAACAAGACAGTGCTACTGGATTCTATGCCAGGGTCCCAGGTTTGATTTCCCAGTCAGTCTGATTTTTTTTAACAGTCATTTTCATCTATCATCTGCATCAGTAATTTACTTAACACTTTCACTGCTGATCCTGTCAATTGACGTCGTTACGAAACTTTTTTGTTTTACGAATCCCATCATTTCACGTCGTCGAATTCCCTCCATTATATTTAGTAATTTAACGTCTATGGACGGCATTTCTTGTGTTGCAAACATTTTTTTAAAGTTTTAGTTATAAAATACATCACTAAAGCACTTTTTATTTCCTGTCTGTAGTTATTTTAATGTATGTTTACTAAGCGTGTTTATAACCTACAAATTGTGTTCTACATGTTGTTTTGTAACATGTCATTGAATGATGATGAAAGTATTATTATTATTATTATTATTATTATTATTATTATTATAATATAATGATATCATTTTAGTTGTAAATAGGTTTAATAATCGTGTATTTTTAGTGTAATACAATATAATTAGGCTGCCTCCGTAGTGTAGTGGTAGCGCACTACGTAGGTCCCAGGTTTGATTCCCAGTTAGGGTCTGAAAATTTCCCAAGTTAAATCCCACCCGTAGTCGCTAATAACTGAGTTGTGGATGCAACTTTTAAAAAAATTAACTAAAATAAACCAATATAGGCGTAATTAAATCAAGTTTTAATATTTCTAGTACGGTTCAATTTTTTGTTTTTTTCTCTAAAAGTGGTTCTATTGGTTAGCATATTTTGAAGCACAAAAATTATTTAGGTTAATTAAAAAATAATGCATGTTAAAGGGAAAGATCATTGCTTTAATTTGAGGTAAGTGACAATGAAATTGGTTTAAAAATGAAATTAGAATTAAATTTTGAAAAAGTCATAAATGGCCAGGCATGGTACATAAGTATTGAATTTAACTCCAAGCAGTGAAAGTGTTAACAGCCGGATGAAAGAAAATACTCTTTGTGTTTAAATTATATTTTGTCCACTATTGGATTGTTGATTGTACTGAATCCAGCCTTTTAATAATATAGCGGATTGTTTGTTCCAGCGTGATATGGAAATTGAAAATTTAGTTTTATAGTTTTCCTAATTTCATCGAAGAACAAGAAATTACAGAGAGGTTCTACTGTAATATTATTTTTTTACATACACACACCTTTCATTTGTTTTTTAAAGTAATATATTCATGTAATGTTATAAAAAACGTTATTCTTAAATCATTCGCTTGTTTTTTATTCAAAATTTTAATTTTGAACACCATATACTTGTATTGTAGAGGCTTGTACCAGCCTCTAATAATATGGCAGATGGTTTGTCCCAGCGTGACATGGAAATTGAAAATTTAATTTTATACGAGGCATGTTCAGAAAGTAAGTACCGTTTTTAAAAAAATCAAGTAAAACAATTTTTTTCAACACAATTTTATTTCTATATGAAAGCCCAAACCTTAAACTATTTTTCGACATAGTTTTTACTGATATTCAAACACTTGTCGTAGCGGGTAATCAATTTGTCTATACCCTCTTCGTAGAAGGTTCCTGCCAACAAATGTAGCCACGACTTCACGGCAGTTTTCACTTCATCGTCGGTTTCAAAGCGTTGGCCGCCTAGCTCGCGCTTCATGTGCAGGAACAAGTGGTAGTTAGACGTTGCCTAGTCCGGGCTGTAGGGCGGGTGATCGAACTGCTCCCAACGAAATTGTCGAACCAATGTTTGAGTGTCACCAGCAGTATGGGGCCGAGCATTGTCATGGACCAACACAATTCCGTTACTGAGTATTCCTCTCCGTTTGTTTTGAATTGCCCACCTTAGTTTTCTTAAGGTTTCACCTTAATACCTTGCTGCATTAATGGTTTCACCTCTTGGGAGAAAATCAATCAGCAAAACACCTTTCCGATCCCAAAAGACAGTGCACATGATTTTTTATGCAGACATAGTCGTCTTGAATTTTTGTTTCTTCGGCGATTGCGTGTGTCGCCACTCCATTGACTGCTGTTTAGATTCCGGTGTGACATGAAGGACCCAATTTTCATCACCTGTCACAATTTTGTTTAAAAAATCCTCACCATCATCACTGTACCGTGTGAGAAAAGTCAAAGCATTTCAGAGTCTCTTGGTTTTGTGCACGTCAGTGGCGGGAACCTTCCACGAAGAGGGTATGGACAAATTGATCACCCGCTACGACAAGTGTTTGAACATCGGTGGAAACTATGTCGAAAAATAGTTTAAGGTTTGGGCTTTCGTGTAGAAATAAAATTGTGTTGAAAAAAAAATGTTTTACTTGTTTTTTTTAAAAACTGTATTTATTTTCTGAACACGCCTCATAGTTTTTCCTAATTTCATCAAAGGACGATAATTTAGAAAGAGGTTCTATTGTAATAGTATTTTTTACACGTACATACACCTTTTATTTGTTTTTTAAAGTAATATATTCATGTAATCTTATAAAAAACATTATTTTTTAAATCATTCACTTGTTTTTTATTCAAAATTTTAATTTTAAACAACATATACTTGTATTATTATTTCTTTTTTAATTTTTTGGATCACGAAAGTTTTAATTTGAATTATCCGTAGATTTAAACACAAGCGATGTGTTTATGGAAGATGATAGAACTGATCAGGAAGATGACTATGATTACGATGGGAGTGACGATATCTTCGCCCCTGAAGTTGTTTGCGTACCCATGTCTGGTGATGTACCTTATCAATGTAAGAAATTTAATAAAACTATAAAACAGAATATTGTAAGATGCATAGAGTATAATAACATTCGTAGTAATTTACTGCAATTTTGTAAATACAAGGGAAACTTCTGCAAGTGATCTTTTTAATATTTTAATCGTTATTTTTTGTATTTTTACTTTCTCTTCCCCTATATGAATATATATGGAGAACGAAAGTATTGTTTTCATGGTTTTTTACTTTATAGAAGTCAGTAAAAATGTTAATTTTACAGTGGAAACCCCTTTACCAGATAAAATAAAGATGGCTTAAATTAATTAAATTAATATGGCATGGATCAAATTGTTGGATTTAAAAAAATACGATGATCATTATTAAATAACATAACTATTCAGATTATTACATTAATATTATTAAACTATATTAATAAATCTATTGATGTATTAAGTTGCGTTTGCGTTAGTTGTAATTAACGTCAGAACAAAGTTTGTAGAAATACACAATCACGTTATGCATACAATAGTACATATCTTCTGTATGTGTGTTGTAAAACCTTATACTGTACAGTACTTACATATTTTTATCAGTTTTTACTTACTGTATACTGTAGTAAATTTTGTTAAGAAATATAGCATACATATGTAAATTGTAATAGACAACTTGGCGTTTTTCAATTGTGTGCATCCATTGTACTACGTACATAATGCACTGTATTTCAGAAATTTGAACATAGCTTTTTTTTGTATTTCCCATAACAGGATTTTCTCTCATCCGGCTTACCCTAGATCCCAATTGATCCGGATAAGGGGGTTTCCACTGTATCTGTGATTTTTATTACATGTTTAACAGTAAGGTACAGTTTGTCAATTTTAACATCTTGTTGGTTCTGCACTGGTAGTTGGGAAAGGTAATATGTCTTCTAATTGTAATGGTATGATAGAAGGAATGTATCTCAATTTGTCTTCGTCGTATGCCAAAGAGAAAAGGAGGTAGAGATTGAGCTTTTTTTATTTGGTGCTCTGTGCTTTCTGCTTGGTATATGAAGGTATTTTTTGTACAAAGTGTTATACTTTTTATGGATTAATCTAAAACAGGAGCATTCCAAATTCACGATAAGGATTCTTTGATAACATACCTACGATATTGCAAGCTACTATGCATGTTGCGCTAAGTTATGATTGACAGACTGTACCGAGGTTATAATTAGAGTACTACGTGAAAATATTCATGATAAGCATTCAACAACAGTAATAAGATAATAATGGAAAGAGATTTACAGAGATGGGTTTTATTGAATAAATTTCTTTGTTCACGTCATAAAAGCTGTGAACATCAGTTTGTATGAGAAATATCATTCTCCATTGTGATGATTAATCGATAATAATAATTTTTTTCTAAGGAATATATCTTAAGTTTACATTTGAATATGTACTTTGACTGTTAACTTTATTTACACGTTAAATTGTGTAAACTGGAAGTATCATGGCCGTAGTAAGAGATGGACATGCCTTGGCATATTCCAGACATATAACGAATACCTAGCTAGTTTTGATAAATGAATGTGGTGCCTGGGAAGTAAGCATACTTTTTCGGAACTACTCGTGTAAACAATACAGAAAACAAAAGAACGCTATTAAAAAACTGTAATTAAAACTTTTTCATAATGAAAATATAAAGACTCAAAATTTAAAATTAACATGTATACAAAACTAGGTTTAGTAAATAAATTACCCGAATCTATTTTGTGTAATACTAGCATTTCACACGGAAAACCGTTAAATTAGTTTTTAGAAAAATGTAACAAATTGTTTAGCTGCTAGATCACTATGTACACCAACGCACACACACAATGATGTTTTCATAATTTCACCCGCGTACGTCTCTCACCATCATCAAACCCCTTCACTTACGTAAACAGCTATATGTACTCACATGCACGTGTGCACACACGCACATACATATTTATGAAAATCTTTATTAAGGCCCTTACGGTTATATATTTTTTTTCAATTTAAAAATAAAATGTTGCTGTGAATATAAATACGAATATGGTGTCAAAATTTCATGAAAATCCGTTTAGTAGTTTTGGAAATTAGCCTGCACAAAAAAAAAACACGCTTTGTTTTTATAATATTAGTATAGATAAATTTCACTAACTTTTTCAGCTGCCTTGATACTTATTTTCTACTGAAACTTGTTTCAATGTACCTACCTTCATCAGAGGATAAAATATATAAAAATAAGATGGTATGTCTTCTGTAGGTTTTAAAAAATATTTTTAAGTTTCACATGATATTTTATTTATACTTTGATGAAAGTGAATCCACCAAAACACGTGTAAGTAGATAATAAGGATCTAGGCAGCTGAAAAGGTTAGTAAAATTTATATTTTACAGAATTATATTATTATAATTATATTGTAATATTATATAATTATATTATTTTATAGAATTAATTACAACTTTATTATATCAATCAATTTGATCATTTGGCAGAAGTTTTACCTAAACGTGTACAAAAATTTATAATGTATAGTGGATGCTTGCTTATCCAGCCACGTAGGGACCTGGACCTAAACCTAGTTATAGTGCGGTCTGTTACTATGTAAAATAAAAATTAAACTCCTGTTTTAAGCCTTCATTTACTCATTTTGTACGAGGGAGGTTATTCAGAAAGTAAATAACGTATTGATCTAACAAGCCGCAGTTCCTTCGCTACCGAGCCATTGACCTTCCACTCACCTTGAACCAGTTTGGCGCTAACAGCAAGCCAATACAGCCAAGTATTGATTATTTGTAAGTTTTTAAAATGTGTGACATAATTAACGATCCAAAGTGTGAGGTTTGTAGTGTAATACGCTATTTGAATGCTAAAGGAGTGCAACCTATCAAAATAATGTTGAGCAGGATAATTTGTTTATATTAACTATTTTTATTTATTTAGCAATTTATAGGTTGTATAATTCCATTTGTTATTTAGTTATCTACAAATTTTAGATTTTAAAAATAATCTAATTATAACTCAGTTTGCAATTATATTATAATGTCCGAACTAAAAAAAATATTTGTCTAAAAATTTCAAGCAACAGATATAAATGACGTTTTCATTGTTGTAGTTCCTGTAGGATCGATCAAAATTCCATGTAAAAAATTCAATAACTCTTAATTACTGGTTGTAGTTTTAATAAAAAGTTACCAAAAACAGGTTATAAGCTTTTCAAACATATTGTACACTGGATTTATATCAGGTTTTTAAAAAAAATGTAATATTTATAACTATAACCAACTACGGTGGCGTGCGGGCCGCACATGTGCAGTAAGAAGCTCCCCCACCACTGCGCGTAGCCTGATACAGGCTGCCTCTAAAGCAGTACTCACTACTCGTGTTCTGTTCGTGCATTATCGTTTTGACATTTGTGTCACTGTTGAAAGCCTCAACGCCGTCGAAATTAGTTGCGCGCGCACAAAATATGGGGAAACATGTCTGCGATTCAATTTGAGGTAAAAGACAATAAGGTTTTTTCTAAATGATGTACCTACCATACAATTTGACAGCCCCAAAAGAGAAGGACGTTATACCCTCTTTCTGTTATATTTACTATGCCGTTCTTTTTGTTAAAATTTCATACAACTGATATTGTACGTGCGTAGTTGATTTCTAAAAATTGACGTATGTTTGGTATAAAGTTCACAACTATAAAAAATGGTTCAGCTTCTTAAAATACTAACTGGAAGGAGACACCAGACACGACGATCTATCTTTGATGTCCTTTCAAAGAATGATTTTTTTCAAGCTTATTTATTATTTCTGTTTCCGCTCAACATGTGATTCAACATATATAAAAATGCGATGAGATTTAAACGTCTAACTTTGTACGAGTTTACCTTGTTTACTGCTTTCTTTTTCTTTAACTTCTTACAAGCACTTTCACAGTGCGCACTGCTTTATCTGTTAATATCATGAAGCTTTGAAAATTTATTGCAAAGATGCATTATAATGCCGCTCTCACACCGGTGAAACACGACCTTGATGCGATTAAAATGACAAGACTTCGACTCAAAAACAAGTCGCATCGTGCATGTTTGTACATCGAGGAGACACAACTGTTCAAGCTTTTCTTCGAATCCACCTGCAGTTTGCAAAATTTCAAGTGATGAAGACGTATTCGTTGCTTATTACTATCTAAGAAGAAATCAGATAAAAAAACTGCAGTTGGATGTCACCATATATAAGTATTAATCGTAAAATAGGAGCGTATGTGTGTGCCCAGGAACTCTCCTGTGATGAATACAAATTTAACTCTTTTTATCGGATGTCACAAGAAAGTTTCCAACTTTTACTTGAGCTAGTTGGTCGTAGAATTATAAAAAAAAAGAAACTACAGGAGTAGTTTTGTCTCCTGAGGAGCAATTGCTTTTCAACGTTCAGCACAAAGGCTACTTGGGCTGTTTTGTTTGCCATGATTGTACAACTGGTCGAGCGGGTTTTGGACAAACTGAGTCGGATGCAACCAGTTTGATCAAGGTTGTGTCGGGGTCTTCTTATGACTGGTGAGAGAGCGAACATATAAACATACATGCTAGGACTCGTATAGGACGTCGTGTCACATTCGAGTATTTTGATGGGAGAACACCCTAATGAGTTTTTAAAAACTCATATTAATATGGATTCTGCCTCTATGATGTAAACTAATCACTTAATAATAATACGCTAGATTTATAATTTTTTTTAAATTAAATATAAAGTACTTGTGCAGATGCCAAATGGAGGGTTTTTTAAAGTCACGTGTTTTTTGAAATATAGCTACCAAATAAAGTAGACGTTTGTACAATGTTTAACTTTTATTCCTAAAATTATTTTTCATCAGTTGCTGCTGTAAAAATTTTTCTTTGAAGAAATTAAAACTTTATTGCTAGAGATTAAATATTCCGAAGTAATTTATTTTTCTTTAATGACGTTAAAGTTTAACGTTTAAAGTTTTTCTTTAAAATCTCTCACTGTGGCTGGATTCACTGATAGTTGTTCACCATTAATGTTTAAGATTCTTTGATGCTTCTTCCACCATTCGAATCACCCATTGTTAGCAACTAATTATATTAGATGATAAAAATGTCATGTGTGTATATTATCTGCAAGACTGATTAATGTCTGGACAAAAGAGTTGATGTTGTTACTTGTTCATGAGCTTAAGAGGATTTGAATTATCTTGTTGTTGGCTGGTTAAGCAAGAATCAAAGCAAGTTGTTTTGCAATTTGGGAATTTAACGAGGTTTTGATTTACACTCACAAACTTCATGGATTTATTAAGTTTATTATATAGTTTCTTGCCTTACAAAGTAATGAGTTACATTGTTCGTAAAAATAAATTTTTGAGTTGTGCACCATATTTATGATTGGGATATACAGTTACAATACACAGCTTTTTAAATCATGTTGCTTGTTTGTAATTTTTTTTTGTGTTATTGGTTAATTGAGATTCATGAATTTTAAGTTAAGTGGCCAAATTTTTCTGAATTTGAGAGTGAGAAAAGTGTTAAAAAGTATGTTGTGTTATTCAATTAAATATGAGTCATGGTGCATGTGTTTTTTTGGAAATTAATGTTTTTGTTTTTTGATGATTGGCGGATTTTGGTATAAGGTGTGATTAAAAGTCTTAAATATTTTTTAAGTTGCTATTTAAGATACTTCAAAGTCTTTTTTTTAAGTATTTTAAATCACACGAACAGCTAAGTTATTAGCGATTTATTTGGTTTAAGATATGGTGGGTTGGTACATGTAATAATTTTCCAGACTGGTTGAGAATTAAATCCGGGTCATCTAATTTTGCAGCGTAGCTTACTAACCATTGTGCCATTGGGGCAGTCTCTTCAAAATTTGCTCTATCTTGTTAACATTTTAAGCATGAAAATAGGGCTAGATTTATATTTTAGTTTTTTGAATTGTTTTTATTCCATAATTGGTTTCTAAATCATGCCGTAGAGTAGTAGTCTGCATACTGGACTACAAATCAGAAGGTGTCAGGTTCGATTCCTGCCTAAGTTCTAGAAATCATTACAAGTTCAAACCCACCATTCTATTTCCCACAGTAGTTGCTGATAACAAAGATGTCGTGACTTGTAAAATACAAAAAATTTTGCTTATTTTGTAAATAATGTTATATATGTTAATGAAAACACCAAACACTTTATATATTGATATTTTTCTTTTTCTTATCTTGTATGTAATGTGAGTTTCAAGAAAATTTATGTTTGAAATATTGTATAATTATTTAGATTAATCTGTCTATTGCATTTTGCAGCCTGCAATTAATTCTGTTGTAAGAATATTGTAATTTTGTACAATAGAATTTGGAAATATGTTAATCATTGGGCATTTCATGGGTATGATTGTATGTTTGTACATTTTTTTTAAAAAAAGTCAGTTCTTGGATGCGAACCAACGTAAATATTGAATATAAAGAAGTGAAATCGAAACTGTAGCAACATCTTCTACTGTTGTAATAATTTTTAAATGGCCTCACTTTATCTCCTTTCTGTAACCATTCCTCTTCAATGCAAAGAATTTTCTGTTCGAAGCATGGAAAACGAGTAATCTAAGCTTTTGTTCGGTACTATACTATTTTGTCAAAACTGATGAGCTCTGAACGTACGCATTGCCTTCTACTCACTTCATAGCTAGCCAATGACTTGCCAGCAACGTTGCCAATACTTACTCTCGTAGCTCTGTTATATATTTCGTCAGCTATCTTTTTAGTTTTTTTAATTATAATTATAACCTATGAATATACAACCAACTGCTTATATTATAAAGTATTGCATATTAACGTGCTCTATAATCGATGTGTTCAGTACGAGATGCAAGACACAAGTGAACTTACTGCGGCTCTTATACACATGCGCGCGTAATGTTTATCAAGATGATACAATACTGGCAAACGTTCTGATTGGTCTAAACGCTTGGAACCGCAGAGCTCATCAACCGTGAAAAGCATTATAATGTAGTACAATATGAAACCTTCATGTATTACACTTGATTCATCAAGAAGAGACTATTAATAAGCGTTAGGAATAGTTATTAGCATAATGTTACTGTAGATCTACTATTCTACTTAAATTATTCTACTTATTATTCTACTTAAATTATGTTTCTTCAAATACATACAGACCCAACTTAACTTTTATTACTGAGCTACTTATTTTTTATGGTACTAGGATGGTTCGGTAAGTAACCTCCATTTGGCTGTAAATATTAAAAACTTCATTGAAAAAATATTTTATTATTTATAGCTTAAAAAACTACAGTTTTTTTTATTATATTTCAACAGTTACCATTAAAATTTAAGCATTTCTCATAGCATTTCACTAATTTACAAATTTCTTCTTCATAAAATTCAGCCGTCTGGATATGTAGCCAATCTTTCATGATATTTTGAAGTTTTTCATCGGCATCGTAAATCACTTCTTGCATTCACGAAACTTGGGTGGCTTATGTAAATACCGAAACAAAAGAACAGTTGATGGCTTGGAGCCATACCAATTCTACATGCAAGTCAAAGATAGCCTATCAAACTTTGTCATTGAAGAAGGTTAAGGATAGAATTTTTTGGAGTTTCGCTGGTTGAATTTATGGAACGTGGTAGGACTATCACTTCAGATGTCTATTGTGAAACTTCAAACTTGTGAAACTTCAAGCGAGCCATTGAAGCAATACTAATGGGATGGTTTTGATCATCCCTCTTACAGCCCTGACATGGTGCTAAGTGATTTTCATCTCTTTAATCACATCAAGAAATGTCTTGTGTCGCGCCACTTCAGTAATGACAACCAACTTCAAAATGTTGTGAAAGATTGGCTACTTGTTCAGGCGGTACGGAATTTGTAAATTAGTGAAATGCATGACAGATGCTTAAATTTTAGTAGTGACAATATTGAAAAATAGTAAAAAGCTGTAGTTTTATGATATATTTAATAAAATATTTCTTCTGTGCAAGTTTTTTGTTTACAGCCAAACTGAGGTTAATTTCCAAATAGCCCTTGTCTGTTTCATAGTCAACTACTTAACATTATTGATTGATTATTTAAAAAACAAAATGGACCTGTTTGTAAGCTCTCTTTGTTTGGTCATAAAATGTGAATGTGTGTGTTTTTGTTAATGTTTATAGAATTTGTGCTTTGTTTGTTTGGTTTTTTTGTGGTTCTGGCTTTTGAAATATTCAATATTTATAAGTTCATTCATAAAAATTTATGCAGTAGTATTACACTTCTTTCATATATTTGTTCCATTTTGACGTATGGGAATCCCATTACTTTATCTTATGTTT
Organism: Catonia carolina; assembly: GCA_035578175.1. NCBI lineage: Eukaryota > Metazoa > Arthropoda > Insecta > Hemiptera > Achilidae > Catonia > Catonia carolina. Next base: position 40,916,226 of record JAQMRL010000006.1, on the reverse strand, counting down.
TTACTAACTTCATAAAATTTGATTATGATGAATGCTATCTATGTTTTTATGTGGTTTGTAATCTGGCTTAAATAATAACTGTAGTACTGCTTTGTTGCTTATGTAAAAAAAGTGTTTTTTTGTGTATTTAGTGTTAATTTTTTTTTTTTTTTTTTTGGTTTAACGTCCGACTGTTCTGCAATTACTGCTAATGCAGACGGTGAATGATGAAATGATTTTTTGTAACGTATGAAAAAATGCCGTGCCTGAATGGGATTCGAACCCAAGACCGCATGATGAGAGGCGAGCACGTTACCAACTGCGCCAATGCGGCCGGCTATTTAGTGTTAAGTTAGGGCGACATGAGAGCGCTTGATCGGGCGTTGAAGCACGTGTTAAGAGAAAGAACGTATACATATACATTGTTGAAGCTGTGTTGTATGCTCCAGTTAAGCTATAGAGGTTGAAGAGACAACATGTATTTTGATTTTATACCATCGTTTCAAAGCACGAAAGACCAGACAAAGACAATATTGGGTGCATCCAATGAATATCGCAAAAAATATCCACCAATTCTTCCCAAACTGATATTTTAGTAATTCTGTTCTTGTAATCAGAACAATCCATATCCCATACAACTTTTCTACTTCAATAACCATCTTGTTGTCAAAATTGTTAAACTCCATAATTGTACTTGTTGACAATGCGTGCTAGACTAAACAATATGTCCGGTTTTATATAAACACGACTAACTCGATACACGTGTTGAGTAAAAGCGAGTGATTGTGTTTGTTCTCTGCCTTATATTCACTATCGCACGTTGGCCTAATAATGCGTGATCAGGTGCTCTCATGTATCCAGGGCCGTAGGAGATAGTAGTATTTTTCATACAGTATTTAGTATACTTCAGTTCTTGTTTATACCAATAAATTTTTAGTAAATACTGTGTAAAAATTTAAAAAAATTAATGTTAACTTAAAACATAATTTTAATTTGTTAAGTAAAATGCTAATGAATAATTTATGTGTAGATGCTTATGATAACTTTTAATATCAATATAAATGTTTAAATAATGACCATTTTCAAAAATAAATAAATTTTATTAAAACTCATAAATAACACATAATAATACATTCTCTAAATAACAAAGCGGTAAATGAATGTAAACATGCTGTTAGCCATTAAAAATTTATGTACATAATTTGAGAATAAATAGATGACTTGGTTTTTTTAATATGTTTAAGTGACATAATCTATTAACAGTAACAAATTTAAAAGAATTATGTAATGTAATTTTTGGCAAAGTTACAAATTTTTGATTTTGTTTGTTCCTATGGCATTACGGTTGATTAGAAACATCATAGTTGCATTATTTATAATGTAAACATCGCTTTACTAGCTTGTGTATTAATAAACACAGATAACTAATTATTTATTATTTAAATATTTTTCGTTAAATCAAAAAACATTTTGTCTGTTCAAGTAATGAACACATTAGAGACTACTATTTTTCATAAAGGAATAAGACCAAATCGTGGGTTTGTTATTTGCAATTTTCAAAAGATTATAGAAAATTAAAAGAAGTAATTAAGTAAATTAAATTAAACATGTTTTCTTGAGAAAAAACCAAAAATTGCTAATTACCGCTAAACTAAGCGTTATAAAAAAAATGGTACAAATAAAAGTTGTAGGATTTTAAATCCTCTACATTTTCTATTATATAAATTTTTACGCTAAAATGCATATTAAAGCCGTAATCTTATAAAAACATTTTCTTTGTGAAACCAGGCGATTTAAAAAAAAATCTTGGGACCTGTTTTGAGAAAATCGCAAAAAAGTGAAAAATTACACAAATAAACTACTACTTTTGGTTGACAAATTTTGAAGAAAATGTTTGTGTCGGGTCCGGTAGTGGTGTTTGACTCAAGTTTCAGGTTCATACAATGTTCAGTTCTTGAGATATTCTGTTCGCGCGCGCACACACACACACACACACACGCGTGCGCGCGCACACACACGCACGCACACACACACACAGAGAGAAAGAGAGAGGGGGGAATGGGGAGAGAGAGGGGGGATAGAGAGAGGCCAATCGCTAAAAACATGTTTTTTTTTGTTTAGGGGGTCTGAAAATGTTTAGATCTGGTGAAAACTCGGATTTCAAAAAATCGACATGAAAACAATACTTTCCGTACTATAAATTCATATAGGCAAAAGAAAGGAAAAATTATTACGGTTAAAATTTTTTATATAATTCAGTATATAAATACAATTCCATTGTCAGTTTTTAGATAGAACTTTGGTTTATTGCTAACTATTTCGACTAACTCATTGAATTGGATGATTTCTTTATTATGTTATTAGTTTAATTAACATTTTATTACACTAAATCCTTGTTTGTTTAAAATATTGTTTAAAATATCCAAAACTGTTTTTAGAAAAATAACAATTATATTACAGTTAAAAATTTTATTATAATTAGTACATAGTTATAAGTACAGTGTCAGTTTTTTAGATAAATGTTTTTTTTTTTAACATCCGACTGTTGTGTAATTACTGCTAATGCAGACAGTGAAGGATGAAATGATTTTTTGTTACGTGTGATAATATGCCGTCCCTGAATGGGATTCGAACCCAAGACTGCATGATGAGAGGCGAGCACGTCAACTACCCCAATGCGGTTGGCGCTTATCATAAATGTTATGATAAACTTGGTTTATTGTATTAGTGATTCGAACGTAAACTGTAAAGTAATATTTAACATACTAGGGAAATAGTAATTGAGACATATCATTGAATGATGACTCATGATCTACTAATGAAAGATTGTCAGTCAGTATTTATATATTATACTGTAAATGTATTGCGAAATAATTAATTATGGTGTACTCCTTAACTGTTTTTGAAACCTGATGGACAACAAATCTGAAATTGGTTTGGTCGCTGTAAGTTTAGATAAACAAGGATTTAGTATGTATGTGTGCAACTTACTTCCAAAAATAACACATACGGTTTCTTTTTTCTTTGACTAAAAATTAAATAAAATTTTTCAGTGTATTGGTTTATCTATTTAATTATATTTTGCTCCTTTGAAGTTTATGTTTCTTCAGCTGGAGATTTATCTGTTCAAAAATACATTTTTGTTTTGTGTAAATACATTAACATTATAGTATTTGTCTGAGGGAATACAAATTATTTTTATAGGATAGAGGAGTATAAATTTTGTGTGTTCTTGAAATAATAATAATAACTGTAGGAAATAAATACTCTGTGAAACATAATGTTGGACAGCGATAACTTGGTGAAATTTGTTCTTGGAAGGGAATGGTAACTTCTCGTTGCCTCTGATAATGGTAGTTCATTTTTAGTAGGACAGATCTTGTGAAAGATAACTATGACTTTTTTTTGTTATAAAGCTACAGTATTTGGGTATTATTAAAAAAATTTTCAAATATTTTAATTGAACATTGGTAATCTCATAAAAAATGCAAAACCAGGTAGTTGAATCTTATGAATGGTTGAAATTTTTAGTCATGACCATTTTTCTCTTTTATCCCCTTGTTTATATACATCCTGTTCCTACAAATGTTCAAAAAATATGCTTTGAACCATTGTTGTTGAAATGGAAGTATCTTGTTATATTCACCATATCCGTTGTAGCTTAGAACATTACAATTTATTACACATATTTATTTTTCTTTTGAATGGTCACTAATTGGTAAATATAATGTATAAATCAATTAGTTAACAGTTTTGTGTGAACTGAGGCTATTGGAAGGTTACATTTCTGTTGTTTTCAGATTGAATTTTTTATAATATTTAACTAACATTCTTTTCTTTTTCTCTATTTTTATAGTCGGCAAAGATGATTTAAGTACAACGAGCTCTACGCCCTCATTATCTAGTATTTTTGGAGGTGGAAGCAGTAGAAAAAGAACACGAGATAGAGGAGGCATCAAGAAACCGCCTGTTGATTTATCATCCCCACAGTTTCTGAAACCTTTCGAATATGGTAAGTTTATTTTTAGTTTACATTAATCAATTTTATTATTATAATAAAATTTATTTAAGCCTTTCGCCAGTATTTAAGCAGAGAACTCAGAATTGTAACCTCCATGTGGTTCGGATGGATAGTAGAAAAATTATGGTGATTCTCTAGTGAACTGAATCGGAATCCATTTTCTGCTCATATCTAGGATTGTAACTCGGGATTTTATCCCATCCATCAAGGTGGCACCTTTGATAGTCAAAACATGGAAGGTCTTTTGAGGAAAATTCCACCGTTGACAGGAAAAACACTGTAGAGAAGCTGCTAATCGGATCCAGTGGGGCTGACCCCTCTATTAAAGCAGAAAGACACACAATGGAGGTTACAAATGAGATACAGAAACAAAGATCGGACCGTCTCAAAAAGTACTGGCGAAACCGAAAGGCTAGACTATTACATTATCCAAAGAACACTAGAAATTGATTGACTTAGTGGTCCAATGTGGCCTAAAAAAAAAGTAAAAAAAAAAAAATTTATTAGTCAGTTCCAAATCATTGGGAGATTGACCAATAAGGAAACATGCCAGTGACAGTTTCTAATAAATTTCTTAATTTTTTGGTGACAGAATGGGTTAAAAGCCAGGGACCTCCGGCCCGAGAGGGCCGTAAGCACAGGAGGATGTCCTAACATTCGTTATCACAAAATTTAGTAAAAAATATTTTTGTATTCAATTAATTTAATTTACCTGCTAAAGTATAAAACACATTTTAAATTTAAAAAAAGTATCAAGATTCTAATGTATTTGTAAGATAACGATATCAGCCAGTTTTAGAACGTGTCCGGAGCATAGTAATGAAGTCCTTGCCTCTTTTAGATGCGGCACTGTTGCAACACTAAGCTATAAAAGAAATGTTTTGTGATTTTTTAAAAATAGTTCGTATTTTCGCTGTGGGACTTTTTTCATGGTGTGAGCTCAATAAATAGTGTACATCTTGATACATACTAAGCAGTGTCTTCAAGATTTCCTGAAGTATGCACTGCATTTCTGCTATTTATAACCATTCCTATGATTACGGCCGATTATTATGGTGATTAGTCTTGAGCGATCTTTTTCAAAATTAAAATTTATAAAAACTTATTTAACAATTGGATGGGAAAGAAAGGTTACGCGAATTAGCTATTTTATCCATAGAACATTCCATGATGCGAAATTTGAACTTGATGGTTTCATTAACACTTTTGCTGAACAAAAGGCCAAGACAAAGAAATTTTAATAATTAAAATTTTGAGTAAAAACAAAATTGTTGTTTCAATTCAATACAATTTTTTAAAAGTTACTAGAAAATCACCGAAAAATTCACACAGTAATTATACTAGCGTTTCGTACGTAGGGATTTATTAAAAAGAAACTACGTTAGTTGAATTTTTTCACATTGAGGGAGGGCCCCATTCGATGAATTTGCCACAGGCCTCAGTACTCAACCCTCGTTGTTTTGTACTCTAGTACTCTAGTTTTGTACTCAACCCTCTACCAGGAGGACCAAGGACTCTATTATCAGGGTTACCATACCCTGTAAGGTTGGATTACCATATAAGGAAATTAATGCAGACAACAAAAATGTAAATGGAAGAATCAGTTATTATCGCAATGAATTGATGGAATATCTTTAAAGAAGGGTGATGGAATTCCAGAATGGGTTCTTGGATACAGGCCTGAAGGAACATAACTTGAGAAACCTAATGCTGAGAGTAATTTATTTTTAATACAGCTTTTTAGTGCATTAAAAATTATTTTGATACTAAAACAGACTAGATGGCGTACGACAATGAAGTGAAGATTTTAATTTTAAAAATTACTTTGTACAGAGTTGATTTAAACCAGTTTTCTCTATATGACATGTAGAAATTTCACGGTGTGAGCAAACGATAGATTGTTTTATTAAATTTTAATGAGAGTTTTATTTCTTTTCTAGGTTGGAAACGAGAGTTAGTTTTCCGTAGTGTAAGCGATATAGGAACGTCAAAGCGTAATGCTGATATCTATTACTATACACCTAAGGGAAAGAAAGTCAGATCTACTAGAGAAGTTATTGAAAACTGTAAGTGTTTAATTGTGGTTTTATTTAATTTCCATCCTTTAAAATGTGCGATACTTTAAACGTTTCAGTGCCGAAATAATATTTAAAAGTTTGATCTGAAGTATCATTTAATTTAAATAAGGGTTTACAAAAAGTACCAGCCCTTATTTCGAAAACTTGCAGGCGTAAGCCTGCCATGATTGCCAACCAAAATTTCATCGTTACAGAAAAATAAAATGTCGTGTTAAAAATTAATTTTTATTGTGTTAATAAAAAAAGAAATCGTTCTAACACTAAAAATATTCAAAATATTTTTTTTAGTTTATTTGAAGTCGCATCCACAGCTTGGTCATTAGCTACTACTTTGGGTTTTGGTACCTTACGGTGGGTTTAACGTGTTAAAATTTCCAGACTCTAGTCGGGAATCGAAACTGGGACCTTTCGCTTTGTAGGCTTAGCGCACTAGTTACTACACCACTTAGGCAGTTTTATAATACATTATTCCATTAATTTTTTGTTCAAAAGTTTTTTTGGAAATGTTCGGTTATCTGGACATCGACTTTTTATTCATAACTTACGAACGTCCGGTAAACCGGATGTTATAAGTACGTAAAATATATCGACATCCTGTTTTCCGGACGTTGGTACTGAAAGGGTTAAGATATTGCAATCGCTTGTCCTATTTTTTTGATATCATTGAAGGCTTATCAGAACTACAAGGTGCGTTGTTATTACGAACAAGGCTAATGTAATTAATATTATTTATTTTTAAAAATACACTATATATTTATCACTTTCAGTGTATTCTCTTGCCTACACAATTCCTTTTCCTTGTTTAGTGCTGTGTACCGCTGTCAGGCATTTCAGTAGCTCTGCCATCTTTGTCTATCTCTTCACCGATAAAAAAATGATTTCTTACGTGGTTTTTTATGTTTACAAATAATAAAAGCCAACAGAAGCTTGGATGAATAAAGAAAGTGCTGAAGGCTAAAAAAATTTTGTCAAATGGTTAGCCAAAAGTGGCTACACATTAAGCTTTTTTTTATTGTTGTTGAACAATGATGTGGCTTATTTTTTTATTGCGTCCAGAAGGATCCTGAAGAAGAAGAGTAGGACATGCCAATAACTTCTAGAATGCATATTAGGGCTGTAATCTTGAAAAAATATTTTTCCCTTGAGAGCACTGGCCCTCCACAAATTTCAGCAAACATAGCGTTTACTCTATCATGTAAAACAGAAAAAAATGTAATAAATAAGATGATTTAAAAAAAATTGTAGGAGCCATTTTTGAGAAAAATCGTAAAAAAGTGAAAAATCGCATTACTGTACTACTTCTGGTCGATCGATTTTGTTGAAAATGTTTGTGTCAGGTCTCCTTGTGATACCTAATTTAAGTTCCAAATTTCAACTTCATACGATATTTTGTTCACACACATACTAATTGCTAAAACAATTTTTTTTTTAGTTCATGGGACCTGAAAACATTTTACAGTGAAAATTTGAGTTAAAAAAATCAACATGGAAAAAATAGGGTGATGTTGATGGTTCATGTAAATATGTGTATACATCGTGTATATATACACGTATGTGAACAATCTTTCTTATTGCAATGATTCATCAGCGAAATATGTTATTGATTTTTTTGAAAAAGTGTAGTTTTGAAAACTTATTCATGGTATGATTTATAATTACGTTACTATGTACAAATGAACATTTAAAAAAGTTTTTAATAATTCTTGGCAGCAGTTAACTAAAGTTGACCTTCACTGTAGCACTTGTATGGAGTTTAAATCCCTGTAGAACGTTCATTAATACTGTCAATGTGCCATAACTGCTGTAGAAAAGAAATAGGTTTTTCACCTGGAATACAAAACTCTTACTTTGATGCCAATAGGCATCAAGAACAAACATGTGTATGGAAAAAATTAAAACAAAATCCATTTTTTTGGACTTTCGCTTAATTTTTCTTTGAGTAAGAGTTAGTACAAACTGGTTTAACGTATAAAACTTTTGTAAATATAGTTTATTTGATTGTTGTTGTTGTTTAGGTCATCAGCCAAAAGCCTGGTTTGAACCTGTAGAGGTTTTACTAGGTAAAACGAGAAGTGAGGTGGTTTACCATTACCTTCCTCACTGAGTGGAAAAGTACGCTTATCAGCATGCCGAGCCCTCTGAAAAGCACATATTTTCCACTCTGCAAATGACAACTTCACTTCATTTACCACAGGGTCTGGCTTTGTAGTGAAATTCAGTACTTTCAGAGGAGATAACTCTGATTAGTGTCTTTTACACCTCTACCTCTTCTTTTCTTAAATGATTCAGTCATTTAATTGGCTGACCATGTGATAAGAAACAGAACTATTTACATTAGCCCTGCAATGAACAGATTGAGTGTAAATAATTTGACACTGCACCTGTCTGTTATGGGCAGTTCATTTGATTATGTTATTAAAAAAATGTTTTGTTAAAATTATTTTTTATTTCATTTAATATTTTGGTTATATCTCACATTTAATGTGAGGTAAAACCGAAATATTTTTTAAACTATTTTTATTGTTTATAAATATTTATTTTATTAATCATATTTGATTTATCTTCTTGGAAGTTGGGTTTTTTTTGGGATGTACAGTTTTTAAATCCATTAATTTTTTTTGTATTTTGTGAGTTTAAGTAATGTTTTATATTTGTTTCAGTGACTGACGTTGAACTAACTATAGATAATTTTACATTTTTCAAAGAACCTATTGGAGTTAATGACCCTGAGAAGGAAATTATTCGGGAAGCTAAAGTACGAGCTGAAAGAGTAAGTATATTTTTTCTAATACTTAACATTTATCAAAGTATTTTAAAGTTATTATGTATATTTTGTGTTATTAGAAGTTTAAATCGATTTAAAATTTGTATAAATAGGAAGTGAAGCTATTAGTGAAATTGTAGTTGTCTATTTATCCAATTATCTTTGTATAGTTCTATTTTACATAATGAATTTATATAATAAATTTCATTAACCTTCTTTTTAAACTGTGTCAACTTTTATCTTTACTTACACGTGTTTCGTTGGATCCACCATCATCAGAGTAAATAACATCAGAAACTAAAAAATTTTTATTTATTTAAAATCTATAGAAGATGATACATCTTCAGTCATTTGTATAAAACTGATTTAACCTATCTTTATATAGGTCTGTTGTAAAAATACAGAGCCGAAAAGTTTTGTTGCTGTAGTGAAAAGAAATATTGTTGTAGTGAATTTTGTAAAACATCTATTTGCATTATATACAACGATTTGGAGTAATTACTTTCAGTAATAAGTATTACCCAGAATTGAATAATTAAGGAATGAATACTGAATGATTAAGATAATCGAAATGAATAAAGTTCTGCGACTGTTTGGATTACCAAGGGTTGGATGTTAGAGTAATCTTTTTGGTGAGGTACAGAAATAATATTTATTAATTGAAAGTAATCACCACCACCATTTCTACTCCTTTGGTGGAGATGTAGAAATTAAAATGCTTTACTTTTTCTAATTCCTGATTGGATGGTGGAAAATACACAGGTTGTAATTATTTTACTTTCTCTTACCCTATATATATATATATATATATATATATATATATATATATATATATATATATAGGGCTAGATTTTCTCAAAAACACAACTACTATGATTTTTGTGCTTTACAAGAAAGGGTAAGCGCCATATGTGCTGAAATTCTTGAGAGAGAGGGCTGTGATCTTGTATTAAATTGTTTTTTATAAGATTGTAGCCTTAATATGCATTTTAGGGCATAAGTGTATATAACCTAATGTTGTAGGAAATTTGAAGTCGTACAACTTAATTTAAGTGTTTTTTCTATTATGCTTAGTTTAGCGTCAATTAGTGATTTTCTGTATTTTGCTCAAAAAATTGGGATTTTAAGATTGTGGCCTAGTATGCAGTTTACGACAAAACTGTATGTAATCAAAGATACAGAAAATTTAAAAAATCTGAGGTTAATTTTCATTTTGCGTTATTCACTTATGTTTAAACTTAGCTTATATTTTCATTATTTAATTAGCAAGAGAAAGTTTTGCTCCAGATTTTTTAAGATTAAGTACTATTCTCAGTTGCTTGACGATATAAATTAGTTCCCTCAGTCTTCTGCAAAGATCTTCTAAGTGCTTACAGCTATCATTATATTCTTCAACAGTTCAGTTTCAAGTTTTTAATTGTGTTATCGATTTAATTATTTATTTTTAAATCATAATTAGAATTTAATTTTTTTTTTTTTAATAACAGGATCATAGTTCAACACCCCCTCCGGCAAAGAAACCATCACTTCCAAAAACACCGAAGGGTGAGAAAGCTGCAAAAGTAATGTCTCCAAGCCATAGTAACTTAAGTCCTGAACATACTACATCACCACCTAAAGTTGGTATCGCTAATTTTAGCGCTACGCCAAAGATTGTTTTGAAGCCCGTGAAGATTCCTTCAGCAAAGAATAAAAGCTCATCAAAGCCTGTATTTACACCTCCATCAAAAAGTAGCAGTTCTAAAGGTAATTTTTATTTTTATTATTTTTTTTTTTTTAATTAATTAATTTTTGATATATTAGTAGATAAAGAATGTGACGTTATTTCCGGTTTCCTTCGGGATATAGTTATTTATAAACAAAAAAAATTCCTTTTAAACTTATAGCAAGTATTTATTATCAAATTAATTACTTACATTAATTATTACATCTGTAGCAACTAAAAAATTACAATAAACTACTTAAACTAAACATAACTAAAAATAAATAAATATGGCCATTTACAATCAAACGATTAATGAATGAATTCTTATTACAACCAAACTATTGTATACTGTCTGCTCGTTACGAACTACAGTAAAACCTCACTAATTCATACTAATTGGGGGGACGCGAAGTCCGAATTATCGCGAATATTTGTTTACATCTAAAAATTGAATAATTTAGGCAATTAAAATTAAAAAATAAACGTTACTTGTCTGAAATATCGATGTTTAATGAATTTACAGTACAGTATATTGAAAAACAACAAAGTTAAAAGTATAGAAATAAAAATATTTACGGCAGTAAAAATATTGTTAAATAATAAATGTCCAGTGTAAAATGATATTTAATTAAAACACTGTACTTACGTACCGATTATTTGGCACTTGTTGAAGTAGAGGGTTGACAAATATTCTCAGGGATCATTTGAGGTTGCTTAGAAAAAAAACTTGTTATTTTTTTCTGTGATTCTCTGCTACACTGTTTTATTATAACTTGTTGGCGCATCTCTCTTAGGACAAGATAATAGTCATTGAATTCCGGATTGAAGTCTGAAAATTCAATAAGTTCGTCTATGTGGTTTCTCACTTCATTAGCTTAAATTGTGGAACGTTTTCTTCACTGAGTAACCAATAATATATTACAGGATGAAACAATTTTTATTAGACAGTTAAAAGCTATTATTTTTAAGTACAGGATGAAACAATTTTTATTAGACAGTTAAAAGCTATTATTTTTTGAAGTAGCACTTTATTAATTTTTAACTAAAAAACTTCTAAAAAAAATTAAAAAAGCTGCTCTTCTTGGAGTAGTTCGAAATATCGCGAATTCCGAATTAGTGAGGTTTTACTGTACTACAATTGCAATATGTTGCTTACAAAACTTGTTTTAACACTGTTTTCACAATCAATTTAATACTGTTTTGCTTGACGCTGTTTTACATAATGTTACTGACTGACTAACGATGTAGAGTATCCATGTTTTTATCATTAAACATAGAAATGTAGAAAGGTAAAGATGATTCTGGATAAATAATAAAAAAAGGATAATTTAGAAATTAAAACATAATGGAATACTAGAATTAAAAAAAAAATTAACAATAGAAAGAACATAATAGCCAAATGGATTTAAATAGAACTATTTAAGTTACCTTGTATTAGAAGGAAATACAGTACTGGTGGCACTTGGCAGTACGTAACACTTGTCAAACTTCATCACGTACACCAGGCTTCTATGCCAGGGATTCCAGGCTCAGTTCCCGATTAAATTGGGCATTTTTACGTCACTCATTATCATCCTTGTCATTGTCTGAATTAACAGATCGGGCGTAAAACAAAAGAAAATGCGTATCATTGTCTACTCACACTGTTCCAAATGGCAGAGTATATTAATTATTAGGGATATTTCAATTCTTGATATCACCGTTACTTGAAAAAAATAATCTGTATTAAGAATCAATATTAAAAGTCTATTTTTCGATACTGATTTTCAAGTTTTCGAACTGTGGCAAAAATGCTGTAATTTCGAAGATAAAAGATATTAAGTATTGATACAATTCGGTAATTTTGGCTTGAGGGAGTAAAAAAATTACACTATTTGAAATTGGAAAAATGTTTTAAATCGTTGTCTTAATAAATAACTAATTTGACTTAAACCATATACCAGAGTTTGACCGGAAATTTCTCATGTGTTGTATGAATAGTACTTTTTTTGATCTATTGTGTGCTAAAGGGTAGTAGCGTTCATTGTATGAGAATTGATAAATCTAATTTGCTATACCTCTTTGTAAAATTTGTTCAACGTTTTAATGATTAAGTAATAATAGTTAAGGATCATCCAAACTAATTGAGTTAGAGGTAGTTATTCAAAGCTAGGTTATCAAATTGCTCTGTTAACCTAGATTTCTTGCTAATTTTTATTTGGTCTTCTCTTCACGGGTTTGGTATTTCTACCTATTTTGGCTCCCATCTTTTCTTCAGCTGCCAATATCTGTACTTCCCATTGGTTTGTATCTTCTCACTACACTAGGCAAGCGGCTTTCTGGCATTCTATTTAAATTATCGACTCATTGAGCACGAGACAATTTTATTTTTTTGTCGAGTGGAAAAATTCCCAATTCTTGGCTTACATCTTCATTTCTGATCCTGTTTAGTCATGTGCAACTCTTGACAGACGTTAAGAATTTAATTTTGGCTGTTTGGATATTTCTTTCCTCCCTTTTCCTCATCACCCATGCTTCACTGCCGTATGTCAAGGCTGGGGAACTGCCACCATCTTATAAAAAGTTAACCTTGTTTTGGGTCTTGCCTTTTGCCTCTGCGTCCTATGAATAGTCTCACATATCTGATAAAATTTATATAGTGTATTTTTCACATCTTAGTCATCTTCATATGAGACATCAGTTCCATGATATTTTGTAGTGGCTAATTTGCTCTAGTATATGTTCATTAAGGACTATTTTGGATCTTACTGGGGTGTCTTCAAAGAATGCCATGACTTTTGCCTTATTTATTGCTACCTTCATATTATATTCTTCTATTTTTTTGGTTAGTGTGAAGAGTAGATCATCCTCACAATTCTGGATCATAACCATATCAGCATACAGGACTGCACTGAGGAGGTTGTTGTCACCCAGTCTTAAGTTTCTTAAGCTATTTTCCTTTTTCCATTGCTGAAAAATGTTGTCAATATATATACTAAAAAGTGTGGGTGATAAAGGACATCGCTGCCTTAATCCTTTGCTTGTAGGGATCCGATTAGTCAGTTTACCATCTATATTTAGTTCAACAATGGTCTCTTCGTACGTACTTCTAATCGTTGCTATTAAGTGGTGTGGGTATCCTCTTCTTTATACCATTACCCATAGTTTCGAACGACTGACATTGTTGAATGCTTTCTCTATGTCTATAAAAACAATATGGAGTTCTTCATTGAAATTTTTATTTGGTTTCCCTTAAAAAAAATTTTTAATTTGATAATGGGATTAACGTAGTTCAAACAAATAAAAGTAGGTCAAGAAAGTTTATTTTAAGGTTTTTTCATTAGTATTTAAATAAATTAAACCCTTATTGTCTCGTAAAATAATATACAAGGCGTATTTTTAAAGTAAGTACCGTTTTAAAATAAAAAGAGAACAAGTAGACTTTTCTTAATAATTTTATTTTTACATGAAAGCCTGTATTTTAATGTACTTTTCTGTATAATTCCAACCAATATTAAGGCACTTTAAGTATCGTATAACCAGCTTTTGAATACAATCCTCGTAAATATCTGCCGCCTGATTAGACTACCACTGCAACCCACTGTGAGCACACTTCGATTATTTAAGCATTCTGCACAATTTCATAATGCACCCTTTTTGACACTACAGGAAACTTATCAGATAACGATGAAATCATAAAGCATCTGTTCTCTCACATTTTTTCATCGATTTTCTGCACCAAGTCGTCAGTAATGATTGAAGGTTGCCCACTTCGTTCTTCATCATTCATAATCGTATGGCCATCTTTAAAAGCTCTCATCCATATCCGTACCATCCCATCGCTTATAATGTTTTCTCCTTACACTTCACTGATCTGATGGATTTCAGCCGTTTTCATGTCTTTAAAGTACTAAAGAAAACGAATCAGGGCGCATTTCACAGTTGGCGGGATTCTCAATCGGAGGAGACATTTCAAATACTCAAAACGCAAACATGGTCAAATGATTCTATAATCGTTGGTAGCGCCGATGCGAGCGTGGTGTGGTGGGTGCGTTTGTTCCCGAGCGGAGACAAAAACGAAATCAAACGAAGGATCCCGCAGGACCCTCCTCCAGAGCAGTGGACTGTATGCGAAGCACGTTCATAAAGCATGGCCGCACACTACCATAAAAGCCGCGGACCGACTGTCCCCGATGCGTACTGGCGAGCGAGTGTCTGGTCAGCTGCTACGACACAAACGACAGCGGCGCCCTCAACCCTACAACTATAAATTCAAATTATGGCGTAACCATTTCCCCCCGCCCTGAAAAGATCATTTTCAGCCAACATAAAAACATAAAATAAATGCGGAACATGAAAAACAAAAATTTCTTGGCGATGTGCAACTGAGATGGCGTAAGTCCATTTTTTAAAGCGGTAAAAATGTCTGAGAAATATTTGGATTGAATATTTTTTAACCATAACATTTCAGCGGTTTCAATCTCTTCAGCACTGATGAGTAGATTACAAGGTCGATGGCGAAAAATAAAGCGAAGAGCGTAGACGGTTGAGCTTAACAATTTGAAAAATGAAGAGGAGCGTTCTATTAAGCAATCAAAAACAAACTCTGTTTGAGTTACAATTAAACAATTTAGGTTCTACACTTCGAGATCGTGAACGGTATCGGACAAATCTTCTGCCGTTGGATTTTGCCAAAATTCTGGTGACAAGGAAATCCAGGATGGTCCTGAAAACCAAATATAGTTTACCAAGGATGAAGGCAGAAGACCTCGGGACAGACAGTCAGCAGAATTCTCTTCTCCTTTAATATGTTTACAATATTTAAAGGGCAAGTTTTCTTGCAGCTTACTCACACGATTGGCTACGAATATTTTCCAGTTACTCGGTGAAGCAGCAATCCAATGAAGAACCACCGTGGAGTCAGTAAATGCGGCTACTCTGCCAAACTGGTGACGGTCACTATATAGTTTGATGATGTGGTTCATTTGCTTTGACATCAGCGCGGAACAAAGCTCCAGTCTAGGTATAGTCAGTGTCTTCATTGGTGCAATTTTGGATTTTGCACACATCATACGTACTGTAGATCTTGTAGAAGAGTTACGAACAATCAGATATACAACAGATCTATATGCCTTTTCCGAGGTATCACAAAACCCTACAAGATAGGTAGTGACGTTTGATGACGGCAGAATGGCGTGGTATTTTCAAATAGGCAAGTTTTTCTATATCTCCTTGAAAAGTTTTCCATTGATGTGATATCGTTTCTGGAAGCGCATCATCCCATTCAAGTTTATGAAGCCAAAGTTGTTTCATAATTAATTTTGCGTATGTGACAACAGGTGCCACTAACCCAAGCGGATCAAAAATATTTGCGATTACCGATAAGACGGTGCGTTTAGTATCACATGATTGATCTATGGACACTTTTAAAAGTAAATATATCTTCAACGGGTAACCACCCAATTCCTAACACTTTTGTCATGGTTTCTTTCTCAAATCCTATTTCCTCTTGTGTCATCTGTCTTTATAAATGTTTTGAGGTTCGGAGAATTAGTTTGCCATTTGGTTAAATCAAATCCACCTGAGCGAAACATTGCGATAAGTTCGGTGTATAAATTAATAGCACTACTTTCGGTCTTCGCAGACGAAATAAAATCATCAACATACATATCTCCGCATATAGCTTCTGCGGCATTTGGATAATTATTTTCTTCCAGCGAAGCTAACTCTCTGACTATTCGTTGTGCTATGTATGGTGAACTGGTTATGCCAAAAACAACAGTATTAAACTCAAAGATTTGAGTATCATCCTGAGGTGATGAACTCCAAAAAAATCTTTGAAATTTTTTATGATCAGCGTGCACAAGAATTTGTAAGTACATTTTGCTGATGTCAGCAGTCATAGCAAAAGCAAAAAGGTGAAAATTCAATAAGACATCAAAAACATTTGATTGCAATAATTAGGTCCAACATGTAACAAATCATTTAATGATTTACCTGAACTTGTGGAGGCGATAGCGTTGAAAACTATTCGTAAGGGAGTGCTAGTACTATCCGGTTTGTATACTTCATGGTGCGGCATAAAATACTCCAAGCATCCTTCTGTATTTTTGGTTGTAAATGAGATAATTTCTCTAGATATGTAATCGTCAATGACAGTCTTGTAATGAAAGTGTAGGGCGGAATTTTTCATTAGCCTCTTTGCAAGCGAAAGAAACTTTGCGAGACAGCTTTTCTTAGACGATCCTAAAAGTTTTGGTTCTAACTTAAAGGGTAAATGTACAGAAAATCTTCCACTAGGTAGTCTTTTACAAGTTTTGACAAATATTTCTTCACATTGTTCCTCTTCTGGAGTCATTCGAGAAGATTGAGGATTCTCTTCCAGCTCCCAAAATCTTGTAATTGAATTATTTAACTTGTTATCCCGGTTAGAACAAAAACTGTAGCACAATTTTGAAGCAGGTTTACCTTGGGCTTTACCCATCAATATGTATCCTAGAGTGGATTCAAAGGCGATTGGAGCATTAGGCGGACCATAAATTTTACGAGAACCTATTATTTCAAGCCACAGTTCAGCTCCGAGCAGGAGATCTATTTGACCAGGTGTATGGAAATTTCGATCAGCTAATGGTAAATTTTTTATATGAGAGATTTTTATATGATATAACAATAACTGGTAAATTGTTAGTAATTTTATCCACCACTAAAGCGGTTATTTCTTCATAAGAAGTAAGTGGAGGTTGAGTAGATGAAAATCTAAATGTCGAAGTGAATTGAGCCTTCATTGACAATTACCGATCCCTTTTATTGCAATGTCATTTTTATTGTCTATTAAACCTAGTTGACTAGACGTTTCATGTAGCAAAACATTAAGCTGCGATCCAGGATCCAATAATGCGCGTAAATTATGTAAATTTCCCATAGTATCAGTTACAGTAACAACAGCGGTGGCTAAAAGCACGGTAGAAGACATTTCAGTGATTTCTGGAGCGGTGTGGTGCACTAGACTATTAACAGGTTGAGCAGCAACAATCAAATTTCCATCGGTCCCAGAATTTCCCTGTTGAGCGTTTTGAGTCAATTTCCTTTATTATTGTTGTCAAAATTAACTGAGGAGACAACAGAAGCGGATGCGTGTGAATGTAAAAGTGTGTGGTGCCTACTTTTACATTTAGAACAATGGTTCTTAGATTTGCAGGAAAATGCGCGATGCAAATCTGGCGACAAACAGTTGTAACACGCCCCGTTGGTTTTAATGATATTACAACGTTCAGGAACAGTAGCAGTGCGAAAAACTGAGCATAAATCAATGGATGTTTTATCTCAGAACATAACGTGCAATTTTTTAAAGTAGACTGCAATGTATTATTTTTTGATTGGTCAGAATTAGATTAATGTGTCACAAGCGAGTGTGGTTTTCTTTCACATGTGTAACCTTGTGAACCTTGTGTGGTTTTTGAATAATTAGGTTTTTGAGTTCGGCCTAATAGTTTTGCTTGTTCTTTTAAAAACACAAGTGAATCAAATTTCGGAACATCCTCATTGCGACAAGACATTTCAAATTGTTTTACTGTAACAGTATCTAATTTTTTAAGAGCGATATGCAAAAATATAAAATCATTTAAGTCCAGCAAGTTTAATTGTTTTAATCTTACCGTAGCTTCAACAAAATTTTCTAAAAACATAAATAAACCCTTTACACTTTCTTGATTTTTGTTGTTTAGGTCATCAGCCAAAAAGCTGGTTTGAACCTGTAGAGGTTTTACTAAGTAAAACGAGGAGTGAGGTGGTTTACCATTGTCTTCCTCACTGAGTGGAAAAGTACGCTTATCAGCATGCAGGGCACTCTGAAAAGCACAATTTTCCACTCTGTAAATGACACCTTCAATTCAATCACCACAGGGTCTGGCTGTATAATGAAATTCATAGCTTTCAGAGGAGATAACTCTGATTAGTGACTTTTACACCTCTACCTCTTTTGTTCTTAAATGATTCAGTCATTAAATTGGCTGACCATGTTATAAGAAACAGAACTATTTATTTTAGCCCTGCAACGAACATATTGAGTGTAAATAATTTGACACTCCACCTTTCTGTTTTGGGCAGACTTTCTTGATTAAGCGGTTTAAAATTGAGCAATTTATCGAGATAAGTTGATGCAATTGCGCGTTTATCTCCATAGTGTTGAATTAAAGATTTAAACAAGGAGTTATTATTTTCTTCAGTTGGAAGAATTCCAACGCAAATTGAACATGCTGTCCCTTTAAGGTGAGCCACTAAATAATTAATTCGCTCTAAGTCTGACAATGATGTGTTTTCATGTACGAGACGTTTAAATAATTGGTAGAATACGGGCCAATTTTCTTGACGACCATCAAAATCAGGAAGCGATAATTTTGGTAAACGAGCAATACCCGTAGCTTTGTGTTTAGCGGGTGCATATCCTAATTTGAACTTTTAAGTTTTAACTTTCCTTTTTTCTTCTAACGACAAAAATAAAGACTGCACTTTGTCATAAAGGTCATCAAATGTATCAAGGGCTTGATAACTAACGACATTAGGGTCTTTTTCAATTTGGGCGTCAAGGTATTTTTCTAACGTGTCAACAAAATTACTTCTTAGAATTGCAATAGATTTAGCTTTAATCCCAAAAAGATCCCTTTTTCAGGGTCAGCAATTTGATGTGAAAGATCATACAAGTTTGCATCTTTTCAGAGGCATTGCCTCGTTTTATTTCAAAACGTTTTATTGCGGCCATGATAGATACTCACCAAAATTATGATATTTAAACACAGTATGTAATTGATTGAAGTATTAATTACAGTTAAAACAATGAAATAGAGTTCATAAAATTTAAACGAAAACAGTTTTGTTTTGTTTATGTAAAACAGCTGAATATGCCGTCATCGATGTAACAATTATAAAGTTGAATTTATTTTCAATAAGTTATTAACCAGGAAAATTAATATTTTATTCTGAATAAATGTTCTTATCTTTATTCAATGCCGGCCGCATTGGCGAAGTTGGTAACGTGCTCGCCTCTCATCATGCGGTCTTGGGTTCGAATCCCATTCAGGCACGGCATTTTTTCAAACGTTACAAAATACATTTCATCATTCACCGTCTGCATTAGCAGTAATTGCAGAACAGTCGGACGTTAAAAAAAAAAAAAAATTATTCAATTGAAAACTTTTGCGATAGCGAATCTTGAAAACGGATAACGTTTAAATTTACTTTTACATAAATATGCGATCTACTTTTATCGTAACCAAATAAACAATAGCACAATTTCGAATGTTCAAAAAGTCCGGCCCGGAGGACCAAACAATGGTAGCGCCGATGCGTGCGTGGTGCGTTGCGTTTGTCCCCGAGCGGAGACATAAACGAAATCAAACGAAGGATCCCGCGGGACCCTCCTCCAGAGCAGTGGACTGTATGCGAAGCGCGTTCATAAAGGGTGGCGGCGCACTACCATAAAAGCCGCGGACCGACTGTCCCCAACGCATACTGGCGAGCGAGTGTCTGGTCAGGTGCTACGACACAAACAACAGCGGCGCCCTCAACCCTACAACTATAAATTCAAATTATGGCATAACCAATTGTGTCTGTGGCTTTCCAGTAGATAGTGGTACACAGTATGCATGTGGTAAATACTGACCGTGGGCTGCAGCGGCGGAATTTTAAAACTGTACTTACTTTAAAAATACACCTCTTACATTATGTGACACATCAAACTTTGTGACAAAAATAAAAATGTTGTGCTACATTACAGATTGCAAACGGGGGCTAAATTAACTAAACTGATAACATTAACGAATATAAAATAAAAAGTATACATAAAATACAAAAAAAAGTTGTTAAAATTTTAAATAACCCACCGGGTTGGTCTAGAGGTAAAGTCGTCGCCAAAATCAGCTGTTTAACAGCTGATTTTCGGAGACGAAGGTTCCTGGTTCAAATCCTAGTAAAGGTAGTTACTTTTGTACGGATTTGAATGCTAGGCAGTGGCTACCGGTGTACTTTGATGGTTGGGGTTCAATTAACCATACTCTCTCAGTAATGGTCGACCTGAGTCTGCACAAGACTACACCTCATTTACACGTCATACACATCATCCTCATCTCATTGGGTCATGGGGTTGCTTATTGTTCTGAATTGAACAGATTGCAACGTACACACATTAGGGATTTAAAAAAAAAAAAAAAAAAAAATTAGGGAGGTTGTTAATGTTCAGGAAAATATGTTTTGGGCGTGTAGTGTTCAATTTTTTCACAATTGCTCGATGTACGTTTTTGCAAGAACTTACGTAATTTGGGAGATTTTATAAAAATATTGATTACTTATATTTTCAAATAAAATTATTGCTAGTTCCAAAAGATGCTGCTTCTTAAAAACAAATAAACTATTTTGTAATTAGATTTTAGTTTTGTGACTATCTTGTTGGTAAGCGGGTGTTTGATTTCTGGGTTGTCAGGAAGTTTTTGTATTGTAACCAAACAGGTGTTCCCCATTTTAAAAAAAACCAAATAACTATTACTTTATTTATTGTTTTATAATTCGTACTCTTTTAGTTGGTTGAATTATGAATTGTAGACTAAATAAAAACCGTTGTGTGGCGTGCCAGTAACGTACATGCATGAACATACACTAGTTTGGAGTACAATTTGCAGTTCGGCGTGTTGGTTTCATTTTTTTAATCTGAAAAGTTTGGGAACTACAATTTATTTATTTTTAAAAACTGGTACTTTCAAAACTACTGTTTACGATTTATATTTGTAGTACTTGTAAATAAAATAATTAACTGAACACAAATTTAACCCTTGTAAGGCGAGACAATAAAAAATTGTATATCCTTTAAGAGCCACAATTTTAAAAACGGATGTGGATGAAAAAAAACTGGCCTTGCTGTGTTACTTAATTGAGGTTTTGTGTAATTTTAATGTTGCATGGCCAAAAATTTTAGTATTAAGACAATTGTTTTTGTTTTTTCTTAATTGATCAGACATTAATTTGTTATTGAAATAAATTTAGTAGTTTTAAAGCAAAAAATTTGAAAAAGGAAATTGTGGAGAACAAAATATTTTATAAATTCTAAGTGGAATTATGTATTTTAAAAACACATGTACGAGGGCGAATCAAATATAAACGGTAATTTTGCTGTTGACTGTACCAAACACGTTCGGACCAGATGTGGCGGTGAGCAGTTGTTGTTTTGTTTAATAGGAGTGGGGGGAACAGCTTACTTAGCAGCATTGTTGCGTTCTGCTGTCAGTACAGCCATGACCGAGCGAGAGGTACATCCATCTGTTGCGCAACGAATCGTCATAAAATTTTTAGCAAATGAACGTGTTAAGCCTTCGGAAATTTTTACTCGTTTGCGGGCACAGTTTGGGGACACTACTCTGTCTAAGAATCGAGTGTATACGTGGGCCAGAGAATTTAGGGGTGGGCGAGAACGTGTTGAAAACGAAAGTCACCGTCGACGCCCAAGGTCAAGTCTCACAGATGACAACATTAGTGCCGTTCGAGAGCTTATTGAAGGTGATCGCCGGTTAACTGTTCAAGAAATCTCGTCAGAAATTGGTATCAGCTACGGGAGTGTTCAGTCTGCAATCACAGACCACCTTGGCTTCAGAAAGATTAGTGCTCGATGGGTTCCGAGGTTGCTGTCCGGAAATCAAAAACAGGTCAGGTCGGAGATCGCCGGGAGACTTCTGCATCGATTTCAAGAAGAAGGTGAAGATTTTTTGAGGCACATCGTCACATGTGATGAGACATGGGTCCACCATTACACTCTCGAATCGAAAATGGCAAGTAAGGAGTGGGGAAGGAAGGATGAAGGCTGCCCAGTGAAAGCCAAAACTCGTCTCTCAGCCGGAAAAGTTCTTGCAACAATTTTTTTTGACTCAAGGGGAGTTCTACTCATTGATTTTCTTCACGATCAACGAACAGTGAATGCGGCTTACTACTGCCAGGTGCTACAGTCGGCAAAAACCAGTTACCGAAACAAAAGACGAGGTGTGCACATTAGAGATGTCATCCTTCTCCATAACAACGCAAGGCCTCACACCGCATTGTTGACAAGGGATAAATTGGAAGAAATGGGCTGGGAAACTCTCGAACACCCTCCTTACAGTCCAGACTTGTCCCCTTGTGACTACTTTTTGTTTGCGCCTCTGAAAGAATCACTTGGAGGAAAACGATTTGAAAGCAATGAAGATGTCGAGAAGCACGTGCGCGATTGGTTGACAACTCTCCCTCAATCTTTTTATGAACAGGCAATATTCAAGCTTCCAAATCGGTGGCAGAAGTGTGTAGACAATGCAGGAGACTATATTGAAAAATGTTGAAGGCATAGTTTTTGTATAATATTATTCAATAAATATAATTTTAAAAATTACCGTTTATATTTGATTCGCCCTCGTATTAACTACTGTAGCTTATACACTAGAGCGTTGATTATCTGAACATCATTCATCTGCATGGTCAATTATCCGAACCACCATCTATAGAAAAAAATACATATTTACTTCCAAAATACAGATACCATTCAATGAAATAAAATGTATAGTAATGTTTAGTTTCCTTGTTCAATTTGGCAATTGTGGAGACTGTTAAGGGAAAATTCAAGATTTAAAAAAATACTGCATAGTACTGTATTCTCATTTCCGTGTGGCACATAGAACTGGGGCAGTTCTAGTTCCGAGTGGTGGGGGCCACCACTCGTACGGAATCAGACTGTCTCCACCCATCTTGTTTTCAATATAGTTCAGACTATTACAATACTTTACAGACAACTACGCTATCTCCACTCTACGCGCGCCACATGGAAAAGTGAGCACTATTAGTACAAGTGTGTTAAAAAATATTTCCTAAAGAATTTTTACTGTAGTTTATTAATTAGTTTATTCAGCTTTGAAATTCTGTATTTTTCTCCACCCATCTTGTCTTCAATACAGTTCAGATTATTACAATACTGTACCGACGACTACGCTATCACCACTCTATGCGCGCCACATAGAAAAGTGAGCACTATTAGTAAAAGTGTGTTAAAAAATATTTCCTAAAGAATTTTTACCGTAGTTTATTAATTAGTTTATTCAGTTTTTAAATTCTGTATTTTTCCTTTTTTTATAATCTTTAAAACTCTAAATTTGCAATAAATATAATAAATAAAACATAATGAATCATTATGTTGTTTTTTTTTAACTAATCTTCATGTTAGTTTTTAATTATATATTAAACATTTAGGTTGTATTATATTGTAACGATTTAGATTATATTAAATTGTTACAGTACATTGCATCAAATTACAGTATTTTGCGTATTCGATCATCAGAACCTCTCTGGTCCCAATGAGTTCTGATAACTGACGTTCTACTGTTGTACCTTGTGATTTTTTTTATATAAACCCTGAAAATTTGTCAACAATATTTTTAAAAATCTGTGTTTTATACTAAATGTTAAATCAGATTGCTGACTAGTCACAGACAACAAAATTTCATTAATGTTGATCAACATTATGTCATAACATCTTTTTAAATTTTTGCCAAACGATTACCACAAACATCACAAGGTTTCATAATCATAGACACCCGAGTTTGAACCCTTGCATTTCCAAAACTAAGATTTTAACATACTTCACAAAAAATTTAGCTCATTTTATTTTGCATAGACCTACATTAGTCCGATATTTTTAATGTTGTTTAAAAATTGCCATATCGAGGTTGGAAGACAAAAAGACCCGGTTTTTTTTGATACCGCAACAAATTTCATGCGTTTAGAGGCGTGTAACTTGATAAATATTTGACCAAAGTTTGAAATTTTAACACATCATAGACAATTCTATTCTTACAGCGTGTACGAAATTTCAAATTCATATGTTATTTAAATTTTGATTTATTAACAATATTCTGAATCCTTGCTATCTCTGTAACCACTCAATTGTTTGGCACGGGCAAACTATCGTTTTATTCAGTGTAAAAAAACTTAGTACAGATATGTTAATAACATGAAATATCGATTGGTCAATGTTGTGGTAGAATTTTTAGATTTTTGAAAAATAGACTGGGTAATGCGAGGGGTGGATGTTACTATCCATGTTGCTAGTTTGTGTACGTGACGTCCTATCGGACTGTCTTCCTGAATTGACGACTGCACTGTCAATTCACGTAGACAGTCAGATTCAGGCAAAATGGGTAGTAGTGCCCACCCCCTGCATTACCAATTTATTTTTCAAAATTCTAAACATTCTACCACAATATTGGCCAATCGATATTTCATGTTAACATATCTGTACTAAATTTAATACGCTGAATAAAACGACAGTTTGCCCGTGCCGAACGATGGAGCAGTTACCAAAATAGCAAGGGTTCAGAATATTGTTAATAAATTAAAACTTGAATAACTTATGAATTTAAATTTTGTACACGCTTTAAGAATAGAATTGTCTATGTTGTGTTAAAATTTCAAACTTCGGTCAAATATTAATCGAGTTACACACCTCTTAAACGCATGAAATTTGTTGTGGTATCAAAAAAAAACGGGTCTTTTTGTCTTACAACCTCGATATGGGAATTTTTAAACAACATTAAAAATATAGGACTAATATAGGTCTACGGAAAATAAAATAAGCTAAATTCTTATGTAAAGTATGTTGAAATCCGACTCTTAGTTTTGGAGATGGAAGGGTTCAAACTCGGGTGTCTATGATTATGAAACGAAGTAGATAGTGAGTCACGAGAATGCCTTTTGCATATGGATGGGCAGTGAGGAAAGGAAGAGAAATCTGACAGTGCTGCCATTCTCAACAGTGAGACGATATATTTTACTACTGGCGATTGCACCATTAGTTCATATGTTGCCTTTCAATTAATTTTCTTTGTTGTGACTGACAACTCTTTTCACTCAGACCCCATTTCCTTTAAAAAAATTTTAACGTACAAAGTTTCCTACTAAAATTTAGCCTTTCTTTTAAAACCGGTAATAACATTTCACATGTCTGCATCACTTTCTTATTGATATAACCGTTTCCTTTTTTTTACCAGGTGTCAAAGAAACTGTTGATGAAGAATTATCTTCTTCACTGTCTTTAACTTTCTTATTTATATTTCAAATTATGGACAGTAGTTAAAACATGACAGTAATTAGCCACTCAACTCATGGCTTCTGTTAAGAGGCACGGAAAGGTATTTTTGTGCAGCTTCAACTTCGCAGCATTTTATTACATTACATAGTAGGTTTCGTTCAGCACTGTGAACAGTTTGCCCGTGAAAGGTATTTTTGTGCAGCTTCAACTTCACAGCATTTTATTACATTACATATTAGGTTTCGTTCAGCACTGTGAACAGTTTGCCCTAGTTTTGCCCGTGAAAGGTATTTTTATGCAGCTTCACACAGCATTTTATTACATTACATATTAGGTTTCGTTCAGCACTGTGAACAGTTTGCCCTAGTTTTGCCCGTGAAAGGTATTTTTGTGCAGCTTCAACTTCACAGCATTTTATTACATTACATATTAGGTTTCATTCAGCACTGTGAACAGTTTGCCCGTGAAAGGTATTTTTGTGCAGCTTCAACTTCACAGCATTTTATTACATTACATATTAGGTTTCGTTCAGCACTGTGAACAGTTTGCCCGTGTTTTCGAGAAACTAACATTTTCATTTACGGTAACAGTTATATTCGTACAGTTCACCTACAAAAGGTTCCATGATATACTGTATGTCCTTTAAGTATAGTTTATGTTGTTGTGGTGGTAAACTGATGCTTTCCCCCCCCCCTTTATCCCTCATTAAAACCAAAGGCAAACTCGTGACTTGAGTAACTATAAATTATGATTATTTTTGTATAAAGTTGTGCACAATTTCTTAAAATGCATAAAAAGATAAAGTAAATAATTGAAAAAGCAAATGGAGCCTATATATCAGTTTTGCGGACATTTTTAAGTTTTTTTTTGAGCTGATATATCGGCTTGTAGCCTTAAAAGTGTTGATAAACTCGAACGATATCAGAAATTTACTCTGACTGGTTAGGATAAAGACATATACATATAAACATATTACATACATAACATATTATTGTATTACATATACATAACTATATTACATTTAAATAATAAAGAAAATTTTGTGTACTTATTAAGTGGCACAAGTCTAAAAATTTTTTTTATTACATGCCGAATTTCACAATAACCTCAGATTTTTCTCGATAAGTAAATATCTTGAATCTGTTGCGGGAAATATGTTTATTTTTTTGTATCTGTTGTTTTTTGTAAAATGGTTTTCTTGAAGATGTATGTTGTTTTACATCTTGTGTTTTGTCATCAGTTATCATGAAGATTATTCAACTAATTGGATAATGTAAGTACTACTATATTTTGTTTATTATTTAATTGTGCTTTTATGTAAATGTCTTTTTTTTATCTTACAATACATTTTTCATTCTATTTAAATTTATAATCTTGGCTATTACTAAGAATTATTATAAAAATAACACTGCACATTTTTGTTTGCATTTTAACCTAAGAATTCATTCATATTTTCAGTTTTTCATGGATGCATAAAATATATTTTACCAATTTTTTTCTGCTGGTCTGTTATCATTCATTAATTTTTAATCTAAGTTTAAAATAAAAGAACTATCAGTGTTTCCTGACTTGTGTTCCTCCTAATGCTGCTTCAATTTTTTTATATGTATTTTTCTGCAAACTACTCAGGAAATTTTTCATATTATAAATCAAAGAACCTTTGTTTTTGGGTCTTTTGGGATCCCAGAACATTTGTGTTCGGTGTTTTTGGGATCTGGTTTATAATAAATAATAAACAGACTTCCTTTTAAACTTATAACAAGTATTTCTTAACAAATCAATAAATTAGACTAAATTAATTAAAAAATTTTATAAAAAATTTAAGACTAACTAAGCTCAACTAAAAATAAAATATGGCCAGTTACATTAAAAATTCAATAATTTTACCGACAAGCAACAATTGTACTTTAACTTCTGCCGAAGATTGACTACTGAACTTCTGAAGATCTGCTACAATTGCTACACATGTTAGGTATTAAACTGATTTTAACTAAATCTTACTTAACTTTTGGTGTCCAGACACTAACTGACTACATAGCTGGGCAGCTTATATTAGCAAACACAAAAAAGAATTTAGTTAAGTCGAGTCTAGTGAAATCTTATGTAGTGAAGCCAAGTCCAGACTGTAGGTTGGCTGGTTGAACAACTCCTATCTGAATTTTTTAACCAGTTCATATGTTGTTGCTGTAAAAGAATGTACTTTGTCATGAAGAAAGACAATTCCTGATGACAACATACCGCTCTTTTTGTTTTGTATTGCTGTCTGTAGATGTTCAGGGGTGTTACAATACCCGGTGTTTCCAGCAGTAATTGTTGTTGTTCCAGGGTCCAAGAACCGTGGCCTTCACTTTTTCAATAATGTCGTCTGTTGCTACAAACTTTCTTCCCTGAGATCCTTAATCATGGACATCTGTTATTTCTTCTTGAAAAATTTTATACCACTTTCACATTATGCATTCGCTTGAAATATTTCCCCATACACGATACACAATCTTTGATGATTTTCTGGTGCAGTATTGGCTTCAGCTTGAAGAAAACGTACCATAGAGCGAATCTCACATTTGCTGGGAGCTGTAATATGATATTAGTCATGATAAAACAGCACTTACGTAAAAAATATCCCATGTAATGCCCAATCTGGTTATGAGGTATTGACAGGTAGATAATTATTAAACTTTACTGCATAATCTCCATGGCATCGTGACACCTGAATTTGCTTTATTAACCTAATAGAGATTATAACAAAATAGCTTTCGTACTTTAATTACACATTAATCAACTACTGCCCGTTCCCAAGCTTTGTGCAGCTGAGAGGTATGCATTACGTCACTACTACTGTGCGAGATTGTGTTAGTAGTAGTAACGTTTTACTTGTATTATGTTTGTAGTAGTCACGGGTACTATCCAAACTACGAGGGTCATTCGTAAAGTAAGGTCCGTTTTTGTATAAAAAATTAACCACAACAGATTAGATCAAAAACTTTGTTTTATTTAATTCCTGACGTCTTAATCTATTTTTCTACATAGTTTCCATTTTTTTAAACATTTATCATAACGTTCTACAAGCTTTTGAATACCAGTGTCGTAGAACTCTGCCGCCTGCGAATATAACCAGTAATGAACAGCTTCTTTCACCTCGTCATCAGAGTTGAAGCACTTACCGCCGAGAAACTTCTACTGTTCTACTCACGTTCGAGAATTCCAATGCTAATGACGAAATTGTGAATCGCCGATTTTCACAAATCTTTTCTTCAATGGCTGTGACCAAATCTTCCGTGATCACTGATGGTTGGCCAGATCGCAGTTCATCATGGACATTGTCCCTGCCCTCCTTGAAAGCTCTCACCCACTTGCGCACTTTAGTGTCACTCATTGCATTAGGGCTATACACTTCACTTATTTGTCGTTGAATATCTACTGCACAAACATGTTCCTTGCTGTCAAAAAATGAATCACTGACCGTATTTCGCTGTCGGCGGGATGATCAATTGTCTTAAACATCTTAAAGATGCACAGTAAACAGCACACAACAAAGATACTACTGCAAATGGTGTCGTTTCGTACGCAAGGCATGCTGGGAGTCGTCGCGCATGCGCATTGCACTGTTCGCTCGCCATGGCTAGTTACCGCGATTCGGACTTTACTTTACGAATGACCCTCGTACATATATTCCGTGTTGCCGTCTACAGCAAATAGTCAAAACAACACCCACGTACAATGTATTTATGTCACCGCACTAGGAAGCCTACTGCCTAGCGAAGAGCAATGAGATGATTAGTACAGTGTTATAACATAGCAGTAGTCTGGTACTTCATCTGTCCCCTTCATCCCGCAGCTGCATAAAGCTTAGATTCATACAGTACTAAACACTTATTTATTACAATAAGTAAGTTTAAAAACGTATACTTGTGTTTTATTATGGCATTTAAAATTTTAACATTAGTCTATTTAACCATTTGCCTTGTATGGGAACCTCAGTCATGACTGGGTATGTTGATATATATGAAAAAAGTTGAAGTTTTTTTTTATATTTTTCATTACATGTTACATTCATTAATGCACATGATTTGAATGGCGTTCTAAAATATAGTTTTAAGAAAGTTAGATTTAATGTATTAAAAAAAAGTACTGCTTGTGTTTCAATAAACATTTTTAAAATTTTGATAAGAAGAATTGATGAGAAATTAATTTCACACTAGAACTAGAGTACTGTGATTTGTTTTAAACAAAAATTTGTGTTCGAAATAAAGACATTGTTAAAACTACATGTATTTTTCTCCATACTTACATTTTTTTTTTGTATAGATATAGCAAAAGATACAAACACAAAATTATTTAATAACTAGTTATTAATGATTCACATTAAATAGTTTCCAAACTTTTCAGAAATATTTTTTGTATTTGTAAAATCGTTTATAGTTTTAAGCAGCATTGTGGTGGAATAAAATCTAAAATAAATATCTGCGAGGCCACATGTATCGCCTAGCGGTTAAAACATGTGTTGCATGGCAAAACAGTAGGACCCCGGTTCAATAACCAAGCTGTTGGTGTGATTTTAAATAAATAGAAAAAAATCTATGAATCACGGAGTATAGAAAAAGTGTTTTTCAGTTGTTTTAATAGTCAAAATTTTAACAAAACCGTTCATTTTTTCTAGATGAATAATTTATTCATCTGGCAGTTGGAATGTGACGAAAGAAGTCTCTAAAAGTGCTAATTTTTTTCATCCTTTAACAGTTTTTCACTGGAAAAATTAGGATTATAATTTTATTACTTTTGTTTCTTATTACAGTTTTTTTCATCATGAATTTTTTTTTGTACACTAACATTGTTAGTGTTTCTGAAATTGTCATTGTTTCTTGGTTTTGGGTTTCTGTTAAATTCAGTGAGTGTGATTATTGTGTATTCAATTTGATTTTTTGTTTTTAATGTTGTTAACGAGATTATTTTTTTATTTTTCAGATATAGTAAGTCCACGTGTTGTTTTGGAAGTGATGGAAGAACCAAAATTAGATAAAATTAGAATGTTAGATGCCGCTGTTCAAGTAGAAATGAAGGAACTAATGTACATCGATAGGCTTGAAATGGAAATTTCATATCTGAAAGAAAGACTTTCTGGTGTTGAAGCAGTGAGAAATAGACTGGAAAATGAATTGGCTACAGCAAAGAGAGAAATTGCATCGGTAACGGCAGAACTAAAAAAAATGGAAAAACAGGAGAAAAAATTAATGAATCATTTTCATAGAATGAAAAACCAATGTGATAAAGTCATACTGTCTTCATCTAGTCTAACAAATGATGGTTCCACATCAACGGTAACAAATGATGGTTCCACATCAACGGTAACAAATGATGGTTCCACATCAACGGATGATGTGTCACACAATAAATCGGTAACGGAAAGTAATAACACATCTTCACCTCCTGTTTTCAAAAATAAAAGTAAACAAAATCATTTAACAAAATTCTCAGTCACACCAGATTACATGTCGCGTGAAGATGTGTTTTCAACATTGTCTGAGACTTTGAAATCATGTTCAAACACTTTCGCTGATTCTTCGTTCCTTCCTCCAAGAATGCCGCCTAGTTTTAATTTCGTAAACGACGATAAGAATGAACCTAATCCGCGTAAAAAACGTAAGAGAAAGTGTAAATCTAAGGAAGCTAAGAAAAATTGTTTATCGGAAAGCATTGTAGATATAACTTGTGACGATGATTCGTCGGATTCAATAAAAATATTAGATAACGATTAATCTAAATTGGTTTATTACAGAAGTATAGCCTGATTTTCTTTTAGATGACATAAATGTAGTAGAGGACGGCTACTGGCTGAGGACCCTACAGAAGAGCAGCTGATATTCTCCGCTTTCCGTCCTTAACCCATCATGTATAGTCACGTTACTTCTCACACCGACACACTTTACATAAGTAATTTATATCATTCTTATGATACATTAGAATAATTGTTTTATCGTTGCATAGTAATGTTATGCTCGTTATAAGCTTGGATTTTATAAACAATTTGTTCGCTCAACGGTAAAATGATGAAATAAATTAATATTGAGTGTAAAATAATTTCTAAAATAAACAGTGATAATATCTATTTTTTATGATTACTAACCAAAGTATATTTTTATCGTAATTCTATAACGAAGTATTTTCAGGATATACGACGGGATACCCAAAAGAAACCGGAATTATTTTTCAAAAGCTATTTATTATCAATTTTTTTTACAAAACAACCTTATCCCCTTCAAAATACTCTCTATTACAATTAATACATTTATTCTGCTGGTGCTTCCACTGTTCGAAACATTTTTTGTAGTCATCTTTAGAAATGGCTGACAGCTCCTCCCTCGTTTTTTTCTTGACCGCTTCAATGTTGTCAAATTGGTGTTCTTTAACCCTTTTCATCCGTGGAAATAAGAAAAAGTCACACAGAGCCAGGTCAGGTGAGTAAGGTGTGTGAGGCAGCGGAACCATGCCATTTTTAGTTGAAAAATCTTTCACCGAGATGGCTATGTGTGCAGGTGCATTGTCGTGGTGGAAGAACGAGTCTCCTGTCTGCCACAAATCGGATCTTTTTTGACGAACACTGTTGCACAATCTTCTTAAAACTTCCAAATTGTCAGTCATCGGTCTGAGAGTACATGCTCTCGAATTTTTTAAACATTTTCGTCGATTCGGGCAGTTGATGGACTTCCAGAACGAGGTTTGTCATCAATCGACATGTCGTCATTTTTAAACCGAGAAAATCACTCGTATACTTAAGATTTTCCTATAGCGTCATCTTTGTAAGCTATTTTAAACATTAAAAAAGTTTCAGCAGCACTTCTACCGAGTAGAAAACAAAATTTTACAGCTACACGTTCACTTAAAGTTTCCATCATAAAAAACGAAACTAGAACAAAACAGTGCTAGCAAAAAAATTCACTGCAGATGAATATTGAACTCGCAATGAGTTGCGCTATACATGTCTGTGCGGCAGAAATGTGTACTACACAAGCACCAGCCACGGCAATGCTATTCCGGTTACTTTTGGGTACTCCTTCGTATTGATAATGAAATAATGATAATAATTATGATGAATGATTATATGATTGTGTATAAATGTGATTTTATTTAAATTATGTAATTATTGATAGGTTAATAATAATAAAAGCAGCCTTCTAAAAGTCGGCTGTTTCACACGAGAAGGCATTTTACAATTCTAGAGGTCTATTTGGCCTGTCCTTGACTGTCCTTCACTTTGTGCAGAGGGGCCACAACCTAGTAGCCGGACTATACAAAAATATTTAATGAATGAAATATTTATTATAATTTTATGTAACAATATTCAAATTAAAATGTAACTTACCATTAATTACTTTTATAACAGATGTTGAAAATGATTCGTTGTGATCTGAATTCAGGTTTGTACACGTTTTGTATTATTTTACATAATAACATATTCAGCCTTTTTTGTAATATTTTCTAATCTATGTTACAAATGTCATGTTCTATTTTCACCTTCAATTCATCAAATGTATGAATATCGTTTTTAAAAACTACACTTTTTAAATACCCCTATAAGTAAAGTACAGAACCCTTTCAATATTAAACGACAACAAAAAAAATGCCGTAACTTGTCTAGCAAATCATGAATAATACGGCAAGTATTAATGCATTACTCTGCTGGAATGAATATTCTTGTTCATATAAATCTAACATTACAATAAACTGATGGATTAAGTCGTGATAAACCATGCCAAACACTAAGTTTATGTACGTGTAATGGTTGTTTATAAAACACGTGAGGATTTTCAGTTTTCCATATTTGACAGTTTTGTCTGTTAACATAGTCTTCCAATTGAAACCATGCCTCTTCACTAAAATAAACACAATTCAACACCTCCATATCATTTTTGTCGACAAAAAACAAAACCAACATCAACATTGTTATTGTTTTCTTTGGTCAACTTCTTGCAGTTCATGTTTGACCCTGATACAGTTGGTGTGTAAGTGTAATTTTTCGGTAGCCCTGAAAGGAGTAGATAGTGAAATCCCAGACTGAAGTGAGTCCTGAGTGAGTCAAATGTTCTTTTACATCCTCCAGAACTTCCACGGTTATCACTGATGGTTCACCTGTGCCTTTGCGTTCTTTTATACTCCCAATTTCATTAAATTTATAAGCGATATAAGTCTGAAGAGTAAACTTGTGTTCGCCTTTGAAAAATGACATTGCTGACAAAACAGAGACTAATACTGGTACACCTATACTTATTATTTTTACCTTTTTAATGATATCGTTGCGTCCTTTTTGAAATGCTCGTTATTTTTTTTTAGGTTTTAAAATTTTGTTAATTTTCTACTTGTAATCATTTTACAAAGAAGAAAATAGCTTTTAAATTTTACAAATAATTAAAACTGTACTTTAAAGTCAATTACAACTGGCAATTAATACTGTCCTATTTATCATTACTTTGCGCAGTGGCAATGAAGTTCGTCTGAAGTGCGATTATTGCTTGTAGAAACTTTCACAGTTAGTCCTCGGGGAATATTAATGATATTCTATTTTTTTGCGTAATGTTATCAGTATATATTGTACTCCAAAACCTTCTCAATCGTGAATAATCAATTTCCTTCAATACCGCGAAGCACAAAACTGTAGTGGATGAAATATGTTAAGCATAATGAAAAAACACAAGTGTTCCAAAAATAGTTTTAATTATTACTAAAAAAATAATCTAGAATTATACATTTCTTCTAGTGTTTCTTGACCTTTTCAAGGCTGACGTTGAACTTGGCTGATTGTGTTGGAAACCTTTTTTTTTCTTAATGCGTCCAGGAGACTCCCTAGGACATGTGAAGAAGTTATAACACCTGAAATACAGATTACAATCACACATTTTTCTCCTACTACTTCTATTTAGAACCATCATTCCACCTCTTGAATGACAAGATTTGTGTTGTCAAATCTCCGACCCCGTGATGGTTTTTTGAGTTCTGGGAATAAGAATATGTGATTTTGAACAAGATTAGGAGAATAGGCAGAGTTTGGCAAAATATCAAAGCCACATCGCTTTGATTCATCAACTGCAACTCAAGATGAGTGAGCCAGGTGCATTGTCTGCAAGAAGACTGATGCCTTTGATGATTATACCGCGCCGTTTCTCTATCAGAGCTTCACGTAATCTACCAGGAATGTGCAGTAATAGGCAATAGTGATGGTCTGATCCATCTCCAGGTAGTCTGTTAAGATTACTCTACGATTGTCCAGACACCATAACCTACCCTGCACACTTCTACAACACTTACCTTCTTGACTTCCGCTCCTTGCACTTCTCTTTGGTCTTTCGGTCATATTGATAGAAGTAGATAAATTTTGGTAACAGTTTGACAGTGATGGCCCAATTGTTGATATTACATAAACAGTAGAGAAGGAGAAATAATATATATAGTTATTCCTGTGTGTATTACTGCCCCTCTCTCAAGCAAATATACGAGAATCATCTCTAAAGTAAAGACCGTTTTGTTGTAAAAAGTTTATTCAGAAAAATATCTAAAAACAAAGTGTTACAGAATAAAATATGTAACTTATATTAATGCTCTACATAGTCGCCATTTGAATTAAGATATTTGTCATAGCGATTTACCAGCTTCAATATACCCTCGTCATATTCTTCTGTCACCAGTTCATTTAACCGCTGATTCACAGCATCTTTAAGTTCATCATCACCTGTGAATTGCTTCTTCTTCTTCTTTAAGTGCCGTGTCCTCCTAGAACATTGGCGATCAGTCGCATGACCTTCACTCTGTCCACAGCCAACCGAAATAGTGTCGTGGTGCTCACCCCGTACCACTGGCGAAGGTTCCTAAGCCAGGACGTTCTCCTACGTCCGGGGCCGCACGTCCCCTCTATCTTCCCCTGGATGATCACATGCAGCATTCTATGTTTCGGATTTCTCATCACGTGGGCAAAGTACTCTAATTTCCTTCTTTTTATGATATTAAGCACTTCTTTTTCTTTGCTTAGCCGCTGCATTACCACTTGATTCGTCACTCTGTCCATCCACGATATCCTCAACATTCTGCGGTAAGCCCACATTTCGAAAGCCTCAATCCTCCTGCACATTGCTTCTGTGAGGGTCCATGCTTCCATCCCATAGAACAAAATGCTAAACACATAACAACGCAATAAGCGTATTTGCAGCGCAAGTTTTAACTCTCTATTTGTTAGTACCCTTTGCATTTTCCTAAATGATGTTCTCGCCTGCTCTATTCTGCATTTAATCTCCTGCGACAAGTCGCACTCCGCGTTCACCCAGCAGCCCAAATACTTGCATGCCTGCACTCTTCGCACTATGTCCCCATCTACCACAATATCTGCCAAGTTATTAGCTATATTTTTGTTCTTGCTGATCACCATCCATTGGGTTTTCTTTATGTTTATTTTCAAACCCATTTGTTGGCTATGGTCCGTCACTGAATGTAGGAGCGCCTGCAAATCATCCCTGTCCGTTGCCAGCAGAACTGTGTCATCAGCGTATCTCAAATTGTTAATGACTATTCCATTGGCAATTATACCCTCTGCTCTGTCTTCCACCGCTTCTCTGAAGATCTTCTCTGCATATAAATTAAACAAAAGTGGAGAGAGCACGCAGCCCTGTCTAACTCCTCTCATAATAGGAATTTCTTCCGATGTCTGGTTGTTAATTCTAATGTCCGCTGTCTGATTCCAATACAGATTGGCTATTATCCGAATGTCTCGCCCATCCAGACCTACCTTTTTCAGTATAGCCATTAACTTTTCATGCTGAACAGTGTCAAACGCCTTCTCATAGTCGACAAAACAGACATATACATCCACATTCACATCCCGACATCTCTGTACAAGAACCTGAATGCTAAACAGCGCCTCCCTCGTGCCGAAACCACTCCTGAAACCAAACTGGGATCTGCCGATGTTTTCTTCACATTTGGTAAAAATTCTTGAATGAACGATTTTTAGGAACAATTTTAACACATGACTCATTAAGCTAATTGTTCTGTATTCCTTGCAATACTTGCTATTGGCCTTTTTTGGTAGTGCAACAAAAGTTGATTTGAGCCAGTCTTTAGGGATAATTCCTGTCCTATATATACAATTTAGCAAATCCAACAGAAGTGCATTAGGTCCAGAGTCTTCAAAACCTCAATCTGTATGCCATCTGGTCCCGGTGCCTTTCCGTTTCTTACTCCCGACATGGCGCGTAAAAGTTCTGCCTTAGTGATATCCACTCCGTCATGTGCAGTAATATCATGTGAGACGCTTCTATCATCCACAAAGAGATTTTTGATATATCTCTTCCATTCTTGCAGTTGTTCTTCCGTGCTAGCAAGAATCTGATGTTGCTCATTCATAAGGATGCTCCTATTATTCCTTTTGTATAGACCAGCTGTCTGTCGAATTTTCTTATACATATTAAATGAGTCGTGTTTGGCCTCTAACTGTTCTATTTCTCTACATTGCTCCATTAGACACTCTTGTTTTACTTGTCTAATCTTATTTCGAATTTCTTTTTGGGTGTCTCTGTATCTGATAGGGTCTTTGTTTTTATATGATCTGCGGATGTTCATTAATTTCAGGATATCT
Organism: Catonia carolina; assembly: GCA_035578175.1. Taxonomy (NCBI): domain Eukaryota; kingdom Metazoa; phylum Arthropoda; class Insecta; order Hemiptera; family Achilidae; genus Catonia; species Catonia carolina. The sequence goes on along the minus strand of JAQMRL010000006.1, from coordinate 40,878,998 downwards.
TCGATCATCCAACTCTTGTGCTTGGTGTTACCACTTTTCAGCTTACTCCCACTAACCTCCACCACGGACGTTTTAATTTGATTCCACGTGTTTTCAACGTTACTCTCATTTATCGTCCTATTAATGCTGTTCAACCTTGAAGTCAGTTCCACCTGCAATTCCGTCCTTGTTGTCGGGTCTAAGAGCTTCCTTGTATCTATGGGTTGTATTAATCTTGGTTTTTTGATCTTTTTTAACTTTAGTCTTAGAGTGGCGGCTAATAGTGCGTGATCCGTAAAAACATCTGCGCCAGGGTAGGTCTTGACTTTCTGTACAATGTTCCGGAACCTTCTATTAACAAGGACATAATCTACTTGATTGCGAACATTTCTGTCCGCATTAGAGATCCATGTATATAGACGCCTTGGGGGTTGTTTGAAATGTGTGTTGGCTACAATTAAGCTTTCTTCTTGACAGAACTGCACCAGTCGGTCGCCTCGTTCGTTCGACATACCCAATCCATAATCTCCCACAACGTCCTCTCTTCGACCCTTACCCACCTTTGCATTAAAGTCACCCATAATTATATTAACTTCTGACGATTTTGTCAACTCCAAAGCTCTTTTGATATGGGTGTAAAAAGTTTCTACTTCGTCATCAGAACCATCACAGGTGGGGGCATAAACCTGTATAAGATTGCTCGCTACAGGAGTTGTATTCATCTGCAGCACGCATACCCTGTCCGAGATGGGAGTAAAACTCTTTATGGATCTGCTTATGTCCCTCTTTACCAGGATCCCACACCATTCCAATGCCGCGTACCGTCATTACCGGAATAGTATATATCGTGATCTTCCATTCTCATCACTCCTGTTCCCGGCCAACGCATCTCGCTGATACCGAGAATGTCTATTTCGAGTCTTTTCATCTCACTGATCGTGTTATGTGTCTTTCCACTTTCAAATAAACTGCGAACGTTCCATGTTGCTATCTTTCTCATGATCGACCCGGGGATTCTTAGCACCCCCTGCCCATTAAAGGGCTGCCGGGGACTAGGGGCCGTGGTTTGACTGTTCTCGATCATGCTAAAGATTGTCCTGGGGATGTCATTAGGGACCTTTAATGCAGTGGTTTCCCGTTGCCTTCCGCATCCTTATGCCGTTGACCCGATCCTTGGTTCCTCCGCCTTCGAGACCGATTTCCCAATCTCAGGACAAAAGATTGCCCTTCCACCTATCAGCTCATCCGCCCGAAACCGTTGGCCAATAAGTGGTGTGACTGCTTATACCGGCAATCACTCGGTGGTCTAGGATATGCTTATTTAATGGCGGCAATACTCGCCATGTCACGATACTTTCCTTGGGCTTGTGCAGTATTTTATAAGGTATACTTTCCTAAGGTATACCCACTACGCCCTCTAGTATCGCCGTTGCTTGGTCGGGGACTGCTTATTCAATATGTTCGCAGCTAACCCTCATATCTGAGGGCCGATCACTATCCGCCACCTGTGACCCCGCTGGTAGCCTGCACTCAGCCCCAGCGTGAATTGCTTACCACCCAAAAACTCTTTTAATTTGCCTAACAAATGGTAATTTAGAGGTGCTAAATCTAGACTGTACGGTGGTGACTGAAAATTTCCTATCCAAATCCAAATCTTCTCAGTAAATCAAGCATCCTACCTGTCACATGTGGATGTGCATTGTCTGCAAGAGTACAATGCCGTCCACGGCACCAATTTTGAATGGCACATTTTAACTTGCGTAGAGTTTTGCAGTAATATTCCTCATTTACAGTCGTTTCGCGTGGCCTAAAGTCCATCAATAGTATGCTAAATCGATCGCAAAAGACTGTGGCCATCAATTTCCTTCCAAACGGCAGTGGCTTGCGGTTTCGTTGGTGACTGAGGATGATGCCATTCACAAGACTTCAGTTTTTTCTGGCATGTAGTAAAAAATCCACATTTTGTCGCCGGTAAACTATTGAATTATGGAATTCATCACCATTTTCTCTATAGCACATCAGAAATTCCAATGCAGATCCCATTTGGATTTGTTTGTGACGTTCCACTAACACGTACGGCACCCAACGTTCACAAACCTTTCTGGTGCCTAAATGGTCATGCACAATGTGACAAATAACAGCTCTTGAAACATCAGGGAAACTATGGGCCACTTTAGATATTGTCTTGCGACGATCGTTTTAGATTTCTTCATCGACCTATTTAGCAAGTCCTCGTTGATTATTGAGGGCTTTCCCGAACGTTCTTCATCATGCACATTAACTCTCGTATTTCTAAACCTTTCTTACCATTTTCGAACGTTTCTTTCATTCATTACATTATCACCGTACACAGCAACCCACTACCTATGAATTTCAAACGGTTTAAAGTTTGGATGGTTTAAAAAACGTATCACTCCATATATTTCATATTCGGCGGCAACATAATTATCTGATTCATTTCGAAACGCAATAACACCAAACGTAAATAAAGATACAACCATGCAACAACTGACAAACAACAATGCAGTGTGTGTATTTGAGACTGGCCTTCCATCACACAGGTTAGCCAACCTCACAGCGAGAACAACGGTCTTTACTTTAGTCATGACCCTCATAGATAGCATAGCTTATCTTTAAAATAGTTGTCAGTCTTTTCTTTTTTTTTAATTATTAAAGCATTATGGAATATGCATCTTATAAATTATTTTATTAAAGATTATTTAATACTTTTTTTTAAATTATCAACGAGATATATAGTAGAAAATAATTGTTATTATGAAATAAAGTTTTTGTGGATTTGTTTGTTATGTGAATATTATTGTTGTAATTTCAAGGTTGTTGTTGTTTAGGTCATCAGCCAAAAGGCTGGTTTGAACCTCTAGAGGTTTTACTAAGTAAAACGAGGAGTGAGGTGGTTTACCATTGCCTTCCTCACTGAGTGGAAAAGTACGCTTATCAGCATGCCGAGCCCTCTGAAAAGCACATATTTTCCACTCTGCAAATGACACCTTCACTTCATTCACCACAGGGTCTGGCTGTATAATGAAATTCATTACTTTCAGATAAGATAACTCTGATTAGTGTCTTTTACACCTCTACCTCTTCTGTTCTTAAATGATTCAGTCATTTAATTGGCTGACCATGTGATAAGAAACAGAACTATTTATTTTAGCCCTGGCAACTAACAGATCGAGTGTAAATAATTTGACACTCCACCTGTCTGTTATGGGCAGAATTTCAAGGTATAAACGACTATTTTTATATCAAATGGAACGTAAAGTGTATTACTAATTAGTACGTGATCTTGTAATTGTGTGTAAGTTACTGTTAATCTGTTTTAAGTTATTTTAATTGTGCATAATAATAAAAAGTTATTTATCTTTTTTTTCTTGTATTTATAAATTATTTTTACATAATTGTAATATTGTGATAAATTTCATTATTTATGTTTTGTAATAATGTAAATTAAACGGTTCATTAAGTTTTTTTGTAATTGTTTACATATTTACAGAATATTTGTAACACAACAGATAAAAGAAATGATGGATAATTGGTAGTTTATTGTATTTCAATATCTGATTGATTTTACGTAATATGATAATTTTGTTGTGATAAATTTTGTTATATTTCTTGTAATTATTTTTGTAAGGTTATAGATGTTTTTTAAATAGTGGGTGTAAAGTAACATTTTGTTATTCATAATGTATTTTCAAATAACACATGTTTCAAAAAAGCGCAACTCGTTTGTAGATGACAAAGTACAAAAATATTAAGATTAATGAAATGTTTTTTTTTTTTTTATTTTACGGCCACAAAGGACCACTTAGGTTCAATCTTTCAACGTCTAGCCCTTTCAGATGTTCCACCAAAACGCCCCCGCAGTTGTCGCTCCCGTACTTCTCCTCTTCTTCGCCAATAATTCTTCAATGTTTCGGATCTTCTCAGTCTCTCAGCGTCCGAAATCACCATGGCTTTCCTGACCCTCATTTGTTCCCTAAATTTAACCGATCGCTGTTTGTATGTCCTGTAGCTCCCGGACTTAGTTTTGAGGTCAGCTATTATGATGTTTAGTTCCTCCATATCCTTTTCTACTTCCTTTATCCAGTTTGGTGTCATCTTCTTTTGCCAGAAAAACTCAGTCATCCTTCTTAGTAATCTTGTATCCTCCATTCTCAATATATGTCCCAGGAAGGATATCCTTTTTTTCCTGATGATACTGGTTAAAGGCTCAATTGTTTCATATACTTCCTTGTTTGGTACAATATAGAAACTACCATCTTGAAGGGACCATTTTCCAATACACCTTCTTGCTATTTGCCTCTCCACTTTCTCGATTTTGTCCTTTTCGCCTATTCTTGTTGGACCAAACAGGGTTTCACTCGCATACAGGACTTCAGGAAGTATCACGGTATTGTAGTGTCTTAATTTTGTGTTGATGGACATACATTTCTTATTGTAAATATTCCTAGTGGTTATGGCGGATTTGATTAATTTATTTGTTCTTTCCTTCCAGTTAATTCTTTCTTTAATGTTGTGCGTTATTGTTTCACCCAGGTATTTGAAACTTCTAACTAATTCCACGTTTTGATTGTTAATTCTGACGTTGTCTACACACAGGGGATCTCGAACCATTATTTTTGTTTTTTCATAAGATATTTTTAGTCCTATTTTCCCAGCGTATTTCTCTATAGTTTCAACCTGTGTCCTGGCTTCTTCTATGCTTTTGGATAATAGTGCTAAATCGTCGGCAAAACCGAGGCAGTTAACTTTTATCTCTCTTCCAACTTTGATATAAGCTTTATTTTCCTTGTTCCACTGGCGCATAATACGAGGTAGGGTCAAAAAGTTCCCGGAATTGGTTATTAAAAATTTATTAAAAATATTTATAACATTCTTACATTATTTCCCTTCAAAATACTCTCCTCCTGCATCTACACATTTATTCCACCGTTCATATAATTGTTGGAAACACTCTTGAAAGCCGTTTTTTGAAAGTTCCTTCAGCCGCCGTCGCATTTTCAATCACCTCTGACGAATCAGCAAAACGATGTCCCTTCAATGCCATTTTTAACCTTGGAAACAGGTAGAAATCTGGTGGTGCGAGATCGGGAGAATATGGAGGATGTTCCAGAGTGGTAACATTATTCTTGGCAAGGTATTGTTTCACCATTAGGGATCGATGTGCTGGGGCATTGTCGTGCAACAAATACCAGTCATTCTCTGCCCATTTTTCAGGTCGTTTTCGTCGAATTGCATCTCGTAGCCGTTTTAAGATCTCTGTGTACAATTCTTTATTTACTGTTCTCCCTTCAGGAATAAATTCATAATGAATCACTCCACGGTAATCAAAAAACACCTCCAACATCACCTTACCCCGGCTTCTGTCCAAGCGAAATTTTTGTTTTCTTGGTGAAGTTTTTGACTTCCATTCAGCGGACTGCCGTTTTGTCTGAGGGTCGTAAAGAAAGCACCATGTCTCATCACCTGTAACAATTTTGCGCAGGAAGCTGTCATCTGCATCAGCCATTTCAATCAAGTCCCTGGACATGGTCACTCTCATTTCCTTTTGCTCAGGGGATAACATTTTTGGAACAATGTGCAAGCAAACACGGTGCATGTTCAAGTCATTATGAAGAATGCTGTGAACACTCCCATGTGAAATACCAACTTCAGAGGCAATAGTATTGATGGTTGTTCGCCTGTCCGCACGCACAATTTGTCGAACGTGCTCAACATTGTCGTCTGTAGTGGAAGTGGAAGGCCGCCCAGTCCGAACGTCATCTTCAATTGTTGTGCGACCGTCGCGAAAACGCTTATGCCACTCGTAAACTGCTGTTATCTTCATCGCAGAATTTCCGTATGCTTTTTTTAGCATCTCAAGAGTCTCCGAGGGTGATTTCTCCAGCAACACACAGAATTTAATATTGCCACGCTGCTCTAATGACGACATTGCACAATCCGACGAAAGACAGAAACTACGATCTACAATATTAAACACCGAACGCACGGAACCAACAACTGCCTGCTAACCTCAAAAGCACATTCACTACCAGTTATGCCAACCTCACAAACAAAAATTTCCCTTTCAGCTTACAAATACGTGACTGTAAGCGACCATTCCGGGAAATTTTTGACCCTACCTCGTATACTCCAATGCGCAGTTGAAGAGAAGTGGGGATAGTCCATCCCCCTGCCTCAGTCCTTTTTTAACTTCGAATGGCCCCGATATTTCACTCCTGAATTTTACTTTCGATTTTGTTTCAGTCAGGGTTAATTCAATCATTTTAACCAATTTAGGGTGTAAGCCAAAGTTCCTCAATATTTTCAGTAGGGATTCCCTGTGTATACAATCATAAGCCTTTTTGAAGTCAATGAAGGTCATGACTAGCTGTTTATCTCTAATTTTAAAGTAATCTATTATCAATTTCAGGGTTAAAATTTGGTCAGGACAGCCTCTCCATGGTCTAAACCCTCCTTGATACTCCCCTAGCTCTTTATCCTGCTGATCTTTAATCCTATTATAATATGAAATGTTTATTATAATTTTATGAAACAATATTTAAATAACAATTGAACGGACCATTAATAATTTTCAAATAAATGTTGAAAATGATTCCCTCTGACCCAAATGCAGGTTCTTACAAGTTTCATAACATTTGTTGTCACTTTTCGTAATATTTGCTTGTGAATGTTAGAAATCTCATGTTCATTCCTCACCTTCAATTTGCCAAGTGTATGAATATTGTGTGTTAAGTGTTTTTAAAAATGTCACTTTTAAATATCTCCTCAAGAAAAAATCTACTGTGTAAGATCTGGGGATCTTGAAGGCCACAACCCTTTGATGTGAAGTGATGGCCAAAAAGTGCTGCAACTTGTCTAGTATGTCATTGGTAGTACGGCAACTAGCGTTATCCCTGCTGGAACCAGTATTCGTATTTGTGGAAATCTTAACATTAACTTTTAACCTACAAACTGTTTTCGTAATTCTGTAAAACATCAAACTAATCATAAGAGCCTTACAAATAAACTCTTTTATCTTATTTACTAATGGATAAAAAATTCTGAAAAAATTACAGTTCATTTATGAAATATGTACGGATTTTTTGAATATAAAATTTTGAAAATAATTTTACTATTTTCTGCGCTGTGGCTAGCGAAAAATTTTGCACAGTAATTTAAAGTACTTTGTTTACATTTTTTACTCTGAAGGGCTTAAAATTCAGTTTATCAAAAATTTTTATAGAATATATTTTGTAGAGAAGAATTTTCTGAAAATTTTTTAAAGAGTTACTAATTTTTTAAATATTACATTATTTTACGAAAATGTCCTAACTAAATAAAATAAACTGGTAAACTAAAATTTTAAATAATTGTAACTGGTAAATTGTAAATAGTAAAATAACTATAAATTGATAATTGTAAAATGAAATGGAAGAAGAACCAAGTGTAAGAAGAAATAAGTGTACCGTGTCAGCTACGATTAAAGTGAGAATTGCCGGAAAGGGCTAATGAACTAACATACTGCCGAAAACACATTCCTTTGTCATGACACACACCCCCCCCTCCTATGTTTTAGCCTGTTACTATGGGCAAAGCTGAATAGAACTAGTTTTACTCTATAAATACATGTTTTGATCATGCTTGTAAGAGGTGTGAGAAGTAAATGGTATGGCTTTTACTAAACTAATACAAATGTGTCAAAAATCTTCCATCTTCGTCTAAAATCCCTCGTAAAATTGTGAAATGGCACCTTCCGCCTTATTCAAGGGCAAACTATGAACGTATAACATTCATACTTCACACACACACAAAAAACACACGTGTATTTTAATTTATGTAGGTGTTAGAAGCGATTCTCCTACAACCAACAAAAGAGTAACCTTCTTGTATGCTACCAACATTTTAAACTGAAATACAAAATTTCCCTTTTATGATATTTTATTTCTGATTGTACTGTTACATACATTAGATATTGCCCTGCAAAAAAAGTATACTATTTCTTGTTGTTAGGTTGACAATTACTTCGGTGCGTTTGTTTTAAAAATCCTTTAACACATCTGTTAGTGAAAGCCACTGGAATGGTTTTTCGTAGTTTAAAGGTTAACATAACAATAAACTGATAGATTAATCCTTTCAGTGCCAAAACAATGTTTAAAACGTTCATCTAAAGCCATTTAATTTGAATAAGGGTGTACAAAAGTGCCAGCCCTTATTTCGAAAACTTGTAGGTGTAAGTTACCATTGCCAACCAAAATTTCCACATTGTAGACAAATAAAATTTCTTTTAAAAATTAATTTTTATTATGTTCATAAAGAAAAGAAATCGTTCAACACTAAAACTATTCAAAATAGTTTTTTTTATTTTATTTAAAGTCGCATCAACAGCTTGGTCATTAGCAACTACTGTGGGTTTTGGTACCTGGACGGTGGTTTTAACATGTTATAATTACCAGACTCTAGCCGGGAATTGAACCCGGGACCTTTCGCTTTGTAGGCTAGCAAGCTAGCCACTACGCCACGGAGGCGGTTTCACAATAAATTATTCTATAAATTTTTGTTTTAACATTTTTTTGTAAAAGTTCGGTTATCCGGACGTTGGCGTTTTATGCATAACTTACGGACGTCCCGGTAAACCAAATGTTATTACTAAGTAAAATATATCGATGTCCTGTTTTCAGGACATTGGCACTGAAAGGGTTAAGTCACGAGAAACCGTGTCATCCTCAGGTTTATAAACAATTAATGCTCTATTCCACGATACTGAGAGATCGCATATCAAACACCAATAATCTATGTAATGGTTGTTCATGAAACACTTGAAGGTCTTCAGTGCTCTATATCCAGCAGTTTTGACTGTTAATTAAGCCATCCAATTATAACCATGCCTCATCTCTAAATAAAACATGATCACCTTGATATAATTTTCATCGACAGGAGTACAAAACCGTTTGTCTTTAGAAAAAACACTTTTTACACAGTAGAGATAAATGGATACTAGAATTGCACTGGTGCACAAAAATGACATTTCAATTGTTACAGACTGTTAACCTTGAATACAGTGTTGCCAACAGATGTAATATATACAACATAAAATTTACCTATGCGTACTTCTACTTTCGTAATATTTCGGTTGCGTATTTTTTGAAACACCTGTTATATAATTATAACTATTTTGTTAACACGAATAGGCAAATACAGGTGATAGTAATTGTTTTTATTTTATTGATTTTCGTATTAATGTTTATCATTGTCACAAAATTTATATTTTTGTTAAGAAAGTTCCTATTGTTAGTTATATTAGTAGTTATTTTGCAAATTTGCATTTCAATTGTGAAACATTTGTCTTAAACTCAACATGGTTCTTTTTATTTATTTTTAATACATTGTTTATAAACTGAAGTTTTTAAAAGTGTACTTCATAATTTTTTCAGTTTAAATATTCTATTCTGAATTTATTATAGGGAAAACACTGAATGTGCTTTGTATGTTAGTTATTTAATCGTGTTAAAACCAGTTATTATGATTGATTTAAAGATGTCAATAGCAGATTTCAACTTACGACCAATTTATTTAGATTGAATGTATGTAATGTGACATCAGTTTTGTATCAATTTATAGTCTTCTAATTTAATAAATTTTTTTATATAAAAGTTTAATTGTTTCTTATTATTATCCGTGTAAATCCTTCACCATTAGTTTTATCTCTATTGTATTTTTTTAAGAAAATGATAGTTCTGTACTGCTCCATTAATCCTGTTTTCAGTTCCCCTCTTCTGAATGTCCCCTTTTACTTTCTGATCTAATCTTTGAGTTTTTTTTAGGCAACAGTGTTAAAGGAAGGGGGTTTGTTAAAATCATATCAACTGCTAACTCATGAGCTAATAATTTTTGTGGAATATTTAAACGGTGGGTTACAGCTCTGGAAATTGAACCTGATAAAGAAATAAAATGTAACTGAGTAGTGTGTTCAGTTAATATATTGAACAGCTTTGGAAACGTTCAGTTTCATTTCCGTAATTGAAAGTTTTGGTAGTAGTCTAGGAAAATTAGGATTATTTCATAGATTTTTTTTTTAGTTTGTTTAAATTCTTGTCAACATCCTCCTTAGTGCAACAAGCTATTATAAAGGGGTTCCTGGGTTTTATTCCTAGTCTGTTTGACTTTTTTAATATCACTCAGCTCTTATCCCACCCACTTTTCCCTGCATACCATTAATCTATACTAATATTATAAAGACAAAGCGTGTTTTTTTTGTGCAGGCTAATTTCCAAAAATACTGAATAGATTTTCATGAAATTTTGACGTCATATTTGTATTTATATTTACAGCAACATTTTATTTTTTAATTTTCAAAAATTATAATCCTAAGGGCCCTAATGAAGATTTTCATAAATATATATGTGTGTGTGTGTGTACATGTGAGTACGTATTGTTGTCGAAGTAGATGAAGGGGTTGATGATGGTGAGAGACGTATGCGGGGGAAATTATCGAAACATCATTTTGTGTGTGTGTGTTGGCGTACACAGCGATCTAGCAGCGACATAATTTCTGCTACTTTTTTTTAAAAATTATTATACATGTTTTGTGTGTGAAGCCGCGAGGGGCATGCTAGTGCACAATAAAATCAGTTATGAAGTAAAAGAAAAAACCAGTTTAATTGTTAACAACAGTTGTTAACTGTCTGTTATGTGTTATGGAACTAATTTTTTTTTTGGGGGTTTAACATCGACTGTTCTGCAATTACTGCTAATGTAGATGGTGAAGGATGAACTGATGTTTTGTAACTTATTAAAATATGCCGCACGTGAATGGGATTTGAACCCAAGACTGCATGATGAGAGACGAGCACGTTACCAACTCCGCCAATGCGGCCAGCTGTGGAAAAATACTGTTTTATAGTATTCAGTTCAATCCAATAATTGAACTGAATAAGTTCCATATAATAATTGGATTTCCAAGCTGTTATTTAAATCATATCTTTCGTTAAATCTTTGAAAAATTTAATTGAAATAAGTCTTGTGCGGAATAATTACATTCTGAGTATATTTCATTCTAGATTTGAGTTTTCACTTCATCTTGTAAAAATTATTTGATTTGATTTTATCGTCATAAATAAGATTATTACTGAAGTAAACGGTGTTATATTAATAAAAAAAATTTATTTAATGTGAACTTTTTTTTTTATAGTACTTTGATCGATGATTTTTTAGGAACGTTAATTTTATTATGAAATTCTGAATGATTTTCGAAACACAAGAGCAGTTATTTTGTTTGTTATAAATAATGTTATTGGTTACTGATGTGAAGTTAACTATTTAATTGTGTGATACCTACTATTGCATATAGGATTCAAAGTACTGAAAAATAATTCTGTGAATATGTTTCACAGATGTAGTGATTCCATGGGAATAAACAGTTTAAATAAATCAGAAAAGTATACAATTTTGGTTTTCTCTGATTCATAAATTTAATATAATGTACTTATGTTTGCTTATTCATTAAGCTGTATCTGTAATCCAATCTAGAAAATTATGTTGTAATTATTTCATGTTAAAAGTGTATTTACATTATGGAACATGTGCTCTTAACAACTTAACACGTTGTTTAATTGGTGAAATAATGAAGTTGAGTTGGGTGTCAAAAAATTAATTTCAAATTTTACATGTGAGGATATTGTTCCACCAAAATAATAAATTTCAATAAAAAATTGTTTGTTGTGATATAAATGTTCTGAACTTCAGTGGAAGCAAAATTGTTAGCTCAAACAAAATGTTTTCAATAGATATATCAGCAATGAATGGCCTTCTCAATGTCGGAATGGTGTAAAATATTTTATTTTAAGCTTGTTTTTTTTTGGAAGAGCCAGAAGTCGTCTTATGGTGCAAAATCTGAAGAGTAAGATGGATGTGGACAGGCAGAATTATTTTTTCGGCTAAAAACGAGGTGTGGTACAGGGCGTTGTAATGAAAGAGAAAGCCATTGGCCCATTTTTCCAGGCTCTTTCTTCATAAATCGTTTCACAAACGTTTCATTACACCCTTTTAATATTCAGTTTATAGTTTTTCCCTTTGGCTCTGCAGTATACCATCATAAAAAAAAGCAATGAGCATGACCTTTACATTCGACTCTCTTCGTAGGGCAAGAAGAGACACTCATTTTCCACTGGAAACTCTGCGTTTTCGACTCAAGAGTCATATCTATAGACCAACTTTCATCTCCAGTTACTTTGGCCATGAAATCCAGATCTACTACTACACGATCCTTCTATTCCTTGCAAACAGACACGATTTTCATTCTTTTGGCCAGTCAAGTCTAGGAACAAATTTTGCTCTCATGCATCTCATTTGCAAATTATCAATTAAAATAAAATGCTGTGCACCACAGACCCATATGATATTCAGTTTTTCAGTAAGCTCTTGATTGGCTGTTTGAACAAATTAATTTTGCCACTTTTTGTACATTTTTGTCTGTTTTTGAGTTCAAAGGATGTCACGACTGTTGCTTATCTTCAACTTAGATATTTCCGCTTTTAAATTGTTCATACCACTTGTAAACAGTCTTCAGCATCACCATAATCATTTCATGAGCTTCTTTGGTACTTTTGCAACTTTAAACAAAACTTAATGTTAACGAGTTATTCAAAATCCATGATGCACGACAGACACCATAAATACGACCCCACTCTTCCAGCTTTGGAAGCCGACTGACAAGTGACAACTTGTTAAAACTTGATACGGACTGTCTCAAAGAGTCAGGCTATCGGACTTAATACTTTAAATGGATGTAGCATCAGCCACTGCTCCTAAAGTAATTCAATCGCCATATCTTTTGATCGTACCTCGTACATAGTGGAAAAAGTTGATCCAGATTAGTCGGTTCATATAACTTACTAAAAATTGACGTGCAGTAGACAATCACCTTTAAACATCAAATAATCTAAACATCAAAAAAAATATTTGGCTGCCTCTGTAGTGTAGTGGTTAGCATGATAACCTACAATGGTCCTGGGTTCGATTCCCGGCTAGGGTCGCAAAATTTTCACAAGTCAAAACCCACTGTTCTGTTCTAGATTCATAACCCACTGTAGTCTCTAATAACTAAGCAGTTGATGTGACTTAAAATAAATAAACTAAAAAAAAATTTGACAGCGTCAGATATTTATACATTAGTATCAGATGTTATTCTTCTCTCCCTTTCTCAAAGAAATTTACAAACGATATAGATTATAGATTTTTGGTATTTCTAATATATAAATAGTTTAAGTTACTTTACTGACCTATTTTCCTATTCGACAAGCAGCTGTAGTTAGATTATGTTTTTTTTAATAAATAAAAGTAAAACATTTTTTCAAAGGTATATTTCAAAAATTACATATTAAACTTATTTTTCTGCATAATCCCCTTGTTTTTCAATATATTTTTGGTACCATGGTAAAAGTTTTTTAATCCAGTGTCATACCTGTTGCCGTCATACTGGTTAGCCATCTTTCAGCTTTTTGTTTCAAATTATCCTCGTTTGTGAAGTGTCTTTCCCCATGATGTTGCTTCAGCTGCAGAAACAAGTGGATGTCACTTGGTGCAAGGTCAGGTTAATAAGGCAGATGTTCGAAAACATCTCATCGAAAACTTCTCTAGCAAGTCAAACATTTTCAACAACAGTCAAGGTGCAGGAAGTGCAGGGGCAACCACTACATTGTTTAATGTGCAGTGTTCTCCTTTCAATGAATGACTGCCGCCAACAAGAAACTATTGGCCTTGACATAACTTCGTCACCGTAAATACTACACAAGTTGCAATGAATTCAGTTGCATTTTAATTTTTTGCTGTCAAAAAACTCCACAACAAACTTAGCAATCGACGGTAGGAGCAAGTGAAGTTTCTATAGTGCCTGAAGCCTGACTGCTGGATCGATCGACGCATTTTTACAATATTGCCACGACACCCAGATACAAATTCCTTGAGACTCTCAGACTTTTCCTGCCAACCACGGAATAAAAGAAGTAGTGTAACGTACTATTGACATACCCCTTGTAGCTGCCCTGATTTTTTTTTTAGTGCTTATTTAGCCACAATGGACCACTTTAGTCAATTTGGAAGCTTTCAGTCTCTTTTTGGCATGACATTCTCTCATTTTCTTTGGCTGCTTTTGAAAATTCCCCTCATCTTATATTCCCTAGTCTGTGTCGTAAGCTGATGGTTGTGGTCCTTGATGACCTGTTTGTATTTGGGTGATTTTAAGATTAGATCTTTGTGAGGTAGTCCAAGTTCTTGTAAATCCGTTATGATTTCTGTGTGCCACATGTATGCGTTATCAGTGTCCGTTTTTCATCTCATAGCATGGTCAATTATTCTGCGTAAAAGTCTCTGGTGTTTGGTGTTTTTAGTATATGTCCGAAGTACGACAACCGTTTCTTGCGCATGATCACTGTTATTGGTTCTATGTCTCTGTAGACTTGATCGTTAAGCAAAAGTCTATAGTAATTGTCTACCTTGTGCTTCTTGTTTATGCAAGTTCTGAGTATCCTGTGTTCTACTTTTCTGCAGGTTTCCTTGTTTCCTCCCCCGTCAATCCACGCTAGGGTTTTGCTGCCGTATAAGATTTTGGTTTTTAAAGTCGTTTTATAATGTTTAATTTTTGTGCTTACTGATAGCGATTTTTTATTGTATGTATTCCGTGTTAACACTTGTCCACTTCTAAGTTTAGCAATCCGGTCATCCCAGCATATCTTTTCATTAAGTCTGTGATTAATTTATACCCCTAGGTATTTAGATTTTTCAACTATTCCTACACTGTGTCCTTGTATGTCTATTTCATGTATGCAGAGTGGACCCATGATCATAAACTTGGCTTTCTTGTACTAGATGTTCAATCCAGTTTTTGTTGTTAGGTCTTCCAGAGTTCCGATCTGGTATCTGGCTTCTTCTACAGTGTTTGCAAGGAAGACTAGATCATCAGCAAAGTGTAAGCAGTTTGTCTTGATGTTGTCTGATTTTCGTACGATCTTTATATTTTATTTCTTAACAATTTCACCAAAAAGTTTTTCTTATATGTTTTTGATCAGTGTATGAAGTATCAAAAATATTAATTAAATAATATTTTAATTTTTAGATAAAAGAGGTCACAGAGATAGTGAAGATGAACTAGAAATGGGTATGCTTCCTCCACTATGGCCAACGCCTCCTGAAAAAGGAACTGCTAGAGAAATTTCTCCATCTACCAAGTAAGTCTTGCTTTTCATTATTTGCGTGTTACAAATATTTTTACATTATCAATTAATTTATTAAACCACATTAAGCATGAAATATTAAAAGTGGTGTTTTATTGTCAAGGTTTTTTTGAAAATGTTACAACACATTTATTATTTTTTTAGATTTTCATTTTAGGCCCCTTAACACTTTGCCCAATTATGATTTTGAGAATTTAATGTTCATTTCAATTAGATTATGTTTTCCATGAGATATTAAAAGTGGTGTTTTGTTGCCAAGGTTTTTTTAAAAATGTTACAACACATTTATTATTTTTTTAGATTTTCATTTTAGGTCCCTTAACACTTTGCCCAATTATGATTTTGAGAATTTAATGTTCATTTTAATTAGGTTATATATTTTTTTTAAATTAATTTTGTTATTTTATCATATTTAAAAGTCAGCTATATAAAAGTAAACCTAAAATATATTTTTATAAACTTTTAACAAAGATTTTTTAATTCTCCGTGTTTAATGTAAATATAGATAAATTCATTAAGGTAATCTTTACCTCTGAATGTGTATTGCAGGTTATTTTTTATTTAAAGGTCAATAATTTTTTTTAACAATTATAACAGCAATTATCACGACTTATTTATAATTTTTCACTGACCTTTTAAAACTGCTGTATCATTTCGTTTTACCTTTTTTTATATAATCCTATTTCGTACTGACATTTTTCGATGGGTCCACAATCATCAGAGGACCTAAAATTTAAATTTAAATTTTTAAAATTTATTATGTTTTATAACATTAATAATTTTCGTTTTTATACGAATGATTGAAGATACATTTCCAGAAAACTTTAATAAATTTAAAATAATTTGTGTACTCTGATAGTGGATCCACTGAAACTTGTTAGTAGGAAATAGAATTATATAAAAAAGGTAAAAAGAACAAGTGATATAGTAGCTATAACAGGTCAGTGATAAATTAAATATTTTTACTACCACAGGATTGAATATAACAAAGATTTATTTATTTCATTTTATTAAATTTTGAAGAAGGTTCTTTAATATAGTTTTTTGAACGTGGTGTATTTAAAAAAGTAAAAATTGTAAATAAGTTGTAATATTTTTAGTTTTTGACAATTTATTAAAAGGATTTTCTACAAAAGTTTACATTATCTTTTTTTTTTTAATTTATTTAACGTCGCATCAACTGCAACGGTCATTAGCGATGTCGTTAGGGTGGAACTTTATGCAATGTAGGATGAAATGAATTTTTATAACCTATGAAAATATGCCGTGCCTGAGTGGGATTCGAACCCAGGACCGCATGATGAAAGGCGAGCACAATTATCATTTTATAAATGTTAACTGGATAGTCAGAGGAAAACATAAAGATAAATTTAGATTCAAATAGTAGTTATTTTAATTATTATTATTTAGTACATTTTAAATACTAACTATTCATGTATTTACATAATCAAAAAGTATCCAAATCCTTAAAATTGGAACTTGAAACGAAAGTAAATCTTCAATTTATAGAAATATCTTTGTCAATAAAGATATAATTTATCTAATGAAGTATATCAAATGAAAATTAACAGCAGGATCCTAGGTACTGTAATATAGGACTTTGAGTACAGAAAATTTAATTTTTTTTCTAAACATCTCTTAATTTACTTTTACAGATCTATCTATAGTAACTAGAATAATAAAAAAGCAGAATTTTTAAAAAACTTGTAGTTCTATTATTTTTCATCGATGACTTTAATTTAGCACCTGAGACATAACTTTTAGCGCCATTCCACGTTTAATTTTTTTTACAAGATTTTCATTACACAGATATTTTTAATTAATTGAAAATTTTACAATTTAAAAGTAATGACTTGTTGTTTCTATGTTACCAAAAAAACTGTCAGAACTATATTATAGTTGTTATTTCAGTGATAGTTATAGTTAATATAGGAATAGTGAATGATATCTTCTCATTCTGTACTTTTCAAAATACTAAAACAACATGTTGTTTAAGTCATCATGCAAAAGGCCGTTTTGAACGTCTTGAACCCTTGCAGCTTTACTTTGTAAAACAAAGAGAAAGGTCATTTACCAATGTCTTCCTCATTGAGTGGAAAAGTATGCTGATCAGCATGCCAGGCCATCTCAAAAGCATATACGTCATCCTTCTAGTGACACCTTCACTTCATTCACCACAGACTTTGGCTGTATAATAAAATTCTGACTAGTGTTTTTTACTCTTCTGCCTCTTCTATTCTTAAATGTTTTAGTTATATATTTGACCGACTATGTGATAAGAAACAGAGCTATTTTTTCATAGCTCTGGAACTAGCAGATTGAGTGCAAATAATTTAACATTCCACCTGCCTGTTATGGGCACAAAACAACATGATCGAGAAGAAATCATGAAATATGAATTTTTATCTCATCCGACTGTTATGCACATTAATGCTAATGCAAACGGTGAAAGGTGGTTAATGAAAATTAATGATGAAATAATGCCAGACCTAAATCGTGAATTCAATTTGGGACCCCTAGCGTAGAAACCAGTTGTACTGACCTTTACCCCATGAATGAGCCATAGTAATCTTGACCTCTAATCCTTTGAAGATTATGCAGTCCTGAATATAATTTAATTTTCTTGTATTGTCAAATGCTATATTACGTATTTTACTTAAAACATCTTTTAAAAAATTTTAAATGTATAATTTTTTTGTAATTTATGTTTTTATATTGTGCTTTTGTGAATTTGTGTTTTTTTTTGACGGAATTTTATTTTAAATTGTTTTGTTTTTTAGTATTAAATAATAAGTTCAGTGGTTGTAGCGTGATTACTATTGGTTTCATAATTATATACGCCCGAGTTTGAACCCTTACATCTCCAAAACAATGAGTCAGATTTCAACATACTTTACATCAAAATTTAGCTCATTTTATTCTTCGTTGACGTATAACAGCCCCATATCTTTGAACTTTTTTATTTTTTTTATTTTTAATTGAACCCCAACTATCATAATATACCTGTTACCACTGTCTAATATTCAAATTCGTATGAAAGTACTTTCAGTAGGATTTGAACCAGGAACCTTCATTTCCAAAAATCAGCTGTTTCTAACTGACTCAATGCAACAACTTTATTTCTAGACCAACCGGTGGGTCAAACTAAATTCTTTAACAATTTTTGTTTATTAATTTAATTTAATATTTTATTAGTTTAAAGTAATTCAGTACGTGATATTTTTAATCACTATCAGTGATCTGTAATTGAGTTTTTATAATGTAAGGCTTACATGTAGGGTCAACAGTTTAGGAGGTGTTTTACCAGCTACAGCTTATACTAACTCTAGTTTTATGTTGTGATGACGTTTTTTGTCAGTTTTCTGAAATCAATAATAGTATTTCACAGTGCAGGAAGTTTTATCTATGGATTGTATTACTGTTTTAATAGAATTATATTCTGTTTGTGTATATACGAGGCGTATTTTTAAAGTAAGGGCCGTTTGAAAATAAAAAAAAAATTAAGGGAAATTTGCAAAAATTAATTTTATTTTCGGAATCTACATACTTTTTCTACATAGTTTCCAAGTTTTTGTAAACACTTATCATATCGCACAACTAAATTTTGGAAACCTTCTTCATAAAAACTTGTCGCCTTCTGTGATAACCAAGAATTCACGGTCGTTTTCAATTCGTCGTCATCGTCATAACCGCTGCCGCCCAAGTGATGTTTCAGATGACGGAAGAGATGAAAGTCGCTCGGCGCAAGGTCAGGGCTGTAGGGTGGGTGGTCCAAAACTTCCCAGCCAAAAGAGTCCAATGCAGCTCGGGTCTGAGCGGCAGTGTGAGGCCGCTCGAGAGAGTTCAAAAGACTCAAGAGTTCCTTGAATTTTCTGACATGTTATGACGAAAATGGTGACAACATGCTGAGTCGGATCGTAACTGGAGACGAAACGTGGATTTCGCATTTCACTCCCGAATCGAAACAACAAAGCATGGAATGGAGACACACGCACTCTCCCGTAAAGGTCAAAGCCTAACAGACTTTGTCACAGCGCAAGATCATGGCGTCCGTGTTTTGGGATAGGCATGGTGTTTTGCTGGTCGACTTTGTGGAACGAGAAACGACAATAAATGCAGAAGCCTACTGCCAAACCCTGAGGAAGCTGCGCAGAGCAATTCAAAACAAGAGACGTGGCATGCTCACAAAAGGAATTTTGTTTCTGCACGATAATGCAAGGCTTCACACTGCCGCTCAGACCCGAGCTGCATTGGACTCTTTTGGCTGGGAAGTTTTGGACCACCCACCTTGCGCCGAGCGACTTTCATCTCTTCCGTCATCTGAAACATCACTTGGGCGGCAGCCGTTATGACGATGACGACGAATTGAAAACGGCCGTGAATTCTTGGTTATCACAGCAGGCGGCAAGTTTTTATGAAGAAGGTTTCCAAAATTTAGTTGTGCGATATGATAAGTGTTTACAAAAACTTGGAAACTATGTAGAAAAATAGATAAAAGTATGTAGATTCCGAAAATAAAATTAGTTTTTGCAAATTTCCTTTTATTTTTTTTTATTTTCAAACGGCCCTTACTTTAAAAATACGTCTCGTACATACGTTTATTTATGTATGACAAATAGCTGTTAAATGGTTTTATTTTTGAATATTTCAAGTAAATTTTTGGTTTACGAAATGGGATTGAAAAAGCGGTAGTAGTCAGTGTTTTGTGTGATTTCATAATATTTGCTGGTGTCTCTGTGATGACAACTTTTTCTTTAATTAATATCAGTTTTGGTGATGAATTATAAAATATTATAGTATTACTTGGTGTAAGTTTAAAGTATTGGTGTATTTTAGATTCTGTGAAGTTTTTGTTTTTAATTTCGTACTTTAATATATTTTGTTTGAATGGAAAATATTTAAGGTTCTGTTTTCATTGCTTCAGTCTCGGTTTTCAGTTAAATTCTTCATTGTTGTTTTTTTTTTGTTTAATTTTTCATTGAGTTTTGGCACAAATAACATCAAGATATCTTTTGTTGTGATATAAAAATCTATCGTGTTTTGAACGATATCTTCATTCCAATATTGAGGGCCAGAAATGTCGCAGTTGATGGTAGTTTTATCTTCAGTTCATGTTACTGAATGTAGTCTTGGTGTTCTACATATTTTTGACAAGATTTTAATGTTTTTGTTTTTCAATTCAAAGGAATTAAATCATCTGCAAATCGTAAATTCTTTTTCAGTTGAGAATTTATATAATATTTGATAGAGTAACTTCCAAGTGAACAAGCTATTGTCTTTTATTAACGTATTTGAAATTTGATTACTGGTGGTGGGTTTGTACATCAAAATTTATGTTAATTACTAAAAAAAATAGCGTATTTTTTATCTGAATAATTTAAATTTTCACTCATCAATTTTTGTGTCTCGGAATTCAAACTATCAGTGAGTTTTTAGCGATAAAAGATTTCATTATTGGTGATGGTCAGGGTGTAATAAACATTCTGAAGAATATAAAGTATTTGGATATTGTGGTGTATCATTAACAAAAATATTTGTCTTCAGTATCATTTGAAAAGCTACATTTTTTTAAAGTATATTCTTCATACAAATTATTTTATGGGAATCAAATTCAGTTGTTTTTTTGTTTCTTTTTAAAAAGGAAAAAACTGGAGTCGTGGATGTCTACCGAGAAGCGATATAATTATTATCTACCATAATTCGAAGGAAAGGAAAACAGTTATCTGCATTGTAATCAATCGTTTAGCTACTCCATTCCGAAAATAAAGTTCGTGCAATCGCTTTTTATGTTATTCATTGCATCTTATTAATAAGTAATATTTACTTCGACCAAATATTATGCAAGCTTGTTGATATCACAAGCCGCGTATATAAAAAAGCTTCACTGCTCAATACCGTCAAGCTCGTAAATTCGTCAAGAGGAATATACTACTATTTTCTTGTGAATAGTTTTTCAAATTAATTGACTTTCCTAATTAATATTTAGACACTTCTTATGAACTGATTGAGAATTTTTGTGATAATCGCAATTCTGATGCTGAAAATTATAAAAAGAATTTGTTTTTATTATTAGTTGTTCATTAAGGAAATTTTTAGAATTGTTATCATTGTGGGAACATCGCTGTGGAAGTGTTAACCAAACCGTGAACTTGTATACTTATTTGCTTAAAATTATGTTTCAAATTTTAGTGTTATAGTTATAATTTAATTGCCTGTGATTTCTACGATGGAATATTTGATTTCTAATGATTTTTGTGTTTTGAAACTGGTTTGGTAGTTACTGTTGGTGGTGATTTTTTTCAAATTTCATTCTGTTTGTTCTGATCTTATTTTTGTTTGATTTTCCAAAAAAAATCTTTTGTTCATCATTTTGTTGTCACAATTTTTAGGAAAAAACTAAATATTTTCTTTCCTCAGGTACTCACTATTATCGTTTGTTATTCATGTTTTTCGGTTACGAAAATATTGTTTCGTTTGTGTTGTTTAGGTATGTGTTTAGCTTGCAAACAAAACTTACCAGTGAAAGTTTTTTTTAAATTTTATCGCTGTTTAATCTGTTTAAATTTCATATGATCAATATTCTCTGAGGTTACTTTCATCCATTCAGCTCTTACACAACTTTATGGCTTTGATATTTTATTACCTTTTTAATTGTTTTTTTATACATTTTTCTGAGTTTGGTCGTAAAGTGGTGGTCAGCACAACTGGCTTCTATGCCGGGGTCCAGGTTCAGGTCTGGAAGTTTTTCATTTATATATCACTCATATCATTACCTTTGCATAAGCCGGCCGCATTGGCGTAGTTGGTAACGTGCTCGCCTCTCATCATGCGGTCTTGGGTTCGTCCCATTCAGGCATGGCATATTTTCATGTGTTACAAAAAATCATTTTATCCTTCACCGTCTGCATTAGCAGTAATTGCAGAGAACGGTTAGACATTAAACAAAAAAAAAAAACAAAAAAATGCACAAGCCAAGGCTTATGTAGGCTTCATCACTTAAGAAAAGGAAATAATTAAAATTAAAAATTCCTCATGATGACAATTTCTATTACTTACTCTTTTTGTGTTATTATTTCTGATTTAGGCGTTGTGTCATTATATTGCTGATATTTATTTCAATCCTTGATATCAAAATTAATTCATTGAGTCTACAATTATCTCATTCACAATTTATAAATCTGACATCATCTTCTTTTTGATAATTCCTTTTTTGTTAAATCAACACCTTTCAATTTAGTCTGAATTTTTAAATATTTTACATTGAAACTTAATTGTGTTTTGCATTGGTATCGTGTAAACTTTTTATAAAAAGTATTTAATCAAATGATCATAATATGGACTTCTTTAATATTTTTTTTACAAGAAAATACATGAAAAGATGTGTGCAACCTGTAACCATCAAAATGTTCCGATTTTAGACTAGCATGTACAAATCATAATTTTATGTTAATAAAATGTATGTCATTAAATTTATTAATTTAATATCTTCTGGTTATCAATACTTAAGTCATTATAATGCTTATTGGTTTTCTATTAAAATGCTTTAATAACTGTAAATTTATTGAACAAATAAATAAATACTCATTTTTTTTATTATTTATGGTTTTGATTGTATATTTGTTTATAGTTATTCAGAAATAAATTAAAAATTTTCAGTCTAATGAATCAATGTTTCATTTAACTTTATGTTTTTCAATTATTTTATTTACTTCACGAAATGTGGTTACGACTTTTACCAATTTTCATTTTTGGTTTTTTCGCTGAATCCTGAAAGTTTCTTTTTATATAATTATTATGTGAAAATTTTAAAACTTTCTTGTTTTGTTTGCTGACCAGAAGCGTATATGTTTCTGTTAGTATCATTCGTAGCAAAAATTATTGCATAGCTTAAGTTGCAGTAATTATCAACACAGCTTTTGTGTATGATAATAGAAACAGAAATTTTTTAAATTTTCTTGAAATGAACTCTTTTCCTCAGATCTTAAACAAGCTTTTTTTAGTAGCTTTACCATATATTTCAGACTTTATTTTTTCTTGAATTAATAAATTTTGTGTACTTTGATTTCAAATCTTAACTAATTGAATACTCGTTCTATCTTATGAAATTTTTACCAGTTACGCTTAGCATATTTTTGAATTGAATCAATCTATATTTCCTTAAATTTCAGCATTTATAATAAAAATCAAAAGATCCTTATAAATTTGTGTACAACTTCCAGCAACCGTACTTAATTTTAATTAAAAATTAAGATGTAATACATTTTAAACTAAATAAACTGAAAATTTTTAATGTTATGTTCTTCAAAAAGTCTATAGATTCCAAGTAGAGCAGATGGCAGTTATGAAGGTTTTCTAAGTCAAATAGGTGTTAGCACAGAATATGGAAGGTGTTAAGTGTAAAAGATTTTTCCAGTCACCATGCATCCTGTAGCTAGAACCATGAACACACATATAAAAAATGGTCATCACTGTGGCTTAGTAATTTCCAAGTTAGAATACGCTGAACTATAAATCAGAAGGTCTTTAGGTTCGAATCCTATCAGGGTCTGGAAAATTTTTACATCTTAAAATACTCTATCTTGAATATTTTGCTCTTCAGAACCAAATATTAAGATCTTGTTGACTGACAGTTAAACATTTGTGGGACGGCAATTTTTACCTCAAACCCAAAGCATCTACACAACACCCCACTTTTTCTACGATCTTATATTGTAATTCACAAACTAAATAAACATATATCATTTAATAATAACCCCATTTTGTTTATAAAATATAAATAAACAGAACCTATCTGTTTGATTAATAAAAATTAAAAACTTTGATTTAAATATTTTTATAAGAGCTGTAGCATTTCATGATTACGATTTTTAAAACAGGAAAAACGAAATTTATTTTTGATTGTCTTTTTTATTAAACTTCACAACACGTGTAGCCTGTACAAATAAAAAATCCTTTTAGATTGCTGATAGTAATTCATTGTAAATTTCTGTTTATTCTATGATTATTTGAATCATATACGTTTATTAAATAATCGTCAATACAAAAAATAGATAAAGTGATTCTTATCCTGTATATAAACATATATAGGTGATTTTAAATTGAATAGCAATCTTTCAGAAGCTGATTCTGTAGCTAAAAATATTAAAAACTGTTCATAAAAATGTTAGTTTGGTAACGCTTCACATTTTTTTAGGTTAACGTAAAATAACTTTGTTAAATGCTAAATTTATTTAGTACACAGAAAATTAATGTGAATTAAGTAAATAAAAGTAAGCCCAGTTAATGGTTTAGTGGTCAGCACAACACTGCCTTCTATGCCATATGTCCTGGGTTCGATTCCTGGTA
The DNA here is from genome assembly GCA_035578175.1 of Catonia carolina. NCBI lineage: Eukaryota > Metazoa > Arthropoda > Insecta > Hemiptera > Achilidae > Catonia > Catonia carolina. Next base: position 40,854,447 of record JAQMRL010000006.1, on the reverse strand, counting down.
AAGTCTGGCATTTTTTCATCTGTATACCACCCCTATTTATCGCCCAAAATTGAGGTTAATTAAGTAAGTAAAAGTAAGACCGATTGGTTTAGTGGTCAGCACAACTGTCTTCTATGCCATATGTTCTGGGTTCAATTCCTGGTAAAGTGTGGCATTTTTTCATCTCTATATCACCTTATACCATTACATACACATAAGATAAGGCTCATTAAGGCATGATCTTAAAAAAATATTATCAGATATTACAATTCTACTTTTATTAATAACAAAAGCAGAAAAAATTATTTCTTTCATAGGTTAAAAATAATGTCTGATAAATTATTTAATTAATAATTAAATTCTGAAAAAATGAAATTAAAAGATTGAAGGTCTTGTTCATTACCTATAAATTACCTATAGAATCAGCTCCTAAGTGATCTCATTCAATTTTGTATTACCCTGTATACTTTTAATGTTTATAAGCATAATGTCCTAATTAAGATAAATATATATATTTAATTGTAATTTATGCCACCATAACCTTGATTATGTTTATGTTTTGCCTTATTACATCATACATGAGTGTAATATTTTATTCAGTTACAAGTTTTGTAGTATGTACAGAACAATCGTGTCGTTAATTATTATAATAGTTTCATTTAATATTTTTTGAAACGATATGGAATTATTGATTGGAAATTTTTATGTTTACAACTGTAGGTAAGTTTTATAGATATTTTTTTTAGGCATGTTTGATGAGTTTTGAGGTTATATTTATTTATGTAGTTTATACATTAATTTGTAGGTTATTATAATGAATATTATAATTTTATTTCAAGTGTAACTGAAGGGTTTATGGCAAATGGTGATGATTGTAACCCTGATTGTTATTCTTCTTCCTCCTCCTCCTCTTCCTTCTCCTCTTCTTCTTCTTCTTCTTCCCCAAATCCTGCTACTACTACTACCACTACATCTTGTCTTACTATTACATTCTTCCTACATTCTTCCTCATATGATAGGGTACCTGGAACCAGCAAGACGATTGAGGTATGCTCGATAAGATGTCCGCTCGCAATGGGATTAATACCAACGCTACAATGTCATCTTTGTCTATGCCTTTACCATCCGGAATGTGTTGGTATTGAGGAAGCTATTAATCGTACAATTCATAGCTATGTATGTAAGGTAAGTCAAATCGTTTTATATTAATATAATGTTTTTTAAATTATTTTTGATTTTTGGTACCTTTTCAAAGATTAAATTTACTACAATAATAAGTCTTTATTTAAAAAATAATAATTTTTTATCATAATTCTTTTTATTTTTTATTTTTAACTTGTTCAATGCGGCCCGGTAGATGCAAGGTCGCTCGACACCATTATATTCATATACAAATATTTAATTAATTTTACGTTATTGAGTAATTTTAACGCAATTAATGTCATAAAATAAATTTTTATAATATTATTACCATGACTAAAAAATAGAAAAATTATTTAAACGGTTATTTTCTTACATGATTATAAGAATGTAGTTGAAATAATATAGTCAATACATATAGCCTAGTAATCAAATAATATATAAAAAAATTTATTTAAAATTAATAATTTATAAGTAACACGTAAAATTCCACGGAAAACTTCGAACCGAGTTGTAAATATATCGGTTTTTTTAAATTTCATCAAAAAAAAACCATGTGACATCACTTCAAGAACTCATCGCATATTGGCATAGAATTAACCTTTTTCTAGGACTATCCAATAATAGAAATACTATTCACCCCGCCTGAACATTGATAGAAGAGATAATAAAACATAGATTGGGTGCATAAATGCGGCTGCCGCACTGAACGTATTATACACTATAATAGGCTCATCTCTGGGTGTAATCCTCTCCCGATTTGTCCCATTTACATATGTTTTGAGCTGCTTTTTTTCACCAACTACCTGATAAAATATCTAGGTCATCCTTCCATCTTGCCTTTGGTCTATTTCATTTTTTTTCTTGGCCAACCTTATATGATTCAATTCTTGCAAGATGCTCTGCCCAGCTTCACTTTAACTGATTTAACGTAATTGTTACGGAAAAATTACGTAGAATTAAAATAAACTATTTAACACGTTACAGGTAGAATATTAAAGTTCTATTTTTATTTTTTCATGCTAGTTTTTTAAGTGGATTGCTTACATCAGCATTTAGCAAGAAAAAATGTAAATTTTAATGGTCTTCTGCCAATAAATACATGTAAACTGTTAAATTTAATATTAATAATTTTTTCTACTACAGCTGTATGACTTTATTGTAAATTTAATCTTAGAAAATATATAGCTGTAAAAATAAATTACACTTAAAGCTTGTCTCACGGCCTCAAATCATCTGCATGAACAGTGAGGGAAAGTTTGTTTACATACTCGGTGTTCTAAAAACAACTAAATGAAATCTACAATAATACCCTGTTAAACCATCCTAGACTACACCGAATTGATGAGAACTGAAGTGAGGGCGTATTTTACTCAACGCAGGTGACTCCAGCTGTCAAGCTCCATCAAAATTTATTTTTTTTTGGAAAATTACTGGAGTCGCACAAGGAAACACTAAACACTCAAAAGCTTAATGTTCTTAAAGCATCGTCCAGTACCAACATGTTAACCTGAAATTTAAAAGTTTTGTTTATTTTTTGATTGTCCAAATTACTCTTTGACCTGATTTTGATACAGATCTTCTGTACCTGGCGTAACTAATGAGTTTCAATGAATCAGACCAACAGAAAAAATATTTTCTGTTGAATAACTTTAAAAATTTCTTTTGTTAACTTATTAGAAATGATATTATGATCGTGTTATCTTGATGTAGCAATAAATTTTAATTTTTTCATCTGATTTTAAATGTTTTTTTTTTATTTTAGGTAACAATTTTAATTATTAATAAGTTATATATTTGGGAGTCCATTAGTCTAAATGTGTATTTAAATTTAAATATTAACCCTTTCAGTGCCAATATCCAAATAACTGGATGTTGACAAATATAATTTTTTTAAACAAAAATTAATGGAATAATGTAATCTGAATATTTTAGTGTTATCAGACAATTTATTTTTTTATGAATGTAATAAAAATTAATTTTTATCGGGGAAGTTTTATTTTTCCTCTTAAAGTTGAAATTTAGGTCGGCAGTCGCAGGTTTAAGCCTGCAAATTGCTGAAATAGAAGCTGATTAATTTTCTATATTTTTATTCAAAATATGTGGCACTTTATTAAGAGTCAAACTTTTAAAAATTGTTTGGGCACTGTAGGGGTTAATGTTTATGAATTTGTTGTTCAAAGTCTTTTGTAGAAACTTTTTATCTGAGTATTAATTATTGAATTATTAATGGTTTTATCAGTGGAGCCAAGCTCTGAAAACAGACTTTGTTCGCGATAAATTCTCAGTTCTAAGATTGGGTATTTTAAAGTAACCAAAGTTTTTTAAGTATACTGTTTCACTTTGTCAGTGTGTTATCGCAGCTGATCAGGGTTCTAATTTTTTTATTTATTGTTATTAAATATTTATCGTTTGACTGATAGTACTAGCTGGTATGGCATGTGAATCTGCCTTAACGATTCCACTTGAATAATTCTGCCGGTACCGTATCACCTTAAGTGTAAAGTCTGTGTACATTAGCCTAAATTTTATTGTGGTTTATCAGTTCAAATGAGAAACCTGCCTTTAAATTTATCACACAAAATTGTATTACCTATAGACACCTTCTGCTTGGTAGGCTAGCACACTAACCACTATGCCTCGGAGGTGATCTTAATATCATTTATTTTAATAAAAATTGTATTTATATTGCAACAAAAAAATTTTGAGCCGTAAACATGTATTTATCTAAGTTGATTGTGAGGATTTATAGAAGTAAAAAAGTTAGGTATCATCTACATATGTGCACTTTTCATGGATGACAGACTAACAAAAAATCAGCTGGAGTTTGGTGGAATAGAGTGTGATTTAGTGAAGCGGCAACCTAATACACAACCTTGACTGTTATTGGCTAGATATCATCTACTGTCTATTTTGTGAGGATGTAGCTGTTATGTGCAATACTATAAATATCTCCCATTGCCCACGCCCCATACAAGCTAATGCAATCAGTAAAAGACTTTGAATGGTGAAAAAGATTTTTTCCTTTTATAATCCAACTTTAATTTTAAATTAGATGATAATCCAACGTTAATAGTATTTTGACTGAAATATTTAATTTTTCGCTGACCTGTTACAGCTGCTATGTCACTTGTTAAAATTATCTTTTTTTATATAATCCTAATTTCCACCATCGTTAAACTACATAAAATTGAAACTAAACTTTTTAAAATTAAAATGATAGTGTGGATTTATCAAAACATGTCAGTAGAAAGTAAGATTTTATAATAAAAAGCAATATAGTTATGAAAAATTAAATATTCACTCTTCTTTACACATAATTTTTTAACTTTGGATGTTTTTCAACCGGTTGGTTTAAGATTAATCTTCATTATGAAATGACCAGAGTATTATAATAGCATGGATATTTTAAGGTTTGGTTACTTTACTATATTTATTCTTAGTAGTGGTTGTTTTCAGACAGTTTATACTGTTTTTCATTTGTGGATGTAATGATTTCTAAACTGAACTCCAAAGTGGGTGGTTTTTTGTGATTGCTGGGTACTTCAAGAAAATTTTCATGTAGCACAAACTTGAGTTGCTGATCGATACCCAAGTTGATAAGTAAAGATCTAGTAAATCAATTAATTTAAAACAATACAGATATTGCAAATATCTTGCGCTTTGTTATGTTTATGATAATTTATTTTTAGCCTTCATATTAATAGACCAGTGTTATTAATTGTGTTCTAAATTATGGAAAAATTTTCTTATGCATGTTGTGAAATTCAAATTTTGATAAGTCACGTGTTCTTTACTAATAAACATAGGGAAAGTTTAACTTATTTCGTGACAAAATTTAAAAAAACAGCAAGAAACCTTTTATCTTACATTTTAATATAATCAAATATGCAACGCAGTCATTTTGAAAATAACATTTTTTGTTTTAAAATTAAAGCTCTTGAGAAAATTTTTCTAGATCTGAACTTTACATACAGAGAAATCAATGTAAAGCAATTTTGGTTTAATTGGAGTTCTATAAATATACATTTTAGTGAATGCTAAACATTTTTGCTGTTTGTATTCAATATTAAAATGCTGGAATTGATATTGCGTTAATTAATAAAAGCATACTTATTTAAGATATGATGTGCAGAATAACCAATGTTAAGAATGCTCAAATTTTATAGCTAAATGCTGATTTCAGGTCAAAATAATTATTGGACCATCTACGATGTAGTATTGGTTTATTGCTTTAATATTACAAAGTGCCGTATTGTACATGTAACGTACTGGAAAGTATTGTTATTGATATTATCTAAATGAAGAAAAAAATCACTGATTTGTTTTTTTTAATGTCATTTGTGTACCGGTTTTTAGACCGGCATTCCACCAGAAAAGTGTGGAAGCGGCGTGGCATAGGAATTCACAAATTTTGCGACCGATAGGATGTGATTCCTTGTAACTATTTTGAAACAAATACGACTACGTTCTACCAGAGTGACTTACTGAGATGCACGCCACTTCCTTACTACTAGTCACAAAGTCACTCGTTCAAGAATAGCACGTGTTCTATTTTTGCCATTGGTGTTGCTTGTGCGACTGGTGTTTCTATCCGTAGTTTGGGCATTTTAACAATGTTTTTTTTTTAAATTTATTTACTACATTCAACATTAGAGATAAGAATTATAATTTTTAATTTTACTGGAATTAATTAAATTTAACCAATGCAATGAAACAATAATTCTCCATTACTTACGCCCCAAAATACTATAATATTACTATCATTTTGTAATTAGTTTGTAGTCAATAAGTAACTATGCATGAAGTATAAATAATTAAATAAAAAACTGATTAAACAGATTCGTGTCAGAACGATACAACTTGGTTTGCTGATGCGATTCTACGTGACATTTGCCACGCTACTCTGGTGGAATGCCTGCCTTAGATAAATTTTTTTTTTTGCTGTATGAACTTATTAATTTTGGTGAATAGAAGAGAAGTGATGTGGAATCTGGTGTCTGTCCAGATCACCAGGAAAATCTATAATAATAAAGTCGTATATGTTTTTATTCAGTTAAAACTGTTTCTTTCAATTCCTAATGGTGTTTTGTTTGATTTTCACACAGAATTGCCAAGAAGCTAAGAAAGGAGGTGGTATTTCTGGTCCTGTGTTAAACAAAGTAACACCTCCTGTCCTGACCACACCTCCTCCATTGACTCCAATCAGCAATCTTGGAATTAACAGTAATGCCAGCCAAAGTAGTCCTGCTTCCTCTCCTCCTAAATTACAGCGTCTGTTGACTGATAAACTTCCGACCACATCAAAATCCCAGAAAATAGTTGGTGGTGTCACAACATGGCTTCCGCCATCTTCCATGATCCAGTTGACATCCAAGAACACGTCTTCGAAGGCATCTGTCCCGGCTGTACCAACAGTTGAATCTGCTTCGGCTTTGGGTTCCATGCCGGCTCAGACTTTGATGTCGATGAATGGTAAACGGTATGTTGTAGTGCCTAAACATAATGTTCTTTCCGTGTCACCAGCTATCACAACATCGGGAGTATCTGTCTCTGATCCTCACTCACCAGGCAGCACATTTGTATCATGCAATTCAACAACCAACGATACAACTGTGTCATCTTCTAGTGTTTCAAACACATTGATCGCCACAACAAATCCCGTCTTACCTTCGGTTTCAATCATTCCGAACACCTTAACAACAAACAGTAACGCCAGTATTTCTTTGTTACCACCTATCGTAAATCCTGGAGACCCGTCTTCAAGGGCTTTCATTATGAACAACCCGACTACTCCTACTAATCCTGCCGGTGTACTCCTAGTCCCATGTGTTACTACAACGGCTTCAAATTCAAAAGATTGTTCGAAATTCGTTATCGTTAATGGGCCGTCTGGTATACCTACTGGCAATTTTATCATCGGAAATATACCACCGCAACAACAACTTCAGTTGCCAGCCGTTCCCACAACACAACCAGCGATACCCTCAAATGAGTGAGTTGTTTTCTTTTTTCAAAGATAGTTTATACCTACCGTTATTATCTTAAACTTAGTACTTTAATCATGTGTGAGTAACTTGAGTAATGTTAGGTTATCTGATTTTTTTATACGTACTGGTTCTTTTCTTTCACTTGTCTATAATTGTCAATCAATTATAGATGAATTTCATCTGCACAATCCGAAAATAGTATGAATTTATTGTGTCTCCAAATAGTTTGTCAAGTCCATCGGACTATCAGCTCATGTAAAAATCACAATTTATCGGCCGTGATTTTCAGAATTTATTTTGTAATTCATATCATCAGTAACATTATTTTATCATTCTCCAGTATCACATATCTTTGTCATTTTTTAACGACAAAGTTGTAATTTCTTAGAATTCATGGTATAAGTTTCTTTCTGATATGTTTTAAAGTTATTTGCAGCATAGTAATGTAATTTACAACAGTGTTTACATTGTTAATATAAATGATTTATTATTTTCTGATATTATCTTCGGTTGTTAAAATAATATTTGTCAATTGAGTACAAAAATCATTTCGTACTTAAAACATCTTAAAAAAATATATAGTGTAAATATCCGTTTTAAACATTATTTGACAAGCAGTTATGTTTCGTAAAACAATAGTTAATTGTTATACAAGTTTAAAAACTATTTAACAAGTACTGTTATTAATTTATTAGTAATATTTTTATATCAAGTTATATTTAATTTTAGTAAGAAAAGAAAAAAATTATGATTATATTTATGACTTTAAGTAATCAAACGATCCGTTGATTTGGTTTTGGAATCCATAAGTTACTATTAATTGGACAATAGGATAATATCTACAAAATTTGTTAAATTGATTATTGTTTATAAATGTTAAGTTTTTACACGAAAAGTTGCATATTTTTCTTAGAATTCATGGTATAAGTTTCTTAAGTTCTTTACAGCGTAGTAAGGTAATTTACAACAGTGTTTTCTTTATCAGGGTAAATAATTTTTTTTTGTGATGTTATCTTCGTCAATGAGATGTCATTAAACATTTTTATCTTTGTTAGTTTTATAAGTTGTTCAGATGTAATTTATATCTTGTATTATTCAGCATGAATATTTGTAGTAAACTCTTGAGGATAATGAGAACTAACTTGGTTTTCCTGGGTAAATATGGTGTATCTGATATTTGTATATAAAGTTATTTTCTAGTTCCTTGATATTAGTATGTAAAAAAATTCCTTGTTTTCTTTTGTTTCTTTGTTTTACTCTTATTCTTCCTATTGTCTGTCGTATTTTAACTAACTCAAAACTGATTCTTCAAATACAGAGCGTTTCATAATGTTTTTCGGAGTTACGAAAATTCTATACAAAAAACCAATTTTACTTACCTAAATGAAAGTTGTACGGGCCGATGCAGGGACTCAAACAGTTAGTTTTAAACATCTATAAATGTTCAATGTGTGCTCCTTTGGTGACAAGACACACATCAACACGAAAGTCTAGCTCTTGCCATACATGTCCCTTTTGATAGAGTTGTTTGCATTGATTATGCGATCCTTGAGCTCAGCGATATCATTCAGCTTTGGTGGGATAAACACCTTGTCTTTCACATAACCCCAGAGAAAAAAGTCACATGGCGTGAAGTGTGGTGATCTTGGTGGCCACAGCATAATGTGTTGGTCTTCTTCAGACGTGCGTCCTATCCAGCAACGAGGCAATGTTGTGTTAAGATACTGTTGAACCTTATTATGAAAATGGGCAGGACAACCATCTTGCTGGAAAATGAAGTCATTGAGTAGCTGAGGCATAAGCCATAATTGTAACACATCCAGGTAAATCATGCCGGTTACTGTTGTTTTCGTAATAAAGAACAGCCCATACACTGCCTCATGAAAAATCGCACGAAAAACATTTACTTTCGGAGAATTCTGAACGTGTTCCACTTAAGTGTGTGGGTTTTCAGTTCCCCAAACTCACACATTATGATGTTTAACTTTGCTCCTAATATGGAATGTAGCTTCATCACTGATTATTATCTTCTCTAGAAAACCTTCATATAACGACACCTTTTCCTGTAACTGTAAACAAAAATCGAGCTCACATGTTTTATCTCTGTCAGATAGATGCTGCACTAATTGAAGACGGTTTGAATAATTAAAGTTTATGGTGAACTCTCCTCACCGTTGTTTATGGAATCCTAACTCTGCCTGCAGACGCAGTCGATTTTGACGGGCTGCGAATAAAACTTGCACGCAAAAGTTTGACATTGGCATCTGAGGTTGACGGACAACCAGTTGATTTCCTCTTGCACAAGCAACCAGTTTCACTGAATTAGTTATACCATCCACGAATTGAATTGTCACTTGGTGGATCCTTATTAAATTTCAACTGAAACGTACGTTGCACAGTAATTACTGACTTTGACACATGAAATTGTTACACACAAAATGACTTCTCACTTCCCGTGGCAGCCATTTTCTCTTCTGTTTATGCCTAGCGGACAAATGGTTAACTAACTGCCCAGAATTTGTGGAAACTATTTGAAGTGTTCTTTCGTACAGTACTTGTTTCATTCTAATAAGCGAAGTACTTTTTTTGTACTGAATTTTCATAATTCCGAAGCACATTATGAAATGCCCTGTACATAATATTAGCGAGTAGTAGTTTAATAACACTTTACTTATAAAGACTATTTGTTATTGTAGTTTATTAAAGATCAGCAAAATTTTTGTTATATAGAAGAGTTATAAAAGTTTTTTTTAAATTTATCTTGTAGTTTATTTATTAATCTGAAAACGTGTTGTTTTAATTCTACAATTTTTTTTTTCTTAACCCTTTAACTACTGAATTGTGACAGGATATTTTTATGAAACTTCATGTGATAATAAAAATACGTTTCATGATTTTTCTTGAATCATTTTGTTAGTATTTCTATGTGTTAACTGGAATTATTTTAGTATATCTTTCTGCCGAAGGATGTTGACAGTAACAGAATTTGTGTTCAATTGTTGAAGTCGTCAATTCTTGCATAAGTACTTCATTATCATCATCTTTTTTTTGTATTTCAATAATATATATAACCTATGACATACAAATAGCTGATTAAATTATAAAGTATTGCATGTTAACGTGCTCTGTAATCTATGTGTTCAGACTAGAGAAGAGACAAAAGAACTGTCACTGTGAACGAGTCACGGTTACTTATAAGTCACGGTGACCACAGTTATTCAGATAGGCGAGTAACCGTTCCCCAGTCACTGTTACATAGATCGCTTGCTCTTCTATCACTGGAAGACAGGACGACACGGCGAATGTTCACCGTACTATTCTACAATATAGCACAGCCTCTCGTTCACCAGTCACAGTTACAAAGATCGCTTACTCATTCACTGTTTAAGGCAGGACGACCGTAATTCTACAGTTCCTTCAATCACTTTTACAATAATCAGTTACTCATTCGCTGTTCACTGTCATTTTTAAGAGAGAACGAATTCTTTACCTTAGGAACTAGTGACAAATTCACTCGCTCATTCACTGTTCACAGTTAATAGACAAAACGACATAATATGCTTACTCTTCTTCAAGGCCCCTATGATAGCTACGTAAGATATGTTGGTCTTTTCACTGGGCTTAGTGCTCTCCTTGTCGCCTCTCCTTTGATAACCGGCACGTCCATTATTTTTTTACTTCAATCTTTATTGCACTCTTCTCTCTCTCTCATCCTCTCTCCCTCTCTCAGTCTCTTCCCCTTGTTATGTTTGTCATCTACTAGACTAAACAAAACGAGGGTAGTTCCTTTACATCTGATCGCGGTAAAACAATTACATTACAGTATTATTTTTATTGCACGCCGCGTTCTACCTAGCTATTTTATTTATAATGTGCGTTGTTATTTTTCAGTTGTAAATATTGTTTCTTGTACTTTCTCTTTTTTATACAAAATGTTATTTTTATTACTAATTTTGGATACCTTGTGTTAATTAGTTTTAGGCTAAATTTTTATTTTAGTTATATATGTAGCCCATTTTTTTAATTTATCAAAACTTTATTTATCATGAAATAACAACTGAAAACATTATTATTGTTTCATGATAACAAATGAAAAATGTACTAAGAAAATACAAAGTTATTGCTAAATCACAAGTAACTATTAAAAGTAACGGTGAACGCAAAATCACTGTCACCGTGATCATGGTGACTGGTTGAAACAGTGAACGCTCTTCACTAGTTCAGACACGAGTGAACTACTATGGCTCTTATACGCATGCGCACGTTATGTTTGTCAGGCTGATATATCATACCATCTGATAATGCTGGCAAACATTCTGATTGGTCTAAACATGTGGAACAGTAGAGCTCATCAACCGTGAAAAGCATTCCAGTGGTCCTAGGTATGAAAAGGTTGAGAATCGCTGTACTAGAGCACCACATTTTTTCTTCGGTTATGTTCGTCAGTTGGTAGTGTTTTAATCTCAATTCATCCAGTTTCAATATATTGATAGAGCACTAGTTCATTTTAACCCTAGAAGCGGTAACTGTCGATCTGAGCGACAGTTGTGCTGTTGAATACATGTCGATGTCGATTTGGTCGACAGATGCACCCACTCTTATTTTCAACCAGCAGGTTGTCCAACCTAGGTTATATAACTAATCATATGAAAGTATTTCATTTAATCTATTTAATTTCACAGTTTGCCGGTAGTTTCGTTCTCTCGTTCATTTGTACGAGTCTTTGAAAGTTGTTGTTTCGTAATGTCGTGTTTCACTGTAATGGCGATCTGTTTGTTAAGATAGATGTGTTGTTGTTTCATGTTATTAGTGTGTTTTAATTCGTTTTACTGTAAATTTATTAAATATCGTGAATTATCTGTGATATTATTTTAGTATGTGTTCAGGTTGTAAATAAAACCTACGAAAATAAATGTGTACTCTGTAAATGTTGACATTGCGTAAACATAACCTAGATCTTTTCTCTACAGACCTTACCATTTTTTCACATATTATAATAACGAAAACAGATAAACTGATAATTCAAAAACGTAATTATTCTAGAAAGATTGCACTAAAAAATGTATATTTCCATTTTTACGCATTTGTTTAGGTAAATCTGTCAAGTAGCCAATAACACAAAACATATTTCTCAAATTTGTTATTATAAATATTTCATTAGTCCTGGTTATTTGGAAAATAATATTATCAGAAAACAAAAATAACTGTCAGGTAGAGCTATCTTTTCTGTTTAATTTGGTATATAATACGTACCTGATATGTGAAATACAAAAACAATAAAAAATTGTTTTCGTAAGCATGTTTTTTTTATTAAAAATGCTTGACACTTTAAGTTAAACCTATTACCGCTTCTAGGGTTAATTAATTGCGGCTTACGGAAAAGAATAAAATTGTTGATAGTACTAACTAGAAGTGTTGATAGTAGAAAAAACGCGATTATAGTACTTCTCCCGTAACATTTGAAAACAAGTTTACTTGACAGTGGGTTACAGGCAGTGCGGTCACATTTATAAGCAATGTCAGTACTTTAAGGGTTAATCAACATTTTAGTTTGTAATAGGTTTTTTTATTGTTATTTAAAACATATTTAAATGTTTTTAATAGTGTTTTTCAAAATAATTAACGTTTTCAGATGTTGTTCATAATAGAATTTATCTTTTAGTTAAAATCAAATGATTTTTAATTTAAGTATGTAGATGTTCATAGATATTTTTGTGTTAATTTAAAAAAGTATTTTTGTGAAGAACTTTTTTTAGTTAATACATATTTATGTATTTATTTGTGTACATAACTTATCTATTTCAAAGTGGATTTGGTGTTAAATAAGTTTAATAATTTTTAATTAATCTTGATTTGTCTTGTCTGTCTGTTTTTTTTTTATTAATTAATTTTGTCAATTCTGTTACAAATCGCATGTACAAAAGTATTGTTATATGTAATAAAATTGTATAGTTTCTTAATGTTATTACGTTGAAGTTTTTTATTAGCAATATATTTTTGTTTTCTAATATTCTGTGTTAATTTCATTTTCTTTCTTTGTTAGTTTCCTTTTCTTTTTTTAAGTAATAATACTGTTTAAAACTGATGAGGTAGACAAGTTTCGTGTTATTCTTTGTTTTAAATGCAGACAGAAACATTCATAAACATAATTTAGTTTTTATTGAGCTGTTAAACATGTCTTGGTAAAAATAAAACAGTCAAATGTTTCAATAATAAATAATTATGTATTTCCACAGAAAAATTCATTAGAAACATAAAAATCTGCTTTAAATTAAACTATTTATCCGATAATGTTCTGTTTTACTTTACTTAAATTTATAGAGTAATAATAAAAGACGATTAAAATCGTGAGGTCCATATTTTTCAATGGATTATTGTTGGTCAGAATGTGATCATGATTCGGAAACCAATAACATAACATTTAAAGTAATTATTTTTTATAAAAAATGTAGCGAACTCTAACAGGACAGATTTTTGTAATAAAATTAATAGAATTAACAGTAGTAGATTTGGTAAACGTTACACCAAGTATTTGTCAACAAATTGAAATATGTATCTAAGTATTTTATTTTTATCAGAAAACCTTATGAGGGTTTCATTCATAAGTAAATTTAAACACAATATATATTAAGTCCAGCCTTTCTTAGTTTGCTCCTAATGTAAACAAATAATGACGTCACTGAGCATGCGCATTATATAAAAATGTGTACATGCTGATTAAAAAGTAACAACAAAATACTTTCTAAAGTTTTTGTACAAATGAAATTGTTAGGCCTACATCATATCATGACTGATGTTTGAAGTGCTTTAAGTACTTATATTTTAAAACATAGTAAACTTAATAGGAATACGACATAAAGTCGCGGACTCTAGTGTGCACCCTGTAGTAGCTGGCTTTTGTTTGTTGACAGTAGGAGCAAACTAAGAACAGCTGAACTGTACTGCAGATTGTATTAACTTATTAACAGACATTAGAACTGCATATAAAACTTATTTTTGTTTTGAATTATCAATTAATGTAATTAAAACAATAGTGAACGGGTTTTACATTTGGAACAATTGATGAAGTATGCACAGTAACTAAGCTGGGTACCGGAGAGACCAGAGTCAGGAAAAAACAATAAAATATTTTAGATTATCATGTTATATCTGAAGATATGTCTAGTAATGTTGGTTTATGACTAAGTCAAATTATTAAAGTTTTACCTACGTGATTTGACATCAATATTATTGTTTTCACAATAATATCTGAACAAAAAAATTAATTACCAATGTAACATTTAAAAGCTTTCAGTACCTTGCAATCTAGGATAACTGTTCACCATCAATTAGCGTTTGAAATATAAAACCCTCCATAAGTCATACAAGAAAGGTTAACTTTAAAATATTATCAATTTTTGTTTCCTGGTAACATTGTAGAGCAGATGCCAAATAAGCTTGATGGTGTAGCTGCGCAAACAGTTCAGGTTTTAGTCGGTAGACTTCGTGCCTTAGTACCAAACTGCCTATTAAACCACGTGTTCTAAATGATGTAAATTATCATCTATTAGCGACTTCAAAAACATTCAGTTGTAAACATTGTATACAACAATTAACGCCTACCACATGCCACATGCAACATATTACAGACCAATGTTTTTAAGTAAGCTGGTATATAACGTTGCAAGAGCGATGTGACTCTGATTACCACTTGCTGAGACAACCGAGCTTGCTAATACCAAAATAAACCATCTGCGCACTCAAGAAGACCAGCAAGCCTATTTGGTATTTGCTCTTACAACAGGAGATCATTAAAAAAATAAATTTAAATACTTAAATTTTGTTATTTTTGTCAGTTGATAATTTTTGTTCTTTAATTAATATTGGTAATAGTAGGTAATGTACATTAGAAGAGTTCATAAGATTTAATTATTTTTGTATTTATTGTGTATAAAAAAAAAAGTTATTATTTTCAGTATCAGATATCGTTCCAGATCTAATTCCGTAGTTAATACAGAACAACCTGGATAACCCTAATCTTAGATTTTCTGGAATATTGAATAATCTGTACTTTAAATGAGAAAAGTTTTTTTTTACTTTATTTAAAGTCGCATCAACAGCTTGGTTATTATTGACAACGGTGGGATATGAGCAATGGATTTTTACTTAGTGAAAATTTCCAGTTTTATTTATAGTAGTGTTGTTTTTTCAACCTCCATAAATAAAATATTAATAGATATAGAAAAAATGTTTTATTACTAAAAGTTATATGTAAGTATGGCTACTTTTCAATATAATCACCTTGACAATTAAAGAATTTTTGTCATACCTGTAAACAAGCTTTCTAATTTGCTCTTCATAAAATGATACCACCATTGAATTTAAATGAGTCTTGTCATTGTCTTGAAGCTTTTCATTAGTCCAGCTGTTTTCCAATCCACTTCTTTAGTTCAGGGAAAAGATGGGTGTCATTCGCTCCTAGGTCGGGACTGTATGCCGCGTGATTGAAATTGCTCAAGGAGTCGTTGGGTTGCACCAGCACTGTGAGAATGGATATTTTCATGGATCAGTACAATTTCAGAAGTTGGCGCACCTCTTCTTTTGTTTTGAATGGCTCTTCGCAAACTTTGTAAAATTTTACTATAAATAACTACATTAATCGTGATCCTGAGCTGCAGAAATTCCACCAGGAACGTAAGAAGGAGCTTCAAGACTCTTTAAATTCATTGGCAGCAGCATTTTATGAAGACTATATTGGAAAGCTCATGTACAGGTATAAAAAATACTTCAATTATAAAGGTGATTATATCGAAAAGTAACCATAAATGTTTAGAATTTTTTTGGCAATCAAACATTTTTTCTATATTGACTTTTCTTTTATTTATCGGAGGTTAAAAAAACAATCCTTGTATTACTCTGCTGTTCTATGGTTTGAATTTGCATTTATTGCTCCATAATGATTTACCCTTTCTTTCCAAAAATATATTAAAGACAATGAATTCAATTAACTTAGATGTATAAGAGTGTTTAAAGTATAAAATTGGTGATAAAGTTGTTCAATATGTATAAGAGAGATTTGAGGAAATAATAATGATGAGAAATTATATCGTAGAGCAAATCTTTTGTCATATCATAGGATATTAGATCTATCCCCTTATTTAACCAATCGTCATTACTCTCCTGCTAACATAGTACTGTGTCTTTGATGTTAGGCCTACGTACAATTTTATTTATATCGGCTAATCTCATCCAAGTTTTATCTCTTTGGTGTCATTTTCACTATTATCTACGGTTACTATACTAGACGGTAGCGGTCATGTGCAGCTGCTGTGAGATATAAGATGACGTAGTCTGGTCCCCAAAATTCGACCAGTGCGTAGTGACTGTAGGATTTTTGCATTGTTTTTACAAACTTAGCGGTTTAGGTGTGTTTACATGGGAAATGAATTTTAATTTTAATAATTCTTCATTTGCGGCCTGAAGTTTTTCAATAAGAAACTTGTTTTCTTCTTTCAATTCAGCGTTTTCCTCTGATGGCGCAACATTAAAATTTTGTGGTTCTTCATTAAAACTAGCCCTAGCTTCCTCTAAGGCTATCCCTTCATTTTGTGAACTGCCTGTGCTGTAATTGGATGATGAGTTTAAAATATCATAAACTTCCTTACAAGTGTGTCGTTTCTCTGCTCGATTTTTATGTTCACTACAAGTCGGGTTTACCAGACGTAGAACGGCACTACAAATCTGCAAATTTAAATGTGGGACTGAATTCGTCTTTAAGACACGTTTTAATGGAAGATGTAGCAACTCGAACTTTCAATCGCGTACATAATTTGATTCATCGAAATTACTAAACACACCCGACCACTGTCAGCAGAAAATGAATCTGCCCACTTGCAAGCATTTATCCACTTCTAACTAGTTTCAATGGCCTTTGGAAAATGGTAAAACTTATAATGCCCAACTCCTTTTGGTGTCTTATCGTGATTAGAACACCTGGCAATCGCACAACACACCACATTATTAAAGACTAGTAAAGTATTACAGACCGTATTAAGACTGGTAAACATCACAGACCGACATGATACGTATCATTCGTTGGCTGTCGCTGGTGACCAGTGACGTCAGAGGGCGGGACTTGTGACTGTGCATATTGTTGATGATCCCTACCGTCTAGTAAAGTAACCGTGCTATTATCACACATGTACTTGCTCAAAAATTAGAACAGGGATGGCAGAAATAAGTAGCCTATACATGTTTAATGTTGCATCCTGGTATTGTTATGAATTTGAAAATAAAATATGAAGATGCTCTGAAAATATTTAACCTTTTTATTCAGTGGGCAATCAAGAATAATATCTATTTTTACAGAAAAATTGTTAACTTAAATCTGTTTGTATATAAAATAATAATAAAATAAATAATACATTTCTTTATTCAATTTAAAAAAAAATACTGATTTTGATTTATAAAACTCTTTATTTTATGTTAGCATCTAAAATCCAATTCTCAGTAATCACAGAAGGTAATAATTTCGAAATATCTGGGTTGTTCTGTACAAGTATTAGAGATGTTAAAATTTATTGGTTAACTTAATTATTTATAATATTAAAGTTATTAGTTTTACATGTTGAAACAACTGAAAATCCATACAGTCGATGTGTTTTAATATGATTAATAATATTGCATTATAGCTTAAAAATAAGAATTTTAAGTTTTTCTCTTAACATTAAACCATGATAATACTTTGTGTAAAAATTGGTCCCTAATAACAAGTGCATGTAACTTATATTTTATGTTAGGTCCTATTTATCTGATACTTTAAACAAAAGTGACCTCTGTATAATTTTTTCTTATTTTATAAAAAAATTTTAAATTTATAATTGAATAAATATTAGTATTTTATCTACAGTTGTAGATTTTAGTGCAGGTGGTAAATCATACAAATTGTAATTAATTTATATATTTGATTAACTGGAAGTTTTGTGATAAAGTGTTTTAAAGCAATGGGCTTGAATACTGTACAGTGCAAACTTGCTTATGTGAAGCAACTGAAATGGAGGGTATCTTGGAACAATTAATAAATTATACTATGTGTTTCTAGGCTAACTATAAACTAGTTTGTTTAAAGTTTTATCAACTGCTTGGTTATTAGCGATTACGATAGTTTATGCAACTGGAACAGTGTGTTTTGACTTGTGAAAATTTCCAGACCCTAGCTGGAAATTTAACTATGGCACTAACCACTACAGAGGCCGGCCTGATTATAAATTATATTGTAGATGTACTAATTTAGGATTAATTGTAATTTTGTAAATTGCATGGGTTAGTAATGCAAATAATGTGGAAAACTTAACTAAAGTGGAGTTTTTTCCAAGACCAATTGTTTGTTTTTATGTCAACAAGATCAACTTACGGTTGTATGTAAAATGCATAACAGTTAAGAGTTAAAATCAAAAAAATTAATAATTCTTTCTGATTATGGGTGTTCATAATTTTTTCATTCTTTCTCAGTCAACACAGACATTTTTATGCATTCTACACGTCTGGGTTAGTCAGTGTTATAATGTGTAAATTTACTATTTATTGATTAAAATCTTTTGTTGTATAATTTTACGCTGTTGCTTTCGTATTTTACAAATGGTTTTGACTACTACTGACACAAAATACAATTTTAATCAAAAAATTGTCAATATAGTTGTTCTATAACTCTGCTTTTTGTATTTAGTTAAACAATAAGTACATTATTTTAAACTATTTGAATATTAGACAGTGTAAATTATTTTGTATACTTTGATGGCTGGGGTTCAATTGACCACACTCTCTCCAGAATAGTCAGCCTGAGTCTGTTGTACAAGACTACCTCTTAATTACATGTCATACCATCCTCATCTCATTGGGTCATGGAGTTGCTTATTGTTCTTAAATTGAACAGATTGCAATATACATAGATTAGGGATTTAAAAAAATTTAACTTTAGCAGATTGTTCATGCCTATTGTGGTACTTAGCCAGACGTCTCAATTAAGAACCTCAGATAAACGAGTTTGTATTGCACATTCTATTAAAACTTGATCTTTTGGGGTATTTGCATGTTTATGGTATGTAGCGTAATTATGAATGATTATTTATTTATTAACTCTTTCACCTGTATTCTTAAAACATAATTCATCAAAATATAAAACAATTTAATTTCATCCACAAATTTTTTTCTTCTTTTACTTTATTACTTTTACAATTATTTATATTTTAAAATCAATACCTTTAAAAAAAATATTCATTTTTTTAATAAAATAAAAATATAAATATTTTAATTAGGTACATTAATTTATTTGTTTTGTTTTGCAGATTTTTTGCCAGAAAAAGAAAAATTAAAAATATTTTATTTATCCTTTTTATTCCTGAATTCCTTCCAATTTGTATTTTTTCCTTAATCCTTTTACTGTTTTTTAAATATATTATTTTTTACAGTATTATTTGTTTTTTGTTGTATTTGTTGGATTTTAACAATGGTGTTATTTGTATAAAATGCTAAACATAATTTTTCATGTAATTTAAATGTGTTAAATTTGTTGTTCTTTAAATCAGTTATTTATTTGTACCGTGGCTATATTTTATTAATACTTACGAAATTTTTTTAACATAAGAAGGTAAATTTATCTAAACTTTCTTCATGTAGAAATACATATTTTTATTCAAATTGATTCTAAAACGTTCTTACATCTGTTACATTTATTATTGTTTTAAATATGTACGTTATCCCACCAGGCTGATCTAGAGGTAAAGTCGTCGCCAAAATCAGCTGTTTAACAGGTGATTTCCGGAGACGAAGGTTCCTGGTTCAAATCCTAGTAAAGGTAGTTACTTTTATACGGATTTGAATACTAGACAGTGGTTACCGGTGTACTTTGATGGTTGGGGTTCAATTAACCATACTCTCTCAGGAATGGTCGGCCTGGGTCTGTACAAGACTACACCTCATATACACGTCATACACATCATCCTCATCTCATTGGGTCATGGGGTTGCTTATTGTTCTGAATTGAACAAATTGCAACATACACAAATTAGGAATAAAAAAAATAAAAAAATGTACATGTCTTCTTATTCTTCTTTATTATTTAAATGCCTGTATCTATCAGTAAAACATTCTTACTTGTTTTAATGAATATTCTATTATTTTCAGCAATTTGTCAGAAATTGAATTTATTTTTTGTTGGTAATTATTTTCATTCCTTCCTGTATAACTTTTCCTATTATTTTGTTGTCAGATGCACCAACCTTTGCCATGAACCTTTTTTTTTATAAAACTAAAATATGTTTTTATAATTTGTAGTGTATTATTATTTTTTTGTTAGTTTAGGTGTCATATTTATAGTATTAGGATATGGGGATTTATTTAGGGACAGTAAAAACCTAAGTATTTGTCTTTTGTTTATCTATTGTGTTGTGCAATCAAAATTTTTTATTTTTTGAATTATCGTTGCTCTATTTTATTTGAAAATTTGAGAGAAAACAAGTTTTAAATTTGCAAATTTTTTAGGTAAACTTTTGGTTTTTAAATTTCTAATTACTGTAACAAGGAAATATTGATGTAATTTTTTTTTTATTGACATGTAGACTATTTTATTTTAATGTTACTTACATCCTTAACAACCACCTTTGTGGTGTTACAGTTGGATTACATTTGTGCCTCAGAGGCCCATTCTTTGTTGAAACAAGTGTATGGTGATGAATGTCTTGTCACACACTCATTTTTTTGAGTGGTTTAAGCGATTCAAAAAGAGACAAGAAAAAATTGGAGATAGAATCTCAAAAGATTGTCGGTTGAGTATTCATGCGGTTGCAGAGATTGTAAGAATCAACAAAGAAACGGTTTGTTAGATTTTAAATGAACCTCTTCGCATGAAGAAAGTTTATTCAAAAATGGTACCTTAGAACCTTACGCCTAAACAAAATGACTCTTGAAAGACCATTTGTGCTGATACTCTGAAAACCATTAAAAATGACCATAATTTCTTGAAAACTTAACATGTAAAGAATCATGGTTTTTCACTTATGGTCCAGAACCGGTGCCCCAATTCACCGAGCGTGAAAAAGGTTGGAATGTTAAAATCAAAATTCAAAGCAATGATAATTGTGTTTTTCATCATCTGTGGAATTGTGTATGGGAACCAAGTTTTTTTTGGCTAAGCATGGGATCACTGTGTTGGAACATCTACCATGCTCATAAGATCTTGCTCCGTGTGACTTTTCTTTTCGTGTTCCTGGAAGTGAATTCTGCACTGAAGGAATGAGATTTGAGACAGCTGAAGCTGTGAAAGAAATAACGGAGACCATGAACCTGCTTTCAGATAATAACTTTAAACATTGCTTTGACCAGTGGAATATTTGCATGGAGAAGGATCTTGGAGGGGAGTATACTGAAGGGGATAATGTTGGAAGTTGTGAAGAAGTAAAAGTAGAGTGTTATAGTCCTAATCCGGTTTTACTGTAGCCTAACCTCGTATTATATTTATGAAAATTAATTCACCATATGGATTAACAAATCCATACCGTTCATCGCTGGCTGCCTCCATTGTACAGTGGGTAACACGCTAGCCTTCAGAATGAAAGATATACTGGGTTTGATTCCCAATTAGGGTCTGATATTTATTAGAATTTAAAACCATCGTTCCACTTCCATAACCTCATCGTTATCACCAATGACAAAGCTGTTGACATGACTAAATTTAAAAAAAATAAAGTTTGTCCCTACTTTTTGGTTTCTACATATCTGAATTTAAATTTCTAATAACAATACAGTTTTGTGTAAAGATGCCAACAAATACATTTAACTCCCAGTTAAATTGAAGTAGGCCTTCGGTCCAGCCCAGTCAGTCAGCTGGTAGGAAGTCGCTATTATTTGTTAAGTAACACCGGTTGGGCAAGCGTTTTGTATGGTGACCAGATGACAGCCATCCGTGAACAAACTCTACTGGGGGTGCCTTTTCAAACTCCTGCCTAATTCACGTCAAATAATACAGCAAAGCAACGATCAAATTGGGTAGTTGTCAGTAATGTTCCCGATAACAAATAAAAGCTAAAAAAAAAAAATTGAAGTAATGAAGACAAGCCAATTTTAGAGAAACAAAATTTTTTAAATAGTCCGGTATTAATAAGTATTCTTTGGAAAAGATTGGATATTTCTTTTGTTTTTTCTATTGTTTATTATTACAGTATAGTTTATCCGTAATATAGAAGCGTTAATGTTTGCTTCACCATCTCTTAAAATAGTCCTTTGCTGGCTAAATATTTTACCCTGTATAAGACTTCTTAGGCCCAGTTGTTTGTAAAAAAAATTTGTTACAATTTTATTTTTTAGTAAAATAACTATCAGCTCTAAGTACACATAGCTATGTTATTTTGAGAATAGCAATGCTTAATCAGCATAAAATTACAACAGAAAAACAAAACAGTAAAGTTCTGATTATCCAAAATAATTAGGGCATGGACAATTTTGAATGACTGATTTTTTTCGGTCATAATCGATCACACTCGGGAAAGGCAATAATAAAAAGATAAATATACTTAGTAGTGTAAAATATAAATTTTAATAGTGGAAGAACAATGAAAATTGTGAATTTATTCAGAATTATAATAAATAAAATAAAAATACGTTGAAATAAAATATTATAAGTTATTATAACAAACAAAAATTATTACCCGTTGCAGTTCATTGTTTTTAAAAAATTCGCTTATTTTGCGTTGTTCAACATTTTTCGTTCGCCTTAATGCTGCTAGATTCCTGACTCGTTTGGTAGTCAGGAGAGTAGAAAAATCTGCTTCAGACTGCATTTTATACCAAATTAAAGCTGTTTGTAACACTTAAAATGCTTAACACTTAAAATGCTTGACTATTTGTATTTCATAAATTTTATGTGAACCAGTTAAATTTGCAGAAACAACAGCCGTTATGCGATCTTTACTGATCTTTCAACTAGGAGCAACTGATTCGCGTTTACTTGCTAATGTCTTTAAATTCATTAAAAGTTGACGACTTGTAGTATACGTAGCGTTCCCTACTAGATTGAGTACAGTAGTGTTCGTCTTCTACCTACACAATTTGCAGAAAAATAATAAAACCTATTTCAGATAATCAAGGTTTTCATTGTATTCTAAATAAAAGATAGGAACAACATACACAGGCTTTGTCCTGTGTTGTAGTGGTCAGCGCAACTTGACTTCTACGCCGGGGGTCCCAAATTCGATTCCTTGTTAGGTCTGCATTAATAGTAATCCACAAAACAGTCGGACATTAAACATAAGAAAAAAAACAGCACAAACTAATACAGAGCACACAAGTTTGAAGCAAAATATCAGCTGTTCTGTATTCTCTGTATTTTGTTTTATTATACAACTTGGGTGTAAGCACACTAAGCTCCAAGTACACATGTAAAATAGATAGAGTTGTTTGGTAGTCTGGTAAAAGAGAAAAGAAGTAAATTTTTGTAATATTTTAAATTATTGTTACCATACGACCTCAAAATTCAAAACTCTGGTCTGAGTAAACTTATACGTGGTTTCCGACAACACTTTAGTTCACTCAATTATACTTCAGTGTGGTCAAACAAAAATTAAACGCTGTACTATCAGGCACCCTATCACACTGTCATGTGCGATAAAATTATGTTTTCGTTGCAGTGAGCTGATAGTAACTGTTACTGTTACAGCCACCCGCGATCTTTAACCCGTATGGCTCCGGCTGTTCCATACTGTTCCGATTCTAATACACAGCAGCCGTATTACATTCCTTTCCCATAACGTCACACACACATTTATATAGTTAAATTTTAAAAGTGAAAAACCATTTGAAAAGCATAACTTTATCTACACATACGTATATTTCACAATTCTGTAAGTTCCTGGAGAATGACAAGAGGTTGTCTTGTTTGGGAACACTGTGGGTAGTATTTTGTCGTGCGACACTATCTTCCCCTCTTTGCTACAATGTACATTAGATCCAAATGTTTGTAACAAAAGCAAATTCCTATAGAAAAAGTCATAGCTTTCACAAAAAACTAAATAACGTGTTGACTTACAGACGGCCTGCATGCAAGATTTGTTTACATAAAAACTTTTGAACATTCTAGCCTACCCTTCACACTAAAACTATAATAAAATATTTCTGTTTCAAGATATTCTATCTCTGTAAACGCTATTAGTTGCGTTGAAGAATTATCTACATAATAAATACAATAATGACAGGTTTCAGACTTATAGTGACCTCACTGTAACAAGTTTTATTGCGTACTGCACTATCCATGTCTATAGCCTGTAAAGTGGTTTCACATAATACATGGGTTAACGGTTCTGTACAGTACCACACTAATCGTGCAGAACAACACAAATAATTATTTTCTGGGCAACAGATTACGTTATATACAGTATTTAAAATTGCTTGAATTTTTTAAAAATAATTTTGAATAACTTTTAATTATAGATTTTTTTAATCAAAAATGAATGTAATAATTCTGGAAGTTAACAATATCTAAGTTTGTGGTTTTTATACTGATTAGTTAAAAAGAGGATTCTTATCTGTTTTTTTTTTGTTTTTAGTTTTTTTTTATTTGTAATACATTATGATTTGTAGATGTAGTAATATGCAAGTTATATTGTTTTAGAAAAGGAGTTATATAAAAATTAAATATTTTAAAATATTTATCTGTCTTCGTATAGTGATAACAAAAATTGGTTCCTGATATGATTTATTATATTAATATCCAACTGTATTTAACTTTGTATTAATTATGTCGTGATAATTTGTAATCGTATATTCTTTTATTAGTTTTGTTTTTATTCATGTACTGTTTGGTTTCAATTATGTAATGAATTGTATGTGTTCTGTGTGCTAACTACTTTAAACATCATAATGAAATTGAAACGAATTAACAACTGGTTTGTGTATCTTATAAATTATCTTTGTTTGGAATCATACATTTTTAAAAAATTTGATCGGGCCCTGTATGATATGTAGGAAGGAAATGAAGGAAAGTCGTGTTTTCATGTTGTAGATTTTTTGAAATTGAGTTTTCATTGGAAATACATGTCCCCTGAATCTCCAAAAAAAGACCGTTTTTATCAATTGGTGTGTGTGAACAAAATTATTTAAGCACGGAATATTGTACGAAGTTGAAATTTAAGTTAGGTATCGTAAGGGGACTTGATACGAACATATTCATCAAAATCAGTCAACCAGAAATAGTAGTCCATTCATGCTATTTTTGTATTATTTTGCAATTTTTCTTAAAAATGTTAATCTATGATTTTGTTTAAAATCACATTATTATATATTTTGTGTTCTATAAGATGGCGTAAGTGACATGTCTATTGAAATCATGGCGGGGCTGTACTTTCGGAGTAAAATTTGTTTTTTAATTGCGACCGTAATATGCATTTTTGGGCAAAATTGTATCTAATTAAAGTTATTGTAAGGGGCTGGTCAGTTGAAAGAATCAACTCCTATTGATAAAGATTTTATGATTAATTATCGTAATATTTACGTTCTATTGCTAAATTTCTATTAATAAACTTCCAACTGGGTAATTTTACTACTAACATTATTAACTATGACTTCAATCTAAGTTGGTTGACCAGTCCGTACCTCTAACTGTCTTCACCCACAGTCCGGGGCTTTCCCGACTATTCCAAGTCAGGAAGTTTTTCACAAATGGGCTAAGTATCTTTTGGAGCGGATTACAGAGAGGATCGTTCATCTAATCTATATACTATTTTACTTAGTCGACGCAATTTCTGTCCATTACTTATTCATAACACTAATTTACCTCAATGTGGTTGTGTTAACCGGTCTTAAATTATGCACTGTATGAGGTGTGGCAATTAAGGTCTGGGAATCAGTCAATAAAACACAAGCAAATTAAGTTACGAGCAAAATTTTATTATTGACTTCACAATGGTCTCCCTCTAACTGTACACAGCGATTCCAACGTTGCTTCCACAATTGGAAGCACTTTTGGTAATCCTCCAAAGTTACTCCATTCAGCACTGTGGTTACAGCTTTCTTGACCTCCTGTACACTGCCATCATTAGTTCCCTTGAGGTGCAACTTCATCTTGGGAAATAAGAAGTAGCAGGGGGCGATATCCGGGCTATAGGGATGGTGCGGCAATGTTGGAATGCTTTTTTCACTAAAATCTCTTGGCACAATGAATGACAAATGGACCAGTACATTGTAGTGGTGCAAGATCCGGCTGTCCATGGTGAGTTCGGGCTGTGTGCTTGCAGCTGCTCCAGGATGCCAACATAGAACTATCCAGTCAATGTCTGGCTGGCAGTAACATATTCACGATGAATAATGCCGTGGATATAAAAAACCGATCAACATTGCCTTCAGTCGCGACTTGGATCCTTGGTTTCGTTGGTCGCTTCCCTCCCTTTTCCATCTACAGTGACTACTCGGACTCATCCAATCTCTGCCATCACTCTGAATGCGGGACAACAAATCCGTGTTAACCTCGTTTATAATGTGAGTCGCTCATTTTCACGACACCACTAAAAAAGTTACTTTCGATAAACATTAACCAAACATGCTATTGACTTCAAACTTCTACTGCAACAAAAGGAAGGTCCCTATTTCCAGTTGTATATTTACAAATGACGCAGTGTTGCCAATTCCTCAGTTACAACTTAATTGCCACTTCTTGTATAATTAAATTGGTATTCTATTAATTTGTCACTAAAAATGCACATACTCTTCCTTTATACTATTTAGTAATACTACTGATACATTTTACTATGCCAGCATATACGATTATTCTCAACATCGCAATCACACAGTGTACCTGCTCACTACCATTCAATTCAACTCCCAATAAACCACTGTCCTTTGCTCAGTACACCAACCTGTTTGCACCTAAGAGGGTTGAATAGCAGTCCTTTTTACTATTGTTCGTTGTCATCTATTATCAACCCTGACTACTACATTCCAGTCTAGTACAACACATGTAACTGCTCACTTTGCTTGTATGCTAAAAGCAGATCCATAGTTAATACAACTAATACTATCCTAATATATCGTAATAATTGGAATCTTAGTATAGTGTAGAAAATTTAGGAACGTAGAATTTCTAATTTTACATATGTTGTTCGTGGAGATCAGTTTTCTTGAAGATTGCGGCCTTAATATGCATTTTAGGGCAAAAGCATAAATATAATCAAAGTTATTTTATCAAAATCGTATGTAGGATTATCAAAAACCATCAGAATATGGTAACCGTAAACACTTACCAATGTTTAGAATGCTTTCGTGTATCTTGAATACATCTTCAGTACCTAACTTTAAAAAAATTTTCACATGAAAATTTAAAACTTCCTACTCCTACCATGGCAGATAAGGAATCTTCCTTAAGGATTCCTTATGTGGCACGGTAAAAGTAGGAAGTTTTTAATTTTGATTTGAAAAATGTTTAAATTAGGTACTGAAGATGTATACAAGTTATACAAAAGTGGTCTAAACATTGGTAAATGTTTACTGTTATCATATTCTGATGGTTTAGAAATATATATTTTCAATAATCAAAGTTAAAGAAAATTAAGGAACTGATGACTTTTACTTAAAGCATTTTTTCAACAATACTTAGTGATTTTACATATTTTGCTCATCAAAATCTAGTCCAACTGAGGCTGATTTTCATTGGCAAGAGAAAGTCATGTGAATGTTTCACACCAGATTTTGTTTTTTTAAGTTATGTATTAACATATCACGAGTTTGTTTGAAAATAAGAGCTGTATTAATGTTATTATATTTTGATAAATATAGATTCATGACATAGTCTGTAAGGATTTATTAGTTCTCATTAGATATTTGTTGCAATTTCCTTAATTCTGTTTTCGTTGGTAGGTTTTTCTATAAAATCTTCAGGAATATTTATATGTTGTTATTCGATATATACTTTATGTAACGTTTATTTTTCAGGCCCGCAAGTGGAATTAAAAGAACAAATGATGATAATGATAAAATCCCATCAGCGAAACGAGCTAAAAAGGAATCAACTTCTGGAAGTTCATTTAGTTCTTCAACTTCAACTCCAAAAGCAGCTAATACCGCTTTACCTCATGATGCGGCAACACCTTTATCAGATATTTCTGGGAATAGTCCAAGTTTCGATAAGGATTATGTTATGACAAATGTAACCGCTATATATCATGCGTTGATACATTCATTCCAATATCTTAAAGTACAAGAACTTTTAGGAGCATCAAGAGTGTGTCGTCTGTGGAGAGATATTGCACATCATAAGTCACTTGTAAGTTATGCAATTTTTAAATTCTGTTTATTTTAAAAGTAACTCTTATTTAACATTTTGAGGCTGACTGACAATTTAAAGCATTAGATATTTTTCTATATCTATATATTAATAGTGAGCAGTTTTTTTTCAACATGAGTTTAACCACCTAAACCTTTACCGATTTTCACCGAAATGGGCTCAAATGAATCATCTGTTTGAGTAGATTTGCAGAAAACTAACTTAACACTTTTAGTGCCGAGGCCTAAATTACAGAATATGCTTAAAGTGCCAAGTCAATTTTTACGTTTTTGATATGCATTCATGTCCATCTACTTTTCAACTCATCTACTCATGCTATTGATAAGAAAATTGGTACTTATCCTAAGTTTAATGTGCTGATTCTGCATATTGTATTGATTTTGATAAGTTTTTACTTAAAAAATTCACAAACATAATGTTTTTTTATTCATACATTAAAACTAAGTTTATGATTAAATACCAACCCCAGTATCGCAAAATTTGGTTTTTATATTTAATTAGTTATATGCAATAAAAAATTTTCTTTAATTTGGTATAAAAATTAAGTTACTGCTTCAAAAATTCAAACTTTTCTCAAATAAATCACATAGTGGGTCATCGTCGACTACCGGTTTACAAACATTGAATGACATATTAGAAAGAAACCACAGAAAACTAATAAATAATATATTGTTATGAAAATAAACGTAAAGTTAATCAAAATTCAAAATATTATAGACTAAACACAGTGATAACAGTCTCAAATTACCACAAAACTGTACACAAACTAAGCAAATCTATTATACTAACGATTACTGAAAAATAAAACTACAAAAGTTACTGCAAATAATAAAGTATATTCTACCAAAAAACTTTTCAAAATCACAAAATATACTAATAATAATATGAAATTAGTTTGCAAAACACTAGAACACTTTGTCTAAACGAGGATATGGTAAACAAAAAGCAACAACAATCCACCAAACTCGATAGTCGAAACATGTTCTCACTATTCGATTATATATCGATCATGCATCATCCAAAGAGGTTAAAGTATATAATCATTTTAAATCTAAAAGAATGAGGAATCCAGTTATGTTAACAAAAACACAATCTGTTAGTATTTGTAGGAACTACAAGCAGAAAACTTTTGGTGGTCAATCCGATTGGCCATGGCACGTCTCGCATATGGATCCACGGCTGATTCCATCGGCCCCTGGCACTAAAAAATCATGTTTTGATTTATGACCGTAAAATAGGAAGTCTAAAATAAAGATAATAATACGTAAGTTAATACGATGCGTCTGTGTACCGAATGCAGTACTACCATGCGCATTTATCTCTTTCTTTCTCTATCTATCCCTCCCACATCTCGTACTATTTCAGGTTGGAAGGGGCAAGTTCAACAAACTAAAGTATACCAACGCATTGGCAGTGACACATCGCTTTAGACTTTACAACGGGGTTGTTGCTACTTTGAGTAGTGGACACAATGAGTTCTGCTATATTTTGCTTTTGTTTTTAACAGCTCTTTTCAGAGTTATTATAATTTTTCAGGTCATTTGATAGCCTACAAATTCAAATAATGCCACGCAACAGTAAAACAAAAAATGTTGTTTACAGAAAAGTTCTATAAAAATAAATTTACCCCCGCACGTGTTCACCTAGTTTTTTATTTAACCGCCGTCACACTGGCAGTGTTAGTGAATGTTGTTCAGATCAGACCGATCCTACATGTTCTATAGTGAAAATAGTCTTTTGTGCACTACTGCTGGGAATTTGTGAACAGATTTTAACCCTTAAGTAGATGCATAGGGGTCTTGTTGATCCCCATGTACATAGTTTTTCATTTTCCGACTTAATAATATTAGTTAACAACTTGTGGCTCTTAGTACCTTCCTGAAACTGTACTGACCACTCTGTGTAGAGTTAAAAAGTTTATATAAATGTCTGTTTTGACTAC
Organism: Catonia carolina; assembly: GCA_035578175.1. Classification (NCBI taxonomy): domain Eukaryota; kingdom Metazoa; phylum Arthropoda; class Insecta; order Hemiptera; family Achilidae; genus Catonia; species Catonia carolina. The sequence continues at coordinate 40,824,095 of JAQMRL010000006.1, read as the reverse complement.
AATCAAGATTTATAATGTCGGGAGGGGATTTCCTTCGACCCCCAGATACCTACTAACGTTACAAATATTATCTGACAATTTAGTTTCAGTTGTGAATCTTTCTATGTGTGTGTGTGTGTGTGTGTGTGTGCGTGTGAGTTGCCGTTGTTTTGTTTTCTATTCATTAACCCTTATAAGCCAGACAGCTTATAGATTATATGGTTGTTAGATGGCGAGTGTGTAAATACTCAACAGTTTGTGCAATAGTGAAAGTCAATATACACGGACACCAGTAAACATTATAGTTAAATTGTAGCTGAATGTATGAGGAAAAAGTAAGCTATTTAGAAACCCTATATGGTTAGTGTGAATTTTTCTATTGACTTGTGAATATTGTGGTACTGTTGAATGACCAGTCTTTTGAAGAAAACCGTGAAAGGACCGTAGCTCATCTAAAAATAGTTAAAACTGCGTTTGAAAGCTTTGGGAGTGTGCTTCGCGGGCCGGTGCTGCCACTTAAATCCCCTCAGACGAGTCCACTTCAAGGTGGAGGGGAGGCGCTGCTGTCTGCGCGTCTGTAGCACTCCGTGCAGCAGGCATGTACTGGGACCATCTGCAGGCGTTAATATTGGTAGGGCAGTCGGAGACAATTCATTTTTGCACTAAAATGCATATTAAGGCTGCAATATTAAAAAAAAAACATTTTTTCTACAAGAGCACTGCCTCCCCAAAGATTTTCAGCAGACATGGCGCCTACCATATCTTGTAGAACATAATAAATGTAGTAAATGAGGAAATTTTTTAAAAATTCATCGTAGAAGCCATTTTTGAGAAAAGCACAAAAAAGTGAAAAATGACACGAATAAACTATTACTTCTGGTTGACCGATTTTGATGAAAATGTTTATGTCGGATCCTCTAGTAGTACCTAACTTAAGTTTCAAGTTTCAACTTCATACGATGTTCCATTCTTGAGATATTTTGTTCACACACATACACTCATAGACCAATTACTAAAAACATGATTTTTTTGGGTTCTGAAAACGTGTAGATCCAGTGAAAACTTGATTTCAAAAATTTGACTTGAAAACAATACTTTCCTTCCTACTTATTCATGTAGGAAAAATAAAATAAAAATGTACTAGATCTGAAACCCAAAAAAAAATTGGTGATTACTGTTTATCATAAAAATTTTTCGCATTTTCAAAAATTTATTTATTTTTTTCAGTGGCAGACTGTTAGGATGAAAAATTCAAGAGTACGTGATTGGGAAGGATTTGCTAGCATGCTTCGTTATTCTGGAACGAAACATCTCGACTTACGTAAGATGTTGGTACCAGATAAACCAGAAAGTCTCTGTGAAATGTGGTCTGAATACGCACGTGCTATTGAACGAGTTAATCATCTACTACGTATCGATATGTGCCGTTGTCCTGCAAGTGCTATCGAAATTACTGTCAGGAATAACCCAGGGCTACAAGTTTTCTCGGCTTTATCTATAAAGTTAGTATATATTGTAATATTCTTAAATTGTAGTATATTTTTAAATTTTTTTATTTAACGTCGCATCAACTGCAACAATCATTAGCGACGATGTTGGGGTATAACTGTGCGAGGATGAAGTGATTTTTTTGTAACGTATGAAAATATGCCGTGTCTTAAGTGGGATTCAAACCCACGACCGCATGATGAGAGATAAGCACGATATCAACTACACCTATGCTATCGGCATTTAGTATTTTATTTGAATCATTTTCTGTTCAAATTAAAAACTTTAAAAAGAATAAATCTAAAATTAAATTGTTGTGAAATTAACTGAACTGTAAAAATTATCTTTTCCACTTTTGTTTTACCCTCTTAATTTTTCCTATTGGTTTACTTTTTTTAATTTCTATACCTTCTAAAATGTTTTTTTTTTTTCAATATCTTCTAAGTCAGTTTAGGACCATTTAAAATACTTCACTTTTTTGTGATAACATTTTTTTTCTGTTTGTCTTATGTCCCTTGGAACTCATTGAGTTAGTGATTCCTAAACTCATCTCTGTCTTTTATTATTTCTTCGTTAATTTTCATTTCTTCTCAGTCACCTGAAATTATTTGTTTTTGAAATGGTGAAATTTTTAAAAATATCAGTTTAGTCGATCAATCAAAAAAGAAGAAGTTTAGTCAGTGTGTACATTCTCATTATACATGTCTGTTAAACATGGCTCTTCTGTAATCCATCTTTTTTTTTAATCCTTCTGAACTGGATGTTTATATATTTTTTCTGTTTTTCATAATCTTTATTCATTAGTAAAAATATGATATTTGTTCAAAAAGTACACAACCTTCATCTGGAAAATCTTATTTATCTATCAACTTAAGTTAGCAAGTAGTATCTTTCAAAATACTCTACTTGGCCGCCTCCAAAGAGTAGTGGTAGCCCGCTACTTTACCACACGGAGGTCCCAGGTTCAATTCCCGGCCAGGGTCCCAATGTAGTCACTAATGACTTTTGTTCAGGCGGCTTTAAATAAAGTAAAATAAAAAAATTTACAAAAACCTATGTTCTCCACATACTTAATATAGCATTTCTGCTACTTTTTAAAGCAAGTCTGGAAGCAACTCTTTCAGAATACACTTTAGTTGAGCCGTGATAGCTCAATTAATTAAAACACAATGTTTTGCATTGTATAATTTCTGGACTCAAATGGGGGCCTTTAAGCTTTAAGATTTTTTAAGCTTTTCTTGTGAGGAGTAGCAAGAAGTCCTTAAGAAAGTTAAGGCTAGTTTTTTTTTTACAGTCCAACATGCCCTGAGCAATTTAAAGTCGCAGTTTTTTTTGTTCTGTTGTCGAGTTCTATATAAATATGAACTTTTATAAATAAATAAAAAAAACTTTATTAAACTTTATAAAAATTTTTATAATAAATAAACTTATAAATATGAACGAATTCTTTAAATATGAACTTCGCAGGAATTGTTCACATAGCCAAATCTTCCATCAAGATTGAATGAACTGAACGGATACCGATTTCTTCCTCTGTAACTAATTCATGGATGGTAATACATTGATCATCCATCACTAATTGTGAACTTGATCAATAATTTTTTTGTTTTAATTTCCTGTTGGTGTGCCCGAAATGATTCAATGTCCGCTAAACTGCAACCGTCTTTAAACCTGTTGTACCACTCTTTTATCTGTGACACTTAAAGCACCCTCTTCAAAGTCTTGTTGACTTTTTTTTGAATGGTTTCAATTCGAGAATGACCTAAGTTTTTACAAAATTTATACAATGATGACCGAAGCGGTATCAACAGACATTACCTGCTAAAATCTACTTGTAATCAGGTATTACTGATTGAAATAATAATTTTGTTATCTAGCACGATGCTATTATGTTTTTTTATGTGTAAACTAAATATTTTTATTTGAAGATCATTGTTGTAATGAATTTAACATTTAATTGTTTTTGTTGCAGATGTAGTGTATTAGATTTAAAACCGTTTGAAAACTGTAAAAATCTAACTGAACTTAGACTGAAAACTACTGATAAAACTGGAATGAATGTAGAGAATTTATCTGTACTGAGCTCTTTGACAAGGTTGAAACATTTGGTACGTTATAACTTATTTACAATTTATTCAATTCTATTTTATAATTATAATGGTTTCTTGTTTTACAGCTCTTTCTTTCCCCCTCACTCTCTTTCTTTCTTTAGCAAATGGAAAGGCTCCTTTCAGCACGGTTTATATTTCTGGGAAGAGCCAGAAGTTGCATGGTGCTAAATTCAAAGAGTAAAGTGGTTGGGGACAGACAGATATTTTTTCAGCCTAAAACTTCCAAATCAGAAGTGAGTTGATGGCACAGGGAACAATTTTCGCACTCACTCGCCTCATTTACAAATTATAAAATGTTTTGCACAAGTTTGTATAAGGTGTTCAGTTTTTTGGTAAGCTCTCGAATAGTCAATCGCCTGTTTGAACAAACAGTTTTGACAGTTTTTGCACATTTTCATCTGTTTTGAGGTCAAAGGACATCCCAACCGTTCCTCATCTTCAATCAACTCATTTCTGCTTTAAATCGCTCATACCACTTGTAACCGTTTTAAGAGTTATCACATTATCGCTAATTTTAATATTTCATGAGCTTCGTTGGCACTTTTCTGCAACTTAAAACAAAACTTAGTGTTAACACATGTTTGAAATTCTTGCTGCACGACAGACAAGTAAACAGGACCTCACTCTTCCAGCTCTAGAAGCTGAATGACAAGTCACAATTTGTTCAAATTTGATACTGATTATCCTGAAGGAACAGGCTACCAGACTTCAAATGGATGTAGCGGCAGTAGTTGCTGCTATAAAAATTTATTCACCGTATTTTTTGATTACACCTTGTAGGTTCTAATTTTTATATATACCAGTTGTCCCACAAAGAGGTTGCTATTTTTGAAATAATATGCCAGATGTATTGCACGCTCTACAGACTGGAAACTTTACATTTATAATGAAAGGATATGTAAAAATGTACCTTAGAGTTTCATTTGCTTATGATTAATCAAAACAAAATGATGGAATAAGAAAATAATATCAAAAATGAACAATAATCTTATAGATAAAACCACTTATATTTACAAAAGGATTCAGATAGAAAAAAAACGGCTGTTTTTGCCATTCCAAATCAATCAGCATAGCTATTGATGGGCATCAGTTCGAATAAAGGTTAATGAAACAAATTGTGTTCATTAATAATTTATCACTTTCATTTTATTACTTAAATAACATTGTAACAAATCGCCAATTTTAAATGGTTATGCAAATAAAATTACTTTTCGTCATTTTGTTTTGATTAATCATAAGCGAATGAAACTCTAGTACTTTTTTTACATATCTATTTATTATAACTGTAACGTTTTCAGTCTGTAGAGTGTACGATACGTCCGGCATATTAATTCAAAAATAGCAACCTCTTTGTGGGACACCGGTATAACTGCACACACACGCTTTATTATTTATATTATTGTTAGTATTCTGTTAACTGTTAGGAATTTTATTGAAGGCTAGTTTAGCAACCTATTTAATTAGGAGTACACAAGTGAATTGTTAATGAGTCATGTTATAAGGTTTGTTGTGTTCAGAGTTTTGATATATTGTTATTGTATTGTAACGAATCAGAATTTCTATTAAATTAAACACAAAAATTTTGTATCAATTTTTATTTAGTTTGTTAATTTTAAAACCAACAATAATTTTCTCTGTGTATTTTTACAGTCGCTGCCATCAATGAAAACTATACCTGTGGAATTAGCAGAAGTATTACAAAATTTGGCGAATTTGGAGTCGCTTGAATTAGGCGATTGTGCGACATTAGATGAAAAAGTTGCTGTAGAAGGTTTTCCGAAATTATTGAAATTAAAAAGATTGAGATTAGAAAAAAGTGGCAGCAGTACTCCAACTATACCTTTATTATATTCCATCAGCGATTTGCCGTGTCTCACACAACTGGAACTTATTAATTTTGACATTAAACCTGGATTTGATTCAGCATTATCGCTGTGTACAAATTTACGCACATTGTTAATCATTCCTACATATGTAACTCAGGTATGTACTCGTATAAGATGTAATAATAATATTTAATTACAATACAATGTTGTTGTTTAGGTCATCAGCCAAAAGGGTGGTTTACCGCTGCCTTCCTCACTGAATGGAAAAGTACGCTTATCAGCATGCCGGGCCCTCTGAAAAGCATATATTATCCATGCTGTTTAATGAAATTCATTACTTTCAGAGGAGATAACTCTGATTAATGTATTTTACACCTGTACCTCTTCTGTTCTTAAATGATTCAGTCATTTAATTGGCTGACCATGTGATAAGAAATAGAATTATTTATTTTAGCCCTGCACTAACAGATTGACTGTAAGTAATTTGACACTCCACCTGTCCGTTATGGGCATACAATACAATACCTTATAAAAATAAATCGGAACGAATTTGTTTGATTACTAAACGGGTCAATAGGGCTACAGAACTTCTCTCCGCATTACCACCTATACAAAAATCTGGTATGAAACACCCACACGACTTTCTTTTACCAGTGCAAATAATGAACAATATAACCTAACATTTTTAAACAACATAAAAACACTGGAAAATGGCCACCTCCATGAGGTAGTCGATAGCGCACTAGCCTACTAAGCGGAGGTCCCAGGTTCAATTCCCAGCTAGGCGCAGGAATTTATTTTAAGCCAAAACTTATTAGGTACAGTTTCTTACCATAGTCGCTAATGACCAAGCTGTTGATGTGACTTTAAATAAACAAGAAACTAAACTCATAAACATAACCTAAGTTTAATCATAAGTGAATGATGCAAAATGAAAACTAACCTTAGTTTATTGTAATAATACGGAAAATCACTCTTTGACACTAAACTAGGCTCTGTAGACAAAAATACTTAAAATAAAAGTTTTAGTAATTTCCTAGAAATTTGATTGTATACATTTTTGTCGTAAAATGCTTACTAAGGCCCAAATTTAAAAAGTCTCATTTTTTTACACATTTTCATAATAAAAAAAACAGAAATTACTAATTACCGGTAAACTAAGAATTATACATAAAAATGTTCAAAATAAAAGTTATAAGTTTTTTTTTAATGTTCTACAACTATGATTTTATACACTTTTGACTAAAATGCATGTTAAGGCTGCAATGCTAAAAAAACCATTTTTTTTCTACGAAAGCACAGCCTTACTAAGAATTTCAGCAGACATGGCACTTTCCCTATCTTGTAGAGCATAAAAAATGTAGTAAATGAGGCGATAGTTTAAAAATCGTAATATCCATTTTTGCCAATTATTGAGAAAATTGCAAAAAAGTGAAAAATTACACAAATAATCTACTATTTCCAGTTGACCAATTTTAATGGAAATGTTTGTGTTGGGTCTTCTAGTAGTACCTAACTTAAGTTTCGATTTCGTACGATGTTCCATTCTTGAGATGTTTTGCTCACACACACACAGACCAATCGCAAAAAACATGTTTTTTGGGTTCAGTGGGTCTAAAACATGTAAATCCGGTGTAAACTTGATTTTGAAAAATTGACATGTAAACAATACTTTCTTTCCTATGTATTCATATTGGCAAGAGAAAGTAAAAAGTTGTAAACAATTTAAAATATGTTTCCGAAATGCGAAAAGTACAATCCTTGGTGTGTTAGCACTTGACGGGGTTACAACTGGGAACAAATTGAGGACGGGAAATGGTGGACGGACAGAAGGAGTTAAAGGGGCTTGGTGAACACCCAGACCCAGCCATAGCTGGAACGGGCACTGGATATCTAGAGCGGATGCCATATAAGCTTGCCGGTTTTCTCAAGTGCGCAGAAGGTTTATTTTGTTAATGGCGTGCTCGGTTGCCTCGAGTGGTGGGGGTCAGTGCTGTGATCAGAGTTATATCGCTTTCGCAATGTTATATATCAGCTAACCTGAAAACATGAGTCTATAATGTGTTGTATGAGGTAGGCGTTAATTGTTGTATACAATGTTTACAATAGAATGTTTTTAACGTTGTTAATAGATTATAATTTACATCGTTCAGCGATGTGATTTAATTGGCACTTTGGTTACTAAAACGCAAAATCTACCGACTGAATCCAAACTGTTTCCGCAGCTACACCGGTGATCTTATTTGGCATCCACTCTATGTATGTATTAAACAACCTTTGTAAAATGAGTTTTTGTAAACTTTTTTGTGAAGTAAGTTTCAATACATTAAAGTTTTTGGTAAATGATATACAAATAGAGTTCAAAAATATAGTTTTTAATGTTCTATGTTTTCCTTATGTCTACTTTTCTCTCATTGTCCCATTTTGTCTGATGCAATGCTCTGAAGTAACTGCATTTCTAGTCTTTAAATAGGTTTTAAATTTCCTTTACTGTTTATAATTATATTATGTATCATTAATTTTTGTTTGTCATTTCAGTCTGCAACTACAAACCACGTTGTTATGGAAGGCGTTAGTAAACTATCGAAAACATTAATGCACTTTGTTTGGGGAATAACTTTGGAATTGTTAAAAGTAACCGATCTATTTATCGATCAATGGGAAGGACAAAAAGGCCCAATGAAATCACCGCCATCGTCTTCTTCCTCGACTAATAGTACTCCAAAGAAAGGAACTGGCGATAGTATACCGATATTAAAACCATTAACTGATGAAACCAGTAAAGAAGGCGGAAACACGCCATCTCAAGTTGATATATTACAACTACCCAAGTTGCATAGGGTATTAACCACTTTATTACCAACTACTAAAATAAAAATATTAAAAGTACCGTTTGCAGCAACGTGGCGTCAAACGGTTACTGGACCTTCAAATCCACAGTGAATTTTTGAATTTTTTTTATATTTAAAATATTACAGGAACATTTATGTAATTTTTTTTTATTATGAAGTAATGTGTATATATTAGTGATTTTTTTTTTAGAGATATGAATCTTTAGTTTCACATATTGATTTATATATGAACTACGATAATTATCAATAAGTTTGTAATTAGTGTTCCTTCAATATTATTATAATTATTATATATAAATTACCATACTATTTATGCGTTTACTTAAATAAAAATTGCATGGAGTTGTGAATGGAATGCATGTATTAGAAGAGTAATGGCTTCTAATTGATAAAGTTTTAAGGTTTTTTTCTAAAAAAAAAGTTTGGTTAACGTATTGATGTTTAGACATTGTATAAAATTCAATTAACTATTATTTCTTATTGTTAAATAAGTAGATGTAGTTATAAATTTTTAGTGATAATAGTTTATTATTAATATTATTCTTGTTGTACAGCATAATTATCTTTTTTTTTAATAAACCAATTTTTATTTTGTATAAGGTATAATTTTTAGTATTATTGTCTTTTTTTTGTTCATTTGAATTTAATTTAAAATGTAAAAGCAATGTTGAGTCGAAACACTTTTGGTGTTGTAAATTACAATACAACTTAATTTTTTGTATAAATAAACTTTCAGAAATGTCTAGTATAACAATATTAGATTTATCTTTTTGTTAATTTAGGTTTTTTTTTTGGTGTATCGTACAACACTAATAAAATTGCCCTCCAGCATGTTTTTATGTATCACTGTGCAAGTTACTCAGTAACTTGTGAAAATATTTTGTTGCGGTTAATACAAATGGATATATAATGTTGTGAAGAAGCTTTAGGTTTATTAATTATAAAAGTTTTATGTAAATTAATCTCTGGCGATGTATATACAGAAAAATTTTATTCTGTAAATCATTGGAGATATGTGAAAAAATATATTTTGTTAAGACTTGTTTGAATCAATTTTACATGAAAGTCCGCAACAATATGTGTCTTATCTACTGGAAGATTCTTAAATATTTAATTAAGAGCTTAAATTCTGAAAATTGGATTAATTTTCGTATTGTACCTTAGAAATATTAAAAGTATGTAGTAAACCTGGAAAATTAATCAAAGCAATTAATTTTTTTTAATGTTTAGTTGGCATTCTGTCAATAAATTGAAAAAATTTTTCAGTTAAATTTATTAAGGTTTTCATATATATTCTGCAATAAAGTTAAACACATTATTAAATTAAACGTAATCTTTGTAATTTCTTTTGTGTTTAAGTAGTATCATTATTAACTTAACTACTTGCCATTTTCATATTTTTGCCAAAGTTAATATTATTCTAATCACTGTTTATCTTAAGTATATATATTTATATATTATGACTCATTATAGATAAATAAGTAATATAAATCTATTTAAGCATGTGAAATCAATTATTAAATTACATTTAAAACACAAACAAAAACTCCCAAAATCCAATCAAGTCTTTGGTTTTTTAGTGTTTATTTTTAACTTGGTTTATAATTTAAATTATGTTAAAGTTTTAAGTAGTGTAAAATATATGGATGTACTGAAATATTAGTAATAATAAAATACATCACGATTGGGCATAATTACAACTAAACAAAAGTCATTTCATCCTTATAATATTCATAAACTTCTTTGATAGTGACTACTATCTCTATGTAATTATAGATGACAGTAAATCATAAAAAAGTATTTTATACCCCAACGAACTAATGACTGCAGATGAGATCTAGCCAATCAAGGTCAGATGTGAGGTTGCCCCTTCGCTGTCATCCACAGCGGGACCACAACGTGACAACGCAAGATACGATTAACAAAAGCCAATTGGCTCTGTGCTGTGATCTAGGTCACTATGCTCCGCCTTCATCTGCAGTCTTTAGTTCGTTAAGGTATAAATAGCTATTGATTGATTAATAAGCTGAGATAAAACAAATAAACTGGACAAATCTTCCGTTTATTTTTATATAACATATAATTTTATTATATTTATATCATGTAATCTTAAATTTAGTATTTTTATTGTGGTTGCCAATGACCTAGGTGTTAAAGAACCATTACAAATAAATGTTTAAAAAAATTAAATAAATAACACCATCTCTATTGCAGAAAGACCATTTTGCTCACTAAAGAAAATATTTTAGGATACTAAAACCTACGATTAGTGACAGTAAAACAAAAATGTGAAGTAACCCCTTGTCAGTTAATTTTTTTTTTTTAGTTTGTGAAATTTATTGTGATTGTAACTTAATTGATCTAAGTACTTAATTTAAGAATTTACCAACGAATAGTTCTTGGTTTATCTTCAATATTCTGATACACTGTTTATAAAATTTACTAATAATCATTGATATTTAATAAAACACTTCAAAATATATACAAGTAACTATTAACTAACAAATTAATAACTTTCTACTGTTCATTACACCAGTTCAAATGGTTTTACACGAGAAAGTCTCCTATTCAGATCTGCGTTGTCGAGTAGCTGTATAGCTTCGGCATTCACATGGTGAAGAAGTCTATCTTCACGACTTCTGGCAAATTTCCGAATTACTTCGTTTATGGAATCCAATCCCAAGTTCCGGTGCAGGTTGTCGTTCCTAACATACCAGGGAGTATTGACAATGCTTCTGAGAACCTTGTTCTGGACAGTTAAGAATGAAAAGCAAATTTTATCAGGATCGCCTCTGTGGTGTAGTTAGTAGCACACTAGCCTATAAAGCGGAAGGTTCCGAGTTCGATTCCTGATAGGGCCTGAAAGTAACAACTAACACTATATATAATTGTAGATAGTGAAACTAATAATAGCTAACATTGTAATAAAGCAATACAAAAAAATAATAAAACCGGACGCTACTCTTTATCGTAGTATTACACAGACTGACAAGGGGTTAATTACCTGATATAATTTTCTCCAATCTTTTTTAATTTGACACAAACAAAAACATTAGTATTTTCCTGGTAGTCTTCTTAAGTTAAATGTATTACTACAGAAAAATCTTTCTGCTTGTTTTTTTTTAAAAAGTGGACAATGGCATTTCTGTATTAGTGATTCTCCATATCAAAATTTTAATATATATAGATAAATTGTAAATCTTTTAATTAGATCACTTAAGGATTAAAATTACACGAGGGTGAGTCAAAATTATGTGGATTTTTCGTAAAACAATGTACAGTGGAACCTCTCTAATTCGTCTCGTTCGGGACCGAAGGAGTGACGAAATACAGAAAGTGACGAATTATGGAATTTGCTATGAACGGTTAATAAATAACATACTCGTACGTATATTAGTTCCATAAAAGTCGAATCACATAAATGAAACTTACATTAACGATAAACACAATAAGTAAAATTCTAAGTCCTATAACTACAGTAAATTTGTTTTAGTCTACGTAACTAGTTTTATACTACTTCAGAAATTCTGTATATGGTTGTACTTACATATTCTAATTTGTAGAACGCAAAACACAGTACACGTTACCGAATATAAAATTACAATCGAAAAAGTATACATTTGCAAAATCGATGAAACGAATCTTTAACTATTTATCACTTAACACTACAAAAAAATCACATTAAAATTTAGAAAACGTTACTTAATTACACTAATATGTATGTATATATGTAAAATGCCAAATTTATTTCTTGAAAAAGTGGGTTATCTTCTTTTCTACCAACGAGTTCTTTTCTTTTTCCACAGCCAACTGGCGAATTTGTCGTATTACAATTAATTTTGATAACTCTGCTTCTTTCTGTCTCTCATACCATTCGATGCACTTCGTCAGCATTCCTTCTATTTCTCGATTCGTACCAATATTTTCAGGGCTTGAAACATATTCTTCGTTGCTATCTTCCTCAACAGGTGAATCTTTGTTTTGAACGTAGGCCACAATTTCTTTGTCACTTAAAATCTCATACCCAAGTTCGTTAGCATCTTGCTCTATCCATTCAACTTATTCCTCGTCGGTAATATTTTTAGTCACAGGTATACTCTGGCACACTTCTTTTACCTGTAATTCTGATAAGACATTGTTTGTTTCATTGTAAGAACGGATGCTACTAGTTTCTTCTCGGTCAGCCCACAGATTGTTCCAACAAGACTTAAGTGTTGTTTCGAAATGTTATGCCATGCTTGTGATATGTTATATATAGCATCTTTGATTGTATACTTTTTCCAAAATTCTTGAACCTGCGTTTCATTTTCGGAAAATATAAAACTCTGCAGAAATATTTTCCGATAATTAACTGGGGAGGGCTGACGAATTATAGAAGGTGATGAATTAGAGAGTGACGAATTAGAGAGGTTTTACTGTATTTACATTAACACTTTGAAGTCTAAGCCTGAGTATAGCTCGGGGTGAGCGTAAATCGCGGTTGCCCAAAGCCCGAGTATACCTCCAGCCACCACTTTAAATTCTGTAGTAAGATTCAGATAAGGTTATATCGGGCTTCGGTTACACAGATTTATTCTATATTTCTTTTAGTTAGTTCAATTTTCTATGCTTGCAGTGAAATCTACCGAATATTTTGTGTACTATGTAGAAAAACATTGAGCCATGTTTGAGGTTATGTTTTTGTTGATGTAAATGTGTACATTGTCGTGTTTTTTTTCGAAGTTATATGAGGTTTGTAGTTATTCTGTATTTGATATTTGTAAATAATATAGTCATTTCTACTTTTTAATAATTGTTTTCCCTTTCGTATTTTGTCGGTAATTGTTTTCGTTTGGTAAATTGTTCAGTTGTATACGTCATTCTGTTTTGTCTTCTAGATCGCTTTGTTTGTGCGGTTATTTGACAGTAATATTTATAATTTCTTTTTCATTTTATGTTTTCCAAGTGTTGCTGTAAAGTTTGCTCTGAAAAGAGCAAAGCTGCAACTGGAAAGGCTGGAAGAAAAGAAACAACCTGGTACTGCCCTGACTGTAATGTTGCATTGTGCTTATCAGTGTGTTTCCAAAAAAGGCTAATTATGTGTAAAATATTTTAAATTTTAGTCATGTTTAATGTATAGTTTATTTCATTGCCTTTCTGTAGAATTTATACAAACTGCTTTTTAGTAGTGTTTAGGATTTTAAACTCAAAAACTAGGTAGTGTGTAGCATGTAACAATATCTTTTTTTATAATTTTTTGGTGTATATTTAAATAACTCATAAATTTAGTAAGTATAATAATTTCAATGTACATTAATGGTAATAAACTTTCTGATTTTTTAATCAATTTGATGCAAAAATCATTAAGATATGATAGAAATGAAATCTTTGAGAATTTTTTGAAGTTAAAAGCCCCCAGGGTACCGTGATGTACCATGTTCTTATAGCTCAGGCTTCAAAAATACAGCTTGACTTACTCATTATTTTTCAATAGTAATGCACTTAAATCAGCAGTCCACAAATTTGTTTATTCCTGACAAAAGAAGACTTTTGGTTGGTTGCAAAGCCACTGATGCACTGTTCCTTCAGTAAGTTGTCTTAGCACTCATTGCCCAAAATTTTTACGGAAACTAAGTTCATCATACATAATGTTATAGGCAGAACCATGACTAATGTTCAAAGTAAACGCTTCGTTATCAATCAAGCTTGCTCCATTTTGTCATGGACGTTGATGGGCTCCCTGGTCCCTGTATTTGCAACACAGTTGTCCAGACACTTTTAAACTTCTCAATCCACTGGAAAACACTTCTCCAGGACAATGTACTGTCCCCATACTGTGTTTAAAGTCTATGATGAATTTCACTGCTCCGTTTACTCTTTCGGACCAAAGATCTTTTTACTACCTTTTGTTGGTCCTTGGTGCAAACGTGTTTATGCTGCCATTGTTGAGATCAAAGTTGAGTGAAGCACACATAACCATAGTAGTACCAACTGTAAGCACACATTCGCAGAAGACAACTGAAAAATTGTTAAAAAAAATTTATTACAAAAACCTGAATAATTTTTGACTCAACCTAGTATAAGAATTTAATTGTATCAATATGTAAGTATCTATAATGTTTTTCACTATTGATGAGCTCTCCTATTCCACATGTTTAGACCAATCAGAATGTTTGCCAGCGTTGTCAGATTGTACGAATGTATCAGCCTGACAAACATTATATGCGCATGCATGTATTTAAGAGCCACAGTAGTTCATTTGTGTCTTGCATCTCGTACTAAATACGCCAATTATAGAGCGCATTAACATGTAATATTTTATAATCATCTGGTTGTATGTTCATAGGTTATTTGTTATTGAAAGACAAAAAAAATGCTGACAAAATATATAACAGAATTACGAGAGCAAGTATTGGCAAGTCTTAGGCTAGCTATGAAGAGGGTAGGGGGTAATATGTAAGTTTCGAGCTCATTACCTGTGAAGAATAGTAGTGATTTAGTTTGCATGTTAATTTTTAATGCAGTTATTTAAGGTGAGCAGTTTAGTATATAATTATTTAAATAAGCGACTTATTTATGTTACTTGTACATTGAGTTTAGATTTGATCAGTGTTCTACAATATATACTTTTTAAAATAAATATGTTCTACATTGTTCGTTAAATGTTACACTAATTATTATTCTCAGGTTTATCTTCCATTATATTTTTTTTTCGCTAAAACTACCATGAACATGCTTTGACACATTTTAATTTTTTTTTTTTATTCTGCATGTTAGCTATTATAGAAAGGTTTTTGCAGAAAACGTTAGTTTTTAAAGCTTCAGTCTTATAGGACTGACATGCACACATTTTTCCAAGGAAATTTTTTTTGGCTTCTAGAGTCGTGAAACTCAATTGAAATCCAGTATAAATAATTTTCATCATTGCAATACTTACTCATGCTAAATTATAGACATGGTACAAGAAAGTATAAAAAATCTTTACAAATACTTGAAAACCTTTGGAGTTTCAGATAAGTATCTATGTTATCATATAGCTGTATCAGATCATTTAAATATATTTACTAAATCATTGGTATTTAATACATTAGATACAGGAATATTATTGTAATATATATCTGTTCATGTTACAATACATCGCTTTATATCAAGACAATTAATTTATTTCTTTGTTCAAAAATATTTACGTTTTATCTTTTTGAAACCGTTGAAAAATTGCATAATTAAATTAAAAAGAATCCAGTATTTGTAACCAGTTTTTCATTTTATTTCACAATTATTTATTTTTTTCAATAAAGTGAAAAAGCTCTCTATAAAATTATTTCTATTTTATAAATATATAAATAATATTATACTGCAAACAAATGTAATGTTTAAAATAATTGTTAGTTTAATGAATGTTTACTCCATTGTAAATACTACATAAAAGATTAAAAGAAAATTAATTTTATTTAAATTGTATTTTATTTTCTTGTATGAATGAATTTCTCACGTCAAATTGTTTCTCAGTATGTTGGTGCTAATTGGTGCTTGAAGGCGTCAAAGGGAGCATATTTTGTATGTTAGATGATCCTTTATGGAAGACTGTTAAAGGTACTGCTCTCAAATTTGCTCCATTTATTTTAAGGTATGCTAAAATTACTTCTTAAAATCTCAGAATTCAATTTTATAACAAATTTTTAACAATCTATCTAAAAAATTTACTTATTTTTCTAAGCATAAACCTATTATAAATATTGACGTACAGCTACATCACGAACTTTAAAGACACAATACAAACAACAGCAGACAAGAAAAGATGACCAGTGTATTCCAAGTAACTCACCACTTGTATGAGAAGAAAGCACATTCAAGACTAGCCAAGATTAGACATTATAAACTGCGATAGAACGTCTTTGTGTGAATGCTTTAGAATGTCAAAGAAGGCTGGTCCAAGAGAAGTAGAGAAAGATCTTCTGCAAGATAATTGGTCAAAAATAGTAGACATACAATAAATTATAGGTTACAAGGACAACTAGGAAAATGAACAATTAATGAAACTATAAGCAAAAGAAGAGTAAAATTTTACGGACCCCTGTATAGAATGGATGACAAATGTCAATACAGATTTTTAAGACACTAAATAATAGACCCAGAGTGTCGGATAAATGGTTCAAAGAAGTCAAAAAAGTTTTTTAGAAAACCGGAATAAACCGAGAAAACTTAATGAACCAAACCAAATTCATATAATTAATTACCCACTTCAAGGGCTTCCGTGAAGAGCAAACACTGTAGTGCACTGTAGCAAGTACTGGATGGACAGAAGAAAGGAGAAAGCCTACTGTGAACTAGTGCTGAGAATGTGGGCTGCATAAAAAGCTTCCAAAAATGTTTAGCCACCTTCATGGTCTAAAATTGAACCTATATGAACAAAATTGACATATAGCTATGATTTTATGACTTGTCATGTAAAAAAACACCAGTAAGATAGTGTCAAAATTTCATAATTTTACTTGCAGTAGTTTGTGATTTTTATTTAAATCCATAATAAAACAAAGGCTTTAGATGATTAACTAATAGTAGAACTTCGATTACAAAGCAAAAACTGTTACTGCAATTATGAAAGAACTGCCCCTTTCAAATTAAAAAAAGAACTGAGAGCCGATATCTTAAAACAGTCTTCACTTAGGACACAGTAAACATTTTTGAAGTACAACAAATAGGAACAATGATGGCCGAGAGATGTGAGCCATCTCCAACATGTTGGTTGGTTTTGATCATAGTATTTTTTTATTTATTTGTAATTTTACCTGAATTTTTTTAAAGATTTAGGCGTAAAAAAATGTTTCAATGATAAAACAAGTCTGCTTGTGGAAATCTATACCAGACTACAAGAATGGCCATGACTGCATGACCAATATTTTTTCCAAAGCAAGGCTGCAGATTTAAGGAACTTGACTTGTTCTTATGACTTAGTCGTAATAAATTTGTAGTGAAACAAGTGATAAAATATTTTACTATTTTTTCGTACAGGTTATTTTTAGTATTCTCTGAGGTGATAGTTCTAAAAACATGGATATTTTTCTATTTGATTGACAATATTGATGAACACCGAATCGTTTTTTGTGATTGGCGCCTGAATTTTGTGTCAGGGGTTCAGGTTCTGGTCCAGTTTTCATCAGTCACACATCTATAATATGCCTAACAGTAAGATGTTAAGCAAAAAAAAAAAATTGTTCACAGCACAATTATTCGGCAAATAACAATGAAAGCAGGAAACAAGCCTAAGTTTTTCTGCTACTACAAATGTTTTACGCATATGCCTGAGTTGTCATAGTATATGGTAATAAAATTGCCCTCATTTTGTATGTTTAATCTCGGAGACAAAGGTTCCTGGTTCAAATCCTAGTAAAGGTAGTTACTTTTATACGGATTTGAATACTAGACAGTGGTTACCGGTGTACTTTGATGGTTGGGGTTTAATTAACCATACTCTCAGGAATGGTCGGCCTGGGTCTGTACAAGATTACACATTATCCTCATCTCATTGGGTCATGGGGTTGCTTATTGTTCAAAATTGAACAGATTGTAACTTACCCAAATTAGGAATAAAAAAAAAAATTGTATTTTTGTAATTCATTCATTGTTGCATGTTATACTTCAAAACATTTCATGGCATGTTGGGTAAAGACCAAGCAAGTTGCTGTGAGCGCTCCCCATGCGCATACTTGACTTCGACCCAGCATACCCTTCCGACCTACAGTTAGATGTACAGAGTGTTGTTGAAAATTGACAACACCCATTGTATTTTGCAGGCATGCTGTTCCATTGTTGATTATATACACTGCACTATTGCAGTACATACAAGGCTATATGTGAGTGTAGTAATGTAAAATGTGCTGTGAACTTTTTTTCTGTTAAGAACAGTTAAGTTCATGATAAACTGAGGTAAGGAATGGGAAATATATTGTACTTGATGGCAATCGGAGTGGCTGTTTCAATTTATTACCTGGATAAACCAAAAAATATTGTTTGGTTGAGATAAAATAATTTATCATGCTAAACATTGGACACTATTGACAAGAGTTGTGACAGTTCTATCTGACCATAGGTCTGACACAATTTATAGGTATCCCATGAACTAATGTCTCATAGCCGAGTGAGTGAGATATGTGGCATTACTACACATGCACTCAAAGGTCTTTACCGTTATTATCCAAATCTGAAAACATACTACAGTCGTTATCTTGCTTGTTAGTTTAGTGCATGCATAAACGCTTGCTCACAACAATGAGTAAAATTAAAGACAATTTTATTGGAATGGCTTGTGCGAGTGAGAGCGTTATGCATTCTCTCACTCCCACGGCTAAGGGACATTAGTTCATCTGAATACTGTACCTGAGCATCTGCTGTCCGATAGTTTAGCAATTTTAATAGAAGATAACTAAGCTTCCAGGATGGCATCCGGATCTTTTTCTGTAAATTTTCTCTCAATTGCTAGTCCTTAAATCTGCAATTGTATTTATTTCTGTTTGGTTATTGCTGTGAATAACTTGCTCAGGAAAGATAAACAAGTATGTCTATGTCACAGTAAAAATAAACAGAAATTTTTGTTGGGTTTTTTTAATAAGTTAAGAGTACAAAATAGTCTACAATCGAAAAGTCACTTTTAATCATGTGTATCTTAAAATAAAAATTAATTATTGCTAACTTACCACACTACCTGCTTCTAAGAATGCTACTGAATAAATAAAATTAATGTCTGTACAAGAAAAACTACCAAACTGCTAATATCCTAAAATCTAATTGCTGTTAACATTTGTTCAAATTATAAATTATTATTTTTTACATTTAAATACAATTAATTGTTGTTAGACAAGTTAATTTAAACTTAACCACTTTTAAAAAGCAATATTGCAGCTTGTCCTATATAAAAATATATAAAATTCCTTGTTTCATGTGTAACATAACTTCCAAAATTTCTTCCAACGATGCAATGCCAAGTTTGACCATACTTCTTATCAAATTCCTTTTTTATATAGGCAGCAATATCTTTTTCAATTGTGTATAACTGAAATGCATAAGTTGCACAGTCAACAGAATCTTGCTGCATACCATCAGGCATATCAGCGTTTTTAATTACAGCCTTTCTTTCGCTCATATTTTAAAATTATATAATACGACTTTTTAATTGATTCCACAGTTTACAAATTTCACCACGGCCATACTTTACGGAAACAAACCGTCCATCGACTACTCCTATGGTGAACAGCCAGGATATTTAAACAATGGCGCTTAATGATAACATGTTACAATTATTGAAAACATTATAAAACTCGAAACACAAAATTGTTGTAGGCCTAAGAAAATTGGAGTAAAAAATTAATTTAATTTTTATAATATATTTATCTATCCATTTAGAAAATATACTTTCTCTCAGTATGCTTTGCATAAGAATTTCTACAAGTTGGTTACACTGAAGAAATACTTTTACGAACCAATGAATTTGGCGCGATCAGGTTTGTTAGTTTTGTATGTTAAGTACTTGTTTATTTCGTTCGTGTAGGTAGTAAAAATAATTTATTTATTTTAATGTATTTTAGCGAATTGTGTGGTTTTAAGTGACATTTTTAATGTATCAAGTATAAATCGTTGTTATATACGTGTCCAACAACACTTATTAACAAATTAGTAAACGTAACCTCAACTCTATGTTAGAAAAATGAAGGGAATTGACAGTAATGTTAATTCAAAGGAGAAAATATCCATCGATGCAGTCTATTCAAGAGTTCAATGTTCATATAAAAATTTATCTGACAAATTCAAACATCAATCTAAAAATTTCACCCGGCAGTTTGCTCACATTTACGCAGCGAGACTTAATAACATGCGTGATGGCCTAATCAAGAAGGTCCAGGAAAAATGGGGTAAGATTTTACAGGAATATATTTTTGCTATAAGATATTTTAGACGAACTGATTGAGACATTAGTCTCAATTCTATTAAACAATAAAATTATTTAAACG
This sequence comes from Catonia carolina, assembly GCA_035578175.1. NCBI lineage: Eukaryota > Metazoa > Arthropoda > Insecta > Hemiptera > Achilidae > Catonia > Catonia carolina. Next base: position 40,803,855 of record JAQMRL010000006.1, on the reverse strand, counting down.
AATTTTAAAGGAAATTGTGTTGTATGGAATGTACAACGAAAATAAGATACCGGAAAGTATTTTCTATGTTCTAAATTGGTAATTCTAATTGAAACAAATTTAAGATCGGAATCTTTAGTTTTCACATTAGGTTCTTTAACATTGTATTAAATACCAGGCAGCAATAGTTGACTTGACCAGAGGATAGATCTTTTTAGTGAACACTTGACACACTAAATATATACAAAAATTTGTACCATTGATTTATAGATGACATGGCAATCATCATAATGTTAAACAAAGGATTTTTGAAGAACTATTCCCAGGGCTTAGAAGCTTTGATAGATGAGCAATATCTAGACTTTAATATTGTTTTTTTTTTCTAAAGTTCTCTCACTTTCTATGGTAGCATGTTAAAGAATATTTATAGAGCACCACTGATTACTGGATTATTTTCGCCAATCTTGATAAGTTCAGATTCTTCTTATTCTTTGTAGCCTTGCCTATGTGTGTAGGCTGAATTGTCATGATATCTTTACCAGAATTAATTGACTTATGGTATAGAATGCTTTGAGCAATTTCTGAAAGTTTTCAAATGAGCAAGCTTTGTCTATAATATTGAAAATCTGTGTTAACTTCGCTAATCTAACCTCTAAAAGTCTGGCTCCCCACTTTATTTTAAAATAGTCTGTTATTGGAAATTATTTGTGTTGCAACATTTATGTCTGAACTTGTCAGTGACATCTGCGGGCATTCAGTTGTAGTCTTGAGTCTTTGGTGATTTTTCTATTCCTAGTAAAATTCGGTAAAAGTACTAATTGGTACTGTTACTAAGTTGCTAATAATCCTACGACTTGCCCCTTCACTAGTCAGTAGGCTGTTGACAAGAGAAAAATGTGTTTTAAAAAAACTTTCTGAAGCTGTTTTCACGATTTTCAGTGTACGTGTTTATTACACACCGGCTTTTTTGTTCTTCATATTTACTTCTTTGCAAAAACCGCACTAATATATTAGTTTTTATTTAAAAACTAAATATATTTATGCGGTTTATGTCAACATGGTAATAGAAGTAAGTGAATTTCACTTGAAAATGCAAATGATTTTTTTTATTAGCTTTTACATAAGCATAATACCTATTAGTTAAAGCCGAATCGACAGCTTGGTCATTAGCGACTACTGTTGGTTTTGTTAATTTCCAGACCCTAGCCGGGAATCGAATCCGGACCTTCTGCTTTGTAGACTAGCGCGCTAGTCACTATACGACGGAGGCAGTCACAAATATTGCTTGAGTCCCAGCTCTGTGTAGTTGGATGGAATGCAGTGCGTTGTTATAGTAGTGGGAGAATGATTGGGTTAATAGTGTTTCACAGCTGATGCATTTGTAGTGGTAGCATGTAGTAACTAGACTAAAAAAATATTCTTATCATCCCGCGCATTAATTTAACTAATACCTACCGGGTTATTAACTTGGTCGGATTCATATTATTTAACTTACCAATTTATATCAAAATATGTAAAAAAATAAATGTAATAAATACAAACAAATATGTTAAATACGGAAAGTTTGAAAACTAATGTTTTGTGTCAGAGTAATACAACAATCGTTCTCCCAGCATGCATCACTCATTCATTATACCTCGCCTGTACCCTTCACCCCGCTACTACACGGAGCTTGGAACCGCACAATACACATTTATTGTAAACATTTTTTGTTTAGGTCATCAGCCAAAAGGTTGGTTTGAACCTGTAGAGGTTTTACTAAGTAAAACGAGGAGTGAGGTGGTTTACCATTGCCTTCCTCACTGAGTGCAAAAGTACGCTTATCAGCATGCCGGGCCCTCTGAAAAGCACATTTTCCACTCTGCAAATGACTCCTTCACTTCATTCACCACAGGGTCTGGCTGTATAATGAAATTCATTACTTTCAGAGGAGATAACTCTGATTAGTGTCTTTTACACCTCTACCTCTTCTGTTCTTAAATGATTCAGTCAAATTATTGGCTGACCATGTGATAAGAAACAGAACTATTTATTTTAGCCCTGCAACGAACAGAGTGAGTGTAAATAATTTGACACTCCACTTGTCCGTTATGGGCAGGTAAACATTTTATTAAAATGTTTTAACATTATTTGGTAACATATACTTTATAATAGATTGAATAAAACTGTATAATTTACAGTATTTTGATGTAATAAGTATAATATACTTGTAATATTGTAACATTTGAATAACTTCCAACAGTGAAGAAATACAGTGACCGTAAATATTAACAGTTTATGCAAACAGTACACTGTTTTGACTGGAATCTCATAGATATAGACACTACAAAGATGTAAATAAAAGGCCTCGTTCAAAATTATGAGTAAGTAGTTTAGTGGGGAATAATAACTGGTTCATTCCAAAAATGAGAACTGTATTTCATGTGGTTCTCATTTTCTTCACTAGGAGAGCCACTATATTGCTGATATTCGTATCAGTCCGTTCTACGCTTAAAATCATATGACAGTAGAACCACCGTAATATGTAAGAGTTTCCCAGTTCATCGAACATTTTTTAGCATTCAATCATGTTCCTGGTTTTGCTGGTGATGTTTTAGCTGTGTAATTAGGCTACATTTCAGTTTTAGTGGTGGAGGATGGGAAAACTAGATGCTATCATTTTCTAATTATTGTAAATAAACAATACATGTAATATAATTGGCACAGTTTTATACAAACTGTCTCAAAGCTTTGTCTCTTTCTTTCACATTGTTTCATTATCATTTCCAGATAATAATTTAAAAGATAGCTGTGTCCTTTATAGGTTTACTTTTGTTTTTTATATGAACTCATCAGTTTTTTTTAAGTATAGGGTGATTCAAAAAGAGCGCTGGTTTTGATATATCAAATTAAGAGATTTATTTTATTGAAAAACTGAAAATAAATACATCAACAAGTTCATCTTACCTTCCGATTTCATGTATGAAAAATGATGTCATGCATGTGTCCTCCTCTACTGCACTGGCACGCATCAACTCTGTCCATGAAATTGGATATTACTGCACGACAAGTTTCGACTTCCATTTGCCCGATAACCCGTCGAATTTCCTCCTTCAAGTCATTGATGTTTCGGGGTTTATTGGCATACACCAATGACTTCAGATGACCCCAAAGATGAAAGTCACACAACCTTGGTGGCCATTGATGGTCGGAATTACGAGAAATGATGCGATCCTGGAACCGTTCACGGAGCAACAACATTGTTTCTCGTGCAGCAACTGAATTTTGTACGGGTGATATTGGAGATCGTACCGAAGAATTCTCCGTACAGAAGAACATCGTAAACCCAATTGTTGAGAACGGCGACGTATTTATTTTGCTGGGCTAACAGCCACACTGTCACGAACCAACGCAACGTTCTGCTCAGTTCGGCCAGAACGACGACGTCCAGAACTTTTAAGATCGACTGTTGAACCCGTCTCAAAAAACTTTTTCATGAGCCTGCGAACTGTTGATTCATTTGGTGCTTCATTACGTCCTAGAGTACCGCGAAGTCGCCTGACAGTAGCCGCATAACTCTCTCCACTCTGGTAAAATGTTTTGACGATTAACACTCGTTGTGCAATAGTAAACTTCTCCATGGTTAGACACAGACTGCGAGAGTACTACACTGCGAACAAGAGAAACTACAACTGAATCGTCAATCGGAATGTTCTCCGAAATAGAAATGAGGTCTAACAATGTTGCCAACCGATAAACAAAAATTTACCAGCCGTTTAAAAACCGGCGCTCTTTTTGAATCACCCGTTATTTATTAAAATTAAGCTGGAAGACCCAAGTACATTTTTAAATAGAGTTGTATAAATAATTGTAATTAAGCTGGCTTGCTCTGTGGATTGCTAGTGTGCTGTTTGCATTCTTTTACCAGCTAGCTTCATGACTGTGTTGCCTTTATCAGACTGTGGAATTTATCTGAAGCAATAGAATAATGAGTTGTATGTACAGGTTAAGCAGGAACCAGTCATTAAGGAGAATATTTGTAATATTTTATTTTAAAATATTTAGGTTCAGATGTAAGAATTGCTCGGTTGGTAGAACTTCCTGATGTGAATAGTGAGAAATGTGTCATCATTGGAACATTATTTAAAGACCAGGAATTAAAACCTAGCATCTTAAAAGAGATTAGCGAAGAGGTAAGTAATATTTTGTTTGAATTTCAACTTTTCCTCTTTGTATGTGTATTTATTAAGTATCTAAAGACCATCTCTTTGTTTTGTAAACTTAGTGGCGTCTATCCAGGGGTTCTTGTTTTGATTTAGTCAGGTCTTAATGTTATTTTCATCTCTTTAATTGGTTTTTATCTGTCACTCTTTACTCTGTGTTGAGCAGTCAGATAAAAGTTTCTGACCATAAAAATTTCATGAAAGATAGTTTGTGTTTCATTAAAGACTAGAGTTACAATTATATTGTACATCTTGTCCAGTCCAGTTTTTGTTATAAATTACAAAGTAGTTACTATTTCTATTTCATATAATGAATTAATATAATAATTTCACTAACCTTCTTTTAAACTGCGTCACCTTTATTTAAATTCTTACTTACACGTGTTTCGGTGGATCCACCATGAGAGTAAATGAAAATTGAAACTAAAAAATTTTTTATCTCACTTATTTAAAATTTACCGAAGATAATACATCTTCAGTCACTTTGTATAAAACTGATTTTAAATTAATTTATTTTAATTTATCCCTTCTCATATTTACTGTAGATAGCAGCAGCAGTCAATATCACTTCATCATTCCTAAATTTGACCTGTTCATTCAAAATGTCTTGCTTTTGATCTTTTAAATATTTATAAATATGGAACATCTCATATTTTTCAATTTTATTTTTATTTTCTATATTACATTGTTCTATTATATTAAAATGTTCATCTATTTTACCATTTATGTTTTTCTTCTTTTATATGATTGGTATAGTTAGATATAATGTAGTCACATTTCAGTGCTTTTTTATGTTCATTATACATACCTCACTTGAAAATTACGACTAGTCGTACCAATGGAAAAATTTTTACAATAGCTTACTATTATTACCGTATGTTTTTAGAAGTTAGGTTATGCTTTGAAGCATGGCAGTGAAATTAATTGCATTAAATTTCAGTTCATGGGATGGGGATTTCCTACTCTTAATTTTTATTTATAAAGCTAATCATTACATGTGATAAAGTTTACTTATATATTTAGTCGGTGATAAATGTTTACAACTTCTACGAAAATTTATTTAGTATTACCATTAATATTCCAAAAAATGAGATATAAAAGAAAAAAGTTTCTAACCATATAAATTTCATAAAAGATAGTTTGTATTTCATTAAAGACGGAGTTACATATTGTATATCTTGTCTGATCCTGTTTGTAATCCAGTTTTTATGTTATAAATTATGAAGTTGCTTTTTATTATTACCTTATGTTTTTAGAAGTTAGGTTATGCTTTGCAACATGGCAATGAATTAATGGCATTAAATTTCAGTTCTTTTCATTATTTGACTGAAGGAATATTAAGTTTAAAAAAATCTGTACCAGTTAATGAGATGGGCATTTCCTTTTCTGAATTTTTTGATTTGTAATATATAAAGTATATATTGTTACTAGCGTATCGGACCTGTGCGAATAAATTCGCACTATGTTCTTGGGTTTCAAACCCTTCTCATTAAATAAATAATTTAAGCTGACAAGAAACTTAACCGTTCTTAGAAGAACAGTGAGTAACGACTAAAGCACAGTAGTACAATAGTATCATCCTGAAAGGAACGGTTTTAAACTAAAACTTTAAATAAAACGTCGTTAACACAATGTCTAATTGGAATATGGTTATGGAGATGGTAAATGTGGGAGAACTGTTACATTGTATTACTGTTATGTTAGAAACAAAATTTACTTGTTTTCATTTCATAAAATGAATTTCATATTAGCATGAATTTCTAGTTTCAAACTTTTGGGCAAATCAGGAAAAAGTACTCTTTAAAACCATGTAAAAATTATAAAAATTCATTCGGTAGAACTCTGCGTTTAGGAGTTAATAGAATTCCCATTTCAAATACATTGGAAGCGATTTTGCGTTTTAAATTATGTAGATAAAAAGTTTATTTATTTATTGGATGTTATAATTTTTACCACTTCTAAGAAAATTATTTAACAATTCAGCTAATTAATTGAATCAAAAATATATTTCCAAACAAGATAATAAGAGGCTGACTCCCAAGTCCTAGTGGTTGGCATGATATTCTGTGAAATGGAGCTCCTGAGTTTGATTCCCAGCTACAGTCTGGAACATTATTAAACATTCAAACCCACTGATTCTTAACCCAAAGTGGTCCCTGATTACAAAGATGCCAATGTGATTTTAAATAAACAAGAACATTTTAATAAGCAGAACTCGTTTGTTCATATTTCACATTTTCTCTGTGTTTTTATCGCAAATGATGTATTTAATCAACGTACAACTCCTATAATTCTCTTAACTCTAAATATTTTTAATTAGGATAACTTTATTAAAAAATAAATCTTTATAATGCACCCTGCAGTTGGAAATTAATTCTATTTTATATAATGAATTTATATAATAAGTTTCACTAACCTTCCTTTTTAACTGAGTCAACTTTTATTTTCACTTACACGTGTTTCGGTGGATCCACCATCATCAGAGTAAATAACATATAATTGAAACTAAAAACTTCTTTTATTAAAAATCTACAGAAGATGATACATCTTCAGTCATTTATCACTTAGGATAACTTTAATTTTTAAAATTTTAGTATGCTGTAGTAAATTAAAATTATTTCTGTTTATTTTTAGTTGCAACTAGTACCCCAGCCATCTCGAACTCATTTTACATCAGACTCGGATAAATTAATATTAGAAGACGAATTGCAACGTATTATGTTATTAGGTAAAATTAATGTTCATTTAACTGTAACTGGAATTATTTGTGCCGTTTTGGGAAAAGAAGATCAATCAGGTAAATTTCATGTTGAGGATGTTTGCTGGGCTGGCACAACTGCGCCAGAAAAACCATTGACTCCTTTAGGTTCTGACAGGTAAATCATATTCACAATAATTAGTTATGGTTTTTTGTTAATATGACTGTTTTATTACATTTATGAAGTTGAATTGTTTACTGTTTTAAAATACTTTTTTACTTTCTCTTGCCTACATGAATATATAGGAAGGAAAGTATTGTTTTCATGTTGATTTTTCGAAATCGAGTTTTCACCGGATCTACACGTTTTCAGACCACCTGAACCCAAAAAACACGTTTTTAGCGATAGGTCTGTGTGTGTGTGTGTGAACAGAATATCTCAAGAATGGAACATCGTACGAACTTGAAACATAAGTTACATACCACTACCGGACCCAACACGAACATTTTCATCAAAATCGGTCAACCGGAAGTAGTAGTTTATTCGTATAATTTTTCACTTTTTTGCGATTTTCTCAAAAACTGGTCCTACGATTTTTCTTAAAATCGCCTGGTTTACTCAATTTTTTATTCTCTACAAGATAGGGTAGGCATCATGTTTGCTGAAATTCTGGGTGAGGCTGTTTTCACGTAAAAACATAGTTTTTTTAAGATTAAGGCTTTAATATGCAATTTAGCGCAAAAATTTATATAATAAAAGTTGTAGAGAATTTAAAATTCTACAACTTTAATTTCAAACATTTTTTTGTATAATGCTTAGTTTAGCGGTAATTAGCAATTTTCTGTTTTTTTCTCACGAAAACGTGTAAAAAAAATTTATAGGAAATTAAAAGATCCACAACTTTTATTTTGAGCATTTTTCTCTACAGAGCCTAGTTTAGTGTGAGTGATTTTCTGTATTTTGAAGGCAAACTGAGATCGACTTTCATTTTGCGTCTTTCATATATGATTAAAATTAGGTTATGTTTATTGAGGTTAGTTTTTTGTTTATTTCTATTGTTTTTTTACTAATGTTAGGTTTATTGTTAATTATTTGCATTGGCAAGAGAAAGTTGTGTGAGTGTTTCACACCAGATTTTTTAATCTGGTGCAAAAAAATAAATACCATTAAACTAGAACGAGTTTAAGACACTTGGTGTAAATGACCTGCCTCAAAGCATAAACCTCATAACAATGTCCTTAATATAATGTAATTACAGTCAATGTTTGATTTAACGGAGTAAGTGGGGGATACCAATGTCCATTAAATTGAATGTCATTCCGTTGTAACACAATCAATCGGTCACATACTGTATGAATCTAAGCTTTGTGCAGCTGCGGGATGAAGGGGACAGATGAAGTACCAGACTATTGCTACGTCATAACACTGTACTAATCATCTCATTGCTCTTCGCTAGGCAGTAGGCTGCCTAGTGTGGTGACATAAATACATTGTATGTGGGTGTTGTTTTGACTATTCGATGTAGACGGCGACACAGAATATATATGTAGTTTGGATAGTACCCTTGACTACTACAAACATAATACAAGTAAAACGTTACTACTACTAACGCAATATCTCACAGTAGTAGTGACGTAATGCATACCTCTCAGCTGCACTAAGCTCGGGAACGAGCAGTATGTTTCTATAATGTGTTAAAGTAAACATTGAATTTTCTTATAGCCTTATTCTTATCATAAAATTTAAAAGCCTGGATCTTTCAGGAAGAACTTACCGTACGAGAAGTGCAAAGTGTTGTACATTTATGATGGAAATCTCTAAAGAAATTGTTATTTCTGCTGTTTTTAAACATCCTCCTCTTTGAGATCCATCTAATAAAGACTACAAAGACAGAAATATAATACAGAAGATTTGGTGAGAGAATTGGGAACAGAATAACATATGTTTTGATAATTATAGGGAACTGACTGCCTGAGCACTGATTTTGATGAAACTTAAAAAATCAATTCTATGGCCATCAGTCTTTATAATACTGTTTATAATATTATAAACTGTAGATATAAAAACAGTTTTGGAAACAATGTATGGAATTCTCCAAACTTCTTCCTTTCCCTGTTTATTTTGTGTTCCTCAAAATCTTTCACCATAAATATTTAACTTTAGTTTCGTACTTTCCATGAGAAATAACTTCTGACGTAGTTGTTTCTTTGATGCCATGGTATAAACTGACAAAAACGCAAATAACGTGTTGCATTTGACGGAATAGATTCTGTCTGGCCGAAGCCCAAGGCATTCACTCTCATAAAGACTAGCAGGTTTTCGCTCAGTATCTGATCTTAGCTTCCAAGATCTCTTTTCTTTCTGTACAGGTTGTGAGTTCTTCGGAGAGCATGGGCCATCTGTTTTTTACCAGCTGTTGTTTGCTTTTTTTCTGGTCTTCTGCTTTATTTTCAAAATTTCCCAATTTTATCTTTAACTGTTATGTGCTTTTTATCTTGTAGTTACAGTATTATTATAACATTGTATGTTTTGCATTAATTACTGTATTTTTCAATCGTTAAGAATTTGACTAGTCTGATGGTGTGTTAATCAAACCTCTAGATCATTGTCAGTCATCATCATTTTTCATTGTGATATAAATCATTAAACTTTGATAATAAAATCTTACGATGAGCAGACTTTTCATTACATGTTAAGTTAGCTTAATTATCATTACTAGTGTGTATTACTGTATACATATACATACATTGTACCAAATTAACCCTTACAAAACGGACTATTTCTCGTAAAACAGAAGAATTCCAAAAATCAAAACGCGCTTTCAAAACAACTGTTTTATCTAACATTATCACTAACAAAAATTCTGAAAAAATTACAGTTGATTCATATAATACGTACACGCCTTTTAAATATAATTACAAGTAAATCGCTTCATAATTCTTTGCATTTAGGCGAGCAAAATTTTCATCCGCGAAAATTTTTGTGTTTACCTTATTTTTACTATAATGGGCTTAAATTTCAGTTTAGCAAAAAATTTATAAAATATGTTTTGTAGACAAGAGTTTACTGAATAAATGTTATTTTTTATTTAAATTTCCGTAAATATTTGACAAAGTTACAAAATGTTCAACATGAGTCCATTTTCCCATCACAGGGAAGCATGAAGGAATGGTATTTTACATTCTTTACGGTGACGTCACAGAGCCACTATTATATTTAGGTTACAACTGTAAGCAAACCAATGTACAAAATTCTTTTCCCAACAACCACTTGTTTTGAAAAATTCTGTAGGTGCGGTTAGAAGGAAGCTGGTACACGCCCTTTGCAACTCTGCAAAGTGTCGGAATTTTTTGCCTCTGTGAAGGTAAACCCCCTCCTGATCAGTAAAATGGACTCGTCTTCTCTCTTCAAGGGCAAATTCCATTATAGAAATGTCATAGCTTCAACACAAACTAAAAAACATGCATGTACGTTGACTTACGAACGAGCTGGATGGACTTCCATTCAAAACAAACAATTCCCAAACCATAAATTCTCCCAAAAAATAATTTTCTATTTCTGTAAACACTATTAGATGCGTTAAAGAATTCTCTACTAGAAAAGAACAATATTTACCGGTTTTCGACATAATTAACTTGTTTTGTTGTCTCCCCCACGATCAATTGTGTATGGCCTAAAATTAGATCAACAGTTTGAACTGAGTTAATGATTTATTCATTGTATTATGCACCAGCAGTGCTATATGGAGCGGAAACGTGGGAAATGAATGAGAGGAACTGGAGTAGGTTACCGGCAGGAGAGATGAAGTTCTTAAAATCAATAAAGGGTACGACAAGGAGATATAGAATAAAGAATACCGAGATTAGAGCAGAGCTAAATGTGGAATGTATGAGGGAAAGGGTGGAGAAAATGAGGATAAAATGGTATGGCCGTGTGAAAAGAATTGGGAGGAAGGTTGCCTAGAAGGGTGGACGGAACGAGATCAAGAGGATGACCAAGAAAAAGATGGAAGTCAAGAAGAATGTGGAGGGATGGGATACAACTGGAAACGAATAGAGGAGGAGAAATGGTGGACGGACAGAAGAAAATGAAGAGGCTTGGTGAACACCCAGTCTGGGCAATAGCTGGAATGGGCAATGGATATGTATGTATGTATCTATTACTTTATATTATGTGTACATAAAATTTATTTTCTTTTATCTTTTGTTTTAAGGTATTTAGTTCTAGTAAGTGGACTTGATATGAATGAGAACAGTGAATTATTTTCAATTCAATTAATGGTAGATTGGATCACTGGATGGTTAGGTGATTCAAGTGATCAAGAACAACAAGCCAAAGTTGCAAGATTGGTCATTGCTGGTAAGTGTACATATGTTTCTTCACTATTCACTTATTTGGTGGTAATTTTTTAAATTGTCATTTATTGTTTTCCTGTGTCTGTCCGTCATTTCCAGATGTCAGGAACTACAAATGATAGCAACTAACAGTTTTCGTATTATACACAAAACATTAGTGGGCCTGGGTTGGGTTTGAAGTTCAGTTTTCAACCAGAAGTCAAAAAATCAAAGTCTGAATTCAGAAATAAAAATAGTGTCATTTGATTCCTCTTAAAAAGTAGTTTTCTTTTACAGCTTTTTACTTTCTCTTGCCTATATGAATATATAGGAAGAAAAGCATTGTTTTCTTGTTGATTTTTCGAAATTGAGTTTTCATTGAATATACACGTTTTCAGACCCCCTGAACCCAAAATATGTTTTTAGCGATTGGTCTGTGTGTGTGAACAGAATATCTCAAGAACGGAATATCATACAAACTTAAAACTTAAGTTAGATACTACTAGAGGACCCAACACAAAGATTTTCATCAAAATCGGTCAACCGGAAGTAGTAGTGTCATTTTTCACTTTTTGCGTTTTTCTCAAAAATGGCTCCTACAAAAAAAATTTTTTAAATCACCTCATTTACTAAATTTTTTATGCTCTACAAGATAGGGTAGGCACCATGTCTGCTGAAATTCCTGGAAAGGCTGTTTTCTCGTAAAAAAATTGTTTTTTAAGATTGCGACTTAAATATGCATTTTAGCGCAAAACTGTACGTAATAAAAGTTGTAGAGAATTTAAAATCCTACAACTTATATTTCTAACAATTTTTTGTATAATAATGCTTAGTTTAGCAGTAGGGTCAGTCCACATCAAATCAACCAAAAAATTAATGATTTGACACCCAAGTTCTCAGATTTTGATGAAACTTGGTATAATTGTTCATTTTTGCTTCTAAGTAGCCATGCAAAATTTTTTTTCTGTATTTTAAACGGTTTATTTTTTACAGCTTATTGAAGTTTTTGTTATTTGATCGTTTTTGACCCTCGGGCGGAAGAACGCAATTGTGACGTTAAAAGACAAAGAAATTCATAGCTTCCTTATTTACCAATAAATGTTAATGAAATTTTTTATGAGGATACTTCAATGTATAAGGAATTCAAAAATAATACTACTTATTGAATAAGTAACCATTTTTAGTCTAACAAAATTTCTAAAGATCATTTTTTAGATGTTTTTCATCGATACGCGGGGTTTTACGGAAATTGTAATATCTTCGAAAGGGTAAAGAGTAATCAAATAATTCTTTTTGCATTTCTGTTCTACAAAGTCTGCTCTATTATTTAAAGTAATAAAATTAATGGTATTTTCACGCCTTCAATTAAAATTTTTACTTTAAAGACAGAAGTCAGTCATTTTTATTTTTATCCTAGTTTTGATGACACGGCAAATTAGAACATAGTTAAATTATTTCTTGTTGTTATTCAAAATATCATATTTCTACTAACTATACATTAGGTAACAATTAATAAAATAATACTGATTAATACTTAATACCTTAAGCATTTAAAAAAGCTCTTTTGCACACACGGCAATCTCGGTTACCCAGTTTTTGGTGAAAAACGGCATGGTTTTGCTACCACACGCACCGTACTCACCCGATCTGGCTCCGTGTGATTTTTTCTTGTTCCCACGCATGAAAAGGGGCATGAAAGGTCTCCGATTTAACAACGTTGATGATGTCAAGAAAAAAACGACGGATGAGCTGGCAGCCATCACTGAAGAGGAGTACAAAAAATGTTTTGAACAGTGGAAGCACCGGTGGGACAAATGTATTAGTTGTAATGGAGAGTATTTTGAAGGGGATAAGGTTCTTTTGTAAAAAAATTAAAAATAAATAGTTTTAAAAAATAATTCCGGTTTCTTTTGGGTACCCCCTCGTACTAATGTTCTGTCCTTTGGTTCAGAGTGTATGTGTATAGGCCCCTTTAAAACCACTGTTATAAAAATGTCTCGCGTTGCTGAAATATTAATTTTGTTTTCTTTATTCATGCTAAAATCAGAGTTTATAATTCTTTTCCTTGTAAAAGTTAAATTTTGTGTTTTATATATATATATCTATATTTTTAATTTCCAGGAAACTCGGTCAGATCGACACCTGAAGTGAAACAAAGCAGAGTAATCCAAACCTTAAATGTTAATGAATCTACAAGTACATTGTCCGCTGTTCAACAATTAGATGATTTCTTAGAGCAACTTGTCGTAAGTATTTCAGAAAAATCTATAAACCTTTTTTTTAATATTAGGTTATTTTAACAGTTTCTTATACTTTCACAAATTCAACTTAATGTGGACTGAGATGGTGTCAAGTTTGCAAAATGTTGAGTTATTTAGTATTCAAGGTTATTTTCATGAAGTGTATTAATTTGTTTATTAATTGAAAATTGTACAAATTTAGACATTTTTTGGATTTTACACATAAATTATGTTTTAAGAACTTTTAAATTCAGTGAACTTAAAAACTACTGGGTTCAAGTTTACAGATAGAGCATCAATTATCCGAATTGCTTTTGGAAAATATTAATTTTTCAGAATTTATTTACATTTTCATTTCTCAGTAAATAACGGGTGTTTTATTAAGGACGCAATTCTGATTATAAGAAGATAGAAGTAATACATCGGTAAATTTTCTGTCCCATAATCTGTATGTTGGCAACAGTGTACTCAAGGCCAACTACCTAAGACACATAAAATGTTCCAGTCAAGCATTAGTGTGGTGACAGCAGTCGTTTCATTTTATTGTATCAGCAGTGGTTTTTTCCAAGGAAGAACCGGTTGTTTTATTAAAGACACAACCCTAATTATAAGAAGATAGAACTAATACAATATTTTTGCAATTTGCTATTCATTTGTATAATACTAATGATTTAGATTAAGTAATAATTTGTAAAGTACGGAAAATAAAAATTGCCGTAGATTGTGGCTTTTCACATAGGGTTGCGTTCTTAATAAAACACCCGGTTCTTCCTTGGAAAAAACCATTGCTGACACAATATAACAAAACGACTGCTGTCACCACACTAATGCTTGACTGGAACATTTTAACTGTCTTAGGTAGTTTTTATATTTAAATTTGTTTTTAATTATTGGAGATGTTGCATCTTTATTCATCTATGTAAAACTTATATACTCATATAACAAATACTTAAGTCTTCATTTGTGAAGCCAATTTTATTTTTAAAATTTTGTGTTAGCATTAATAAGCATTTGTTTTATTTGTGTAGGAATACATTCCAGTTGATCTAATGCCAGGAGAATTTGATCCTACAAATCACAGCCTTCCTCAGCAAACCCTACATTATTGCATGTTTCCTAAGGTATGTATGGACAATATTTTTTCGTATTAATCGATATTTGTCAGGCTAAGGTTTTGTATTACTCATAATATAAATTCTGTGCCCAAGAAGTAAAGGGTGTTAACTCCAAATTTGGCAAAATTAAGTTTGAAAATCAGCAAGAAATGCTCTATAAAAGTTGCAGAAACCACATTAACTCCACTTTTGTATAATGAAGCAGAAGATTTTTAAAATGACTACTATTTTTAACTCTAATTGAATGTATACTCATTAGGTATCGACAATAAGTTGTTTCATTTTGAATTATTTTGTTTTTATTGTATTACTCATAAGCCTCAGAATTTTACTTGAATTCTGTCATTTTTTCAAACATTGTTGTGAATAAATAGCTGTTTCTTTATCAGAATAGAATTAGCACAATATTATTTGTTTAAGTTTTGTTTTTGTTTGATTAACTCAAGTTACATTGGGAGTTAACTCTAATGTAATTAAAACGCAGTAAGACGTAAAGAGTATGAAGTCCTGTGGGTGGTCTGGGAATTTAAAAGTTAAGAAAGTTGTTTAGTCATTTAAATCTCTGTATCAGAAGCTATTTTATTTTGTACATATTTTTAAAAATCCTCACACCTTCAGACATTTTTTAGAAAATAAAAAAATTCACGTTTTTGGTTCTTCTGAAAAATTGAGTTAACTTCCTTTACGTCTTAGGTACAGAATTGTAATGTAAAAAAGTAGTACATGTTTTGTATTAACAAATATTCCGTTTTTTTTTTGTCATCAGTCTCTCGACTGGTTTGATGCAGTTCTCCAACCTGTTCTATCTTGCGCAAGTCGTTTCATATCTACATACCTGTAACACCCTACATCTTTTGTAATTTGCTTTATATATTCTAATCTTTGCCTCCCTCTACAATTTACTCCCTCAATGTTACCCTCCATTATTGATAGCCCAATACCTGGATGTCTTTGGATATGCCCCACTAGCCTATCCCTTCTTTTGGTAAGATGCTTCCATATACTTCTTTTTTCATCCACTCACCTAAGAACCTCTAAATTACTTATTTTGTCCACCCACCTAATCTTTAACATTTTCCTATAACACCACATTTCAAAAGCTTCTATCCTCTTCCGTTCTACAGCCCCTATCACCCACGTTTCACTTCCGTATAATGCATAAGATTGCGTATAATTTTTTTTTTCATTTTCAAACATTTTTTTTTCATTTTCAAACATTGATTTACAGATTAGGAAAATTTCTTAAAAAAAAAAATTTCTTAAATATTCCGTGTTAACTGTATTCCACTGTAATATTTTAGGTTGATATAAATTTTGGCAGAAATTCATTGACATGTTCACTGGCAAATCATGAATGAATGTTATCTTATTTTTTAAAGAACATTTCTCTTGTAGATATCAACAACTTTTGCTAGTAATATATTTAATATACGGATTATCATAAATATGTAAAAAGCTGATACAATATTGTTTTTGTAGGCTTCAAGATATGAAACGTTCAATGGAGTTACAAACCCATATTCTTTTGAATTAGAAGGACGTTTAGTAACTGGTACATCTGGTCAACCGATCGTGGATATCCAACGGTTTAGCAACCTTACGGATTCATTAGACGTATTAGAAAGGACATTGGAGTGGGGTCATCTTGCTCCTACAGCACCCGATACACTCGGTAAGTGAAATATGAAGTAAATCGTGAAAGTCACTACGGTTAAAGTCTTAAGAATAGAATGTGTGCTTTTTTGTCTTAGTCAGTTGAAAAATTTTGTTGTAGCTATATTAAAATGAGTATCTAAATTCTGAATCCTGTCATGTGCGAGTTGAGAACATAAACCGGTTTCTTCTTGTGAAGGGACGTGGATATGGAACATGCTGTTCCATATTTTCAACTAAATAAAAAATGTTTATGCAGTTGGTGTCATGAAAGGTATCAACAGGTACAGGTGGTGATCTGAGTTTAAAGCCGGCAAGACAATTGTTTATGATCGACAAAGAAATGGACGTCCATCAGTTGTGACTGATTGAAGAGATTATCCCAAGGGGAGCAGTTAATACCAGCAATACCGTAAGAACTATAGAGGGCAAAAGAGAATAAAAATTTGTTTTGTAATAACTTTATTTGCCCATAACAGACAGGTGGGGAGTGTCAAATTATTTACACTCAATCTGTTTGTTGCAGGGCTAAAATAAATAGTTCTGTTTCTTATCACATGGTCAGTCAATTAAATGACTGAATCATTTAAGAACAGAAGAGGTAGAGGTGTAAAAGACACTAATCAGAGTTATCTCCTCTGAAAGTAATGAATTTCATTGTACAGCCAGACCCTGCGGTGAATGAAATGAAGGTGTCATTTACAGAGTGGAAAATATGTGCTTTTCAGAGGGCCCGGCATGCTGATAAGCGTACTTTTCCACTCAGTGAGGAAGGCAATGGTAAACCACCTCACTCCTCGATTTACTTAGTAAAACCTCTAGAGGTTCAAACCAGCCTTTCGGCTGTTGACCTAAACAACAACACAATAACTTTATCTGCAATCAGTTTAAAAAATAAGCTATAAACAAATCTCAATTAACGAATGACAAGTTGAGGTCTCTTTATCCTGAGTAGAGTGGACGCCAAATAAGCTTGCCGGTGTAGCTGCGTGAACAGTTTGGATTCAGTCGGTAGACTTTGTTTCTTAGTACCGAACTGCCTATTTAATCACAGGCGCTGAACAATGAAAATTATCATCTATTAACAACGTTAAAAACATTCAATTGCAAATATTGTATACAACAATTAACGCCTACCACATACAACACATTACAGACTAATGTTTTCAGGTTAGCTAATATTTGACGTGATTCTGATCACAGCTGGTACAGCACTGACCCCCACCACTTGCTGAGGCAACCGAGTGCGCCATTACCAAAATAAACCTTCTGCACACTTCAGAATACTGGCAAGCTTATTTTACATCCACTCTACTTCTCCTTATAACAATTATTCATTATTTAAAAGAGAATTACTATATACATTTAAACTCTCATGCAAGTCCAAAACATGATAACATTTAAGCCTTTCAACTTCTTCTGTATTGTTTAAAAGATTTATGGCCAATTCTGTTTGATGATTTTCATATCTCGCTTGATATTTTGTGTTAAAATGCCTTACCTCGTCCATGACTTCAGGAAGGCTGCAATAATGGTGTATTTCTGTATTCTTCACAATCCGTGGTGCCCTTGTTATAGTCTAAATAACCTTATTCTGGAACCTTTGAATTACTTATATATTACTTCTACTGGTAGTTGGTACTTCACAGCTGAAGGTTGTACAACTTAACTGATCCAAGCAACATCTTGTAAATCAGCAACTTATTCTCAAGAGATAGTTCCCACCAATCAGCCAGTACATCCTTTTGTATTTAGAATAAATTCATTACTTTTCATTCTCATATGGGTTTTTTTAAGTTGCATACCTAGATAACATGCTGCGATTTTGCAGTATTGATCAGGATGTCAGGCTTTCTGTAAAGCACCTATTTTCCACCCTGTTAATGACACCTTCACTTTATTCACCACAGGGTCTGGCTGTATAATGAAATTCATAACTATCAGAGGAGATAACGCTTGATTATTGTCTGACCAGGTGACAAAAACAACTGTTTTTTTTACCCCTGGAACTAGCAGAACGAGTTCAAATAATTTTAACACTCCACCTGCCTGTTGTGGGAAAAATTATAGAAAAAAATAGGCTGAGAAATTTATTTTACTCATTTACAGAATAACAGGATGCATTTATGTAAAAAAAATACTGTTCCTAGAGAATGTAAAAATAGTAAAAAAATGTTCTTGATCAAAGCTCTACTGTCGCTTCCTTGCAGTCAAATCATGCATTCTCTTCAAGCAGAGAAATTGGAAAGGTAATTAGAGAATTGACAAGAAATATTGACACAATACTGTATTAAAGTTTTATTAAATATTTTATTTTTTATTTTAACAGGTTGTTACCCATATTTTGATGAAGATCCTTTTATAATGGAAAATCAGCCTAGTATTTACTTTGCTGGAAATCAACCAACATTTGAAACTAAAGTTGTCAAAAATAAATCTGGTGAGTGCGCCATTTTATTTTGTGTATGTTAGGTCATATTACTGATTTTATTGTACTTTTTAGAATGTAAGTGTGCAATGTAGATGAGGGTCGTTTTTTCAACCTCAGGTAGGCCATAAATAAAAGTCAAATGAATATATTAAAACAATTTTATTATTAAAAGGTACGTACATGTATGGGTACTATTCGACACAATCATCATGAAGATGGGAGGCATTTGCCATGCCTGTGAACAAGCTTTACAATAATCTCTTCATAATAGAATTATCAATGAGTTTTGATGTTGTCTTGAAGCTCCTTGTTGCGTTTCTTGTAGCCGAGGACCAGACCAAGATTAATGCACCTGTTTATTGTGAAACCTTATGAAGTTTGCTGAGAGCTGTTCAAAATCAAAGAAGGTGCATGCCGATTTCTGGAATTGTTCTGATCTGTGATAACACCTTTCCTCACAGTGCTGGCGCAACCCAACATCTCCTTGAGCAATTTCTATGGGACATTTTCAATCACCTGCCATGCAAATGTAGCACCAAATGACGTCCATCTTTTCCCTGAACTGAAGAAGTGAATTGGAGGGCAGTGCTACCAGACTAATCAGGAGCTTTAAAATTTATTTAAATTCATTGGCAGCCAACATTTTATGAAAAGGGTATTGGCTAGCTTGTCCAAAAAAATACCTCAATCTGATAAATACCTCAATCGTTAAGTTGATTAAGTCAAAAAGTAACCTTAAGTGTACGTAATTCTTAGTAATAAAACATTTTTCATACTCAGTCGAACTTTTATAACTCGAATTCTCAAGGGATGGGGAAAAATTAAGTTACTGAAATATCAAGTAATGGAAAAATAACAACAAAGCAGTTATTCAAAAATAACAAAAACAGAACATTCCACATACGCTAACACAATATGCCTGCTGTACATTGCATTTAGCTATAGGCTACAGTGTAAAGTATTGTACTTATTGTATACAGCATTGGAACATTGACTCTTAACAACTTGCGAAGTTGCAATGGCGAACCATTAATTCAACGCTTCTCAACAAATGTATCCTTTCTGCTGTTTTCTTTTCTGAGATGTTCCATGATCTTTTAATGCCCATTCTTGGCGTATTTTATTATCTTTGAGCACGATACAAGCTATCGTAATTTTCGGTACACTGGTTAGTTCCGATAGTTTACGTTGGCTTAAACGGATACATTTTTATTTTGTCGAGAAGCTTTATTTGTTCACACAGTCATACAGTTACACGGCATTTAACTCACTAAGACGATAGTAGGTACTGTATTTTGATGCCTACGCATAAAAATATCAACAAAATGTGTGAAACGAATGGGAATTAAAAAAAAAAAGTATGCCTGGAGATAACAAAACAACCAGACTCAAAAAACAGTGTGTTACAGTACACTCGTCAAATCACAAAAACTGATGAGAAGTATGGAATTACGAACGTTCTGTGTGCGTATGACAAGTGCCAATTAACCATAAGTTGCAAGGAGGTGATACAGCTTGTAAGGTTGGGCATAACTAGTGGATATGACTCACTGAAATTTGTGCAATGACGATTATGTAAGCCTACATATTGTACTGTAAATAACATCTCTGTTATGACTGATGTGCGATTACTGTTGTTTATTTGTCGAAATGTTTACTACCTCTATCTTCCCATTATCTTAACTTGCCGCTTAGAACCACATGTTGTTCGCCGCTGGCCTGTTATGGTTTTAATTAAACATGTATTGTACATACATCAGATTGGCCCCAATAAGCGGCATTATGGACAGAATAAACAGAGTACTTAGCAATGTAAAAACCTGTTCTGTTTTTGTTCGTTAAAGAACTGTCCCAAAAAACCGGCTGCCCCAATTATCTGAAATCGACTGTATTTGGCTTAGTTTCCCCACATTTAACATGTTCAGGGCGGCGGTTGCATTTATGCGGTTTATCAAAGACTACCAGGTGACTGGCAAACGCATAAATGTGGCCGATCTATATTTTATTATCTCTTCTTTCTACATTCAAGCAGGGTGAATAGTATTTCTATCATTGGGCTGTCCTAGAAAAAGGTTCACCACACTTGATCTTATAAACACCTGATTTTTCATAAATATTGGATTTACTGTTAGGAAAACTTAAATTTTCTTTTGTTCATTATCCTATTAAGTTTTTACTTTCTCTTGCCTATATGAATATATAGGAAGGAAAGTATTGTTTTCATGTCGATTTTTCGAAATTGAGTTTTCACAGGATATACCCTTTCAGACCCCCTGAACCCAAAAAACATGTTTTTAGTGATTGGTCTGTGTGTGTGTGAACAGAATATGTCAAGAACGGAACATCGTACGAACTTTAAACTTAAGTTACATACCACTACCGGACCCGACACGAACATTTTCATCAAAATCGGTCAACCGGAAGTAGTAGTTTATTCGTGTAATTTTTCACTTTTTTGCGATTTTCTCAAAAACTGGTTGTATGATTTTTTTTTAAATCTCATTTCCTTAATTTTTTATGTTCCACAAGATAGGGTAGGCGCCATGTTTGCTGAAATTCTTGGTGAGGCTGTTTTCATGTAAAAACATTGGTTTTTCAAGATCGCGATTTTAATATGCATTTTAGCGCAGATATTTATGCAATAAAAATTGTAGAGAATTTAAAATTCTACAACTTTTATTTCAAACATTTTTTTGTATAACGCTTAGTTTAGCGGTAATTAGCAATTTTCTGCTTTTTTCTGACGAAAACGTGTGAAAATCTATTTTTTTAAGATTTCAGCCTTAGAATGCATTTTATGACAAAAGTGTATATAATAAAATTTATAGGGAATTAAGAGATCTACAACTTTTATTTAAAGCATTATTTTGTACAGTGCCTAGTTTAGCGTGAAAGAGCGATTTTCTGTATTTTTAAGCCAAACTGAGGTTGATTTTCATTTTGCGTCTTTCATTATATGATTAAAATTAGGTTATGTTTATTGAGGTTAGTTTTTTGTTTATTTCTAATGTTTTATTACTTTTATGCATTGGCAAGAGAAAGTTTTGTGAGTGTTTCACACCAGATTTTTTATTATTAGTTCTATTAGCTATATTTCAATCTAAAAATTTAGTTCCAATTTCTGACACAGATAGCAATAGCAGTAGATTTTTCCATTTTATAATTAGTTCTTTACTAATTATTGATTCTATATTACTATTTCATTCTATTACTTATTACTCAATTACACAAAAATTAATTGTAGTAGATATTAATTAATTACAGCAAATATTAAGTAAATAATTAAATTTTTGTGTACGAATATAATGGTGTTGAGCTAGTTTACCATTGAAGTATTGCTCCATCATGGCGAATGACCTTGTATCTACCGGGCTGAATTGAACATGTTAAATGAACAGTTTTATTACTGTATTTATGTTACAGTAAAATGGATAAATATATGCTTTGAAAAGAAAGCAACAAATTTGCAGAAGTTATTCAGATGCCTCTTAAAGGTACAGTTGGTTTCTTACTATTAAACTCATTTATTTTTTTCAATCTATTGTCTTATAATAGTAATTAATATTTCTGTTACAGAAAACGGAAAGAATTTCGAAACAAGGCTAGTGAGCATACCTGCTTTTTCAAAAACAATGACATGTATTGTTATTAATGTGTCAACGTTAGATTGTTATCCAGTATCATTTGCTTCATCAAAATCAGTGAATACAATGGACATAGATAAGTAATTAAATATTTCAGTAGTAATAAGACTATTTTTGTAATAATCACAATTTTATATTAGGCATTTAATAAACTAGATCTTTTTCAAGCAAATTGAATCTGAATTGTAACTCTAAATCATAACAATCTATGACTATAAAATTCAGTACTTTTAACACTACATTATAAAAACCATATAAATTCAGTTTTTTTTATCAGGATTAATTAATTTGAACTGGAAGTGATGTGGATAATCAAAAATCTGAATAAAGCTGTAACAGTAGGAAATAGTAATGATGTATTTATTTTTGACATAAATAAAGATACAAAGTGTGTGTGCGTAACATATATAAACACATTCCTATTTATTTGACAGCCATAAATAAGTTTTGAAGACATTTTTGCCCTGACTAGGAGTGATTATATTTAATTTTTTAATTTAATAGCTTTTTTAAACCTCAAATAACTCATTTCTAACTTTATGCAATAAAATTGGCCGGCCCGTGGTGTAGTGGTTAGCGCAACTGGCTACTATGCCGGGGTCCCGGGTTAGATTCCCGGTCAGGTCTGGCATTTTTTTTTCATCTGTAAATCACCACATATCATTACCTACGCACAAGCCCAAGGCTTATGTAGGCATCATCACTCAAAAAAAAAAAAAAAAAAAAAATTGTAAATTAATCGGTTTTCAGATACTGTGTAATATGGCTGCCATCGGTTTTCTATCAATTTCGCGCATAATAGACTGCTGATTTTAATATGTTATCTACATTTTGACGGAATTTGGAAGCTAATACAGGATTTACCAGTTCACTTCAGTGTAACAAAATTATAGACGTAAAACATTTGAGTATTGACCACCATCGTTTATTTTTCACTGTGAGTTTTTACTTTTTTATTACTGTAGATTTGTAAGTCTAATCAAGAAGTCACTATAATAAATAAACTTCATAAAACTTGTTGAATAAACATTATGACGATAACATCACTCACCAAATAGTGCTAGACACCTGTCAAATTAAAATTAGAGAGTCTAGCCACTACTAAAATCGACTAGGTTGTAGTTCGAGATAGGAGGTTTGTAGACAAAAAGACCTGGTTTTTTTGCTACCACAAAGAATTTTATGTGTTTACAGGCATATAATCCAGAATTATTTGACTGACAAGTTTGAAATTTTAACACAACATAGAGAATTATATTCTTACTGCGTCTACGAAAGTTCAAATTCGTAGGTTACTTAAATTTTGATTTATTAACATTCTGAACCCTTGTTGCTATCTATCTCTGTAACCTCTCAACCATGTGGCATGGGCAAACTATCGTTTTTTTTTCAGTGTAGAAAAATTGTACAAATGTATTAAGAACATGAAATATTTATTGGCCAATGTTGTGGTAGAATTTTTTAATTTTTAAAAACAGACCAGGCCATAGGGAGGGGGTCGCTCAGGTATTCAGTCCAACAGGATGTCATGTACACAACCTGACAACAAGGATAGTAGCACCCACCCCCTGCATGGCGCAGTCTATTTTTCAAAATTTATAAAATTCTTCAACAAAATTGACCAATCATGTTATTAATAATACATTTGCAGTAATTTTTTTACACTGAATAAAAGTTTAGTTTGCCTATGCTGAACGCTTGAGCAGTTACCGAGATAGCAAGGGTTCAGAATATTGTAAATAAATCAAAATTTAAGAAACTTACGAATTTGTAATTTTCATAAATGCTGTGAGAATATAATTTGCTATGTTACGTTAAAATTTCTAACTTGTCGGTCAAATAATTCTCAAGTTATACACCTCTAAACGCATGAAATTCTTTGTGGTAGCAAAAAACCAGGTCTTTTGTCTTCCAACCTCGATGTGGCAATTATCTTACAACATTAAAAATATCCTATATTTTGGAATAACACATCCCAGACATGTGTTATTACAATTCCGAAACATATAGTCAACTGTGTTTGCTCCTGGCAATGAATGTTTTTGAGGTTAAGTTGAATAGTACAGTTGAATATTATACAGCATAAAAGGAATTAATTATTTTAAAAGGCTGTTTTAAAATAGTAATAAGTATTTTAAGGTGTAGATAAAAGTTTAGAAAATAATATGAGTGACAGCAGTGAAGAAGTAGATTCTATTTTATATAATGAATTTATATAATAATTTCACTAACCTTCTTTTTAAACTGCGTTAACTTTTATTTTTACTTACACGTGTTTCGGTGGACCCACAATCATCAAAGTAAATAAAATAATTGAAACTAAAAAATTATTTTCTCATTTAAGATCTATAAAAGATTATACATCTTCAGTCATTTGCATAAAAAGTTTTATACAAATGACTGAAGATGTATCATCTTCTATAGATTTTAAATAAGTGAGAAAATAATTTTTTAGTTTCAATTATTTTATTTACTCTGATGATGGTGGATCCACCGAAACACATGTAAGTAAAAATAAAAATAAAAGTAGACGCAGTTTAAAAAGAAGGTTAGTGAAATTATTATATAAATTCATTATATATAATAGAATTAATTTCAAACTGCAGGATGCATTATAAACATGTATTTTTGAAGAAGTAGATGTTTCTATTATAAAAACAAAGAGGAGTTGAAAATAAAGAGTTATGGAAAGCCAATAAAAGAAAGCAAGATAGATGTGCTGGCTGGGAATGTGTTAATCAAATCGCTTAGATTTATGAAAAGATTTGAAAAGATTCAACAATTCTGCCCACTTCAAGGACACAGCTTATTTGCTGTGTGATCGACACTTTGGGGTCATTTAACATAGTACAGTAGACTCTCAAAAATCCGGATCGCGCTAGTCCGGACGATGTTTTTTTTTTACTTTATTTTCTGAAAATTTACAACCTGTAAAAAGTTTTCATGGGATTGGCCAGATGAACGATCATGCAATTAGAACTAAATTTGTGTGTATGTACTTTTTAATAATAATTGCGAATATAAAATGTATGTAAATGACATTTTTTGTAATTTAGGGCCCACAGTAGTTTGCGTGCATATGTATGTACTGTACTGTTTGACTTTAACTTTTTTACTTCTGCCTTTTACAAATTATTCACTCGTGTATTTTATTTAATCCCAGAACCGTACTTTACTAAGCACAGTACCGTACTACAGTACATTTAGATTTTATTTAGTTGATCGTGCAATTACTCTATAATTGAGACATATGACATTCATTGTTACATGTTTGAAATCCGTAACTTGCAAATCTTACAAAGAGTGCAATCGAATCTTATTACGGTACAGTGGCGTTAAGTTTAGTCAATGTTTGTGCTTCGTATATTGAATAATTACAGTACCAGTAGCCTACTGTAATTTATTGGGCCTACAGTGTTTTAAAGTTTTTTTCAGAAGCTCACTCTTATATTAGCAGATAAACGTTAATGCTTATTGTCATAATTATTCGCCATAAAGATGACATTGCCAACCTCCGGGAAATCCGGATTTTTTGAAATCCGGACCAGCCGTCCGCCACATTAGTCCGGATTTCTGAGAGTCTACTGTATTAAAAAAAAAGGATCGTATCTACTTTCCAAACGATTATGCAAAAATCATTGCCTCCTCAGGAAAAGGAAAAATCTAGTGTGAAACACTCACACAACTTTCTCTTGCCAATGCAAATAATTAACAATAAACCTAACATTAGAAATAAACAAAAAACTAACCTCAATAAACATATCCTAATTTTAATCATTTATGAAAGATGCAAAATGAAAATTGACCTGTTTGGCTTAAAAATATGGAAAATCACTCTTTTACGCTAAACTAGGCTCTGTAGAGAAAAATGCTCAAAATAAAAGTTGTAGATCTTTTAATTTCCTATAAATTTGATTATATACACTTTTGTTGTAAAATGCGTGCCAAGGCCGAAATCTTAAAAAAAATCGATTTTTCACACGTTTTGTGAGAAAAAAACAGAAAATCCCTAATTACCGCTAAACTAAGCGTTATACAAAAAAATATTTGAAATAAAAGTTGTAGGATTTTAAATTCTCTACAACTTTAATTATATAAATTTTTGCGCTAAAATGCATATTAAAGCCGTAATCGTAAGAAAACAATGTTTTTACGTGAAAACAGCCTCACCAAGAATTTCAGCAAACATGGTGCCTACCCTATCTTGTAGAGCATAAAAAATTTAGTAAACCAGGCGATTTTTAAAAAAATCGTAAGACCAGTTTTTGAGAAAATCGCAAAAAAGTGAAAAATTACACGAATGAACTACTACTTCCGGTTGACCGATTTTGATGAAAATGTTCATGTCGGGTCCGGTAGTGGTATGTAACTTAAGTTTCAAGTTCGTACGATGTTCCGTTCTTGAGATATTTTGTATACACACACGCACACAGACCAATCGCTAAAAACATGTTTTTTGGGTTCAGGGGGTCTGAAAACGTGTAGATCCGGTGAAAACTCGATTTCGAAAAATCGACATGAAAACAATACTTCCTTCCTATATTCATATAGGCAAGAGAAAGTAAAAATAACTGTTAATTTATTGCAAACTAATGATATAGTATATGATTTTAAGAAATGGTGGCAGAAGTATTTTAAGAAAAATGTACTTTCCATGAAATCATTTGGGAAAAATGTACCAAAAGAAGTCTTTTAAAATCTCAACCTTCTCATCATTTGAGTATTACTTTCTCTTGCCTATATGAATATATAGGAAGGAAAGTATTGTTTTCAGACCCCCTGAACCTAAAAAACATGATTTTAGCGATTGGTTTATGTGTGTACGAACAGAATATCTCAAGAAAATTGGTCAACCGGAAGTAGTAGTTTACCCTTGTCATTTTTCACTTTTTTGCTATTTTCTCAAAAACTGCTCCTATCATTTTTTTTTTAAATTGCCTCATTTACTACATTTTTTAAGCTCTACAAGATGGCATGTCTGCTGAAATTCTTGGGAAGGCTGTTTTCTTGTAAAAAAATTTTTTTTTAGATTGCAACTATAATATGCATTTTAGCGCAAAAATGTATGTAATAAAAGTTGTAGAGAATTTTAAAACCTACAACTTTTATTTCAAACATTTTTTTCTATAATGCTTAGTTTAGCGGTAATTAGCAATTTTGTTTTTTTACTCATGAAAACGTGTAAAAAAAAAGATATTTTAATTAATTCAGCCTTAGCATGCATTTTACAACAAAAGTGTATAATCAAATTTATAGGAAATTAAATGATCTACAATTTTTATTCAGAGCATTTTTCTTTACGAGCCTAGTTTTGCATGAAAGAGTGATTTTCTTAGTTAATTGAGGTTAGTTTTTTGTTTATTACTAATGTTCGGTTTTATTGTTCATTATTTGCATTGGCAAGAGAAAGATGTGAGAGTATTTCACACCAGATTTTTTTTCAGATGGTTTAGTAATTGCTAGGGAATTTATTGATGGACTATTACATCACAGATTTAAACTTCCAAAATCCATCAAATTATTAACAGCGATTGCATTACCAACAGAAAAGACCTTTCCGAATGGATCCATAAATCCAATCTATTCAAAAAAAATTGAATAGTATATTGTAGATGATTCTGATAATTTTTATTATGGATCAATATTGTCATGGGTTTTTCTACTGAAACGGAAGAGAACGATGAAAATTAATTTTTTGTAATTAAAAATTTTATAACAGATATATTGGAAATATAATGTATTAAGTAAAAGAATTAATAAAAAATTGATGGAATTATTTGAAATTACTTTTATTTGTACCCAAAAATTAAAATTTGATGTAGTCATTCAAAACCGAAATTTTTTTAATATGTTATGTTAGTTGTAGACAGTATTGGACTGAGTAAATAGATAAACAGTCTTTTGTCTCTGGTGAAAAATTTATTTTATGATGTTTTAATACAGTTATATTAAGATTGTCAGAATCTTAATAGCAGACAATGTTGAATTGTTTGTGTGTGGCCCACCCACCCGGATCTGATGGATCCCCTATATGCTGTCTTACTTATATAGCCAATACTAGAGGTAGTACAGTGTTACAACCATTTCAATTTTACCTACCATTATAAAAATTTCCCTCATCAATTCTCTTTATATCTAACAGTAGACAATGTTAACTTGTTTGTGTGTGGCCCACCCACCCGGATCTGATGGATCCCCTATATGCTCTCTTACTTATATAGCCAATGCTAGAGGTAGTACAGTGTTACCAACAATTCAAATTTTACCTTCCATTTTATAAATTTCCCTCTATTACTTCTCTTCATATCCAATAGTAGACTAGGCTAAATAATGCAATTAAAGCCTTGCCAGTCTGTGTATGATGTTGTTATACAATAAACAGAAGTAGGTTAATACCAAAAAATAATAACAATGCTAATTATAATTCACAAAATCTTTTATTACTATATACAGTTTATATTATTATTACATTTATTTTTTGGGAAAACAAATTAGATAAAATACTTATTAATTACATTATACTTTATGATTATGAAACCTATAATTTCACAAACATGGTAGTAGGGTAGCAGAAGAATTAGTGTTAGTCTGCTTTACTATTACCTACTACTGTTTGTTTCATAATCGTAGACACCCGAGTTTGAATCCTTGTGTCTCCAAAACTATGAAACAGATTTTAACATACGGTACATCAAAATTTAGCTAATTTTATTCTGCGTTGACCCATAATAGTAGTCCTATCTATATTTTTAATGTTGTTTAAAAATTACTATATCGAGTCGGAAGACAAAAAGACCCGGTTTTTTGTGTTACCTCAACAAATTTCATGCGTTTAGAGGCGTGTAACTCTATAATTATGTGATCGAAAAGTTTGAAATTTTAACAGAACATGGACAATTTATATTCTTACAGCGTGTCCGAAATTTCAAATTTGTACGTTATTTCAATTTTGATTTATTAACAATATTCTAAACCCTTGCTATCTCGGTAACTGCTCAATCGTTCGGCACGGGCCAACAATCGTTTTATTCAGCGTAAAAAACTTAGTTCAAATATGTTAATAACATGAAATATTGATTGGCCAATGCTGTGGTACAATTTTTAATATTTAGAAAAATAGACTCGGTAATGCAGGGGTGGGCGCTACTATCCGTGTTGCCAGGTTGTGTACGTGACATCCTGTCAAGACTGTCTACCTGAGTTGACAGACTGCATTGTCAATTCAGGTAGACAGTCCGATTCAGGCAACATGAATAGTGGTGCCCACCCTTCACATTGCCCATCCATTGGCCAATCAATATTTCATGTTATTAGCATATTTGTACTAAGTTTTTTACATTGAATATAACAATTGTTTGCCCGTGTCGAACGATCGAGCGGTTACTGAGATAGCAAAGGTTCAGAGTATTGTTAATAAATCAAAATTGAAATAACGTACAAATTTGAAATTTCGGACACACTGTAAGAATATAATTGTCTATGTTGTGTTAAACATTTCAAACTTTACGGTCAAATAATTATTGAGTTACATGTCTCTAAACGCATGAAATTTGTTGCGGTAGCACTTTTTCCAACCTCGATATGGTAATTCTTAACCAACATTAAAAATATAGGACTATTAAGGGTCAACACAGACTAAAATGAGCTAAATTTTGATGTAAAATATGTTCAAATCCGACTCATAGTTTTGGAGATGCAAGGATTTAAATTAGGGTTTCTATGATTATGAAATAGATAGTAGTTCTACTGCTACCTGCTTCTCTACTGCAGTAGTAGTAGTAGTAGTAGTAGTTTACTACTTACTCTATTCATCGTGAGAAAGATATGTCAAGATACATCATCACACAGTAGATATCCTGTAGTAGTAGTAGTGCATATAGATATGACAAACTAATGACCGAGCTAATCACGAACTAACAGAAGTTGTAAATCAGATGCACTGAATAATGCATAATGACATTTGGTTTTCTTAAGTTATTTTATGATAATAATTACAACATGATCACATCTGTTTATTTGGAATTGTTTGTTCATATTGTCGTCGTGTCTTGGATCTCTTACTGAACACATTGATTATAGAGCGCATTAGCATGCAATACTTTATAATTTAATCTGCCGATTGTATGTTCATCGGTTATAACTTATTGAAAGACCAAAAAAATGGCTGACAAAATATATAACAGAGCTACTACGAGAGCAAGTGTTTGCAGCATTGCTGGCAAGTCATTGGCTAGCTGTGAAGTGGGTTGGGGGTAATGGGTACATTCAGAGCTCATCATGCGGTCTTGAGTTTGAATCCCATTCAGGCACGCATATTTTCATACGTTACGAAAAATCATTTCATCCTTCATTGTCTGCATTAGCAGTAATTGTAGAACAATCAGACATTAAACCAAAAAAAAAAAAAAAATCTGGTGTGAAACACTCACACAACTTTCTCTTGCCAATGCAAATAATTAACAATATAACCTAACATTAGTAATAATACTTTAGAAATAAAAAAAAACTAACCTCAAAAACATAACCTTATTTTAATCATGAGTGAAAGACGCAAAATGAAAATCGAACTCAGTTTGGCTTAAAAATACGGAAAATCACTCTTTCACGCTAAACTAGGCTCTGTAGAGAAAAATGCTTTAAATAAAAGTTGTAGATCTTTTAATTTCCTATAAATTTAATTATATACACTTTTGTCGTAAAATGCGTACTAAAGCCGAAATCTTAAAAAAATCGATTTTTCACATGTTTTCGTGAGAAAAAATCAGAAAATCGCTAATTACTGCTAAACTAAGCGTTATACAAAAAAATGTTTGAAATAAAAGTTGTAGAATTTTAAATTCTCTACAACTTTGTTATATAAATTTTTGCGCTAAAATACATATTAAAGCCGTAATCTTAAAAAAACAACGTTTTTACGTGAAAACAGCCTCACCAAGAATTTCAGCAAAAATGGCGCCTACCCTATAGAGAGCCTAGAGAATAAAAAACTGAATAAACCAGGCGATTTTTAAAAAAATCGTAGGACCAGTTTTTGAGAAAATCACAAAAAAGTGAAAAATTACACGAATAAACTACTACTTCCGGTTGACCGATTTTGATGAAAATGTTCGTGTCGGGTCTGGTAGTGGTATGCAACTTAAGTTTCAAGTTCGTACGATGTTCCGTTCTTGAGATATTTTGTATACACACAGACCAATCGCTAAAAACATGTTTTTTGGGTTCAGGGGGTCTGAAAACGTATAGATCCGGTGAAAACTCGATTTCGAAAAATCGACATGAAAACAATACTTTCCTTCCTATATATTCATATAGGCAAGAGAAAGTAAAAATATCAGTTCCATATCAATTGATGGGTTTTTTTTAATAACTTAAACATGTTTAACACGATTGCCTTTTCGCCACTTTTTAAATACTTTTCTTTTCGGTGCTTGGTAAGTCGGCAATTACAATTCCACAAAAAAAAAAAGAATTTTTTTAAAACGTAGGTAAAATCAAAGCACACACATTTGCACTTGACAAAAAATTAACAATAGCTTACCACATACAGAACAAACGAAGGTCAACGTTCGAACAATATTAACGAACAATTATTCAAAATAAACAGATTTCTGTATCTGGTAAACTATTGTTAATTTTTTGTTGAGTGCAAATATGTGTGTGCTTTTATTTTACCTATGTACTAAAAAAAATTGTTATACTTTTTTGTGGAATTGTAATGGCTGACGTACAAAACACCAAAAAGAAAAGTATTTAAGAAGTACCAAAAAGGCAATCATGTTAAACGTGTTTAATAAGTTGTTAAAAAAATCCATCAACTGATACGGAAGTGATACGACTTACTTCTGAACTATACTACTTTTCAGAGCTGATGAGCTCTGAATGTATGCATTGCCCCTATCCACTTCATAGCTAGGCAAATGACTTACCAGCAACTTACCAACACTTGCTCTTGTAGCTCTGTTATATATTTTGTGAGCAGTTTTTTTTTTTGGCCTTTTAATAACAATTATAACCTATGAACATACAATCAGCTGATTATATTAATAAAGTATTGCATGTTAACACACTCTATAATCGATGTGTTCAGTACGAGATGTGTTCAACCCACCGGGTTGGTCTAGAGGTAAAGTCGTCGCCAAAACAGCTCTTTAACAGCTGATTTTCGGAGATGAAGGTTCCTGGTTCAAATCCTAGTAAAGGTAGTTACTTTTATATGGATTTGAATACTAGACAGTGGTTACCGGTGTACTTTGATGGTTGGGGTTTAATTAACCATACTCTCTCAGGAATGGTCGGCCTGGGTCTGTACAAGACTACACCTCATTTACACGTCATACACATCATCCTCATCTCATTGGGTCATGGGGTTGCTTATTGTTCTGAACTGAACAGATTGCAACGTACACACATTAGGAAAAAAAAAAAAACAGTACGAGATGCAAGACATGAGTGAACTACTGCGGCTCTTGTACGCATGTGCGCATAATGTTGTTTATCAGGCTGAAATATTCTTACAATCTGACAACGCTGGCAAATGTTCTAATTGGTCTAAACGCATGAAACAGAGCTCATCAACCGTGAAGAGCATTATGTAAATGGGGTATCAGTGAGTCGTATAAATAAATGAAAACTGAGAATGAAAGAACTGGAAAATTACAAATGCCTAGATCAAAACATCTGATGTATAGTTCTGTATATGGTTAAAAGCGTGTGTTATCATTTTGATATTTCCATTAAAAGTGTTGCATATTTTTCTTAGTCACCGTTGTAGCAGCTGATTCGTTAACCGCTGTTTGTTTACTCAACATAACTTTCTTACAATGAATTGAGTATGCTACTATGACGACTACTACTAGTCTATTATTAGTTCTACTAGAGTAGTACTATTTAATTTGACAGGTGTCTAGGTACCATGTGGTGAGAGTGATGTTATCATCGGTGTTGCAGTTTTTAACTGTTCAAAATGTTCATTATAACCTAGCTGGTAAGCGAATGCAGTGTCAGTTTTACAAATTTTCCTCATAATGTTTATTTATTAAAACCATAGCTGACTCTTTGATTAGACTTACAAATCTACAAGTAATCAAATAAAAAGTAAAATCTTACAGTGAAAAAGAGGAGAAAGTGATGGTGTCCAATGTTCAGATATTTCATGTCTAACAATTTTGTTACTCTTTAGCTTCATAGAATTTGTAAATCCTGTACTGGCTTCAAAATGTAGATAACATATAAAAATCAGCAGTCAATTATGCGCAAAATTGATAGAAAACTGAAGGCACAGCCATATTACACCATTTCTGAAAACTGATTAATTTACAATGTTACTTTATTGCATAAAAGTAAGTAATGGGTTATTTAAGGTTTATAAAAAACTATATTCAACTTAAAATTTAAATATACATCACTCTTACTCTATGTCAATGCCAAAAATGCTGGACCATTATCTCAAACTGCTTTCTCTCCTCCAGATAAGATAAAATTCATTCCAGAGCTACCATGTATTTGAGCTCTGCTTAACTTGTCCAAAAGAATTTTGTGGTCAACTATATCGAATGCCTTACATACGACGTGTGATAATCAAATAATGAGACTAATTTTTTTTTGCACGATGTGCAACCCTGCCGATTGCCATGCGCTCCATCTTTGACAATCTCTAAGCTACTTCTAATCCAAGCGGCACATTGATGCGATCATTTAGTCATCAGTTGTGGTGTAGGAAGGGATCTTTTAAGTGATATTTTTTCACATCAGTCTCATTACTTTATTGTCACACCTCATACATCGCCACGTTCGCGATGTTGGTAACGTGCTCGCCTCTCATCACGCGGTCTTGGGTTCAAATCCCACTCGGGCATGACATTTTTTCATACGTTACAAAAAATTAATTTCATCCTTCACCATCTGCATTAGCAGCAATTTGCAAAACAGTCGGACGTTAAACAAAACAAAAAAAAACTCATATATTAAGTTCCAAGTTTAAATTTATGTTAAGTAGCTATCTGTTAAAGCTATCTGCCAGTACCAGAATTAAGGAGATAACATTTTTAAGGTGTAATCCTATCAGCACTTGGTGACTCAATCACTTTTCAAGGTTGAAACGACAGGTGAAAGAAATAAAGAATTGTTACATTAATGTGTATCTTAAATTGACTAATAGCGTTCAATGATTTGAGCAGCTACAGTTTTTGAAAACGAACTATGTTTGTTTCACCTTTTTTATCCAACCATATTTGTTTCTGCCTCAAAATTTCCTCGGCTAGGCAACATAAGCCATTCCGTGCTTAAATATCACCCTGAATTTCTGAGCATAATGAACGCAAACCACATAAAAATTTGTATTTTTTAACCCATTATACTCATAATATTTTTACACATAACCTTTCTTGCTCGTCAAACTCACTATTTTCTGCAAATATTTGTTTGAATAGTTTGTGTGAGTGAATGTGATACGACTATCAAGAAAATTCCTGGTAAAGAGACATGTTCTCATATCTGTTTTTAATATTTTAACTGGCTAAATCTTCACTGATAACTGTGAAAGATAAACTTTCACAGTTTATCTTTCACATAAACTGTGAAAGAAACTTCTTTCACAGTTTCTTTCTGTGAAAGAAACTGTGAACTGTTCCTTTCACAGTTTATGAAAGAAACTATGCACCAAATAAACATGACAACAAGAAAATAGGATACAAAATGCCGATTGAAGCCTTTCAGTCGCTGAGTATGACACTAATGGAATCCCTCATCAGTAAAGTCATCACTCTTCAGAGATTCAATAAATATAGAAACAGAATATTATTTTATAACTGTCGATATTACAACACATTCTGATTAATAATTGCTTTCTATGATTATGTTTGATGTTTCGATAATTTGGAATGGTGTTTCTGAAATGTTGGGGTAAAAAATTTTAGAACAGAATAGCAAGAATTCCAAGGATTGTTTGGTTTAATTAAAATTGATACAAAAAATTTATTGTTTTTTACAATAAGAAGGGTGACCAATGAAAAAATGCCAGACCTGACTGGGAATTGAACCCAGGACCCCGGCATATAAGCCAGTTTGGGCCACTTTGGTATAGTGTCAATAGAATTGTGTAATCACACAATAGAATTTTGTTACTAATATGAAAATTAATTATTGTTAACATTCTGATGTGCAAAATATTTATTTTTATTTTTAATAATCAAGGCACAAAAAGTTACTAATAATCAGTCTCAATTATTACTTATATAATAAGAATCAGTCAAATCTATTACAAAGGATTAATACCTCGATCTTTTAAGAACACAGAACATTACTAAATTATTTAATTACCAACATAAAACACATTTTACTATTGTAAGAGGGTCATCTTAAATTTTTTTTTATATATGTTTTCATATGATGCGCATTACAATTGCCCCATCTCCACTGCCACTCATTCAATGACTAGAACATTCCTGCTTCTGTCTGATGCCAGCCACAATCTTCTACGGATATTTGGCTTTCAGTTGTGTGGCTTCGAAATGTGTGAGAAAATTTATAATTATTCGAAAAGTGAGATACATAGCATGATTTGCTTCTTGAATGCAAAAAAAGTTCATCCGATTTCAATTCACAGGAAATCATAAAGATTTACGGCATTGTTATTAACAAAGGTTCTGCTCAAAAATAGTGCATCATGTTTAAAGGTAGACGAACCAATGTTCACAATGGAGAACACTTAGGTCAACCTTCAGTTGTGACTGAAGAACTCAAATCAAAGATCAGGTATTAAGAACTGTTTTTTATGAAACTATTATGGGAATTTGGCTAACTGCCCACCAGTGCCGTGCTTCATTATAACACAAATCTGCACTCTACCGTAAAACTTGCTTCAGCAGTTTAATTGGGAGATTTTCAGCATCTATCATATAGCCTAGACTTGGCACCAGGTGATTACCACCTTATTCCAAAACTGAAAGTTTTTAGGTGGAACATACTTTAAAAAATGATGATGAAAGTGGCAATTATTAACTGGTTCAAAAACTTGGCATGAACCGATTATGAAGCAGAGATACAAGAACTTGTATAATGCTATAAGTATTAGAATTTGAATGGCTTTTACACAGGAAAGTAGCTTACTCCCAATTTAAATTGTATTTTGTCAAAATGACCCTCATATTGTTATAACTCAACCAAAAAAAACCCTAAAACTTCATAAAATATATATAAAAATGATAATACAGTTAAACTTCCATAACTCGAATTTTCTATAATTCAAATTAAATTTGGTTTCCCTAGAATTTACTGGTTAATTTACGTTAAAATAAGCATCTATAACCTCAAATATTCATAACTCAAGCTTCTTGATGGAGGTTTTTTAAAAATCTGAACTCTTGTTTGTTTTTAAGGCAAAATTGTACGAAAATGTTTTTGTATCCTGGAATAGAAGGTACATATATTAAATTGGCTGCAAGAAGTACGCAGGAAAAACTTTCCCATATCAGGTGTGTAATGCTCCGAAAAAAATCTAATCAATTAGCAATGCAAAATCGTCATACCACATTTAAAGCCAGCAATAGAAAACTTGAAAAAATTAAAAATTGTCATAGAATCATTCAAAAGGTTATTTGTGATAAAAGTGGCTCGGTTTCTAATGAAGGCCACTAAAATTACAAGTAATCAATATTACTTTACCTAGTCAAAAGATTTGTTTAATGCATTAAAACAATCTATATATTTAAAATGCGAAATCGCTTCCAATGTATTTAAAATGGAGAATTTTATTAACTCTTAAATACAGAGTTCTACTGAACGGATTTTTACTTTCTCTTGCCTATATAAATATATAGGAAGGAAAGTATTGTTTTCATGTTGATTTTTCGAAATTGAGTTTTCACCCGATCTACACGTTTTCAAACCCCCTGAATCCAAAAAAACATGTTTTTAGCGATTGGTCTGTGTGTGAACAGAATATCCCAAGAACGGAACATCGTACGAACTTGAAACTTAAGTTACATACCACTACCGCACCAGACACGAACATTTTCATCAAAATCGGTCAACCGGAAGTAGTAGTTTATTCGCGTAATTTTTCACTTTTTCGCGATTTTCTCAAAAACTGGTCCTACGATTTTTTTTAAAAATCGCCTGGTTTACTCAATTTTTTATTCTCTACAAGATAGAGTAGGCGTCATGTTTGCTGAAATTTTTGGTGAGGCTGTTTTTACGTAAAAACATAGTTTTTTTAAGATTACAGCTTTAATATGCAATTTAGCGCAAAAATTTATATAACAAAAGTTGTAGAGAATGTAAAATCCTACAACTTTTATTTCAAACATTTTTTTTTGTATAACGCTTAGTTTAGCGGTAATTAGCGATTTTCTGTTTTTTTTCTCACGAAAACGTGTGAAAAATCAATTTTTTAAAGATTTCAGGCTTGGTATGCATTTTACGACAAAAGTGTATACAATCAAATTTATAGGAAATTAAAAGATCTACAACTTTTATTTAAAGCATTTTTCTCTACAGAGCCTAGTTTAGCGTGAAAGAGTGATTTTCCATATTTTTAAGTCAAACAGGTCGATTTTCATTTTCCGTCTTTTACTCATGATTAAAAAATAAGATTATGTTTTTTGAGGTTAGTTTTATGTTTATTTCTAATATTTTATTACTAATGTTAGGTTATATTGTTTAAATTATTTGCACTGGCAAGAGAAAGTTGTGTGTTTCACACCAGATTTTTTTAATTACATGGTTTTAAAGAATATTCTTTCCTGATTTGCCCAAAAATTCTAAACTTGAAATTCATGCTAATATGAGCTTCATTTCATGAAATGAAAAGATTAAATTTTGTTTACAACGTAATGTAATACGGTTCTCCTACATTTACTCTCTCCATAGCCACATTCCATAAGCATACACGATACGTACACCTCTCTTCTCATCGCAGCAGAACACACTCAGTCGGTAGACATCAAGTTAACGTTCTTTTATTTAAAGTTTTAGTTTAAAACCGTTATTTTCAAGATAAAACTATTGTACTACTGTGCTTTAGTCGTTAACTTACCATTCTTCTAAGAATGGTTAAGTTTGTTGTTAATTTAAATAATTTATTTAATGATAGGCGTTTGAAACCCAAGAACATTGTGCGCACGGGTTCACTATGCCAATTATTTTTTAAATGTTACGGCCGGGCATATACTGGAGCGCAGGTGGCACACAATGCGTTTGAGACACACGAGCAGGGCAGGCAGAGCAGATATTTCTCCCAGCGTATACTGGAAATGCAGGACAGGCGAATATTTTTTTCAGGTTTAGAAATTAGCTCATGTTTGGCTATTTAGCGCGTTGGATCATTTTAGTGAGAGTGAGGTTAGAATTGGTTTCGTCCGATTCCGGCATAGAAGTGTCACCGCCACCCCTTCTAATAAATCATTTTCAGTGTTGTCAGCTTCAATACTGCTTCCGGCCTTTGACGGCATAGCGACAAACTTTTTGGCTCCCCACCAACAGAGGTCATTAAGCCAGTAGCTGCTCTCGGCAGCTATATAAAGAGCACTGCACTGAGCTGAGCGATTCAATTCCGATCAAGACACCGAGGGATTCACTTCCACCAGACAGCATCGACAAGACGTCCACCATGGCACACGGCTGCCGGACTCCAGCGAGGACTAATTGACGACCCTACAAGAGAGAAGATGATGCTTCCGACCGTCACCGTAAGCCGTCGACCGGACCGTCATTGCCCGCTGATGCGAGCGATGCCCACAGCAGTCCCTTGACCTAGCATTACGCTCACCGGACCCGATGAAGCAGCCATCAACGCACTACTGCGAGGGAAGAAGATGTCTCCGCTGGACGACGACACGCCGTGTCACCCAGCTCCTCGACCGCCACGACGACTATGACCGACGCCTCTCCAAGACGACCACCGCTTAAACGGTCCTTTTCAGGCCCACCAAAATTATAAGGTTTGCCACTTAATGTTGCCATCCGGTGACAGAAGAATCAATTTTACTTAATTGTATTGTATTTCAAAGCGAAGGGAGAAAAGTTTGTGGTAAAGTGACAATAAAAAAAACGTAAACGCATGGCAAGTTTAAGTTAAAACAAGTTATCAGGTTCAGGTTCAGGTGGTTCAGGTGGACGATACTATATTCAAGCATTATACTGGGTTTACAACTAAAGAGTTTTCATGTAATCAAGATGATTGGTATCATAAAATAAGGTATCGGTACACACAAATTTTATTAGCTTCTCTTGGACCCGACATGTTTCCTGCTCAACGCGTGCACTAAAACTGTGCCTCAACTACAAACTGTGGCTGCTCGACACAGACACATTACTGTGCCACACATGTCTGCCTCCCAATATACGGTACGCTACAGCCAACAATGGGTGCACAGTTTTCGCTCCTGAACTGCGCCACCTGGGCTCCAGTATTCCCCCGGCCTAAACATTATCTTTAAAAATTGATCGAAATTCTATAGTTTTGTTCTGTATTTCAAATTTTCTTTAACTCGAATTAGTACCATATTCCAATACAGTGGTTCGAGTTATGGAGATTCAACTGTAACTGATCATACTGTATTTAACATAAAAGTAAAGGAAAAAGAAATTTATGGTTTACCTTACAAAATTACAATTGTGTAGTTAAGTAGTAAATAAATATTCTTTGGATGGTGTATAACCAGTGATCAAGTAGAATAATCGCTTTTCAATATCTCCTAATAACCCAGATGCTCCGATTCGGAAGAATTTAGAATTCAGCCAAAAATCACCTAAAATTTCTTTGACTAGTACCAGCCACAGTAATGCATCATTAGATGTTCTGATACCTCCAGCAGGTTTCAAACCGACCTGCAAAACAAAAGAAAAAAAATTACAGAATATTTATGGCAAGGCTATGTTGTGGACTACAAATAAGACGTTTTTACTATAGGCAAGATACCACTATGCTACAGAACCCCAACCTGGAGGACCAGATTCTTTTGTTAGGGTGACTATATCTTAGCCAAAAGGATTTTTTTTATAATCAAGGATAACCTTTTTCACCGCACACCATTGAAAATCTTAAGAAAGATATTGTACATACAGTAGTTCAAAAAGCTTATTTCTGTAAAAAATCAATTAAATATCAAATATATGTAACAAATAAATTAAAATCTTTTGTAGAATTATTTTTACTAGGTGAACCTGTGCGGGAAAACCCGCACAAAAGTGTAAATTTATTTTTATAGAACTTCTCTGTAAACAACTTTTTTTGTTTTATTGTACTACTGGTTCATTGAATCTTCTTCTGTCCTCATTCGGCTCATGATGGAACTTCATAAAAAAATTGTATAGTGGCATGCGATTTTCAGTTCGTGCAATTGCCTCTTCATATTTTACCATGTCACCCTGTTTCTTCTAGCTTTGAGCATACGGATTGACAGCAGTCATAACTGCTCCAATTTTTTCTAAAATCTCATTATTTAATTCCACATAAAAACAAAACCAAAATATAGCAGATCGAACTGTACACAAATTTACAACTATGTTGTAAATTCCAAAGCGATCTGACCGTGACACTGCCAATGCGTTGGTAGGCCTATACTTTAGTTCGTTGAACTTACCCCCTCTCCAAACTGAAATAGCTGTGCGAGATATGGGAGGGATAGATAGAGAAAGAGAAAGGCCTATACTTCAGTTCGTTGAACTTGCTCCCTCTCCAATCTATTTTAGACCTCCTATTTTACGGTCATAAATTGAAATATTTGATTTTGGATAGTTTTCTGCAAATCTACTCTTTGCAGACAATTAATTTGAGCCCACTTCAGGGAAAATCAGTGAAGGTTCAGGTGGTTAAAATCGTGTTGAAAAAAAAGCTGCTCGCTATTAATATTGTAACAGAATCGACTAAACGGATCACAAATGTTCCAGAATTCCATTCATAAAAATAGTGAAGAAATAATAAAAATAGCAATAGTGAATGACAGTTTTACAATGATGACCATAAAGGTGTGTCTATTCACAAAAGTTGTAAAAACTATCGTGTAGTACGCCTATTATAAAAGTTCAGGTATTGTGTACAGCTATTTTTATGAAGTTGTTTATGAGGTTGTTTACGTTTTCTATTTACAATAGTTGACTTGTTAACAAAGGGATTTTTCTAGCATTCATTAATAAAGTTATTATTTTTGTACTTTATGATTTCTCTACTTTGTTCTGGAACGATCTTTGTGAATGATTATAAAAGGAGACCCCCGAGCGCGGTCCAGTCAGTATCCGTTTGATCTTCGACAAACGATTACCGGGTTTGTTATAGCAGGTTAACAAGTCCGAGCATTATTTGGTCAACGACTGTTATACTGCCTTTGTTGTGTGTGTATTGTGTAAAGTCTTTTGTGAGTGTATTGTAAAGTTAATGTGTAAATTTTGTGAGTTCAGATTGCGTTTTGTATGTTAGTGTAATCTATAAAAGTGATTGTAAGTACGCTAAGTAAGTTATTAAGTTATTTATCGTTTGTTATTTATCTTAAGTGAATTATTAAATCATTTATTGTATTTCTTAGTTATAATTAGTTTAATCATTTATTTTGTAATCTTTTAGTGAAATAAATATCTGTAATTGTAAACTTTAGTGTATTAATTATTTAATAACCTAGATCCCGAAACGGACCTTAGCAATAAGTGTCACAATATATAGATTCTGTTTCCCAACGATTGGAGTACTAAAAGTAAGATAACACCCTTGTATAAATAAGATGTTGACAGTGCACCATGGTATTTATACAATGTTATTAAATTCTTTTGTTACAATAATAACATTACAAACACATTTGAATTGTATTTAATTAATATGCCTCGGTGACTATTGTGTTAAATAAAACCTGGGAGAACAATGTTATATTTCCTATATTTTGACAATTGGAAAGAGCAAACACAAATGGGAAGCGACATACACTTACTGTACACTTAAAAGAAGTTTAAACTTTACTGTTAATTAAAAAAAAGTGTCACCTTTCTTCCAGTCTTCTTATTATAGTCTGATATAGCTCTGCACATAACAACTCCAACTTGTAATGTAGCATTAACAGTCTCTTTTCCTACAAAGTAAAAATGCAAATAAAATTTTCCTACAAATAAAGTTACCTAAATGTAAATATTTAATGGATAGAAATCACTTATCAATAATCTAACCTAAAATCCCTTTGATCACTGAGGATTTAAAAATGTATCTGTTTTTCTACATAAGCGCCATTTTGGTTAATGCACTTTTTGCATGCCCATGTCAAACCAGCTCACCACTATGTCAGTGAGGAAGGATTGAACCTCATCTCTCATTTTGTCGTCATTGCTAAAGTGCATTCCGGCCAAATGTTTGTTTTGAATACTTAGTAATCACTGGGTGCAAATCGGGACAATAGAGTGAATGGGTCAACTCAATGATCGCACAGGAAGAGTCAAAATTGTTGCTGTAGTGATCTTCTGTCAGAATTAACACGTTCACTGCGGCCCGTGTTAAGCGATGTTATTCGCTGTGACTGAACCGTCGCCTGCCGCATTTATATGTTCCCCGCACACAGTAATGCACAAGTCCGCGGCGCTTCATATCCTCATATTCTCTCTGCAGTTACAATTTCTCGTGTGTATTTTCATTTAATACTTTTATTTTATATTTATACGTGTATGTTTATGTATTTTACTATAAATAAATGTATTTGTTTTCATTTTAAAAATACACACATAAAAGTATAAATACAAAACAAATGTAAAAGTCTGAATGTACTTTGCTTTTATGACGTAAACCTATGAGAAAAAATTAAAAACTTA
The DNA here is from genome assembly GCA_035578175.1 of Catonia carolina. Classification (NCBI taxonomy): domain Eukaryota; kingdom Metazoa; phylum Arthropoda; class Insecta; order Hemiptera; family Achilidae; genus Catonia; species Catonia carolina. The sequence goes on along the minus strand of JAQMRL010000006.1, from coordinate 40,760,777 downwards.
TAGGAATAAAAGGATAATAATAGTTCTATATGGCACTCTTAGCTGAATAACTGCGGTGTGGCCAAAGGTTTCTGAAAAGTTGAAAGTAAGTAATATTACGGTACAGATGGCAGACAGATATCGGTATTTGTGACGGTTATACGATTTTTTCTTTTTTTCAACAATATTTTATTACCCTTTCTGTTCCCACGGCAGTATGTCTTTCCGTGAACAGGTAAAAATGCAATTCCAAAAATGGGGTCACCTAAGAAAAGAATTGAATAAGCCTACTAGTATACTATTATAAGTGAATGACCCTGCCGCTTTGTGTGAATGTGCACGCCTCGTAGGCTCCTAAAATTATAAGTACTAATAAAATATTTCTATAACCAATTTTTAAATTATGCTAATATTTAAAAAAAATTAATACCTACTAGTTTCTTTAAAAAAAGTTAACTTTAGGTCTGTATGTTCGAAAAAATAGGCCTACTTAAATTTAAAGCATTTAGGTATTATATTCGTATACTCATATTTATTTATTTAGTTGCATTTTTGCCACACTTAATATTTACTAAGTATAGTAAATGTTGCGTAATTGTAAGAAAAGTAATATAATGAAATAACATTTTATTATAACTTATCAAAGTTAAGTAAGCGTGATCACGTGATGCGCAGTAGTTCATTTTAGGTGTTGTTGGCCTAGCTTATACGAGGTGTGGCTAGAAAAAAACCGAACTGATGCTATAAAAAAAATTTATTTTCCATTATTTACAATTTGATGTTATCTCCTTCAATGTACTCTACTCCTCGGTCTATACACCGCTCCATACGAATTTTCCACTGTTCATAGCAATGCTGCAGATCATTTTCGGTAAGTCCATACATTACTTCCGTCGCTTTTTCTTTTACTGCTTCAACACTCTCAAATCTAGTTCCTTTCAAAGCTGACTTGACTTTAGGGAAAAGAAAAAAATCACAGGGGGCCAAATCAGGTGAGTAGGGTGGATGGTCTAAGATGGGAATGTTGTGATTGGCTAAAAACGTCTTCACTGACAACCCATTGTGAGCTGGGGCATTGTCTTGGTGCAGGATCCATGTCTTTTTTTTCCACAAATCGTTCCGTTTTCTCCGTACTCGCTCACGTAGGGTAGTCAGGACGCTAATATAGTAATGCTGATTCACTGTTTGTCCCTCTGGTACCCAATCAATGTGTACAATCCCTTTGACATCAAAAAAAACAATCATCATTGCCTTGAATTTCGATTTTGACATTCGTGCTTTTTTTTGTCGTGGAGAATCAGGAGATTTCCAATGCATCGATTGGCGTTTGGTTTCGGGATCGTAAGTAAAAAACCACGATTCATCACAAGTAATAACATTTTGTAAAAAGGTGGGATCTGTTTCAATGTTTTCTAGGATGTCAGAACAAATCATTCTTCGGCGTTCCTTCTGTTCAATTGTGAGACACTTTGGAACCATTTTTGCACACACTTTGTTCATGTTGAAACTTTCATGAAGAATCTGCCGAACACTTTCCTTGTCAATTCCTGTCAACTCAGACATTGCTCTGATTGTTAAACGGCGATCTTCTCGAACAAGTTTACCGATTTTTTCAATGTTTGCATCAGTTTTTGCTGACAATAGTCTGCCAGTGCGAGCGTCATCACTTGTGTCTTCGCGGCCATCTTTGAATCGTTTAAACCACTCAAACACTTGTGTTCGCGATAAACAATCATCGCCGTAAACTTGTTGCAACATTACAAACGTTTCACTTGCAGATTTTCCAAGTTTGAAAATAAATTTGATGTTAACACGCTGTTCTTTCTGTACACTCAACATTTTTCCGACGCACAGACAAAACGTCAACTACTTAGAACAGACGCCACGGGCAGACTGAGTGCAGGAGGCAGATGAAACTCGAGCAGTAGGCGGAGCAAGAGTCACGTGACAGGCCAGGCGACTTTCAGCCTTATTGCATTCGTTTTATTGTTTCACCTGTGCTAGTTCGGTTTTTTTCTAGCCGCACCTCGTAGTATAATGGAGGGGAATGTTGGGTCTCTGGCGCGCGCCCTCCCACCTAGCCAAGGACAGTTACCAACCAGTTGCTCTGTGGACTTCACACTGTTTACATGTGTTGTGGTCTTCTACATTTCCACAGTTTTCATAAACAGTATTTTTCAATACTCTTCGTCGTTTCTTAAACAGTATTTTTCAATACTCTTTACCGTTTCTCAAACAGTATTTTTCAATACTCTTCGCCAATTATTAAACAGTATTTTTCAATACTCTTCGCCGTTTCTTAAATATTATTCGCAATGCCTCAGCCAAGATCGAACTGCAGGTTAGGACGGGGAGTTGCTTTAAAAAGTCAAACTAAATGTGTAATTTATGAATGTGCACAAAAAGATTACTGAAGAAAATCCAGAAATGTTACAGTTAGAAATTTAAGCTCGTGTGGCTGACCTTTGCGGTATTTCCGTTCATACGGTACGAAAAACTGTAACAGAAGCAAATAAATTGGGTGAAAATGAAAATTTCAGTACACCGGGAAAATCTCGCCAAAGATTGAAGAAGAAAGTTAATATTGATAACTTTCAAAGATGCGCGTTGAGAAATATTGTGTACAATTTTCACATAAATTATATAAATTCTATTTATATAATAAAATAATATAATTCTCAATTATATTATAACATAAAAATTCATATACCCACTTCCTTGTTACTTTTACTTTGTTATTAGGTAAATAAAATGAAAAAAATAAGCAAATACATATAAATGTAAAAATACGATAAAAAATAACAAATTCTTTACTATCTGTTAAACGAAACAAGACTAGTCGCTGGAGATGCGTTCACGAGCGTAGTGTGTTGGTGAATGCAAGCGTGCGTACGTGAATGCGAGTGTGCATGAATGTGTGAACATCACTCTGCCTCCCCGCCCCCACTACGGCAATTTCCTAACCACACTCTGCGCGATGACTGCGCTAACTTAACATTGATGGGTTATAATAACAAATAAAACAGCCCGTAAAACTCGAAACATAGAAGAAAATATATCAGTTTTTAAAACTCCGCAAAAAAAAAACTGGTGACGTCTATCCAAGAACTGATCGCTCACTACCATAGAATGAACCTTTTCCTATGACTGGGCAATAAAATAAAGACTATTCACCCTACCTAAACGTAGAAAGAAGCAATAATAAACTGTATAGATCGGACGCGGAAACGCATCGGCCAGTCACCTGGGAGTGTTTAGGTTGACGCGGATTCGCGTCAGCCACAGTCAACGTGTTAATGGGACCAATCTTGTGCACACCTTCTGATATTGCAATTAATCCATTGAATTTTTATAAATAGTGCTAGTTTACTTTCTGCTAGTACTAGCAGCTTATTAGTAACTAGTTATGTCTCCAAACGTTCACAATGAGCTAGTTTACTAGCGCTAGTCAATCAAATGATCTTTTCTCCTATACTAGCACTAGTATTCAATGTTTACACCATGCTAGTTTACTAGCACTAGTCAATCACAAGACTTTTTGTCCCCTACTAGCACTAGTAAAATCAAACATGTTCAAAGTCACTAGCATGCTAGTGCTTTCTAAACTAGTTGCTAGTTGTTCGTTCCCACAACACTAGTAAACTAGCATCGTGGGAATATGCCTTAAGGGTCCCAGTGAGGTGTGCATCGGCTAGCTTGAGAATAGAGTGACTAGAAAAGAATATTGTGTTCCCAGCAACCACACGAACAGTTTCCCTGGATCCCCAACTCTTTGGAGACCTTATTTTTTGGGATTATCCTCAGAACAATAACCACGTATATTTAGTATTGAATACTGATAAAATAAATAAATAAATAAATAGTTCTGTTTCTTATCACATGGTCAGCCAATTAAACGACTAAATCATTTAAGAACAGAAGAGGTAGAGGTGCAAAAGACACTAATCAGAGTTGTCTCCTCTGAAAGTAATGAATTTCATTATACAGCCAGACCCTGTGGTGAATGAATTGAAGGTGTCATTGCAGAGTGGAAAATATGTGCTTTTCAGAGGGCCCGGCATGCTGATAAGCGTAATTTTTCACTCAGTGAGGAAGGCAATGGTAAACCACCTAACTCCTCGTTTTACTTAGTAAAACCTCCAGAGGTTCAAACCAGCCTTTTGGCTGATGACCTAAACAACAACAACTAGCACTAGTAATCAATATTCACACCATGCTAGTTTACTAGCACTAGTCAATCACGAGACCTTTTGTCCCCTACTAGCACAAGTAAAATCAAACATGTTCACAGTCACTAGCATGCTAGTGAATACACTAGTAAACTAGCATCGTGGGAATATGCCTTAAGGGTCCCAGTGAGGTGTGCATTGGCTAGCTTGAGAATAGGGTGACTAGAAAAGAATATTGTGTTCCCAGTAACCACACGAACAGTTTCCCTGGATTCCCAACTCTTTGGAGACCTTATTTTTTGGGATTATCCTCAGAACAATAACCACGTATATTTAGTATTGAATACTGATAAAATATTGTGCGATTGTAACACTAAATCAGTTTTAATTAACGAATGAATAAATCAATTTAAATTACCTGTCGATGTTTTAATAAAATCTGAACCAGCCATCATAGCAACTAATGAAGCTTTATATACATTTGTTAACGATCCACATTCACCAGTAGCTAGAATAGTTTTCATATGGCAGTTACCACAAGCTTTTTTCATTTCACTTATTTCACTGTACAATTCCTTCCATTTATTTGCGATAACAAGTTCTCTACTAATAACGATATCTATTTCTGTCGCTCCCTGGCTAATACAATACTTAATCTCTTCTAATTTTGTAGCCAATGGATATTGACCACTAGGAAAACCAGTTGCAACTGAAAATAAGTTAACAAGTATAACAATTAATTATATTTGCAAAATATACTATCAAAGATAATTAACAGTTTGTTTTTCTTTAAATAACGCAGAATAACCTGATAAATACAATATAAATTTAATTTAAAGATTCTAATATTCTAAGAAAACATATTTTTTGTTTCCTATGTTACTGTATGAATCCTGTCGAGTCGAATAATGTAGACTGATCTATCTTCATATTATTAAATCTAAAAATCTGGTGTAAAACACTTGCACGACTTTCCCTTGTCAATGTAAATAATAAAACATAATCTACAACTAAAAAGTCTACTACTACTAAAAAGTTTAATCATGAGCAAATGGCACAAAATGACAATCAACCTCGGTTCGACTTAAAAATACAGGAAATCACTAATTAATGCTAAACTAAGCTCTGTAGAAAAAAATTCTTATAAGTTATAGATTTTTTGATTTTCTACAACTTTGATTAGGCTACATACACTTTTGTTGTAAATGCATACCAAGGCCACAATATTAAAAATTCTCATTTTTCTACCGATTTTTATGAAAAAAATACAGAAAATCACTAATTGATGCTAAACTAAGCATTGTACAAAAAAAAAGTTTGAAATAAAAGTTTTTTTCTAACCATGTGAATTTTTAACATAGAAAGTACATACCTATACAAATACAACACTCAATTAGTATGCATTAAAACTATAAACAAATATAAAAACAAACTTTATATTAAATTAAATTTTTATTTTTTTAAGTTAATTCAGCTTTTGATTTTATACATTACTTTAATTACAAACACTTTTGCTCTGAAAACTAGGCTCTGTAGAGAAAATTGCTCTGAATAAAAGCTGTAGAACGATAAATTTGATTATATACACTTTTGTCATAAAAAAAATTGATATTTTTTACACATTTTCATGAGAAAAAACAAAAAATCGCTAATTACTGCTAAACTAAGCGTTACACAAAGAAATGTTTGAAATAAAAGTTGGATTATAAATTCTCTACAACTTGTCTTAAATACTTTTTTTGCGCTAAAATGCATATTAAAGCCGCTATCTTAAAAAACAATTTTTTATGCGAAAACAGTCTCTCCAAGAATTTTAGCAGAAATGGCGCCTACCCTCTCTAGTAGAAGAGCACAAAAAATTTAGTGAAGGCGATCTAAAAAAAATTTGTTTTTGAGAAAATCGCAAAAAAGTGAAAAATTACACGAATAAACTACTACTTCCAGTTGACTGATTTTGATGAAAATGTTTGTGTCGGGTCCTTGAGTGGTATCTAACTTAAGTTTCAAGTTCACACGATGTTTCGTTCTTGAGATATTCTGTTCACACACACACAAACCAATCGCTAAAAACATGATTTTTGGGTTCAGGGGGTCTGAAAATGTGTAGATCGGTGAAAAATCGACATGAAAACGATACTTTCCTTCCTATATATTCATATAGGCAAGATAAAGTAAAAACTTAATTTAATCATAAAATTATGTATAGTTTTCTTCAGATTGTATAATTGCATAAATTTACTTTGTTTTATCTAACTTCCCTTAATTGTAGGTAATTGGTTTTTTTACCAAGAAGTTAATCACACAATTATTAACTAAGAACAAATTAAATCTTGACCACCTCCATAGCAAAATGGTCAATGTGCTGGACTATAAAGCAGAAGGTCTCGGATTTGATTCTTAGGTAAGGTCTGGAAATTATTACATGTTAAAACCCATTGTTCCAGGACACAAAGTTGTTGCTAATGACAAAGACTTAAAAAAATATATACATCTAAAATAATAAATTAATTTACCTGATGCAATGTTAACTACACCATCCAGGTTAAACTGTTTTATCACACGAGCAGCAGCAGAAACTCTTGAAGGATAGACACATATGGCAGCTGTTGCTATTTCTTCCACTTCCTTATAATCAAAATTTTCTTTAAATAAGTTAACCAGATGTTCCGACAATGGACGTACACCCTAAATAGAAATAATTATTAATTTAATCAACTCGTTTATTTCAACTTAAAAAAATGGTAGAGATATAAAAGGTAGATAAATATGTTGACGGTGAGAATTTTTGAGGAAAAATATTACCTAAATATCCATAAAACAATGTCGTTCAACCTTCTAAATTATCCAGACACTGAGGATGAAGCGTTAAAAAATTCAGATGAAATGCACATGGTATAACTACCACAAAAATCTGGAAAATACAGTAGAATATCGCAAACATAACAAGATCCCAGTGTAAGAGGCCATTCTTTATTAATTCACCATCTAAATATAGATGTGATAAAAGTAAACTAGAAAAATAACAAGAACGATATAACACGAAACATTTCTTTGGCTTTTTGTGTCAAATTATTTTTTTCTAGCACGAATAGCAAACTGATCAGAAAATCAATTCAGGCCAACTTCTCTAACCTACCCACACCCCTATTTCACTTAGGTTAGTACGTAACTCATGGGTTTGACAGTAAACTGCATTCCCTTTCAACCTGATTCAAACCTGGTTAAATATCTTTATTCTGCAGCCTGTCTTATTTGGAACAACCTTTGATAGCTCGTAGAAATCTCATTTCTATTACCTGCAGTCTGCTTTCCTCTCATTATCCCACAGTTCAAATTTTAATACCAAAAGCCAAAATGGGAACAGTTAATGCCTTACAAAATTTTAACTTTGTATCATTTCTGACCTTTTGTTTCAGATTACAATTTATAGTTTCATGTATTGCCTCAAATATGTCCATATTAATACTAATATCTACGTCGTTTTTGTACATTAGGCGCAACCCAAATAACTGAAAGCAGACATTTGCTCCAACACCTTTTACCTTTTGTAATGGGTATGCAAAAACCAAACTTGCTACATATTTTATCCGGCTGAAAGATGGAATACTACGAGATATGGCAATTAAGTTCCAGGAATTTAATTATAACTCGGGAATTGGCAACACTGCATCATTCATAAACATATGACCGGAGATAGGGGTCCTTCCTTTTGTTGCTGTCGAAGTTTCAAGTTGATAGAACGTTTGGTTTGTGTTTTTTGAAAGTAACGTTTTTAGTGGTATCGTACAAATGAGTAACTCACGCTACAAGAGAGGTTAGCAAAGATTAGTTGTCCTGCATTCAGAGCAATGGGAGAGATTGGACGAGTCGGGTAGTCACTAGAGATAAAACCTGGATATTAGAGCATGATCCTGAGACCTGTAAACAAAGTCATCAATGGGTGACGAAAGCAAAGATGTCCAAGTTGCAACTGGAGGCAGTGTTGATCGTTTTTTTTTGATATCCGTGGTATCACTTATCATGAATAACTGGTTTACTGCCAGCCAGACAGTGACTGGACAATTCTAGGTTGGAATACTAGAGCGGCTGTGAGCACACATTTTATGTGTGCGACTCAAAAGTTTCCGACTGGATCTTGCACCAAAACAATGCGCCAGGCCATTCATCATTCATTGTGCAAGAGTTTTTGATGAAAAAAGGCATTCCAACATCGCTGCACCCACCCTATAGCACTGATTAACACCCCCTGCAACTTCTTATTCCCCAAGAATACAACCATGGAAATAGATGTTTAAATAGTATTTGAAAGATAGTAAATCCTATTTTGTTCAACAGAATTAAAATAACAAAAAAGGCATACCTTATAACAAAGTCTTTGGACGTTATGATCAGTATCATCTCCGCTTAAAGTAGTTAAATCTATACATGTTACTGCCCGCAATAACCAAGCTATTTCATATTCCTTTTTAAAACCATCTTTCATTATATATTGTAATTTTTTAACTTTTCTATTAACAGCAGCTTCATCTATTACAATCGAATCCAACCAAGCCATATCTGAAAAAATAATAATAGAACACGTAGCTTGATCAAATAATTGAAGAGCATAAATAACCCGCCCATAACATAGTTAAATAAAGATAACAGAGCATAAATAAGTAACCGCCCATAACAGGCAGGTGGAGTGTTAAATTATTTGCACTCGAATTGCTAGTTCCAGGGCTACAAAAAAAATAGTTCTGTTTCCTATCACGTGGTCAGCCAATATGACTGAACTATTTAAGAACAGAAGAAGTAGAGGTGTAAAAGACACTAGTCACAGTTATCTCCTCTGAAAGTAATGAATTTCATTATACAGCCAGACCCTGTGGTGAATGAAGAAGTGTCATTTGCAGGGTGCAGAGTAGATGCTTTTTGGAGGGCCTGGCATGCTGATAAGCATAGGCTACTTTTTTACTCAGTGGGGAAGGGTATGGTAAACCACCAAACTCCTCGTTTTACTTAGTAAAACCTCTAGAGGTTAAAACCAGCCTTTCAGCTGTTGACCTAAACAACAACACATTGAAGAGAAAGAGAATGCGGTGCCTCCTTATCAGTTTTACATCTTTTACTACAAGTTTTATATTTGGCTGTCCGAAGTCATATTTCAATTTGTACATTGAAAAGAAAGGGAATGCGACAACTCCTCGTCACTTTTACATCTTTTACCAAAATTTATATAGTCAGCTGTCCAAACTTTTTCTCCAAACTTAGTCTTTTCTCAAACTGTACAGATGTAAATCATAGGACAAATCCTCTGGCTCTATCAGGAACCATTATAATCTTTGATGGTACTTTAACCAGAGAAAGTCATGTGAGTGTTTCACACCAGATTTTTATATTATATAATTCTGAACAATACACAGAAAAATTTTAAACAAAATTCTATTAATAAAGGATAACTAGGACTATACTCTACTCATAAAAAAACCAGAGGTACTTTTTGGAAACAAATACCGTACAAGTACACGGTTCAAAAATAAATCTTTATAATCCATCCTGCAGTTTGAAATATTTCTATTTCATATAATGAATTAATATAATAATTTCACTAACCTTCTTTTTAAACTGCGTCACCTTTATTTCAATTTTTACCTACACGTGTTTCGGTGGATCCACCATCATCAGAGTAAATGAAAAATAGAAACTAAAAATTTTTTTCATTTATTTAAAATTTACAGAAGATGATACATCTTCAGTCACTTGTATAGGGTGATTCAAAAAGAGCGCCGGTTTTGATATATCAAATTAAGAGATTTATTTTATTGAAAAACTGAAAATAAATACATCAACAAGTTCATCTTACCTTCCGATTTCATGTATGAAAAATGATGTCATGCATGTGTCCTCCTCTACTGCGCTGGCACGCATCAACTCTGTCCATTAAATTGGATATTACTGCACGACAAGTTTCGACTTCCATTTGCCCGATAACCCGTCGAATTTCCTCCTTCAAGTCATTGATGTTTCGGGGTTTATTGGCATACACCAATGACTTCAGATGACCCCAAAGATGAAAGTCACAAGGCGTCAAGTCACACGACCTTGGTGGCCATTGATGGTCGGAATTACGAGAAATGATGCGATCCTGGAACCGTTCACGGAGCAACAACATTGTTTCTCGTGCAGCGTGACAGGTGGCACCATCCTGCTGAAACCACAACTCGTCAATGTCCATTCCATCCAAATGACGCCACAAAAACTCCCTAATCATCGTACGGTATCGGTAACAGCCACACTGTCACGAACCAACGCAACGTTCTGCTCAGTTCGGCCAGAACTTTTAAGGTCGACTGTTGAACCCGTCTCAAAAAACTTTTTCATGAGCCTGCGAACTGTTGATTCATTCGGTGCTTCATTACGTCCTAGAGTACCGCGAAGTCGCCTGACAGTAGCCGCATAACTCTCTCCACTCTGGTAAAATGTTTTGACGATTAACACTCGTTGTGCAATAGTAAACTTCTCCATGGTTAGACACAGACTGCGAGAGTACTACACTGCGAACAAGAGAAACTACAACTGAATCGTCAATCGGAATGTTCTCCGAAATAGAAATGAGGTCTAACAATGTTGCCAACCGATAAACAAAAATTTACCAGCCGTTTAAAAACCGGCGCTCTTTTTGAATCACCCGTTATAAAACTGTTTTGAGTTGTCTGTGTGAGTTTTATACAAGTGACTGAAGATGTATCATCTTCTGTAAATTTTAAATAAATGAAAAAAATTTTTAGTTTCTATTTTTCATTTACTCTGATGATGGTGGATCCACCGAAACACGTGTAGGTAAAAATTGAAATAAAGGTGACGCAGTTTAAAAAGAAGGTTAGTGAAATTATTATATTAATTCATTATATGAAATAGAAAGTACACGGTTGTGACTATATGGATCCACTCCAACTTCTTATAGCAAATCAACTTCAAACATTGCTGCATTACACAAAGAATAGCTTCTTCTTCTTCAAGTGCCGTCTCCGCGTCGGAGGTTGGCGATCATCATTGCTATTCTAACTTTCGAAACAGCTGCTCGGAACAGTGACGTGGAGTTGAGACCAAACCAATCTCTCAAATTCTTCAGCCAGGACGCTTTCCTTCTGCCCGGCCGGCGCTTTCCTGCTATCTTTCCTTCCATTATCAGCTGAAGAAGTCTGTATTTCCCGTTTCGAATAACATGGCCGAAGTACTGCTGAAAGAATAGCTACAGTTATCAAAGAAAATAAAATCCAGTATGCACAAAGTTATACAAGTCTTAAAAAACTCATAAACGAGAATGTTTCCGAGACATGCTAAAATAATAAGTATTATGAAAAATTATTATATGTACTGTACCTGAAGCAGACAGATAATCTGCACTATTCATTGTATTTTGGCCGGAATAGAATGGTTTAGTTTGTTTGTTACATTTTTTAGAAGAAGGCTTCCAATTAGCGTTATCTTTCCAATTTAAATCTGGCATCAAATCCATATTATTAAAAGACTTCCAGTTATCTACACCTGATTCAGAAGACTCTCCACTACTTGACTGATAATCAAATTTGCTTACGTCAACTTCTGTCGGCTGGCTATGGGAAAATGAAGAACCAGATGACATTTCAGAACCTTTATTCTGAGCAAATATACGTGAAATTTGACTTTGTTTCTTTTCACTAGTTTTAGGACCAGATGAAAAACTTTCTTTCTGAAACAAAAAATAATATCTTATTATTAATTACCGTATTGTTTCGAATACAAGCCGCAGTTTTTTCCTAAAAATCGGTTCCATAATTTGACCTGCGGCTTGCATTCATTCTTTAATAATATTAATGGTTTCTTATTAAGCATAAGTAGGTTTTTTTTTGTCATCAGTCTCTCGACTGGTTTGATGCAGTTCTCCAACCTGTTCTATCTTGCGCAAGTCGTTTCATATCTACATACCTGTAACACCCTACATCTTTTGTAATTTGCTTTATATATTCTAATCTTTGCCTCCCTCTACAATTTACTCCCTCAATGTTACCCTCCATTATTGATAGCCCAATACCTGGATGTCTTAGGATATGCCCCACTAGCCTATCCCTTCTTTTGGTAAGATGCTTCTATATACTTCTTTTTTCATCCACTCGCCTAAGAACCTCTAAATTACTTATTTTGTCCACCCACCTAATCTTTAACATTTTCCTATAACACCACATTTCAAAAGCTTCTATCCTCTTCCGTTCTACAGCCCCTATCACCCACGTTTCACTTCCGTATAATGCTACACTCCAAACATAATGTTTTAAGAAATTTTTCCTAATCTGTAAATCAATGTTTGTAGTCAGTAAGCTGTTTTTCATTTCAAAGGCTTTTCTAGCTTGAGCAATTCTACTCTTGATATCACTCGTGCTTCTACCATCCTTTGTTATTTTACTCCCTAGATAGCAGAATTCCCCAACTTCCTGTATGTTTTCGTAGCCTACTTTTAAATTTCCCATCTCTTCTAAACCACTCTTGCTGCTGCACAACACTTTCGTTTTGTTCTTATTAATTTTCATGAAGTAATCCTTCCTCAAGATCTCATCCATTCCATTTAAGGCATCCTCTAGTTCATTCTTTGCCTCGGCTAATACTACTATATCATCGGCGAATCTCAACATTTTTATTGTTTCTCCTTGAATTTTTATTCCTACGTCAAATTTCTCCTTCACTTCATTTATAGCCTCTTCTATATACAAGTAAAAAATTAGTGGTGACAAAGAACAACCTTGTCGTACACCTTTTCTTACAGCAGCCTCTTTTTCGTACCCCTCGATTCTCAAAACAGCCGTTTGATTCTTATACAGACTGTAGATAACTTTCCTTTCTTTGTATTTAATTCCTAGCCTTTTCAAAGTTTTAAACATTTTACTCCAGTCCAGATTGTCAAATGCTTTCTTTAAATCTACAAATGCCATAAAAGTAGTTTTATTTATCTGTATCCTTTTCTCAATAATCAGTCTCAGAGCCAATATTGCATCTCGAGTTCCCATTCTCCTTCTAAATCCAAATTGGTCATCGTCCAAATTCGTCATAAGTAGGTATGAAGAGAATGACACACGCACTCCATATACGCACACTTCTTATTTAGTGTATGTAGTCATTTTGATCAGTTTGGTATTACAGTATAAAGTTTGGTAGCAGTTTTCTAATATTCATTTTTTACTTTCTCTAACCTATATGAATATATAAGAAGGAAAGTATTGTTTTCATGTCGAATTTTCACCGGATCTCCATGTTTTCAGACCCCTGAACCCAAATAACATATTTTTAGCGATTGGTTTGTGAGTGTGTGTGTGTGTGAACAAAATATCTCAAGAACGGAACATTGTACGAACTTAAAACTTAACTTAGATTCTACTACCGAACCTGACACGAACATTATCATCAAAATCGGTCAACCAAAAGTAGTAGTTTATTCGTGTCATTTATCACTTTTTGCAATTTTCTCAAAAATTGCTCCAACAATTTTTTTTAAATATCGCTTCATATACTACATTTGTTATGCTCTACGAGATAGGGTAGGTGCCATGTCTGCTGAAATTCTTGGGGAGAATATGCAATGGTAGAAAAAAATGGTTCTTTAAAGATTGCGGCTTTAATATGCATTTTAGCGGAAAAATGAATATAATAAAAGTTGTAGAGAATTTAAAACCCTACAACTTTTATTTCAAACATTTTATTGTACAACGCTTAGTTTAGTGGTAATTAGCAATTTTATTTATTTCACGAAAATGTGTAAAAAAATTGATGTTTTAAAGATTTCAGCCTTCAGTATGCATTTTATGACAAAAATTTATAATCAAATTTATAAGAAATTAAAAGATCTACAACTTTTATTGAGTGCATTTTTTTCTACAGAGCCTAGTTTAGTGTGAAAGAGTGATTTTTAAGCCAAGCTGAGGTTTGATTTTCATTTTGCATCTTTCACTCATGATTAAAATAAGGTTATGTTTTTTGAGGCTAGTTTTTTGTTTATGTCTAATGTTAGGTTACATTATTCATTATTTGCATTAACAAGAGAAAGTCTGTGAGTGTTTACACCAGATTTTTGTATTTTTATATATCGCCATGAGTGATGTTATACATATTGTATAGGTTAAGGGTACTTCATCTATACAAATACCCAAAAATCAGCGCAGGACTTACGATAAGAATTTCAAATTAATCGTAATTAAGTACGCGGAAAAGACAACCAAAGAAGCCGAAAGAAAATACCTATAGTGTAGATGAATCTTGTGTTCGGCATAGAACAAAAAATAAACAAAATCTTCTAAATGCTAATTAAGTAATAAGTGTATTTTTTATGTACGGTAATTTTTTCTTATAAAATAAAATATTTTCAAAAACATATAAGTACTGTACTTGAAATGTGCTCCTAGTTCTGAGCGTAATTTTTCAGATGCGGCTTAAATTCTGAATAATTATTAATTTTTTCTCAGATTGTACTCTATTAAAAAATAATTAGGAGAGGGGTGTAGACAAGGAGATAGTGCAGATGGTTACAGGCATGGTATGTAGAGAGACAGTACATGCCAGACCAATGATGCGTAGTAGTCAACAGAGTTTGTGACGTCACCTGCACTACTTCGTCTGGCAGGAAATCGCTATGACAGTCTCTTCTTCTGTTAGTGCCTATTCGTTCCGAATATTGGCGATCAGTCTGACTATGGCTATCTTATCTACAGCCATCCTGAAAAGTTCTGTTGTAGACTTGGAGAACCAGGTACGCAGGTTCTTCAGCCATGACATTCTTCTTCTTCCTGGTCCTCTTCTGCCATAGATCTTTCCTTGGAGAACGGATTTCAGCAGGCCGTATTTTTCTTCATTCCTCATGACATGGCCGAAATATGCAAGCTTCCTGCTCTTGATGGTGTTCATCACTTCCAAATTCTTATTCATTCGCTCCAATACAGCTTTGTTGGTCACTTTGTCCATCCATGAAATTCTCAACACTCTCCTATACAACCACATCTCAAAAGCCTCGAGTCTTTTCTCAGTTGATTTGGTCAATGTCCATGACTCCATCCCGTAGAAGAGTATTGAGAAAATGTAGCAGTGGAGGAGTTTGATTTTGATGCACATGTTAAGGTTGTGACTCCTGAACAGTTTTGCCATCTGATTGAATGCGGCCCTCGCTTTTCCTATTCTGCATCTCCTATTCTGCTATGACAGTAATAAACAAAATTAATTACACCAAATCTAATTTTCTGAGATATTATTTAAATTTCCTTTTTGTGTAACACACTACAATTTTACCCTGAAAATTTTTTCAAAAGTAACTTACGCATAGTGGTAATCAATTTCTGTGTATTATCAAAATAAAAAAATCTGGTGTGAAACACTCGCACAACTTTCTCTTGCCAAGGCAAATAATTTAAACACTATAACCTAAAATTAGTACTAAAACATTAGAAATAAACAAAAAACTAACCTCAATAAACATAACCTAATTTTAATCATATAATATGAAAAACGCAAAATGAAAATCGACCTGTTTGGCTAAAAAATACGGAAAATCACTCTTTCACCCTAACTAGGCTCTGCAGAGAAAAATACTTTAAATAAAAGTTGTAGATCTTTTAATTTCTTATAAATTTGATTATACACTTTTTAGTCGTAAAATGCATACTAAGGCCGAAATTATAAAAAAATAGATTTTTCACACGTTTTCGTGAGAAAAAAACAGAAAATTGCTAATTACCGCTAAATTAAAGGTTATACAAAAAAATGCTTGGAATAAAAGTTGTAGGATTTTAAATTCTCTACAACTTTAATTATATTCATTTTTGCGGTAAAATGCATAATAAAGCTGCAATCTTAAAAAAACAATTTTTTTACGTGAAAACAGCTTCACCAAGAATTTAAGAAAACACGCCATCGTCTACCCTATCTTGTAGAGCATAAGAAATTTAGTAAACCAGGCGATTTTTAAAAAAATTGTAGGACCAGTTTTTGAGAAAATCGCAAAAAATTGAAAAATTACACGAATAAACTACTACTTCCGGTTGACCGATTTTGATGAAAATGTTCGTGTTGGGTCCGGTAGTGGTATGTAACTTAAGTTTCAAGTTCATACGATGTTCTGTTCTTGAGATATTCTGTTCATACACACACACACACACACACACTCACAGACCAACCGCTAAAAACATGTTTTTTGGGTTCAGGGGGTCTGAAAACGTGTAGATCCGGTGAAAACTCGATTTCCAAAAATCGACATGAAAACAATACTTTCCTTCCTATATATTCATATAGGCAAGAAAAAGTAAAAATACATTGAATAAAATGTGTTTTTTTTTATTGTATTGTCCTATATAAAGAACACACTGGTTATGTAAAATTATTTTTTAAGCTGTCGTTTGTTCGCATGGTACGCTTTCATCCTCTCGCTAACCTTCTCCCTTTGTTCTTGCGTCCATGTCCTCTGCCTTGTTTCTGCAGTCGGGAAATTCCCAAAATCCTTTATTTTCCTTCTAAAGGCAGTTCCATCTGTTACATCGTTACGTGAAGCGTTTATGGTGTTTAGGTTTGTTTCGATTTCTTTAATCCATCTATCTTTGGTTTTAAAACCTTCTTGATATGTGATCATTTTGTGGTTTATATTAAATACATTTAATTTTATTTATGTAATACCTTATTAGCATAGTAATTAAGTTTAACATTTGGTCTTGTGTAATGGTAATCAGTGTTTGGAGTTTATTAAGATGTGTACAATCAAAACAAGTTAAAATACGAACACATAGCATTTACTTCTGGGTTGGGTATATACCTTGGGATAAATGAGTAGTGCGTTTGTCATAGGCAACTGCAGACGACAACATGTGCGTGGCACATACCGTGGTTACAGGTATTTATGGGAAAGAAGAAATGGTGTGAAGAATGGTCTGAGGCAGGGAAGTGTATTATTCCTCCTCCTGTTTATAATAACCATGGAGGGAATACATAAAATATTTATGAAGAAGACCAAGGGAAATACTGGGAGTTAATCATTCGCGCATGATCTGGTTATATGGTAAAAGCCCAAGGAGAAGGTGAAAAGGGCATTAAAGTTTTAGGGTTAAGAGATTTTGCTAAATGTGATTTGGAATGCAGTGAGGAAAAAGTAGAGTACTGTAGCAGAAGAAATATGAGAAAAGTCAAGGACACGATATAGCTAAATGGTGGCTAAAGGAAGTTAAAGAATTGACATATTTAGGAATTCTCATAAGAAGGAAAATTGGAAAATGAATTAAGTAAAATGGCACAGAAAGCAACTAGATTTCTTCTGAATTGTGTAAGAAGCTAAGTCTGGGGTCAAAAAGTTCCTATGCGATGTAAGAAAATTTTGTGTAATGCATACTTTTTACTAATACAGACTTATACGCAACAGAAACATGGAATGGAAGAAAATAAACGAAGAGATAAGAGTTGGAAATTAGATAACAAATGGGAATGAACAGCCTGATATGGAGAGTTGCGCAGCCAAAGCTGCAATGGTTTGGTCATGCCAGTAGAATGGAGAGAAGACTGCCTAAAAGAATGCTGCACTTGAAGACAGAGGGGAAAATACCAATGGATAGACTAAGAGAATGAATTGTATGTGTTTAGTTATGGATGAACTGGGAAAAAGAAGCAATTCCAAGAAAGCAGTGGAAGAGATGATTCAATGACAGAGATAGGTGGAGTTAAGATGTGTTTGGACCAATTTAAGGAAACTGAAATTTGAAAGAAGGATAAAGATAATAATGACGAAGAAAAACACTAGATCTTATAAGAATGCAAACACAGAAACTAATACTTACTTTCGCCAAATTTCGGCTGTAAAGACTGATATTTAATTAAAGAATATAAATAAATAAAAAAAATAACAACACTGTTACACCTGTAGGCGGAGAACCTCTGTTTTAAACTAAAATACTTATGATTGAACTATGCACACGCATGCCAACCACCTGACTGTATCAGAATTCTATCTATGATTGGACGTGGAAGATATGTAGAGGTGACAACCTCCGATGATAAACTGGAATGAAAATATTTAAAAAATTCAGCCATGGTGGGAATTCACCGCCACATGTGTAATGAAGTGTTAAAAAACACAAAAACTCAGAATTTTTAATCGTCTTCTGTTTAAAAATATAAAATATGCTGATAAGATTTTAGCATTATCAACTTTTAGCAGTTTGATAAACACCTTAGCAGAAGAATTTGGTTTATTAACAACTTGGTAACAAAAACTACAGTTTTCAACAGAGATCCTAAAGAATGTATTGTAGCCAATACAATCTTCAGTCAACTGTCCTGGAACCTGTTTTAAACAAGTTCTGTGAACCATCATGAATGATTGAAAGCACAGTTCCAACACTAAAATCACACAAACAACCAATTTGGGAAATATTAAGCAACACTATAACCCAATGAGATGAGGATGTGTGACATGTAAGAGAGGTATAGTTTGTACAGACTCAAAACGATCATTCCTCGGAGATTACATGGTTAATTAAACCCCAACTATCAAAGTACATCGGTAACCACTGTCTAGCATTCAAATCTGGAGCTAATAATAATAAATTTAACGTATTTTTAAAAAAATTAATATAATATTTTTACGGTTTACAACAACACAGAAACCATTAAAATGTTCACTTATTTAATCTACCTAACCAATCTAATTAGCTGCGCGGTAACACGGTGAACAATTTTTAAAAAAAATTCAAAATCGGTACAGTCGTATAACTGGATAATTACCTAACGTTAATTTAAAAATGAAGAAAATTAAATACAAGATACTGGTTTTCCGTATCTATATCAAAACAAGCTTATCAAGTATTGTGATGTGTTAAAATCCAAAACTAACCTGGTTGGTAAAACGCGAACTAATCAGAAAAGAATACACAGACACTTGTCAGAAATTGACTATGTTACTAAGATTAAGAAAAAAGTAAACCACAGCAAATACTAAAATACAAACAATAACATGAAATAAAACACTGAATTCAGCACTGAAGACGACACAACACCGGTGGTACTACCACTCGCTCGTACAGTGTAGAAAAACACTTGCTAGAAAAACAACCAATCAGAAGAGAGATCAGCTGTGATGGTGGAGGTAACCGGTAACTTCCCTACGTCATGCTTTAACTACTGTCATTAAGAAAAACGTATGGTCGTGTTTTGATCAGACTAAAAATTCCACCAAAGTTGTCACTACATTATTAAGCGTAAAGCAAATGCTGTAAAAAAACAGCTAATAAATAAATATTTATATCAAAATATAATAATTTTAATATTATTCTGTAAAGTATAAGTTCTTCCATAATACAAAATTATGCCTTTAACACGTTACTCATGTTAACTTTATTGGATACGATTCATGATTTTATTTTTTAAATAATTTTTCAAAATTAATAGTCAAACAAGTAATGAGTCGTCCTAAGCATAATTGAATAGCATATTTTATGAATGAACTTACCACATAATAACATTAACCAAAAATTATTTTATTTACTTGTTTATAAATCTTCTACAACGTTAAGTTTTTTTCGCAGCCGATTTCCATTTCTGCCTAACCCTCGTTTTCACTATCCGTAAAATTTTGTGATAGTTGTTGAGATCGGATTTTTTCCGTGATCTGAATATAGGCAGAGCGAGTTTAATATGCTTTAATTATTATGATATCAGTTCGCTGAAAAATACCAAAATATTTTTGTCTTACCTATGATTTTAGGCCCCGATTCTCAACTGAGAACTTCCATTATGTACTAATGTAATTATCATGCGGATAAATTTGTAATAAAATATAAATTATTTAATAGTCTAAATTGCTATATCGTAATAAAGATATGAATAATAATATGTAAAAATAATTTTAAAAATAGACAATATATTAAAACGACACCGTTCTACGTAGACTTAACTTACGAGTGCTTTGTTAGTAGACAATGTTTTCAGAAATATTCTTTCGTCTCACGTCTTGCATAAGTGAAAATGAAATGACTGGCTATCCCCACTCCGAGAACGATAGCTGAAGAACGAGCGTTGCTATGGAAACTGTTCGGTTAAGCCATCTGATTGGTCGGAGCTTCAAAAACCTCTCGAAGTATAATATAACAAGACTTAACACTTGGTGATAGTCACCAAGTAAAATGCGCATATTTTTAAATCACGTGATCGGTTTAGACTGAACGCAAGTTTGGAATTACGGTACCACTTGTTTTAATCCCTCATGAGTGTACTTAGCAATCTGTTCACTTTAAAAACAATAAGCAACTCCACAACCCAATGAAATGAAAATGTTATAAAATTAGGTTTACCATAAATTCTGGACTCCAATCCTGGATTTTTTTAAAGGGGCTGTTTTTTTTGTATTAAATAACGTACAAAATATTCTTTGTATATTTAATATTATTTTTTCCACTAAAATACATTGGTTTAAAATTCTAAATTATTATTTTCAGAATAATAATGTTAACTAAAAATAGTCAAAAATAAAAAAAACATCCAAACATTACTTAGAACTGGGTCCTGCGATTACATCTGTACTATCGGGTTCTTTTTATTGCTCTAGTGTTGGACTTACGCTAACCCTCTAACCCTCTGGGTGTGATATTTCTCAGATGATAGTACTTTTCTAAGGAATACCTTATCAATTTTAATTTTTTCGTAAAAGTCCTCAGGAGACATTTATAAATTAACTTTTAACGGTCTAGCACCGCTTTCAATCTCTAATTCAAAACAGCAAAATTTCCCGGCCGCCGGTACATTACACAGATATCCGAAAAACCCGGTCACATGCCTAACTACCGGACTGTCTAAGCTAATCCAGAACGTATGGTAAGCCAATATATATAGGTATATATGACGTGTAGACTTGTACAGACTTAGGCCGACCATTCCTGTGGGGGTATAGTTAATTGAACCCCACCCATCAAAGTACACCGGTAACTACTGTCTAATATTCAAATCCGTATAAAAGTAACTACCTTTACGAGGATTTGAGTACAGAACCTCAGTCTCTGAAAATACCGAAAACAGCTAACTCACGGTGTCGACTTTACCACTACACGAACCCGGTGGGATGGTATGTCAGTAGCGTATTAAAATTGGAACGTGCTAGCCCATAACGTCATTGCAACGATCAAATTATTAATAATAACTATTTACTGTTGACCTAACGTAATCCCTATTTTTACTTTCTCTTGCCTATATGAATATATAGGAAGGAAAGTATTGTTTTCATGTCGATTTTTCGAAATCGAGTTTTCACCGGATCTATACGTTTTCAGACCCCCTGAACCCAAAAAACATGTTTTTAGCGATTGGTCTGTGTGTGTGTCTGTGTCTGTGAACAGAATATCTCAAGAACGGAACATCGTACGAACTTGAAACTTGAAACTTAAGTTACATACCACTACCGGACCCGACACCAACATTTTCATCAAAATCGGTCAGCCGGAAGTAGTAGTTTATTCGTGTAATTTTTCACTTTTTTGCGATTTTCTCAAAAACTGGTCCTACGATTTTTTTTTAAATCGCCTGATTTACTCAATTTTTTATTCTCTACAAGATAGGGTAGGCGTCATGTTTGCTGAAATTCTGGGTGAGGCTGTTCTTACGTAAAAACATAGTTTTTTTAAGATTACGGCTTTAATATGCAATTTAGAGCAAAAATTTAAATAATAAAAGTTGTAGAGAATTTAAAATTCTACAACTTTTATTTCAAACATTTTTTTAAAATAGCGCTTAGTTTAGCAGTAATTAGCGATTTTCTGATTTTTTTTTCTCACGAAAACGTGTGAAAAATCGATTTTTTTTAAAGATTTCGGCCTTAGAATGCATTTTACGACAAAAGTGTATATAATAAATTTTATAGGAAATAAAAAGATCTACAACTTTTATTTAAAGCATTTTTCACTACAGAGCCTAGTTTAGCGTGAAAGAGTGATTTTCCGTATTTTTAAGCAGAATTGAGTTTGATTTTCATTTTGCGTCTTTCAGTCATGAATAAAATAAGGTTATATTTTTAGAGGTTAGTTTTTTGTTTATTTCTAATGTTTTATTACTAATGTTAGGTTATATAGTTAAATATTTGCATTGGCAAGAGAAAGTTGTGCGAGTGTTTCACACCAGATTTTTTTGTAATGCTAATGACTGAAAAGCACTTTATAACCATTAAGATTAAGAAACCATTAAGAGCCATTTACATTTTGAGAATTTGTGCACAAAATTAATTTGATCTGTACGCATAATCTGTGTACAAATGAAAACTATACTAAGTAACTAAAATAGATATTTTCAATTTCAGGGTTTCTTTAAGAAAATTAAAACAAACTATTTAGACTAACAGTAAAATGTAACCATACATTTCCTACCGACTCTAAATAATTACCGAGCTTAGTTATTACTGAAGTAGTAATAATACCATAACTATACTAAAATATTTAGTAAACATCGTTCTCAGACTGTAAATAATAAACGATGAAACTTACCCCAATATCGAGAAATTTCTCACAAATTAGAAGAATTCCACACACCGGTTTGGTCTACTAGTGAAGTCGTCGCCGTTAGTCAGCTGTTTGACAGCTGATTTACGGAGTCGAAAATTTCGCGGTTCAAATCCTAGTATAATAAAGGTACTTTTTATTCGGATTTGAATACTAGAGAGTGGATACCGGTGCATTTTGATGGTTGGGATTCAATTAATCATACTCTCTCAGGAATGTTTGGTCTGAGTGTGTTCAAGACAACGTCATAATCATCCTCATCTCATTAGGTCAAGGGGTTGCATATTGTTCTGAATTGAACAGATTGCAATGTACACCCATTACAGTTAAGCAAAATAGAATTCTACCTTTCTGGATTATTCTGATAAAACTCATGAATAGCAGCTGCCACCCTTATTTCGTTTTATGTACATCAATGACGTCATAGGCGTGGCAAAGAAAAACTCATATAAGAATCAATCATTACTCCTTGAACATTTTTTGCTTTGATCGGACGTGTTGAATTTGTATTATCTTATTTATCCCGAACTATTCATTGATTTCTGTTCAGTCAATAAATTTTGAACTTCAGATATTCCCAAAAAAAAGAAATTCATTGTGAAGAGTAGTGGTTCTTTAAACAAATGGTTGAAATTAGCAATGATCATTTGACAAAGGTTGTCATTTAGAGATGTTGAGCTTTTTGGTTTTACGTCTGTTTGTTCTGCAATTACTACTAACGCAGACAATGAGAAGGGTAAGAAATAGATGAAAATGAGTGATGGAAAAATGCCAGACTTGACTGGGGAATCAAATACAGGATTCTTGGTGTTGAAGCTAGTTACCCTGACCACTACACCATGGCCAGCCAAGAGATATTGAGTGTAATTTTATATTAAGCTGCAGACTGCTTAGCAAGAACGGGGAACAAGTTGTGTGGGAAATCAAACTTCTATTGGTATATAATTAGTATGTGGGATATCAAACTTCTATTGGAATATAATTAGTATTAATAGAGTAGGGTATATGTAAATTAAAGTTGTAGAAATTTAAAAACCTACAACTTTTAATATTAAAATACAAGAATTTTTTCTACAACATTTAGTTTAGTGTCAATCAGTCATTTTGTGTACTTTGCTCGTCAAAATCAGTAAAAAATGGGATATTTTAAAGATTGCAGTCTTAGTACTATGCATTTTATGACAGAGTTTTATAATAATCAAAATAATAGAAATCTACAACTTTCGTTTCACATATTTTTTTCTACAGAACCTAGTTTAGCATCAAATAATGACTTTCTGTATTTGTAAGTTCTACAGAGGTAGATTTTCATTTTAGTTCATTCACTCACGATTAAAAGTAGGTTATATTTTTCAATTTACATTATTTACTCATAATTAAACATAGCTTATATGCTTCATATTTACATTTGCAACAGACAATCATGTGAGTATTCACATCACATTTTTTTATTAATGTCCAGTACTTGCTTCAACCTTTTTATTGTTGAATTTTTAGTATTTAGTTTCACTGTAAACAAAAAGACTAGGTATATAAATCTGATGGCACTTAAGGAATAATCATTAAAATATAATAATTAAGAACTTTATACAAAACTTTATTTGGAATACATTATTTTTACTTTCTAATAAAATAGATAAGTAGGCTAATCTTAAAATGTAATTTAAATTTTATATTACACATATTATACATTAACATTATTACTTAAAAATAAAAATTACAAAAAAATTGTAATTACATTACTTACATCAATGATTGATTACTGTATTATTTCAATTTAAATATGTAAATCTATGGATATAATAATAGTATTTAATTACTTTAATTATAATGATCTGTACAACAAATTTTCACATTGTGATCTTTATTGGTCAGAGAAATCAGCAATTACATAAAATACATAAAATTATTATAAATTTATTAAGTGATATGCCTAAGTGACTATTTGAATATTTTCTTTAAATTATAGTATAAATCAATCATTTTAGAAACCCTGTGAGTTTAAATTTTGATTTTTTTTGTAGTACATTTCTGGACTTATTGAATACAAACACACAATACCCTTCAAAAACCACGTAGATGTGCCCTTCCTTCACCAATTTTTTTTCGAGTTTATTTAAAGTCATATCAAAAGCTTGGTTGTTAGTGACTAAATTGGATTTTGTAACTGGAACGGTGGATTTTGACTTGTAATAATTTCCCGACCCTACCCGATAATTGAACCCAGGACTTCCACATTATAAGCTAGCGCACTACCACTGCATACAGAGGCTACAGAAATGGGATTTCTGAAATGACAACTTTGTATAATAGATCATTTTTTTACATAAAAAAACCAATAGTTATTTTGCATGTACTTGTGTACAAATTATGCATTTTTACACTGGCATAAACAATAATTTTTTAAGTACAGTGATACGACCATTTTTATATTATAAAATTAAGTTGTACAAACTGGGGTTACTTGTTTTATAATGGGTAACATTGATCCATCATTTTCAAAAATATATTTATTTTTTATAAAAATAAGTAAGAAAGGGGGTATATCAGAGAGAAAATTGACCCTCCAAACCTTTTAATAAAAGAGGAAAATTTAATTTACCATAAATAAATAGTTTCATAGAGATTTAACAGAGAAAGCATGTTTTAGAATCTAATGTTAATTTTTGTAAACTAATATTGCACAATGATCTAAAAATTTGAAATGAAAAACAGCTTACTGACTACACACATTGACTTACAGATCCAGAAAAATTTCTTAAAACACTATATTTGGAGTGTAGCTTTATACGGGAGTGAAACGTGGGTGATAAGGGCTGTAGAAAGGAAAAGGATAGAAGCTTTTGAACTGTGGTTTTATAGGAAAATGTTTAAGATTAGGTGGGTGGACAAAATAAGTAATTTAGAGGTTCTTGGACAAGTGGATGAAAAAGAAATACAGTGGAACCTCTCTAATTCGTCTCGTTCGGGACCGAAGGAGTGACGAAATACAGAAAGTGATAAATTATGGAATTTTGCTATGCACGGTTAATAAATAACATACTCATACGTATATTAGATTAAAGTCGAATTACATAAATGAAACTTACATTAACGATAAACACAATAAGTAATCCTAAGTCCTATAACTACAGTAAATTTGTATTAGTCTACGTATCTAGTTTTATGCTACTTCAGAAATTCTGTATATGGTTGTACTTACATTTTCTAATTTGTAGAAGGCACAACACAGTACACGTTACCGAATATAAAATTACAATCGAAAAAGTATACATTTGCAAAATCGATGAAACGAATCTTTAACTATGAATCACTTAACACTACAAAAAAATCACATTAAAATTTAGAAAACGTTACTTAATTACACTAATATGTATGTATGTATGTATGTAAAATGCAAAATTTATTTCTTGAAAAAGTGAGTTATCTTCTTTTCTATCAACGAGTTCTTTTCTTTTTCCACAGTCAACTGGCGAATTTGTCGTATTACAATTAATTATGATACCTCTGCTTCTTTCTGTCTCTCATACCATTCGATGCACTTCGTCAGCATTCCTTCTATTTCTCGATTCGTACGAATATTTTCAGGGCTTGAAACATATTCTTCGTTGCTATCTTCCTCAACAGGTGAATCTTTGTTTTGAATGTAGGGCACAATTTATTTGTCACTTAAAATCTCATACTCAAGTTCGTTAGCATCTTGCTCTATCCATTCAACTAATTCCTCGTCGGTAATATTTTTAGTCACAGGTATACTCTGGCGCACTTCTTTTAATTCTGATAAGACATTGTTTGTTTCATTGTAAGAACGGATGCTACTAGTTTCTTCTCGGTCAGCCCACAGATTGTTCCAACAAGACTTAAGTGTTGTTTTCAAAATGTTATGTCATGCTTGTGATATGTTATACGTATACTTTCATCCTTTATTCATCCTATTTATTTTATTCTATTTATTATTTATTATTTATTATTTATTTATTTATTTATTTTTATTCTATTTTATTCTTCATCCTTTGATTGTATACTTTTTCCAAAATTCTTGAACCTGCGTTTCATTTTCGGAAAATATCAAACTCTGCAGAAATATTTTCCTATAATGAACTGGGGAGGGCTGACGAATTATAGAAGGTGATGAATTAGAGAGTGACGAATTAGAGAGGTTTTACTGTATATGGAAACATCTTACCAGAAGAAGGGATAGGTTAGTGGGGCATATCTTAAGACATCCAGGTATTGGTCTATTAATAATGGAGGGTAATATTAAGGGAGTGAATTATAGGGGGAGGCAAGGTTAGAATATATAAAGCAAATTATAAAAGATGTCGGGTGTTACAGATATGTAGATATGAAACGACTTGCGCAAAATAGAACAGCTAGGAGAACTACACCAAACTAGTCAAGAGACTGTTGAGAAAAAAAATATCTAAACCTACCCATCATAAAAGAAGATATTAAACAAAGTAGAGAGAAACATTTAAAAAAGTTAGCAGAGCATCAAAATCCTTTCGCATTTAACCTCGTCAACAACAGTGAAGATATTCACATACTTGAAACATTTAAAACATTGAAATTATCTTTATGATTTTGTTAATCATTTAACTCATTAAATCTTTTTTTTTCTAGGTACTTCTACTGGTAATCATCATAATCTTATAAATCGGCATTATTATAATTTCCATCATCATCTTCAGCTTTAAATAATTTCATGTTTTAAGATATTAATGTACAGTTCAATCAAGTTTAGTTTTATATTTTGTTCACAGTTACAAAACCATTTTTTGAAACACACTACTCAGTGTGTTTTATATTTTCATTTAATAACATTATTATACAGATTTTTATCATATTTGCAAGTTTATAAATACATTTAAAAAAACTGATTGCAAAATAATTACACTTCATTAAAAAAATTGTATGTTTTGTAAGTTTATCTTTTTAATTTGTGAAATAAATAAATTTTTTTTAAATGTATTGTGACTTAATTTTTACCAAATTACCCCTTATATGGTGGTTTAACTATTTTTTGTAATTTTTTATTTTATGTCTGATTGTTTTTCAATTTCTGCTAATGCAGATGGTGGAGAATGATGATACATGAAAAATGACTGATGAAAAAATTCCAGACCTGACCGGGAATCGAACCTGGGACCCCAGCGTAGAAGCCAGTTGAACTAACCACTATGCCAATGAGCCAGCCGGTGTTCTGGTGTTAAATTTACTGGCTGGCCGGTGTTGATTACAAATTTACATTATTTAAACCGTAATATATGAGTGGGTTAAAGTAAACCCAACGTTAGGGTTACATTGACCCAATTAAAAAATTGAAATTGGTAGGTATACCTTGGACAATTCGAATTGGCACAAGCAATTTCAGTGTTTATCTACTCCACTCTTCACCCCTCGCCATACAACGATGGTACAGTCACAAAAGTATACAATTGCTACTGTAATGCGCAACTCACGCACGGTCACTATGCTTTGTTTTCACTGTTGTTATTAATAATCTGTCAGACTTAATGACGTGACTAACCTGTTTTCATGTATGATTTTCTGTTCATTATAAATATTCACACCAATTTGTTCAGTTAGTTGCGTGCGTCTGTAGAGTATAGTTTAGTGAGGTTTTGCAGTTTAGTTCTTGTAATTTATAATATAAATTTTTACTGGGACAAATTAAATACATATTTTAAAATGAAATAATTATTTGTATGTTTGTACAATGAAATAAGGTTGTAGGCATTTGCTAACATTAAAATTTGTAGACCTTGTTAAAAGAATAGTTTATGGATATACTTTATGTGGAACAGAGTGTACATGTAGAGCAAGAGTTGTGCCAGTTCAAATTGTCCACAGTATAAGTACCTACCAAACAGACATAAAATGAACTCGTTATATTGTTGAACCCATGACTCTTATAAAAGTAACATAAAAAGTAAAACGGTATCACAGTTTTTCCATTTTTAATTGAAGAAAGAGTGAAAACAAACCAGAAAAGTGCGCCAAAGTAACTTCAGTAAATAATAAATCTCGTATTGTAGTATACTACCAGATAAATAATAAATAAAATAAAGTATAAACTTGAAAAGAATCAATTAGATCTACATATTCTAATAAATTAAATTATCAAACTATGATTCAAAGCTCATAAGTAATTTGGAAAAATCAACTAACCTAAAAATATAATTTATAAAGAATATCAGATTACCAATTACTATTTTATAATATTTTAATTACAATAGTTATGTAATAAATATTGTAGTTGAATGTATTTATTATTACTGATTACAACATTGTTAGAACTCCAGTAACAATAACTAGAAATATAGACAATGGTGACCGAAAGGAAGTTGATCAATTTGTAAATAATCAATCACATGATATTTTGAGATATTTATCATCCTAGAAACTTTTGCATTGTAATTTGGATATTTTAAAAAAATTGTTAATAAACCGAATACAATTTTTCAAATTTGTTTCAGTAATTGAATATTCTTGTGTGACTTTTACAATAATGATTCAGATCATTATACAGTAAATTCAGCTTATCAGAATCACATTTTAAACTAATTATTATTTATTTAGCCAGCAGATTCGATAATCAGATATTTTTAAAAGTGGTAAAAATTTTTACAATTATATTGTTGTTTACATCTAATTTTTATTAGTGGATGCCTCCATATAGTGGTAGCACTCTAGTCTTCAACCTGGAGGTTCAATTCCCAGTAGAGTTTGGAAATTATAACAAGTCAATAACTACTTTTCCAGGTTCATAACCCACTGTAGTCGCTAATAATAATAATATTAATAATAAGGTTGATACAACTTTACATTAACTAAAAAATGTATACAGTGTTGTTGTTTAGGTCAACAGCCGAAAGGCTGGTTTGAACCTCTAGAGGTTTTACTAAGTAAAACGAGGAGTGAGGTGGTTTACCATTGCCTTCCTCACTGAGTGTAAAAGTACGCTTATCAGCATGCCGGGCCCTCTGAAAAGCACATATTTTGTGCTTTTCAGAGGGCCAAAATATGTGCTTTTCAGAGGGCCCGGCATGCTGATAAGCGTACTTTTACACTCAGTGAGGAAGGCAATGGTAAACCACCTCACTCCTCGTTTTACTTAGTAAAACCTCTAGAGGTTCAAACCAGCCTTTCGGCTGTTGACCTAAACAACAACACTGTATACATTTTTTAGTTAATGTAAAGTTGTATCAACCTTATTATTAATATTATTATTATTAGCGACTACAGTGGGTTATGAACCTGGAAAAGTAGTTATTGACTTGTTATAATTTCCAAACTCTACTGGGAATTGAACCTCCAGGTTGAAGACTAGAGTGCTACCACTATATGGAGGCATCCACTTATAAAAATTAGATGTAAACAACAATATAATTGTAAAAATTTTTATAACCCACTGTAGTCGCTAATAATAATAATATTAATAATAAGGTTGATACAATTTTACATTAACTAAAAAATGTATACAGTATATATACATAAAATATATGCTTCATGACAGAAGTACTGCATAATGATAGAATAACGAAAACAAACTTATTTTCAATTGTTTATTTAACTTTTTTTGTTCAGTTGAACCTGGTTATAACGAGCCCTGATTTAACAAGAACTCAGGTTCAACGAGTAAATAAAAATAAATTGGTTAGTTCGATGTTAAACATATGGGCACATACCGCCTTTTTACAAGGAAGATTCGGATTTAGCAATAATATTTTACCTCCTTGTATGAAAATCTTTTATAAAAATCCCTTATTTTCAAGCCTGCATCTACTTTGAACATTTTTTGTTCAATATTGGGTAACTCGTGTTCCATACCAAGTCTGCTGTCATCTTGAGGGTAATGAATCCCCTATAAACGCGGCCAATTATGGTGGATAACGAAATGTTACGTTATGTTTTCTTGATATCCCGATTTTACGAGCACCTGGATTTAACAAGCATTTCAGTCGGTCCCGATGTACTCATTATAACCAGGTTGCAGGCTGCATTCAGGAGACTCCAAAAAGGGAGTATAGGACACGTCAAGATAAATTAATGTGGAACCTTCTTGAGCTTATATCTTGATTTAAAAGTATGATTTAATTTAGAGTAATTTAAAAAGTCTGTTTAGAGCTTCATATTCATGTCATGAGAAGCTTTATTTTTAATAAATTTGATATTCAAAACTATTTTCACAAAATTATATTGTGTAAAAGAAAAAGAAAAATTTCTTCACTCAAAAATAAACCCCTGGCTTAAAATGAATAAAATTAACTAATGTTTACGAAATGGTCTCTTATCAACTACAGACATGTATAACAAACTATAATCCATATGGCCTTGATTGAACAACTTCCTTCGTGTGATAGTACGTATTCTTGTTTACATTTGTTTATCTCAAACCCACAAAATCTTAACATTCTGTACCTCAAATCCCAACATTATTTTGTTTAATATTTTACAGTAGGACTAGTTAATATTAAAATGCAGTAAAATATTTACAAAACTTAAAATCCTTGGTTCCAGAAAAATAAAAATATACTGACGCATTATAAATAAGTTCGTAAATTTTATTTTGAATTAAATCAAACAGAACGGTCTGTTTCTGGAACTTTCTCACCAAAAACTTTAAGTTCATTTCTTAGCACTTTACCAGCTGGATTTCTTGGAATTACATCTAGGAATCGTACACCTCCAGCAAGTTGTTTGTATTTTACTACTTTCGGTTGTACATAAGATATTATATCACCTTCAGTTATATGGGAACCTGCTTTTCTAACTACAAAGGCTCTAGGCAGTTCCCCACATAACACATCTGGTATTCCAACAACTGCAACATCAGCTACTCCAGGAATTTGCATTACTATATTTTCAAGTTCTGTCGGTGATACCTGTAACAAAAATTTTAAAAATTACTTTTCATAACAACAATTTAAAATTATTATTTAGTGATTTCAATATACACACCATCTGGGCTTGATGGATAAGTATTTCTAACGAGGAAGAGACTCTTGGTTGTGAAGGATTTGAAATTAAAAATTTAGAATAAAATGTAAAAGAAATGAAATAACTGTAAAGAATGAAATGAATAAATAAATAAAGTTACAATTGATTATATTAAATGATATTTTTTTAATGAACGTTTATGAATTTACTTAATTTTAAAATTGACAAAATTTGGATTACAAAAAGATTATTGATTGTTGAAATTTAATTTAATTTTATTGATTGATTGATGACACTTTCTTATAATGCTAAGATTTTAATGAATTTAATTGAAATTATAATGTACTTTAAATAAATTTATGATTATTAAATGAGCTCAGAATTAATGAAAAAATTTTAAATACATTTACGAAGTTTGTGAAGTTCTTGATGACTCCTCTGACGTGCCTTGTACCATTGACCTGGATCGAATAGGGGACTAGACCATTGTTACAATCGGTTTTATAGTTTTTAATTAATTCTTTTAAAAATTCCATCTTTTTATGATCCAGATTTTATTCATTGGACAAAATTCCAGATTTTATGGTCTGCAAAAATGCACATGAATACAAAAGTCCAGTTGTACCACACTATTGTGGAGCCAATAACAACTTATGGGGCAGAGTGCTGGCAAATAACGTCAAAAATAGACAGCCAGCTTAAAGCAATTGAAATGGACTTTCTGCGCCGTTCATGTAGAGTGTCCAGGTTGGACCATATCCGGAATGACGACATCAGGAAAAGAGCTCATGTGGAAAATACCATTGTGGATAGGATAGAGAGACGACAACTGATATGGTATGGTCATGTGCAGAGAATGGGTGATGAGAGATGGCCAAAAAGAATGTTGTCTTATGTCCCAACCAACAGAAGGAAGAAAGGTAGACCAAGGAAAACGTGGAAAAAGGGAATACAGGAAGCCATGAGGGAGAGAGGGATGGATGAGGGTGATTGGGAGGATAGAAGAGAGTGGAGATTGAAGTGCGGGAAGCGGCGCCGGCCGTAGGAACCCCGGAAAAAAAAATTCCATCTGTTGGTTTCAAAATCATTGTGTTATTGAACTCAGTTTCTTAATTCATTTTTATCTTCATGTTATCTTAATTAACATAACAGCTATAACCTCAAAAAAGTTCACCACTAAAGGAGATTGCTTATAAATTTCCCAGGTATACTAATAAACAACATATGCAATCATTAAAAAAAATAATTGGAGAATTATATTCTCTAAGCCATGTTTCTTTTTTAACAAAATGTTGAATTTAGGAGTAAAAACTTTGGTACTAAGTAAGTGCCATATTTAAATGGCGCTTCTAATTTTTACTTAAAGTTAGTAATAAAACTAGTAATTTGTGATATCATTGGTACCTAAAATATAAATAGTAATACCCTATAAAATAAACAATGTAAATAAATATTAAAAGAATTGGATGCATCTGAAGTCAACACAAATGCTTTATAGTACTCAAATTTGAATAGTACAATATTACGCGGGTATGCACTGCAAGCTAGATTATATAAAGCTAGTTTTAACGGACGTAGATAAATTAGAATAATAATGAGGACTGCGCAATGATCAATCGTATTCACTGATAGTGTTTGATATTAATTTATTAATAGTTATGTAATAAAGAATGTTGGTTCGCTTTGACTTTAAAATCGTAACCAAATAGAAAATGGACTATGGTCGGATTCCATATCAATAAATCAAAGTCCTAACTTGTTTCAAAAATATTAAAATAATCATTTATTAACACAAAAAATATTCGTTAGAGAATAGTATAATTTTATAATAATCATTATTTAGTTAAGGAATAGTAAAACGATAAAAATGATTGTGAAAAGAGTCATATTTTTAATTTAAAACCAAGCTTGTTTGAACGATTATTATAATATTGTATTCATACGACCAGCTGGCCAAACACACGCAAGGTCATGATTAATTTTATGGTTAAATTAATTTGTCATTGAGTGAAATAGTTTTACATAACTTAAACGGAAATTTCATAAGTATAGTGAACGTTGCTTTAAATTTTTCGTTAAATTTTATAACAAACTGAAATTATTGATTTAAATTTGAACGTTAGGAAGCACATTAATTTGTGTCTATACTGTTGGCGGCAGTGGTGAAGCGTAAGCGTAGCATGATGGGCTACTGGATTGTGTGGTAATCAATTACTTGGTTCGTTGTTTAGTGCATTGTGTTTCGAGATCAATAGTAATTTTAAATGATTTTAGCTTATTTTTAGTGTACGTGAGTTGATAATTGTTCGTATTTGACCGGAACTAACGCGTTATTATTATGGATAATGCGGAGGAAATACTTCAAGCATTGGAAGAATTCTCCAAATTGAAACCCAAGGAAATCCCGAAAGAACTGGATGAATATCTTGGTTATGTTGCAAAAACTGGTGACCCTGTATTTCAGTGGCATCTTGTTAAACATTTGTTTCATGAAAAACTTTTAAATGTAATAACTGAATTTTACGAAACATCACCGACGATTGATCTTCCGCCGTGTCCCAATGTCGTTCCGTTTAATTACGAAAGAATGAAAACGAGTTTATTGGAACGCCTGGATACATTTGCTAGTGCACCGTTTACTGTTCAGAGAATATGTGAATTGTTAACAAATCCTAGGAAACAATATAATCGTGTCGATAAATTTATGAGAGCTGTAGAAAAAAATATACTAGTTGTAAGTACGAGAGAACCGGGAGCAGGTAAAAGGTTAGAAAATGATCAAACAGAAACTGTATTAAATGGAATTCCTGATAGTAAAATTAAAGAAAATACCGATAGGATTAATGTGTGTCCGGATAATGTACAATTTAATAATTCTACAGAATCTCATGCAGCTGTACCTGTAGAGAATGCTGTTAATGCGTGTGTTATCCAGGAAGAAATAGAAATAGCTAATACAGCATCTTCTACTGTTATATCTACGGAGTCAAAAAGTTGGTGTGATGTTAGTAATGATGTTGATCATAAAAAGGATACTGAGGATTTTGTTAAGACTGATTCATTAGTTAATAGTAATGAAATTAATGTTGTTAGTACTACATCAACCAGTTCTGTTCAAAGTGACATACCTAAGAATAATATTGTTTTTGCTGATGGTGAAGGTGATGTTAAACAAGATAATTTAGATAATATTAAAAATATAGCTGATAATATTTGTAGTGATCCTATTGATTCGTCAACACCAGATTCACCCGATTCTCCTGAACGATCGAGCTCAGAAACTTGTGAAGCCAGTGACGAGGGTGAATTATTGATGTCTGAAAAAACAGCTTCTGATGAAAGTACCGACAGCGTTAAAAAACAAGATTATGATGTGCAACAAAGTGAAGAAATAATTACTGGTGAAATTGAAGATATAGAAGAAAATAAAATTTTGTCCGAAGAATCAAACGAGATGGTAGAAACTACAGAAAGTACGACGACAGTTGAGCCCAGTAATAATATCACAGAAGTGTCACCGGCAACTGGGGACAGTGTCGATAATACTAATCAAGAAGAATTGGAAAATGAAAAGCTAGCCGATGAATTAAAAATACAGCAACCATCACCAGAAAATACACAGCCGGATTCAAGTAATGATTCATATCAAAGTAGCGGTGATAACGTTAATGAATCAAATGTTGATATACAAATAGAAAACATTACTCAAGACAAAGATATTGATTTAGCTGAAAATATTGAAACTTCTGCATCTATTCCAACTGAACAAACCGCAGCAACAGAAGTTTCTGATGTTACTTCTTCTCAAACATCAGAAACAAATGAAGAAAATACATCTGATAAACTAGTTATAAAAGAAGTTGATGAACCAGAGGCTGTTGGAGAAATTGAAAGCGAAGATTCACAGAAATCTGAAGAAGTAAATTGTTCTTCAGATGTTGTAACAGAAAATATAATTATAACTAGTGAAGATGCTGTGGCATCTAGTGATGATTGTGTTTCGATCGAGGAAATAGAAGAGAAAGAAAATATTGATGATAATAGTAATGAGACAGTTGGAAGTTCTAATGAAGTTTTAGAAGAAAATTGTGATCAAGAAAGACGAGAAGGCTCCATCATTCATGCAACTTCTAGTATTACAGAAATCGAACAGAACGTTTCTACCATTGAAGATATTTGTGTTGATCAATCAAGCTGTGGTGTTGAAGAGGAAGAAGCAATGGAAGTTGATGAATCAAGTAATCAACAGATGATTACCAGCGAAGGTGAGACGGAAGTAGAACCAATGGACCAATCAGAACAACTACAAAGCTAGAGATTGTCAAACTGCCGTTCAATTAAAATTAAGGTAAGCGTTTTAATTACAAAGGAAATCATAAATTGCTAATCTTATTTCAGACTTATTATATATGTTCCACACCTCTATTTTCTCTTGCCTTATGGATATATAGTGAAGGAAAGTATTGTTTTCATGTCATTTTACTTTCTCTTGCCTATATGAATATATAGGAAGGAAAGTATTATTTTCATGTCGATTTTTCGAAATCGAGTTTTCACCGGATCTATATGTTTTCAGACCCCCTGAACCCAAAAAACATGTTTTTAGCGATTGGTCTGTGTGTGTGTGTGTGTGAACAAAATATCTCAAGAATGGAACATCGTACGAACTTGAAACTTAAGTTACATACCACTACCGGACCCGACACGAACATTTTCATCAAAATCGGTCAACCGGAAGTAGTAGTTTATTCGTGTAATTTTTCACTTTTTTGCGATTTTCTCAAAAACTGGTCCTACGATTTTTTTTTAAATCGCCTGGTTTACTCAACTTTTTATTCTCTACAAGATAGGGTAGGCGTCATGTTTGCTGAAATTCTTGGTGAGGCTGTTTTCACGTAAAAACATAGTTTTTTTAAGATTACGGCTTTCATATGCAATTTAGCGCAAAAATTTATATAATAAAAGTTGTAGAGAATGTAAAATCCTACAACTTTTATTTCAAACATTTCTTTGTATAACACTTAGTTTAGCTGTAATTAGCGATTTTCTGTTTTTTTTCTCACGAAAATGTGTGAAAAATTGATTTTTTTAAGATTTCGGCCTTAGTATGCATTTTACGACAAAAGTGTATATAATTTAATTTATAGAAAATTAAAAGATCTACAACTTTTAATTAAAGCATTTTTCTCTACAGAGCCTAGTTTAGAGAGAAAGAGTGATTTTCCGTATTTCTAAGCCAAACTGAGGTTGATTTTCATTTTGCATCATTCACTCATGATTAAAATAAGGTTATGTTTATTGAGGTTAGTTTTTTGTTTATTTCTAATATTTTATTAATAATGTTAGGTTTATTATTAATTATTTGCATTGGCAAGAGAAAGTTGTGTGAGTGTTTCACACCAGATTTTTAGGTTTATTATTGCCTGTTGTTATAATACATGTGTTTCTAGTTTGAATTTTTCCATTTACTGTTACGATTTACGCGTAATTTCTTATGTAATCTTAAACTACAAATAATTTATTGTTTAGTAAATCCAAAAGTGTAAGCTATTTTGAATCGATACCTGCAAAGATACTAAATTCACGGCTTCAAATGTACGCTGATAACCAGTTAAAAATATTGAACGAGTGTACTATACGAGGGTAGAAGATAGTGTAAAAAAAATTCAAAAACGAACTGCATGGTTACAAAGAAAAAACCTTTCTGAGGGCTATATAATAGCAAAAATCTGGTGTGAAACACACAACTTTCTCTTGCCAATGCAAATAATTAATAATAAACCTAACATTATTAATAAAATATTAGAAATAAACAAAACACTAACCTCAAAAACATAACCTTATTTTAATCATGAGTGAATGATGCAAAATGAAAATCAACCTCAGTTTGGCTTAGAAATCACTCTTTCTCTCTAAACTAGGCTCTGTAGAGAAAAATGCTTTAAATAAAAGTTGTAGATCTTTTAATTTTCTATAAATTTAATTATATACACTTTTGTCGTAAAATGCATACTAAGGCCGAAATCTTAAAAAAATCAATTTTTCACACGTTTTCGTGAGAAAAAAAAACAGAAAATCGCAAATTACCGCTAAACTAAGCGTTATACAAAAAAAGTTTGAAATAAAAGTTTTAGAATTTTACATTCTCTACAACTTTTATTATATAACGTTTTGCGCTAAAATGCATATTAAAGCCGCAATCTTAAAAAGAAAATGTTTTTACGTAAAAACAGCCTCAAGCAGAATTTCAGCAAACATGGCGCCTACCCTATATTGTAGAGCATAAAAAATGTAGTAAACCAGGCGATTTTAAAAAAAATCTTAGGACTAGTTTTTGAGAAAATCGCAAAAAAGTGAAAAATTATACGAATAAACTACCACTTCCGGTTGACCGATTTTGATGAAAATGTTCGTGTCGAGTCCGGTAGTGGTACGTAACTTAAGTTTCAAGTTTCAAGTTCGTACGATGTTCCGTTCTTGAGATATTCTGTTCACACACGCACACACACACACACACACAGACCAATCGCTAAAAACATGTTTTTTGGGTTCAGGGGGTCTGAAAACGTATAGATCCGGTGAAAACTCGATTTCGAAAAATCGACATGAAAACAATACTTTCCTTCCTATATATTTATATAGGCAAGAGAAAGTAAAAAACTGACATCCAACAGACAGTGTCTTTCCAGAAATACTTAAAATGATAACAAAATAGAACCTGCTAGGTAAGACGGCAGCCTGGTGGTAACACCTACCGATGACCCGCTTGGTGAGTCTCTAGCGCTGAATGTGTTAATAAATACCTATCAAAAACCAACTGAAATGGTTGTAGAAACAGTAAGGGTATTGATCTGAAGGGGAACACTTCCATGGTATTTACCACATTGTCAGCCCATTATGGTATTAAAAATCTTAGATATTTTTGTAGAGATTAAGTTGGTATAGTAATAAATCTACTACCACATGTAAAGTTACCCTATTTTTCAAAGATTTAATTTAAAATATGGAAAGAAATTAATGTTATTTAGTTTGTGTCAGAACTTTCAATTCCATATTTTGCTGACGCCTGTTGGTAATCCATGATAATTATTTTTCTAAATTCATCATCCAAGCAGTGTAGTGATGTATATAATGTTATTTAAAAATAAAGCATTACGAAATTAATGTTGTTTATGCAATTAATTTTAAAACAAATTCTCTATTACCTTTTAGGTTGATACTATACCTTAACGAACTAGAGACTGCGGATGAAAGCGGAGCATAGTGACCTAGATCACAGCACAGAACCAATTGACTTTCGTTAATCGTATCATGCTTTGTCACGTTGTGGTTCCGCTTTGTATGATAGTCTAATGAAAAGTCAGCTGGAGTTCTGGTGGAACAGAGCAAAAGGGCAACCTCACACCCGACCTGCTCTGTTATTGGCTAGATCTCATCTGCAGTCTTTAGTTCGTTGGGGTATAATAATAAATAATTAGCCCTATGATATAAAACAAATTAGGTCTGAACAGGTAATTAACAGCATTCAATAAATCGCATTACGATAGTTTTGTGTTAAATTAGTTCTAACTATGGTATGATTTAAATAAGTATCATATTAACTTATGTATTCCATGTAGTTATGCAGGCATGAAAACAGGTAAGATTCATAAAGTCTATCTGTTGTGGTCTTTTAGTTTTGTTGAACTTTGGCAGCACATCAAAAATTGTAGAATCTAATAATGTTTAAGGGACCAGTACTTGCAATTACAAGTAATAAAGCTATTTAGTTTCTTTGCGGTTGTTTAAGCTGCTATTTAGAATATGTATGTATAATGATTATTCCTATTGCAATAATTCAACTCATTTTTACTTTCTCTTGCCTATATGAATATATAGGAAGGAAAGTATTGTTTTCATGTCGAGTTTTCACCGGATCTATACGTTTTCAGGCCCCCTGAACCCAAAAAACATGTTTTTAGCGATTGGTCTGTGTGTGTGTGTGTGTGTGTGTGTGTGTGTATACAAAATATCTCAAGAACGGAACATCGTACGAACTTGAAACCTAAGTTACATACCACTACCGGTCGCGACACGAACATTTTCATCAAAATCGGTCAACCGGAAGTAGTAGTTTATTCGTGTAATTTTTCACTTTTTTGCGATTTTCCCAAAAACTGGTCCTACGATTTTTTTAAAATCGCCTGGTTTACTAAATTTTTTATGCTCTACAAGATAGGGTAGGCGCCATGTTTGCTGAAATTCTTGGTGAGGCTGTT
Organism: Catonia carolina; assembly: GCA_035578175.1. Lineage (NCBI taxonomy): Eukaryota > Metazoa > Arthropoda > Insecta > Hemiptera > Achilidae > Catonia > Catonia carolina. Next base: position 40,720,913 of record JAQMRL010000006.1, on the reverse strand, counting down.
TTTGCGTAAAATAATTGTTTTTTTAAGATTGGGACTTTAATATGCATTTCAGCGCAAAAATGTATATAATAAAATTTGTAGGTAATTTAAAGTCCTACAACTTTTATTCTTAACATTTTTTTATATAACGCTTAGTTTAGCAGTAATTAGCGATTTTCTGTTTTTTCTCACGAAAACGTGTGAAAAATCGATTTTTTAAAGATTTCGACCTTAGAATGCATTCAAGACCGACTACAATACTCAGACCTCAATGCATGTATCGATAGTGGACAAAATGGCGACAATCGTAGGGCTTCATAATTTTGAATTACACGTGTTTTTACTGGTTTTCAGTGTGGTTGAGTTAAGCGCTTAATATAGTTCAGCTTCATTATCGGAGTATTTATACGGTATTTTAGTGTAGTTTTAAGGTTTATAAGTTGTGTTTAGTGTTATCAGTGTAATAGGGTTATTAGGTTATATGTTAAAGGGTTAGTTTTGGGTTTTCAGTGAGGTTGAGGTTAGCATTTACAGTTCACTTGGTATGAGAGTATTTCTATGATAATTTAGTGTAGTTTTAAAGTTTATAAGTTCTGTATAGTGTCATCAGAAATAGGGTTATTAAATTATATGTTATAGGGTTATTTTTAGGGTTTTCAGTGTGGTTGAGGTTAGCATTTACAGTTCAACTTGGTATGAGAGTATTTATATGATATTTTAGTGTAGTTTTAAAGTTTATAAGTTCTGTACAGTGTCATCTGTAATAGGGTTATTTTTAGGGTTTTCAGTGTGGTTGAGGTTAGCATTAACAGTTCAACTTGGTATGAGAGTATTTCTATGATATTTTAGTGTAGTTTTAAAGTTTATAAGTTCTGTATAGTGTCATCTGTTATAGGGTTTTTAGTGTGATAGAGGTTAGCATTTAGTACAGTTCAACTTCATTATAAGAGTATTTATATGATATTGTTGTGTAGTTTGTAGGTTTATAAATTGTGTGTAGTATTCGTAGCTCTTAGTAATCTGTGTGTTTATTACGATTCCGGTTTTATTTAATTTGCAGTTAAACTTGTTTTGTGTTGTGGTTATGTGAACTAATAGTGTTAATTGTTTACAATATTATTTCTTTGTCCTGTGATGTGTATAAACTCTTTCAACTGTTGATCAGTAGCGCTTATGAATCTGAATTTTTAAAATTACAAAATCAAAGAGATGGTTCAATGTGTTTAGGCATTCAGTTAAGTGAAGATTCTATTAGTAATTTTGGTGATAGGTGCAAGTGTGGAACTCTTTTAAGGAAAGTAATCAAAAAAAGTGTTTAAGTACTGTCCAATATTTTTATAACTAACTATGTAAAATTGTTAAATTAAAACAAATGTTTCGAAAGAAATCGCTAAGAAATTAGAGAACCAAAACAAAAAAAAGTGTGAAGTGTCAAATCAAGAAGTCGGGAAAAAGGTGAAAAAACGTAAATTGTTGAAGTTTAGCAGCCAGTAAATATCCACCAGATGAAGATAATTCAAGTCAAATTATCTCTTTTGTTAAGAATTATTGGAATTACTTGCCTTTAAAATGTAAATTTAAAATTTCGGTTTTTTATTTAAAGCTAATTAGCGTGTGATGCAATTTAACATTATTTGGTTTCCATAACCTATAATGTTCTTGATAAACTAAACTTGCCCTACGATTGCCGCCATTTTGTTTTCTGTATTGAGGTCTGAGTATTGTAGTCGGTCTTGATGCATTTTACGACAAACGTGTATATAATCAATTTTATAGTAAATTAAAAGATCTATAACTTTTATTTAAAGCATTTTTCTCTACAGAGCCTAGTTGAGCGTGAAAGATTGATTTTCCGTATTTTTAGGCCAAACTGAGTTCGATTTTCATTTTGCGTCTTTCACTCATGATTAAAATAAGGTTATGTTTATTGAGGTTAGTTGTGTTGTTTATTTCTAATGTTTTATTACTAATATTAGGTTTATTGTTAATTATTTGTATTGGCAAGAGAAAGTTGTGTGAGTGTTTCACACCAGATTTTTAATCATTTAAAGTGTTTGTTGTTTAGGTCATCAGCCAATAGGCTGGTTTGAGCCTGTAGAGGTTTTACTAAGTAAAACGAGAAGTGAGGTGGTTTACCATTGCCTTCCTCACCGAGTGGAAAAGTACGCTTATCAGCATGCCGGGCCCTCTGAAAAGCACATATTTTCCACTCTGCAAATGACACTTTCACTTCATTCACCACAGGGTCTGGCTGTATAATGAAATTCATTACTTTCAGAGGAGATAACTCTGATTAGTGTCTTTTACACCTCTACCTCTTCTGTTCTTAAATGATTCAGTCATTTAATTGGCTGACCATGCGTTAAGAAACAGAACTATTTATTTTAGCCCTGCAATCAAGTAAGAACAACAAAAATTAAATTTTGCGAGAAGTAGTAATACAATAATTCTTGTTAACATGTTTGTTCATGTTATAACCTGCTCATACATCATCGGCAATATTGTGTCACTCGTGCTTTCAAGTTAAATGTTTTTCTGTTATTTCCCTATTAAGTATTGATTGGTTAGGTTATGTAGTTTACTACTATCACAGGAACCATAGTGTTACATGTGACTAGGTTTGGAGGTTAGGAAAAAACGATTTTCCCAAGTCTGAAGATATTAAATACAACAATACTTTGCAGTATAGATATTGAGTTACGAGAATGTCTTTTGCTTATGGATGAACTGTGAGGAAGGGAAGAGAAATCTGACACACACAGTGCTGCCAACCTCAACAGTCTTACACTATATTTTACTACCATGCAATTGCCCCGTTTGTCAACCGTATGTCGCCTTTCAATTTATATACTTCGTTGTGACTGACATTTTTCTACTTGAATTCCATTTCTTTTAAAAATTTTCTTAGGTAACCTACAAAGTTTCCAATTAAAATTTAGCCTTTCTTTCAAAACCGATAGTCTAATAATTTTTCAAATGTCGGCATCACTTTCTTATTGATATAACCCGTTTCCTTTTTTTAACCAGGTGTCAAAAAAAAAAAAAAGTGGAAGAATTATCTTCTTCACTGTCTTTAACTTCCTTCTTTATATTTTGAATTGTGGAAAGAGAAATATCAAAGTAGTTAGCCACTCGCTCACGGCTTTAGTTAAGAGGCACGGAAAGGTATTTTTGTTTAGTTTCAACTTCACATCATTTTATTACATTGGATATTAGATTTTGTTCAGCACTGTGAACATTTCGACTGCGTTTTTGAGAAATCTACATTTCTTTTCACAATAACTAACAGTTATATTCGTACAGTTGACCTAGAAAACATTCTGTGATATACTGTGTGTTCTGTAAGTAAAGTTTACGTTGTAGTGTGGCGAACTGATATCAAAGCAGTTGCGCATGGGCACTGGTGCTTTTTCATCCTTTACGCCTCATTGCATGTGATGAGTGAGTATATATACCACAAAACAGTCAAATTTGGTTGGGGTAAGCCCGAAGGTAATACAGTCGAACTTCAATATAACGAAAACCTTGATTATACAAAAAATTTTGCTGCACTGTGATATTTTAATTAAACTGTATGTAAATTTACCTCGATTTAATGAATAAGTACTTTGATTAATAACAAAATAGTGTTATGCAATAAGTACGAAGTGACACGCTGTATTATGATTTCTCTGTGAGTTTTAAGGTAGATTCTTTTGATTTCCGTACTGAATTGTACCTGTTTACGAGCTCAGCGCATTCTTATCTACATGCAAGAATGAAAGGTTATTACTTTCTCTTGCCTATATGAATATATAGGAAGGAAAGTATTGTTTTCATGTCGAGTTTTCACCGGATCTATACGTTTTCAGACCCCCTGAACCCAAAAAACATGTTTTTAGCGATTGGTCTCTGTGTGTGCGTGTGTGTGTGTGTGTGTGTGTGTGTGAACAGAATATCTCAAGAACGGAACATCGTACGAACTTGAAACTTGAAACTTAAGTTACATACCACTACTGGACCCGACACGAACATTTTCATCAAAATCGGTCAACCGGAAGTAGTAGTTTATTCGTATAATTTCACTTTTTTGCGATTTTCTCAAAAACTGGTCCTACGATTTTTTTTTAAAGCGCCTGGTTTACTCATTTTATTATGCTCTACAAGATAGGGTAGGCGCCATGTTTGCTGAAATTCTGCGTGAGGCTGTTTTTACGTAAAAACATTTTCTTTTTAAGATTACGGCTTTAATATGCATTTTAGCGCAAAACGTTATATAATAAAAGTTGTAGAGAATGTAAAATTCTACAACTTTTATTTCAAACATTTTTTTGTATAACGCTTAGTTTAGCGGTAATTTGCGATTTTCTGTTTTTTTTCTCACGAAAACGTGAGAAAAATCGATTTTTTAAAGATTTCGGCCTCAGAATGCATTTTATGACAAAAGTGTGTATAATAAAATTTATAGGAAATTAAAAGACCTACAACTTTTATTTAAAGCATTTTTCTCCACAGAGCCTAGTTGAGCGTGAAACATTGATTTTCCGTATTTTTAGGCCAAACTGAGGTTGATTTTCATTTTGCGTCTTTCACTCATGATTAAAATAAGGTTATGTTTCTGAGGTTAGTTTTTTGTTTATTTCTAATGTTTTATTACTAATATTAGGTTTATTGTTAATTATTTGCACTGGCAAGAGAAAGTTGTGTGAGTGTTTCACACCAGATTTTTTTTATTCAATTCCTTAATGGGGTAACCCGAATTACTTACTTTATAACCAGAAAAGATTAAACGAGATGTTCAACTGGTACTTTCCCTGTCAGCCTTTACAAAATGAAGTCGCAGTATTTCCCAGAAATTTATTTACTATCGCAGAAGCTAAAAACTACGAGGGTAGGCTGATAAGTAATGCACACATGCTTGTAGAAGACGAACAAAAAGAAATAGCAAGATGGGGTAAATAACAAATTAAAGTACAAATCTTAACCTACCAAATTATCTATTTATTTTTCAATATAGTCACCGTTAAGCATTACACATTTCTCCCAACGTTTAACAAGTTTTTTCATTCCGTCACTGAAAAATTCTTCCGACTTTCCTCGAACCCAGGACGCAATAGCAGCCTTCACCTCATTGTCCGAGCTGTAATGATTACCCTTAAGGTCTCTCTTCAGTAGAGGAAAAAAATAAAAATCGCAAGGCGCAAGGTCGGGAGAATACGGAGGGTGTAAAATTGGTTGAAACTTCAGGTTTCTCAGAGCCTCTCCAGTTGCACGCGAAGTGTGTGGACGAGCATTGTCGTGTTGCAAAATTATTGGCGCCAGGTTGCCTCTAACACGACAAACTCGACGTCGGAGGTGTTTCAGAGTCTGTATATACTGAGCAGAATTTACCGTTGCCCCTCGTTCCAGATAATCAGTCACATAAACTCGGCGAGCATCCCAAAACACAGTCAAAAGAATTTTTTTTGCGGACGGTTGTGTTTTGAACTTTTTCACAACAGGAGAATGTGGATGACGATATTCAGCGCTCTGCCTTTTTTCTTCGGGATCGTAATGATGAACCCATGACTCGTCCCCCGTCACAATATTCAAAAGAAAGTCGTCTCCTTCGTCACGGTAGCGCTTCAAAAGTTGTTCAATTCGCGTTGTTTAATTCTCGTTGACATAGCACCAGAACACGACGCCATACTTCCACTACTCAAAACAAACTGAATGAAAGCAACGCCTTCAAACTGCGCAGACTTGTAGAGGAGAAATAGTACTTCCACATGCCACCAGGCGCGCTACTGAAGTTTATTTAGTTGTCTTCTACAAGCATGTGTGCATTACTTATCAGCCTACCCTCGTACTGTATATCTGTATTTATAACCGTAATTACGTAAAACATGATCTATAAAAAAATTAATTTTCTAGTTAAGACATGTTTATTAAAAACATTAACTGTATTTAATTCATCATACAACGTTAAAAAAATTTGTTAATAAAAATTAGCTTGGAAATTCTTGTTACTTCAATATAACGAATACCTCGATTTAACAAATTTTTTCCCAGGATTCTCGATTTCGTTATATCGAAGTTCAACTGTACTAATTTATTAAAAATTTTGTTTGTTATGTTATTGTTAATGTTGGTTTTTTTTTTGTTTCAGGTTAAAGTTAGCGAATTAAAATTGTACTCTTATTCTTTCACAAAGATAGTGATTGTACAATATTAAATAACTTTACAAAATAATCGATAACTATTAACTCAAATTATAAACAAATTGGTGAATCGTTAGTTGAAATTGTGGATTATTCATAAAAAGTGTGTGTGTATGCTGAGCTGCCAGTTTTCGTTCTTTTGTTTTTTGTTTTTTTTTTTTTAATAATATGTTTAATTATATGGATAAGTAGATAGATTTATGTATGTATGTCAACTAATATTATGTATTATTACATTTTACATTATTGTCAAAGCATCAGTAAATGGTTTAAATAAAAACATTATATTTCTTATATGTTGTTTCTATTTTATTTATAACAAAGGGTTTAGTATACAATATAAATGTATAATTTGTGAGTGGTAGTTTTTAGGTTATTAGAAATTATTAGAAACAACAGTTTTTGTAAAGATGTGTAGAAAACTGAATTTTTATCGTTTGTACTATTTTGGGTCTATTTAAAAATATATATGGATCGATATTATGATTATATTAATGTAAGTTTTTTTTTTTAATCGTCCGTCTTGACAAAATTGTATTTTTGTTCAATTGTTGTCTAAATGATTTTTGACGAGTCTGAAACTGTTTCATAAGAACTAATTACATTTTAATCACCATCAATAGTTATTTTATACAATTAAAATTTATTTTCAAGAGGTTAAAATTCTATTTATTTGTCAACGTCAGTGAAGAAGAAGTGAAATTGGATGTTTTATATAATTTTTTCTTGCGATATAGCACAATATTAAGACCATGCACCCAGAATAATGACTCCATAAATTCCTCTTTTCTTTCTGGTGTGACTGGTTAGAATTCCAAAAATAAGCTTTTCGTAAAACAAAACCACTTAGCAATTTATATACTACATAGGATCATTCTTTTTAAAATCTTGAAATGTAAAATTTCGCAAAATATTTTTACAGCTTTTACTAAAATATTTTGCAGAATCCTTAAAGAGTTCTTTTTACAACCTTGTAAAAATTATTCAGAATTTGATTTAACAGCAAACAGAATCTCCATTATTTAAATTACATTCGACCCCATTTTACGTTTTAAATAGATAAATAGGTTTAAAAAAAAAAAAACCATTTGATAAACGAGACATTTCTGCAATATAGATACTGAAGTCACGAGATTGCCTTTTCCATATGTATGGGCTGTGAGGAAGGGAAGTGAAACATTTACAGTGCTGCCAACCTCAACAGTGAGACACTACTTGTACATTTCACTACCGTGCAGTTTCTAGATACATTTTGTAAGCTGTGGTTTATTCCGAGAAAATTTTTTCTTCATAAACCTTATAAGAAATAAATGTGACATGTAATAGTGCCTATAGTTTAATTACATGACTAGAAATTTTTGATTTACTGTAATTATGAATGAATCGCCTTCTCTACTATTGCTTTCACCGGTGTTTTCATTATCAGTCTCTCTAGTATCTACCTAACCGTTTTCTTTTTTTACCAGGTGTCAACAAAACTATTAAAGAATAGCTTCTTCACGTCCTTAATTTCCTTTTTTATTTTTCGAATTGAGAAACAAATGTGAAAAGAGAAACATGACAGTAGTTAGCCGCTCACTCATGGCTTTTGTTAAGAGGCACGGATAAGCATTTTTGTTTAGCTTCAACTTCACAACATTTTATACATTGCGTTCAGCACTGTGAATAGTTCGACCACGTTTTCGAGAAACCGACATTTGTTTTTATGGTAACATACAGTTATATTTGTATAGTTAACCTACAAAAAGTTCCGCGATATACTGTATATGCTCACGGTATAGTATAAGTTGTTACTGTTTGTTGTACTGAAATTAAAGCAGTCGCGCATGCGCACTGATGCTTTTCCACCTTTACCCCTCATTGCAAATAAGGGCAAACTCATGACTCAAGTGACTATACCAAAAAGTTTTCTTCTTCACTTACGCTTTGCTGTAATTTTACTTTCTTAAAAGTGTTGCTATTAATGTTACACAGTATTAATTTTTAAGATGGGTAAAAACACGGTGTCATGAATGTTTGATGCCTTTATGTAATATTTTCTTTCTTTAAATAAATAGATGAAGTATTTAATTTAAAAAGAAACATTTCTCTTCGAATTTAATAGTGCTCATTAAAATAAATATTTGTTTTATAGGCCCAAAATATTAATAAATAATTTATAGTGTTAATATTTATTGATTAATAAAAATTTTAGGATATTCTGAAATAAAGATATCTAGTTATTATGTTATTGTTCTATTTCTATAATTCCATTCTGCAGTTCTTTCGAAATAGGATTTATTTGGTGTTTGCTATTTTTTTTATTTTTTTGCACTATTTTAATTTAATGATATTGTTATTTATATACTAATTTATGTTAATATTAAACGTGGATAAACTTCTACGAACTAGGAAAATGATAATTTAAAGAATCTTTTGTATCCACATCAGCTTAACCTTTTGATTACTGAGTTGTTGGAAAAATAATTCACGTATAGGTTTTTCATTACACTTTCTCTCATCATGGTAAAGGTACATTTCACGGTTTTTTAAATATTTTTACTCGTTCAAAAAAATTTTTAACCGTTCTGGGACTGATAGGTTTTAGAATACTAACTCTTCGAAAAATTCCGAGATCGCGAAGATAGACTTGGATTTTTTAATCCATTTTTTATCCAAAAAAAATTGAAATTTTTATGAGACATTAAGAAAATATCGAGAGATGTTTTAAAAAACAAACATGAAACTCTGTTTTTTTACGCCAGTTACAGCAAATTTATGAAAAATTTGTTGTAATTTATGCAAAGTCGCGCGTTTTTGTCAAAATTTGGCAATAAATATTGTTTATTTAATTTTTTTTAGTTTGGTATTATAGAAAAATGTCTAGCGAAAAATTTGATGTATCAAACGCCCTTGCTTGCCACACTATACGACTATTCAAGCGTATGTAAGACTCAAGTGTATATGGATTCTGGGCTAATATGCAGGCCAAACAATTTCTCTCTTTGAGCTGATGGCATTGACCCATTCCTACAGTTATTTGTATGACATGTTATTATACGAAAGCCCCGAATTTTGTCAATACGTTCATATAGTAGAAAAATAGTATTATAAAAGATAATATCGGAGCATTTTGATCCATTGTGAAGAATGTCTGAAAATAGGCTATACTACAAATTTTGGAGCGTTATTCCTTTTTACATGATTATATTTAATTAAACCGGTTTTGCTATAATAGCAACATTGAACAATTTACCGACCTTTACCATTCAAGCTTTCAAACGCGGTTATAACTCTATTTTGAAATGAGATATGGCCTTTACATGGTTTTCTTTGAAAGGAACCGGAATTGAGTGGTATCCCAACATTCACAAATCAATAGAAAATTTCCCACTAACCTGATTGTATTTCTAAATACCTTACTTTCTTCCTCATACATTCAGTTATTATTTAACTATAATGTATACTGGTGTGCGTGTACACTGACCTTCACTATTACACAAACTGTTGAGTACTTACATACTCGTCATCTAACAACCATATATGGACTACACGACTTCTAAGGGTTAATTAGTCTTTCTCCTGAAGACTGTGAAAGTGATGGCATTGGTATTGAATTTTATCTTCGCTATCTATTGAATTCTGAGTATTCTAATTCTAAATTTAACAGATATTTACTTATTTTTTATTATGAGTGTGTGTGTGTGTATATATATATATATATATATATATATATTTAAAAAATAGATCTCCGCACACAAAGAAAACGCACTCACCGTAACTTTTTATATTCACTAACTTTTGTTAGGTTACACCGTTAGGTAACAAGATGTTACTCAGTTCGTTCTTTTACAATTTTGGTTAGTCAATATTTGGTGTATTGGTAGTGTACTAGCTAATTTTAAAGCCAATAGAATTTAGCACATGGTTAAAAAATCAAATTGGTCGTGTTAACACCATGATAGTACAGTAAGACCTCGCCTTACGGGAATTCATGTTAGCGCGATATTGTTGTATATTATATATTATGTACTGTAGAGAAGGAATAATGTAAAAATTCCAGTGAGATAGAAAGATACAGTTAAGGGTGGGTATGCAAAGAAATATGTGTACATTATTGAAAATATTTGACTCGCTTCCCGACATTTGTTGAAAACGTTTCTTTTTTTGTTTTGATAATATGTTGAACAAAATGAGAGGAAGTGTGAGGCATATGTGTATCCTAACTTAACATTATTACGAATTGATTCCATGAATCATTGGTTCTGTCACTGATCTTCAGATGTTTACATTTATGACCACTGTTTTGCTAATTTTTCTCTTGAAATCATTAATAGTAGTTGCCCTTCCCATTTTTACACTGTAATTTTATCTTGATTTTCTTACGTTCTAAACAGCAGCCTAATAAACAATAGTACTGTGTGTTAAAAATATCAGTCGTGTGAGGTTGCGTAGTTTTAATTGCGCTACAATTTGCAGGTCTTTTATTTTATTGTTTTTGTTGTTACTTTGCGTACAATATGAGTTTGAATAAAAGTTAAAAAAAAAAACGGAAAACGATTACTTTAGTTTAGAGGAAAAGTTAGATGCCGTTAAAAGATAGGAAAGGAATGAAAAAATGAAGGACATGAAAGTGAAGACTCGATTTATTGAACCAACACTACGGACAATAATTAGCGCATTTTAATGGTACAGACAAAATTAACGGATATTTTAAGGTTATACTAAACAACCCACGTTACACAATGATTTTGGGGAACGCATCCCTCGCACAATTTGAGGACTTCTCCTGTCTTATGTCATATGTCTTGTCATGTCCTGTCATATGTCGTTAAAAGATAGGAAAGGGATGACAAAATGAAGGACATGAAAGTAAAGACTCGGTTTATTGAACCAACACTACGGACAATAATTAGCGCATTTTAATGGTACAGACAAAATTAACGGATGTTTTAAGGTTATACTAAACAACCCACGTTACACAATGATTTTGGGGAACGCATCCCTCGCGCAAGTCGAGGACTTACTGTACTTTTGTAAAGTTTAAAATTTTTTTATCCAATAGTAGGCTTTACCTGGCTTGTGAGTGCCATCACATATACACAAAATCAGTCCTCAAAAGGTTAAAGTGACTGATGAAAAGTAACAGGTTCAGATAATGAGCTGTTTCATATTTCAACATGGCTTTGAATATTTTAGATATTGTTTAGATCAATATGAGTTTTGATATACATACAAAAAAAAACAGGTTGCATTATTAGGTTGTTTCTTTTACATTACTTATTAGAAAAATCTGATGTGAAACATTCACACGACTTCTTACCAATGTAAATTAAACTCATGACACTTATAGATGTAATGTACATTTTAGAGAAAAATAATGTATGATTAAAGTTTTAGAAAATTTTCGTTATTAAGTTAAGTTTTCTGTATTGAGTAAAAAATTTTAGCATCAATTTTCCAAATTTTCAAAATTAAGTTATGTTTTTCATTATTTACATTGGTAAGAGAAAGTCTAGTGAGTGTTTCACACCAGATTTTACCAATATAAAGGTAATGAAGCTTACTTTCATCCATCCCTACCACAACAGTATATATTTTCTTTAGAATAGTAGTTAATTTTTTAAATTTTTTGTTCATATTAAAAATTGATGGCTATTTAAAAAAATTGTAAAGATATAGCCATTAAAAAATTTTAATTTATTAATAAATAATAAAAAATTTTCTTTATTTTTTAAAAAGTATTCGTTAATTTTCTAGGTAACAAGTGTACACAACTTTGTACCTGAGCTTTAAATTTCAATAACTTTTATTGAATAATTTTATTAATAATTTTTATAGTATCGTATTGTAATTAAGTTAAAAAAATTTAAGTAATTCTGTTTTAAATTAACAGAAGGTTCACATCGGATTGTGGATCTATAAGAAATTTAAGAAAAACTACTTTGTTTATTATTTCGTTTTAAAAACAAATTTTAAAAGTCGTTTCCATAAAAATTATGAGGTTTCAGTACTACTAGATATTTGAAAGACCAACTTTTCATACATTCATCATATTTATTTTACGGTTGATGACCAAATGATATTCTTGCCCTCTATACCAAAGCATATCAGGTGGGACCAATTTAATAGTTCTGATTCTTGCTTTTAAGATCTCCGTTTGATTTATATTTAAAACCTATGAACATTTTTGCTTGATGTAATGGATTGATCCTGACTTTTCTTTCCCTATCCAACTCAACAAAAAAAAAATCTGGAAATTTGGAATTATCATTATCATCAATGATATGAATTAAGCTATCTTTTCAATTTAAAAAAAATTAGATGCCCATATTTTCCATACTATATCTAATTGGGTTGTAATTAAACACTTGTTAGGGTTTTTTATCATCTGTTGTTTACATTAACATTGGTTACACCATTCCAATTTTTACCTCCAATTAAGTTCTTGTCTAATATATTTATTTTCTTTATGGTCTAATTTCGATACATTGCTGGAAATAATAACAATCTCATCTCAAGCTTCTCAATTCTCATTGTTTGCAATTGCTCATTGTTTGAACATTCTTAACCATCTATTAAAATTTGCAAATATTACTATTGTAGTGCAGAAAACTAATCTCATAAAAATTTAACATTCCGTCTCATATTATTTGGGATATTATATGTAATTCCATCATAAGTTTTAAAAAGAATTGGTTACTTATACAGTAAAACCCTGCTTAACCGAAAATATAAGTGGCGGTACTGATTTTGAATACACAAAATTCCGGGTAATACATAAAGTCATACGTTTAGGGTTTAAATACAGTTAAAATAAATATACAGTATTTTTTACAACCGTTTTATTATTATGTATAAATAAAAATTCAGTAATTTCAAAAGAATAAAATTTAATGCTGTACAGTAATTAATTTACTACAGATAATGAGTCAGAAGAATACCTTTTGCGTAGGGGTGGGCCATGAAGAAGGAGAGAAATGTGACAGTTCTGCCAACCTCAACAGTGAGACACTTTATTTCACTACCATGCAATTTCACAGTTTTTTAACCACATGTTGCCTATCAATTAATATACTTTGTTGTGACTACACTTTTTCCACTTAAATCCTTTCTTTAAATTTTTTTTAATGTACCAAGTTTCCAAATAAAATTAAGTCTTTCTTTTAAAACCGGTAATAACGTTTTAAATGTTGGCATCTTTTATTGATATAACCGTTTCCTTTTTTTTAACAGATGTCAAAAAAACTGTTGATGAATAATTATCATCTTCACTGTCTTTAACTTCCTTCTTTATATTTCAAATTGTGGAAAGAGAAACTTTATAGTAGTTTACCGCTTGCTTATGGCTTTTGTTAAGAGGTACGGAAAGGTATTTTTGTTTAGCTTCAACTTCACAGCATTTTTTACATTACATATTAGATTTTGTTCAGCACTGTGAACAATTTGACCGCCGTGTCTGTGTATGGTAACAAACCGTTATATTCGTATAGTTTACGTTGTGGTGGTGGCGAACTGATACCAAAGCAATCGCGCATGCGACTGATGCTTTTCCCCTTTTACCCATCTCTAAAACCAAAGGCAAACTCGTGACTCAAGTAACTATATGTATAATTTTAATTATTTACAGTCTTTAAAAAAAGTCTAAGGATTTCAATGAAACCGTTTTCTTGCGGCAATATCGCAACATCATTTTATTAGAACCATGTGTTATTGCTTAGGTTGAATTCTTGGAAATACATATTAGCCTTCTACGGTATACAATAGATATTTTTGTCGCAACAGTTCAACAAATGCATTGGTAAACGAATTTCCAGAATAATGTAACCTTATATTAGTAATTTATTTCCTTTTATAATGTTCTGTATCTTAATTTACACTACAAATTTAAGTAATGTACTAGCCGGTTTATGGTTAAGCAAGGTTCGGATAAGCAGAGTTCACTGTATTTGACAATAGTTAAGTTGTATATAACAACATTTGGATTTCTTTAAATGAGTGATCAAAGTAAGAATTCACTGCTTCTGTCTAATTTAAGCATATAAACTGCAGAACGCTACCAAAAATCTTTTTATTTGCACTTTATTGAAATATTATGACTTTTAGATGTCATTCAAATATTATGGGAGACTGAAACCTCAACATAATGTCAGTTTCATGTTAAAATTACTTATTGTCTTATTTAAAACATGTGTTAACTTATTTAAGATTCCGGCAATTATAAATATTTTTTATTTTATTTTAGAGTATTAAAACTTTTATTTCTAACGTTATAAAATACTATATTTGTACACATACTGCCCAACTTCAATTTGTATAAATATTTTATTTTCATCTTTGATTTTTTTTTATATGTATAATTTTGACATTCTACAAATGATTAAAAAATCTGATAAGAAAATTTATTGTCAGATTCTTTGAAAAAGAAGAATATTTTTATTAGTGTTTTATGAAAAATTTGTACATTAGTGATTAATAAAACTTTTTCATAAAAAATTGTAATGTGTAAATGTTAATTACCTTTTGTTTGAGTAATTAGTGAAGTTTATTACTTTATTGCAACGATCTATTACACAAAGTAAGAAAATGTTATTTTTTTTTAGTTAATGAGTTTTGGGTAAATGAGTTAATGGTTTATTACATTATAAAAACCAAAGAAAATATTCGGAGAAGATGTACTCTTACAATAAAGTATGAAAACTGACACTAACCTGATTTCCTTTTACTTTGATTAATTCTTTTGTACGATCAACGATGTAGAAGTATCCATCTTCATCGTAGTAGGCAACATCCCCTGTGTGTAACCACCCATCTTCATCAATTGTTTCTTTTGTTGCTTCTTCATTCTTTAAATATCCAACCATTACCTGAAATTATGAAAAAAACTTATTAAAGCAAAAAGTAATATGAACAGAAAAAAGGTGATAACTTTTGAAGTTTACTTCTTGCATACTTTCCCAAGATATTTGAGAATATATTGAGAACATAAAGGAAAGTTTTTTTAATCCCTAATTTGTGTTCGTTGCAATCTGTTCAATTCAGAACAATAACCAACTCCATGACCCAATGAGATGAGAGGATGTATATGAGGTGTAGTCGTGTACAGATCCAAGCCGGCCATTCCTAAGAATGACGCTGCAAGTCAGCTGTTACACAGTTGACTGGTGAGTTAAAGGAAAGTAAACAAAATTTTTAGTACAGTAGAGCATAAATAATTCAAATTAATTGGGACAAGGGAAGATTCAGTTAATAAAACTACACAAAAGCTCTATGTTGTGTACTATCACCTCAAGCCATTGAGAGCGTTTGAAGAGAATGGCAGGATTTAAAATAACTATGCTGTTACTGGATAACAGAAAATGTTTATTTAAGGTATGAAATACAGGGTACACTTCATAATTTTTTTTTTTAAGGCGAAGAACCATGACGGGTATCATCACCCGACACTTTATAAAAATCTTAAAGAAAAGAATTTCTAGTGAATTCACAAAACTGATCTATCTACCATCTAGCTGACTCCAAAAGAATTTATGTTTAAAAGGATGAGGGTTTTTGTTGAGTTCAGCTTCCACTGGACTGATTCTAGTCAATATTTGATTTTAAATACGGTTGTCTATGACCACATTTGCTGTCGCCCATATTTTTCCAATTCTCAATTAACACAGAAAATATAAGATAAAGGGTTTTTAATAACCCAGTTCTTTGAAGATTTTCCTTCCAGATCCCATATTGGTAGCCCTATCTTTATGTTGATGAATAATTACAAGTGATTGATTCGGGTAAATTTAAATATTTTCCAAAACTGGAGTATCTAGCCTTCACTCTAGGGTTGTATATCAATTCTAAAAACTAGGGGAATCTGTCAATTCATCAGAATTATTATCTGTTAATTTGTTGTATTTTTAATTTTTTGGATAGATGAACATGATCATGGAGTCTTGTGGAAACCCTTGGAAGCATTAGGTGTTAGGGATGTAGAACTCAAATGGTTTAAGTCTTGCCTTAATGGTAGAGTACAGTAAGTGGAATTAACTAGAGTTGTTAAGGGGTAAACGTACAAAAATTTTATTTTAAAAACTTGAAGTCAAAGCTGGTGTTCCACAAGGTTCAATTTTAGGTTCTATTTTATTTTTGTTATACATTAATAGGTCACCCAAAATAATAACTGACAGCAGTGCTTTATTATTTACTGATGATACTTAAGTAATCAAAAGTTTACTGGTAGAAGCTCTTGAAGTGAATAAACATAGAAAATACAGTGCAATTCTTGAATTAATTAATGGTATCACTCAACGGGAGAAAATATCAGTATTTATAGTTCAAGAACCAACATAATAAAAGGTAAAATAGAGAAGTGGATGTCTTTATTCATATTTTAGAACACGTCCAAACAGTGAAGTTTCTAAGAGTTGATAGAACTTTATCGTGGGATTTTTAAACCAATCAAATCCGTGGTAAAATGCCATTTGAATTTGCAGTAAAACAAATTGCCAGATTAAATGATATAAAGTTGGCAACACCAGCTTACCATGGTTTAATTCTATCTCATACAATGTAAGCCCCTTATTAGTTTGGGGTAATTCATCGCAGAGTAATGTGGGAACAGTTTTTAAAATTCAGAAAAAAATCAGTTAGATGTATGGTGGGAGTTAACCACCTAACCTAATGCAGAATATTATTTAAGGAGCTATAAAAATAGATATAAATGTATAAAATAGAAAAATATTAAACAGTGTTTGTAACCTACCTGTGGTCCTTTAATCCATAATTCACCAGATTGATGAGGAGGTAAATTTTCACCTGTTGTTAAACTAACAATTCTTGCTTTTGTACCTCTTACGAGTTGACCTGTTGATCCTACTTTACTTTCTGGCATTTGGTACGGTGAAAATAATGTACATGGTGATGTTTCTGTCATACCATAACCTGTGAAAATATGTTTAAATATCAGTAGTGACTCCCTCGGCACACTGTGCTATAATAGTAAGTAAAGCTACGTATCTTTGATTAAAAACATAAAGGTCTTGGCATTTATTCCGTGTTAAATGTGGAAATAATACATTAATCTTTCACCATTACACCCAGAGTAATTTCTAAAGATCTTAGTAGTTGACTAATCTATAAATTAAAAAAAACAAGGTGATTAAATAGGTGCTTTACAGTCATATCAGTTTACTGATTAATTATAAAGTGGTATTCACACTTAAGGGTTCCATTTTTCCTTCAAAAATTTCATTATTCTTCAAATTAATTATTTTGAATTATTTTGTTTACACAACCATACAGCATGTTGTCACTCATCCTATAGTATTAAATTCATTGTTCACCGGGTTGGTCTAGAGGTAAAATCGTCGCCAGAATTAACTGTTTAACAGCTGATTTTCGGAGACGAAGGTTCCTGGTTCAAATCCTAGTAAAGGCAGTTACTTTTACACGGATTTGAATACTAGACTGTGGTTACCGATGTAGGTACTTTGATGGTTGGGGTTTAATTAACCATACTCTCTCAGGAATGGTCGGTCTGGGTCTGTACAATACTACACCTCATTTACAAGTCATACACATCATCCTCATCTCATTGGGTCATGGGGTTGCTTATTGTTCTAAATTGAACAGATTGCAACGTACACAAATTATGAATAAAAAATAAAAAAAAATTCATTGTACTTGACCAGTAGTTTCAGGGTTGTAGAAATATGAGGGCTAATTTTTCAACCCCTGATAGGCTATAAATTAAAGACAAGTGAATACAGAAAAAATGTTTTGTTACTAAATGTTACGTACACTTTTTTTAATTTTTTTATTCCTAATTTGTGTACATTGTAATCTGTTCAATTCAGAACAATAAGCAACCCCATGACCCAATGAGATGAGGATGATGTGTATGGCGTGTAAATGAGGTGTAGTCTTGTACAGACCCAGGCCGACCATTCCTGAGAGAATATGGTTAATTGAACCCCAACCATCAAAGTACACCGGTAACCACTGTCTAGTATTCTAATCCGTATAAAAGTAACTAACTTTACAAGGATTTGAACCAGAAACCTTTGTCTCTGAAAATCAGCTGTTAAACAGCTGATTTTGACGACGACTTTACCTCTAGACCAACCCGGTGGGATACGTACACTTATGTTACTTTTCAATCACTTTGATTATTGAGACACACCTGCGGACTACTTCTCCAATAGGTACCATCTTCAAAAAATGTTGCCCCCAAAAAAATAAAAGTAGTCTTGATGTTGTCTTGAAGCTCCTTTTTAGTTTGGAAGTGCTTAAGTTCAGTTCTGTGCTACTTCTTCAGTACAAGGAAAAGGAGGGATGGAGCTAGGTCAGGACCATATGGCAGGTCGAAAATAAACAAATCTTCAACAAACGAAATATTATGGCTTCAATGTTTTGGGACCAAAACGATGTGTTTCTTGTAGAGTTCATGCAGCCAGAGGCCACAATTTGTGCAGTTTTTTTTATGAATTTTTTGGGGTTTGTGGAGAGCCATTCACAACAAAATTCGAAGCATACTAACTTCTGGAATTGTCCTGTTCCATAATATAATAATGCACCAGTCCTTACAGTGCTGGAGCAACCCAAAGACTCCTAGTGCAATTTCACATTTTCGACCACCTGTCATACAGTTCTGACCTAGCACGAACTTCTATCTATTCTTTAACTGAAAGTGGCTAGGAGGACAGAACTTCAAACTAGCGTGAAGCTTCATGACAACGTTAGGACTCATTGAAATTCATTGGTGTTAACATTTTATGAAGAGGGTATCGGAAAACTTGTTCATAGATACAAAAAAATCTGGTGTGAAACACTCACACGACCTTATCTTGCCAATGCAATGAACAATATAACCTAACATTAGTAATAAAACATTAGAAATAAACAAAAAACATAACCTCATTTTATTCATGAGTGAATGATGCAAAATGAAAATCAACCTCAGTTTGGCTTAAAAATACGGAAAATCACTCTTTCACTCTAAACTAGGCTCATAAGAGAAAAATGCTCTAAAGAAAAGGTGTACCTACATCTTTTAAAAATAAATCTTTATAATGCATCCTGCAGTTTGAAATATTTCTATTTCATATAATGAATTAATATAATAATTTCACTAACCTTCTTTTTAAACTGCGTCACCTTTATTTTATTCCCACTTACACGTGCTTCGGTGGATCCACCATCATCAGAGTAAATGAAAAATTGAAACTAAAAATTTTTTTCATTTATTTAAAATTTACAGAAGATGATGATACATCTTCAGTCACTTTTATAAAACAGTTTTATACAAGTGACTGAAGATGTATCATCTTCTGTAAATTTTAAATAAATGAAAAACATTTTTAGTTTCAATTTTTCATTTACTCTGATGATGGTGGATCCACCGAAGCACGTGTAAGTGGGAATAAAATAAAGGTGACGCAGTTTAAAAAGAAGGTTAGTGAAATTATTATATTAATTCACTACATCTTTAAATTTCTTATAAATTTGATTATACACTTTTGTTATAAAATGCATACTAAGGCTGAAATCTTAAAAAAACAATTTTTTGCACATTTTCTAAAAAAAATCAAAGGAGCCGTTTTTGAGAAAATCGCAACAAAGTGAAAAATTACATGAATAAACTACTACTTTTAGTTGACTAATTTTGATGAAAATGTTCATGTCGGGTCTGGTAGTAGTATCTAACTTAAGTTTCAAGTTTCAACTTCATACGATGGTCCGTTCTTGAGATATTTTGTTCACACACACACACACACACACACAGACACACAGACCAATTGCTAAAAACATGTTTTTTGGGTTCAGGGGGTCTGAAAATGTGTAGATCCGGTGAAAACTCGTTTCGAAAAATTGACATGAAATCAAAATGATTATATTGAAAATTATATTGAGGTGATTATATTGAAAAGTAGCCATAAGTGTATATACCTTTTAGTATTAACATTTTATTTTTATATATTCACTTGTCTTTAAATTATGACCTACCATAGATCAGATTGGAAAAATGGCCCTCACAGTTCTACTTTCTCTCATATGATTAATCAATCAATTGACCAAACTACTAAAGAACAGAGGAGGTAGAAACACTACGTTTTTGAATAATTTGAGTGGGTTACATTTTTTTTTTTATTGGGTCATGGTACTTTGGCTTGTACGGTGACTTGTAGATGAAAAAATAACCAGGAATCGAACCTGGGACCCCTGGCATTGAAGTCTGTTGCACTGGCTGCTACACCAAAGAACCATCCATCTTTACTATGACAATAATCATAATTATTTCCTGTTGTTGTTGTTTAGGTCATCAGCCGAAAAGCTGGTTTAAACCTGTATAGGTTTTACTAAGTAAAATGAGAAGTGAGGTGGTTTACCATGCCTTCCTCACTGAATGGAAAAGTATGCTTATCAGCATGCCGGGCCCTCTGAAAAGCACATATTTTCCACTCTGCAAATGACACCTTCACTTCATTCACCACAGGGTCTGGCTGTATAATGAAATTCATTACTTTCAGAGGAGATAACTCTGATTAGTGTCTTTTACACCTCTACCTCTTCTGTTCTTAAATGATTCAGTCATTTAATTGGCTGACCATGTGATAAGAAACAGAATTATTTATTTTAGCCCTGCAACAAACAGATTGAGAGTAAATAATTTGACTCTCCGCCTGTCTGTTATGGGCAGAATTATTTCCTATGAGAGTAATAAATTTCATTAAAAAGACAGACCCTTCCTGTATAATACTTGTACCATTGTAAAAGAAAGTATGAGTTTCGAAAGAAGGATTTCTAGATAACCACAATGCTTCTGGCTACCTTCTTGGTGGGTGGACCGTTGGCATGTGGTTAGCACAACAGGCTTCTACACCGGGGTTCCGAATTCGATTCCCAGTCAGGTCTGGCATTTTTTCATCACTCATTTTCATTATCATCATTATCCATCATCTGCATTAGCAGAAATTGCAGAACAGTCAGAGCGAAAAAAAATACCTTCTTGGTGCAGAGTTTTAGACTACAAGACAGAAGTCTCCAAGTTCAATTACCAGGTAGGGTCTATAAATGTTTAACACAAACCCCATTGATAATCTCTTTAACCCACTGTTGTAATTATCAATTACTTAGCTATTGATGGTGCAACTTTAAATAAACTAAAAAAATCTTTTGAAGAGAACTAATTTACTGAATGTAACTGAAGTTTTCCTCTGTGAAAAAATGTAAAGAAACCCAAATATTTGGTTTTCTTATTGTTTTAAGAAATTGTTACACTGAGATATTATATCATTATTAATGATTAGCATGGCCGGCACAGCTTTGCACGTGAAACTCGTGCAGAATCTAATCAATTTTTTAAAAAATAAATATGTAACAGAAATTGTATAGCTGCTAGATCAACTGTATATATTCTCCAACGTACACATACACATGACGTTTTGATAATTTCCTCTGCATATATCTCGTCTTCATCAAACCCCTTTATCTACTTCAACAGTAATACTTACTCACATGTACGTGCACACATACATATTCATGAAAATCTTCATTGGGCCCTTAAGGTCATCATTTTTTAAATTTAAAAAGAAAATGTTGTTGTGAATATAAATACGAATATGCTGTCAAAATTGCGTGAAAATCTGTTCAGTAGTTTCGGAAATTAGCCTGCATAAAAAACACGCTTTGTCTTTATAATCTCATTATTAATGATTAGTGTAAATATTTCTGATTCGTGAAAATTTTCTAGATTCAGCTTGGAATCAAATGTTGACCATAATCTATTACTTATTAATCTTATTATTTGGTAAGTAAAATTAATGAAAATCTGAAAAAAATCTTAATTACCTTGTCTAATTGATAAATCTGTTTTTCCAATTTTTTCCCTAAATTTATCAATAAGACCTTTAGTTGCTGGGGCAGCACCACATGTAACCTGTTTTATACTTGAAAGATGTTCCGATTTAACAGCAGGATGTGAAGCCAGGAACAGGAGTAAAGATGGAACTACAAATAAAATTGTGGGCTGTAACATACAATTGTTACATTTTATAAAATAAAGTAAAAAAAAGTTAAAATTAAAGTGAAATTCAAGGGGATGAAGATGCAATTCCGGAGGAATATTATATGAAAGATAGATGAACCTTTAACTCGTTTTGTAATAAAGGATATAAATAAAGACAAACATTTTGCTGGATAAAGTATACGGGAAGGCCCGGTTTTTTGGCATTTCAAGATGGTGAACGGAAAGTACCATTCAGAATATCAAATTCGGTAGTAATAAAGAAGAATAAAAGGGAAAGACCAACAAAATTGTGGAAGACGTAGCAAAGATGGATAGAAAAGGAAAGATAAAGAAAGAAGAGTAGAGGTATAGGAAAAAATGGTAATGTATGATTCAGCATCTAACCCGTACTACTGAATAAGATAAGAGAAAAAAAAGAATTCATAAAATATAGAAGATGTGTTATTTAATATTATAGCTCATTTTTTGTAAAAATAAAAATCCCTTTCATGAGACGCATAGTCTCATGGCTGGTGGCAATTTTTAAAAAGGCTTACCTTTGACTTATAGCAAAAACCATTAGTGATTTATGTAACTACTCTTTAAGAGGAATCGAATGACACTGTTTCTGCTTCCAAATTCCGACTTTGATTTCTTGACTTCCAATTTTGGGCAATTTTCCAGTCGAAACCAGAACTTCAAACTCAATTATTTCTGTATCTACTCTTTAAGAGGAATTGAATGACACTACTTTTGTTTCCAAAGTCTGACTTTGATCTCTTGACTTCTGGTTTTGGGCCACTTCTGGTCAAAACCAGAATTTCAAACTCAATAATTTTTGTATGTACTCTTTAAGAGGAATCGAATGACACTACTTTTGTTTCCAAAGTCTGACTTTGATCTCTTGACTTCCGGTTTTGGGCCACTTCCGGTCAAAACCGGAACTTCAAACCCAATCCAGGCCCACTAACTTTTTGTACAGATTACGAATCCAATAACCATTTGTTTACTATCTCTTGTAGTTTCTGACATCTGGGTGTGACAGACAGATGGACAAAGGAAAATGATAGATGACAATTTCAAAAATTGCTACCAATAATAAATACCACATTAATTAAGGTATTCTTGAGTAGTGTAAAGGATGCTAAAGTTAAATTTAGAGGACATAGTAAGGAATGAAGAAGTCCTAAAAAAGTAGGCCAAGGATGTTGAGATTGTAACAACAGTCCAGAGAAGAAAAAGAAAGATAAAATATTCTGGTAATGGTGATGAGGCATTCTGAGGAATTTAATCTACTGCGTTTCATTCTGCATGGGTAAAAGAGGGAAGGCTAGGTTCCTTGCAGAGAAGAGTACATTGGTTCAGGAATTTGTAGCCATGAGACACCATGTTGTGAGGTCTATTTTCATTAGAAGAAAGAGGAGGAGGAGGAGGAGGAGAATGATGAGGGGAGATCTGGTGAAGGTATGAGAGGGGAGAAAGAAGAGGAAGGAGGAAGTGGAAATGAAGAAGACTCTTGAATACTCCACAGTGGTTATTTTATTACATGTTTACTCACAGATTACAGATCGCTTAGGAGTAACTGGTTTTCAGATTAGAAGCAGTAAAGTAACACAGCTTCTTGTCGTGGAATAAATAAATATTAATGTGGAATAATCCAACCAAGTCTCAAACCAGACATGTGCTCTTTACAGAGCTCTTTACAGACATGTGCTCTTTACTCATGCGGTCTTGGGTTCGAATCCCATTCAGGCACGGCATTTTTTCATACGTTACAAAAAATCATTTCATCATTCACCGTCTGCATTAGCAGTAATTGCAGAACAGTCGGACGTTAAACAAAAAAAAAATGTGCTCTTTACACAGTGTAAGAAAACAGATTTTATCATTTGTGATTGTGAATGGCTGTGGTTAACTTTAGCACATACTGGGATTTTTTTTCGTAGTAGGATTTTAAAATGTTTGATTTTAGATAGCTTTCCTTTTCACTTCTTTTGTTTTATTTTTGAACTCAGTTTTAAATTTTTCAAGATGGCAAAATTAATCACAAAACTTTTTTATTTTATGCAGGATCATAATATTTTTAGATTTTTAATGAAGAAAATTTAAAGAAATTGAAATCGAAGTAATACAAAGAGAATTGTAAAGCATATAAAGATAAAATTTACTTTTCCACCAACCTGTTAACAGCTGCTATATCACTTGTTTTTTTTTTTATGTAATCCTACATTTTATTGACATGTTTCGGTGGATCCAAAATCATCAGAGTACACAAAATTGAAACTAAACATTTTTAAAAATTTATTAAATTTTTTTTTCAGAAGGTGTATCTTCAATCATGTATATGAATCTCTTAAGTTTTATACGATAGCATGAAGATACAATAAAATTTTATATTCTGAAAATTTTTAGATTCAATTGTGTACTCTGATGATGGTAGATCTACTGAAACATGTCAGTAACAAGAAGGGTTAAACAAAAAAGGGGTAACAATAAGTGATATAGGAGTTGTAACAGGTCAGTGATGATGTAACGGACAGCTTAATAGTTAAAGACAATAAAGATAATATTGACTGCTGCTGCTATCTGCACAGAATACAAAGGAAGTTAAAGTTGAATAATTAAACAGTTTTATGTAAATGACTGAAGTACAACATCTTTTGAAGATTTTAATATAATTAGTTTCAATTTTTTAATTTATGCACTCTGAAATGGTGGGTCCGTTGAAACATGTCAGTAAAAACTAGGATTAAGTAATAAAAAAGGTAAAAATCGAGTGATAGAGTGGCTATAACAGGTCAGTGGAAGAATTAACTATTTTTGTTCCCTTAGTACAAAAGTAAGTAAGTATCTAAATAAGAAACGCATTAAAACAAGATAAAGTGAATATAAACTTACCCTATATTTTAAAACACATTCTATGTATAATTCAGGAGTAAATTTTGGTAGTGTTATCATATGCATACCATATATTAATACTGTATTTAATATTCCATTAAAACCATAAATGTGAAAAAATGGTAAAACACTCAATACTCGTTCTTGGTAATGTGCTGAAACAAAAGATATGTAATTAAAGGGTGATTCAAAAAGAGCGCCGGTTTTTAAACGGCTGGTAAATTATTGTTTATCGGTTGGCAACATTGTTTAACCTCATTTCTATTTTGGAGAACATTCCGATTGACGATTCAGTTGTAGTTTCTCTTGTATGCACAGCGAGTGACAGTTTGGTGCGGCTTTTGGTCGGGTGGTGTCATCGGCCCTTACTTTTTTAAAAATCAAGAAGGACAAGCCGTGACAGTAAATGGAGACCGATACCGTACGATGATTAGGGAGTTCTTGTGGCGTCATTTGGATGGAATGGACATTGACGAGTTGTGGTTTCAGCAGGATGGTGCCACCTGTCACGCTGCACGAGAAACAATGTTGTTGCTCCGTGAACGGTTCCAGGATCGCATCATTTCTCGTAATTCCGACCATCAATGGCTACCAAGGTCGTGTGACTTAACGCCTTGTGACTTTCCTCTTTGGGGTCATCTGAAGTCATTGGTGTATGCCAATAAACCCCGAAACATCGATGACTTGAAGGAGGAAATTCGACGGGTTATCGGGCAAATGGAAGTCGAAACTTGTCGTGCAGTAATATCCAATTTCATGGACAGAGTTGATGCGTGCCAGCACAGTAGAGGAGGACACATGCATGACATCATTTTTCATACATGAAATCGGAAGGAAAGATGAACTTGTTGAAGTATTTATTTTCAGTTTTTCAATAAAATAAATCTCTTAATTTGATATATCAAAACCGGCGCTCTTTTTGAATCACCCTATATAACTTTTGAAAACAAAAACAATTTTTTTTTATACAAGTGACTGAAGGTATGCATCTTCTGAAAGGATTTTTTTTTTAAATTAGTTTCAGTTTTTATATTTTATATACTTTGATGATGTTTCCACCAAAAAATCTAAGATAAGTAAAATAAAAGCATAGAAAAAAGTAAAAAAATTAAAGCAATTATAAAAGGTTAGAGAAAATCAACAGTAAGTTATTTTTACTTGAGTAAAATTAACCATACATGTATATGCACATTTATTTATTAACAAGTTTATTGTTTGCCCATATCTGATAAGTGGCGTGTTAAATTACGTACACTCAATCTGTTAATTTCAGGGCTACAAAAAATAGTTCTGTTTCTTATCATATGGTCAGCGAATTAAATGACTGAATCATTTACGAACAGAAGAGGTAGAGGTGTAAAAGACACTAATCAGAGTTATCCCCTCTGAAAGTAATGAATTTCAATATACAGCCAGACCCTGTGGTGAAAGAAGTGAAGGTGTCATTTGGAGAGTGGAAAATATGTGCTTTTCGGAGGGCCCGTTATGCCGATAAGTATACTTTTCAACTCAGTAAGGATGGCATGGTAAACCACTTCACTCCTTGTTTTACTCAGTAAAACCTCTAGAGGTTCAAACCAACCCTTCGGCTGATGACCTAAACAACAACCCTATTGTGTGTGCGCTGCAATCGGTTCAATTTAGAACAATAAGCCACCCCATGACCCAAAGAGATCAGGATAATAAAAAAATGTACCATGTGTAAATGAGGTGTAGTCTCATACAGACTCAGGCCGACTATTCCTGAGAAAGTATAGTTGATTGAACCCCAACCATTAAAGTACACTGGTAACCACTGTCTAGTATTCAAATCCATCGAAAAGTACTGTATCTACCTTTTCTAGGATTTGAACCATGGAACTTTCATCTCCATACATCAGCTGTTAAACAGCTGACTCACGGCAAGACTTCACTACTAGACCAACTCAAAAAAAAAAACTTGATCTGTTTAACCATACAGTATAAATATATATTTTATATACTCGTATATTTTTTATTCCTAATTTGTGTAAGTTGCAATCTGTTCAATTGAGAACGATAAGCAACCCCATGACCCAATGAGATGAGGATGATGTGTATGATGTGTAAATGAGGTGTAGTCTTGTACAGACTCAGGTCAACCATTCCTGAGAGAGTCTGGTTAATTGAACCCCAACCATCAAAGTACAACAGTAAACACTGTCTAGTATTCAAATCCGTATAAAAGTAACTACCTTTACTAGGATTTGAACCAGGAACCTTCGTCTCCGACAAACAGCTGTTAAACAGCTGATTTTGGCGATGACTTTACCTCGAGACCAACCCGGTGGGTTTAATTTTAAATACGTACAGTATTTAAAATGCAAAATATAATTTGATGTATTTTAAATGGAGATTCTGTTTACCCTTAAATACAGAATTCTACAAAATAATTAATTAAACTATCAATAATGGCTCATTTAATTTTTACATGGTTGTAAAGAGAATACTTTCAAGATTTTATAAAAGATCAAAGAATTAAAACTGGTAAAAACTATAATGTTTGCTGTTTATGATTACTGTAAACTATTAGAAAAAGAAAATTAAAATTTTAAGAACATTTGTATGGAATAAATGACAAGTGGTTGACAATACAAATTTTTAAGACACTAAACATAGTTCTAAGGTATTGGATAAATGGATCAAAGAAATCAGAAATGGTACTCAGAAAACCGGAATAAATTGAGTAAACTTAATAAACCGAACCAAATTCAGAAAACTAATTATGGACTTTAAGGGCTTCCATAACGAGCAAAAACAAAAAAAAATTTGGTGGACAGAAGAAAGGAAAGAAACCTACAGTGAATGAATGCTGAGAATGTGGGCAGCAAAAAGAACTTTCAGAAACGTCTAAGTCACCTCACATGGTCTAAAACTAGCCCGATAAGAAAAAAGAAGAAATTACTACACTGTAATCTACCCACCGGGTTGGTCTAAAGGTAAAGTCTTCGACACGAGTCAGCTGTTTAATAGCTGATTTTTGGAGATGAAGGTACCTGGTTCAAATGCTAGTAAAGTACTTTTATACGGATTTGAATACTAGACAGTGGTTACCAGTATACTTTGATGGTTGGGGTTCAATTAACCATACTCTCTCAGGAATGGTCGGCCTAAGTTTGTACAAGACTACACGTCATACACATCATCCCCATCTCATTGGGTCATAGGGTTGCTTATTGTTCTGAATTGAACAAATTGTAACACACACATTAAGAATAAAAAAATTATTTTATATTTTTAAATTATAAAGTGAATCAGTAAGGACTTTGCATTTAAATTTAAAAATCCATTACCTTTGTACACCATATTTGAATTAATTCTTGTGTTTACATTTATTCTTTAATATGTTGTTAGTTTAATTTTTTCTATGTTTTTAGGTCAGGGTCATTTCATAACCTAAAATAATATAAAACTGTTTTGATGTTAGATTTGGATATTATGTATTGATGGAAATTTTATTGTAATTATGATATTAATCAGTTAGGTTCAAAGAGTATAATAAAATACAAATTGAAGAGTATTCTACGATACTTAAAATATTTCAATGTATTTGACACTTACCTGATGTTGGAATGTGATTAGTGATTTTTGGATGTTTACATTGTTCTAAATTGACGACACAATTTTTGTGAGTTAATAATACACCTTTTGGCACTCCTGTAGTTCCGCTTGAATATGGTAATAACGCTATATCATCAGGTGAAGTTTTTGGAAATGGTACTTCACCTCTTTGTGTTAGAATGAAACCTTTAAAATCATAAATTTTATTTGGCACATCAGTTTCATCGCCACCTACAACTATTGTTGCTCTGTATTTTGGTAAAGCTGGTGCAACAGCTTTAGCTATTTCTACTAACTGAGGAATTGTAACACAACATTTTACTTCAGCATTTTCAAATTGTCTTTGTACTTCACCTAGAAAAATAAAAGAGAAACTAAATTATTATTTGTCATTTCAATTTGGTATGCAGAGTGAGAATTTTATCTTTCATTGAAATATTGGTTGATTGAATTGAAGCGATAATGCGATCCTTTCAGTCATTCAATACTATAGTTTTAGAGAGCACATTTTATGCGGCGTACTAAGTGATATCCTATACTTATCCAGTATACCTATACCCTATCCTGAACCTTGTTTATGCCAACGATTTTCCCCTTCTTCCTTCCATCCAGGTAGGCATTTATGCAAATGACATCATCCTATACCAACTCAGCCAAACCTTACATCTGATTAGATCCCGCCTCCAAGATCAATTGACCCTGATCAATTGACCGCATGGTATACCTTGTGGAAACTTTCCTCAATCCCCAAAAATGCGAGGCGATCAACTTTACAAGGAAATTAAACAACCAGCACTGCTCACCATCAATGACTACCAGCTCCATTCGGCATCCAGGGTACAATAACTTGGAGTCATGTCGGATAAGAGACTTACCTTCACCGACCACGCCAATTACAAAATTCGTAAGGACAGGATCCTTCTATACAAACTTACCCCTATTCTCCGCTCCAAATCTATTGCCACTTCTGTAAAACTCCTCATATATTCTACCATTATCCGTTCCTGCCTATTTTACATATGCCGGTCTGGTGGCAACTCCTAGCTAATACAAATAAAAAGTCCTTTCACGCCTTTCAAAATTGCACCCTACGCCTCATTGCAAATTTCCACTATCTAATTCCTAACTCCATCATTCATGATCACCTTCTCTTTTCCTCTACCCAGGACTACATCCAAAACACCTCAAGGAATCTCCACGATGCCGGAATGGTTTCAGAAATTGAAGCCATACAGAGTATCTATACCAGACTGCACCAACTAGCGATGATCCAACAATTGCCATTCCATAACTTTCTGTAGTAACGCGACTTTCAGTGTAAGTTGAACTTATGATTGTATATATCAACGTTAGTATTTCCCGCCCAGCCAGATTTTTTGTGATATTGATTTATATTAATATTATAGAAAATCTGGTAATTGTTCTGTAATATATATGTTGATATTATTATTGATGTATATATTGGTATTTAGTCCTGCTCGTTTATCTGAATCTGAAACTAAATTTAACTTCCAACGATCCTTCCATATTGTTTCATTGAAGATACCCCCCGTCATTTATCTTCGAACGATCAGGTGATTTTTCCCACGACATCATCTAAAATTATCTTCTATCAGTTTCAGTTTCATTATCCCATCCTTTCTGCTCACTCAACAAACAGATTCTTCCCTGTATAATTTTAGGAAACTGCTCATTAAATCTTGCTACGGAAGACTGTCCTCCATGTTTATTAAGCAGAGGATTGAATACCTAATTTTAGTGAATGTTTCACATTCAAAGATAATATGGTAATATGACATGATAACATGGTAATAGGATAATAATATGCAGGGTCTTCCTGTTTTTTATACAATTTATTTACCAGGACACCACTAAAGATTCCTATATTATATAGATGTTTTCTAAGATGCCAGTGCACTGTTAACAGGCCCACAGCCATGCTCAGCTGCTTCCAGCCCAGACCAAGTTACTTCCTGAACAACCTCTCTTAACCTCCAAGTGGAAAAAGTGACTTTGGTTCAATGGACAGAAGATGTAACAAATCGACCTTCAACTTTTTGAAAAACAAGAAAAACTAAAATTTATGGTTGAAAACACGCAAAAATACTTAACAGAGAAGTCAAACAAGTAAAATTAAATTCAGGCCAGAAATAAATTTAAAAGTAAAAGAGTGAAAATTAAAGAAATTGCAGACAGCAAAGACATACAGAAAAACAGGCATACCATGGGACTACAGAGAGAAATAAGGTATTCTCTGAAAGAATAATTGCTTATCTGGCAAAGGATTCAGAAACATCACAAGGAATTAAATTGTAATTAATGATCCATAACGGTCAATTCAGCGGAGAAACAGCTGACCATGGTCTTAGAAATAATTAAATATACCTTATAACAACAAATTTATTTTATAAATTCCAGAAATTTTCTTATCCGAATGAAGTTTTCCACAAAGAAAATGTATATCTAATATTTTGACATGGATTGTTTAATTTGGGAAATTTATTTTCAATGTAATAATGAATACAGTATTATTTAAAGTTTTCAAGAGTTGAGACAATTCAAAATTTTTTCATACATTTTATGATTGACAAAAAATTGTATAAGGCTTAAGACTTCAGCACTATTATGTACCGGGTGATCCAGAAAAGGTATCCCAAATTGATTGCAGGAAAATGGAGTGACACAGAATGATAGGAAAAAAATATTTTCCAATAATGTGACCATTGGCTAATTAATAAAAATATTTTCGTCTACTCTGAATGTACAGAATGTGCCTAAACTAAAGCCCATGTTCGCTGTTTTCTGACACAGTTTGAAAGATCAATAAGTTAAGATTTAATTTGGTAAAAAAATTCCAAATAAATTCATCCATTTCCAAATGGCGACCAAAATTGCAAAATATATATATTTTCACATTTTGGCGTTTACGACAGCACATCTTAAACTTAATTATTAATTGTTAATTTATTTTTAATCAGAATTGAATAAGCTTTCAAACGATGTGCTGCATGACTGTATTCGGGAAAATTCAGTTGAGTGTCCCAAAAGAGGTTTTTGAAAAAAAAATCAATATGGGCCATAAATCAAAAATTTCAAACCTATATTTAAAATAATATAAAATATCTTGCAAGATAAATTTCAACGTTGCAGAAAAATAATATTTCCCCTTAAAAATTAAATTTTATTGTGTTCATAAAAAAATAAATCATTCTGTTATCACTAAAATTATTCTAAATAGGCCTACATTTTTTTAAATGTATTTCAAGTCACACCTACAGCTTGGCCATTAGCGGCTACTGTAGGTTTTGACACTGTAACGGTAGGTTTTAACGTGTTCAAATTTTCAGATCCTAGCCGGGAATCGAAACCAGGACCTTTCGCTTTGTCAGCTAGCACGCTAGTCACTAAAATAAAAAAAATAAACCGTGGCACCAGCCACGGTGGCGGTCTTAAAATAGATTATTCCATTATTTTTGTTTAAAAAAAATTACTTTTGTAAAGTTCGGTTATCCAGACATTGGCACTTAACGTAAAAGATATGGACGTCCTGTTTTCTGGACGTTGGCACTGAAAGGGTTAACTATATTCTATTGATTTTAAAATTATTTACTTCTTAAGTGTTTTTTTTTTAATTTATTTCGCATCAACTGCTTGGTCATTAGTGACTACGGTGAAGTATGTAACATTAATTGTGGGATTTGACACATGAAAATTTCCAGACCCTGGCAAATCGAACCTGGGATCTCTGTGTGGCAGGCCAATGTGCTAACGGCTACGCTACGGAGGCAGCCTAGTACTATAGTTATTTGGCTTTCTATTAAGACTTTTATTTCCTGTCAGATCCATGCTTATTAAAACATACAACGCATGATAAAAAATACGATGAATAATTTTATTACGAACAAACTGGTGATGCTACATCCATTTGAAGTAATAAAATTAATAGCCTGATTCTTTGAGATTCTTTGTGACTTGTTAATACACTTCCAGAGTCAAAAGAGTGAAATTATGTTTACTGTGTCTGTCGAAAATCATGGATTTCAAACAATACTTTAATGTTTTGTTTTTAGTTCCAAAAAAGTGCCAATGAAGCTCATGAAATGTTAAAATTAGTGTATGGTGATAATGTGGTGACTGTTTATAAGTAGTTTGAGCGATTTAAAAGCGGAAATGAGTCAAACGAAGACGAGCAACAGTCAAGATATCCTTCAACCTCAAACAGAGATGAACTTGTGCAAAAAGTGGCAAAACAGATTCGTTCAAACAGGTGATTGATTATACAAGAGCTTATCGAAGAACTAAACAACTTATACATGTCCGTGGCAAAGTATTTTAACCGATTATTTCTAAATAAGACAAGTGAGTGTGAAATTTGTTCCCAGATTTTTGACATCCTATCCCACACCTCACTTCTGATCCGCGAGTTTTTGGCTAAAAAATAGATTCCTTTCTTTCCACATCAGTCTTACTCTCCGGATTTAGCACCATGTAACTTCTGGTTCATCTCAGAAATAATAACCATGCTAAAAGGAAATGTTTTGACACCATTCCCGATATTGAGAGGGCCACGACAAAGCAACTGAAGACCCTTCCAAAAGAAACCTTTCAGAAATCCTTCCAATCATGGAATCAACATTGGGATGCATCGCTAGCCAAGGAGATTACTTTGAAAGATATTTATTGAAATTTGATGTAATCTTATTACTTTGAAATCAGTGTCACTAATATAAACAAATCGTGAACTATTAAAAAATTATTGTAACTGAAAAATAATACACCATCCTAAAATTCAGATAACTTTTAACTATAAATATTTTCTTTTTAATAATAATAATAATTTAAAAATTTTTAATAAAGCGTTTATCTATTTTTTAAACAAAAAATAATGCAGGTCAACTATATTCATAACCTTCCTAATAAATTGTATCTAAAAGTATAAAAAAGATTTGTAATTAAGGAAAAATGATTCTGTGTTTTGTAACTCAATATTTTATCAATTTCCTTTCACAAAGAATTTAGAATCCAAAGTTCTGATATAATATGACGAAATACTTTTGTTTCAAAGTACATTTTGTTATTAGTTGTAAAATAAATTAATATTTATTTTAACAATATTGATGTAGTAATAAATAATTAACTATATAATTAGTTAAGGGGTACAAAAGTTTATTAAATCATCAAATTTAAACTAAATAATATCATGTTCTAAATATTAATTCATTTCAGAAATAGATTTTTTATGTAATAGATGGAAAATAACAAGAATAATTTTTACGTTTTCCTATCGCTCATCACAAAAGACTCATTTGTAAACCTCACATTTCACTTTAACAACAACCATTCATGAACAGAATAGAATCTTCTTCTTCTTCCAACCAAGAATTAGGCCGCTTATTTACCGATATACGAATTATACCTTCTAGAGCATACCAGTGTCCCTGCTTAGGTATCCTGTGATCTGACATTCTTATTTATTGCCATGTGCTGTCTCCAACTTTGGCGATAATCCTTTATCTTTTTGTTCAAGTTGTAAATACCCAGTTCTGACCTGATTTCCTCATTCCTTATTCTGTCCAAGCGTACACCCTTTAGTTCTTCAAAGAAATCTCATCACTGCCGTCTGGATACTCTGCTCTTGGGTTTTTGTCGTCCACACCTCACTTCCGTACAGAATAACTGGAGCTGCCATAATTTTGTAGAACTTAAGTTTTGTGACCTTTCTCACGCTATTACCCAAAGTTCTGCTTATAGTCCCGGATATCCTCTGGAATTGGCTTAATTTCTGCTCTATTTCCAAATCAAACTCGAATCCCACATTACACCCTAAATAACGAAAGTGAGGTACTCTCTCCATACTGGTATTATCCGCAACTATTTTTGAACGAACGGATATTTGCCCTTAAAAGCCATTATTTTGGTTTTATCAATGGAAAGTTTTAAGCCAAAATCTTTACTCCTACTGGTAAACTCACAAATAGCCTCAGAATAGAATACTTATATGTTAAAATTGTTAGACACTCGTTTTTTATCTAAGAAATTAAAATTTTATCATAAAATTCTGAAACGATTAGAAAAAAATAATTAAGTTTTACGGACACCTGTATAGTACCTGTTTAGAATGGATGACAACTGGTTGACAGAATAAATTTTTAAGACACTAAACAATACCCATAAGGTGTTAAATAAATGGTTTAACAAAGTCAGAAAGGTTATTAAGAAGACTGGAATAAACCGAGAAAACTTAATGAACCGAACAAAACTCATACAACTAATTACGAACTTTAAGGGCTTCCATGAAGAGCAAAAACAGAAGAGCGGGTGGACAGAAGAAAGAAGAAAAGTAAGCGAATGCAGAGATTGTAGGCTGCAAAAAGAGCTTCCAGAAACGTCTGAAGTTACCTCACCAAGTCTAAAATTTGCCTGTATGAGGAAGAAGAACATAACTATAAAGACTAATGCAAAATTAAACTAGAAAAAATATAGAGGCTTCATCAATGGGTGGTAATTTTTCATGTTATTACTTGTATTATCATTCCCATCAATTCATTGTAAATCAATGGACAAACACAAGCCTATAACTAGATCAAAAAAGGTTTCCTAATTATTTTCAGTTATGCCAATAAAGTATTGTCAACAAAAATATTATGTAACCTAAAACATGCCAATATGCTGTCGTATCAGGTAACTCAGACTTTAGAGAAATTAAAACTAATAACTAAAAACTCTGACTTAAAAACAAATCACATAAATTTTTCTTAAAAACCAATACACTCATTGACAAAGTGCAGGTGTGAACCCTGTTTCTAACTCATCCCCTTTAAAACAAAATTTCTTCTCCTTCTTCTTCTTCTTCTTCTCCTTCTTTTTCTTCTTCTCCTTCTCCTTCTCCTTCTCCTTCTTCTTCTTCTTCTCCTTCTTCTTCTCCTTTTCTTCTCCTCCTCCTCCTTCTTCCCCTTCCTCTTCTTATTTTTCCCTCTTCCTCTTCCTTCTTTTTTCTCCTTTAAGGATTAGGCACATTGCTTGTTCCAGCTTCTGTCCAACTTCTTCGCGGTCTACCCAATGACCATATTCCTTGCCGACGGTAGGCTATAGTAAGGCCAGTAGTGGATATCGATTCGCTGTATATATTAATTGAAATGTCTCGTTTATATAATTTTTAAACATTTAATAAATAAATTAATTAATTAATTTAAACTCTTCAATTTTCTTCTCAAATTACGAGTAGTATCTAATCTGATAATTGAAATTGGTAATTAATTTTGGAAAGTAGTAATACATTATCTCTGCAACATCAGTGAGCAACAATCTATATTTCATATTAAATTGATAAACTATAGACATGGTACACAAGAAAAATGGGTCTCTTAAATTTATGAAAATTCTGCACACTAAATTTTTACTTTCTCATGCCTATATGAATATATAGGAAGGAAAGTATTGTTTTCATGTCGATTTTAAGAAATCGAGTTTTCACCGGATCTATACGTTTTCAGACCCCCTGAACCCAAAAAACATGTTTTTAGCGATTGGTCTGTCTCTCTCTGTGTGTGTGTGTGTGTGTGTGTGTGTGTGTGTGTGTGTGTGTGTGTGTGTGCGCGCGCGTGTGTGTGTGTGTGTGAACAGAATATCTCAAGAACGGAACATCGTACGAACTTGAAACTTGAAACTTAAGTTAAGTACCACTACCGGACTCGACACGAACATTTTCATCAAAATCGGTCAACCGGAAGTGGTAGTTTATTCGTGTAATTTTTCACTTTTTTGCGATTTTCTCAAAAACTGGTCCTACGATTTTTTTTTTAAATCGCCTGGTTTACTCAATTTTTTATTCTCTACAAGATAGGGTAGGCGTCATGTTTGCTGAAATTCTGGGTGAGGCTGTTTTCACGTAAAAACGTTGTTTTTTTAAGATTACAGTTTTAATATGCATTTTAGCTCAAAACTTTATATAATAAAAGTTGTAGAGAATTGAAAATTCTACAACTTTTATTTCAAACAATTTTTTGTATAACGCTTAGTTTAGCGGTAATTTGCGATTTTCTGTTTTTTTTCTCACGAAAATGTGTGAAAAATTGATTTTTTTAAGATTTCGGCCTTAGTATGCATTTTACGACAAAACTGTATATAATTTAATGTATAGAAAATTAAAAGATCTACAACTTTTATTTAAAGCATTTTTCTCTACAGAGCCTAGTTTAGAGAGAAAGAGTGATTTTCCGTATTTCTAAGCCAAACTGAGGTTGATTTTCATTTTGCATCATTCACTCATGATTAAAATAAGGTTATGTTTTTGAGGTTAGTTTTTTGTTTATTTCTAATGTTTTATTACTAATATTAGGTTTATTGTTAATTATTTGCATTGGCAAGAGAAAGTTGTGTGAGTGTTTCACACCAGATTTTTTAATCTACAATGAATAAGGTCTAAAAATATATAATGTATCTTACCTATTGTGTATAACGGATTAATAAACGTTACAACCATTCCAGCTTCTAAT
Source organism: Catonia carolina (assembly GCA_035578175.1). Classification (NCBI taxonomy): domain Eukaryota; kingdom Metazoa; phylum Arthropoda; class Insecta; order Hemiptera; family Achilidae; genus Catonia; species Catonia carolina. The sequence goes on along the minus strand of JAQMRL010000006.1, from coordinate 40,683,813 downwards.
GCACCATGAATAGCAAATACGTATTCGGGAATATTTGGCATAAGTAACCCTATTACATCACCCTTTTTTAATCTAAGGGTTGATAATAATGCGCTACCAAAACTACGTGAAATAAATCTTCCTTCAGAATATCTGTATGATCTTCCCGTTGCTCCACAAGTCTAAAAAGAAACAAAAATAAAAATTTAAATGAATTATGCAAAATATAGAATTTTAAAGTTTCTGTAAAAAAGTTAAAGGTAATGACATTTACTGGTAAATATCCTACATGGTCTAAAATTGTGATAGATGATGTAGTGCTCAAACAAGTATCACAATGCAATTATTTAGGTCGTGACATCGATTTAATCAAGATTTGGATATAGAGAAGAAAGTTGGCAAATTTCGAGCAATGTGTGGCAATATTAGTAGAACCCCAGGCAGGAAAACAAGAAAAGAAACTCAGATAAAATTTTACGAGGTGATGGCTGCCCCAGTCCTACTTTATGGAAGTGAATGGTGGATTAGTACCAGACCACAGGAGAGTAGAGTACAGGCTGCAGAGATGTGATTCCTGCGAAGAACAAAGGGTTGCAGACATAGGAACCAACTAAGAAATGAAGACATAAGAACGGAACTGGATGTTTACAACCTGAATAAGAAGATTGCAGAATGTAGAAATCAATGGATGGAGCACGTAGAGAGAATGCCTGAGGGAAGGATCCCCCTCTGTGTTCTGCAATACAGACCGTAGGGGAGAAGAGATGTTGGTAGGCTACACAAAAGATGGCATTAATTCAAGAGTTTGTTGCAGTTGTGAACAGCCGGAAGCCTAATCCTTGATTGTGAGAAGAAGAAGACAGTTATATCACATAATACTTATTTGTTTATTTCTAATGTGTGTACATTACAATCTGTTCAATTTAAGAACAATAAGCAACCCCATTTTTCTTTTTTTTTTTCTTTTTTTTGGTTTACCGTCTGACTGTTCTGCAATTACTGCTAATGCAGACGGTGAAGGATGAAATGATTTTTTGTAACGTATGAAAATATGCCGAGCCTGAATGGGATTCGAACCCAAGACTGCATGATGAGAGGCGACCACGTTACTAACTACGCCCATGCGACCGACTAAGCAACCCCATGACCCACTAAGATGAGTATGATCTGTAAATGAGGTGCAGTCTGGTACAGACTCAGCCCAAACATTCCTGAGCGAGTGAGGTATTAAAATTAACCTAGATTGTTTAACAGACAACCAAAAACAAAATAATAATGAGTTTTCCTATAACTTAATCTTTCAATTTTTTTTGTTTACTAAAACTCAGCCAAAATGGATTTAGTGAGTTTTGGTTATCATTTACTCAAAATAAGTTTTTTTAAATATTTATGATTTTGGTTTATTTCATTACTAGTCAACAAGTAACAGAAAACTGACTAAGCGTTTAAAAAAAATTATAATTACTATTTATAAATTTTATTAACAAAAAATGTAAACTTTGATAATATCCTAGTAAACAACAAGGTCATTAGACCAATCATGAACTAGGCCCACTTTAACTAAAATAGGCTCGCCTTAACAATAGATTAAACAAATGTTTGAATGAAATCGGTCAAGATTGATTGATAGCATAAGAACTAATGAACTCATTTAAATCTGATATAAATAAATATAAAGGATATTTTACATATTTCAAATATTCGTATAAAAAACACTGAAGAAATTTCCCGCCAATTTCATACGTGGTAAACCAACAAAACTAACCTATAAATTCTTCTGTTTAATTGTCGTCATTACTTTCTCAACTACTGTATACCCCAACGAACCAAAGACGGCAGATGAGATCTAGCCAATAACAACCAAGGTCGGGTGTGAGGTTACCCCTTCGCTAAGTCACACTCTGTTCCATCGAACGCCAGCTGACTTTTGGTTAGCTTGTCATCCACAGTGGGACCACAACGTGACAACGCAGGATATGATTAACGATAGTCAATTGGCTCTGAGCTGTGATCTAGGTCACTATGCTCCGCCTTCATCTGCAGTCTCTAGTTCGTTAAGATATGACTCAACTTGCTAACTTTCGGGCTACTCCAGTCAAAAATGTTGAGTGGGGGGGGCTAACTTAACGCCTAGCCCCCCGCAGTTTTCCTCGATTTTCTCACTTATTTGAGCGGAATAAAAAAAGAAAATTTTTGCGGAACAATCGGGAACAAACGGAGGTCTATCAACCCATGCAAAGAAAAATTCAAAATGTTGAGTGGGGGGGGGGGCTAGCGTGAAGTTAGCCCCCACCCCAGTCTCACTCGATTTTTTTTGCTTATTTGAGTGGAACAAACGAACATTTTTAGTGGAACAATCCGGAACAAACGAAGATCTATCGATCTATGAAAAAAAAATTTAAAAAGTTGAGTAGGGGGCCAGTGTGAAGATAGCCCCCTCCCACGGTTTTCCCCGATTTTCTCGACTAAGCGGAACAAACAAAAAGTTTTGCAGAAAAATCCGGAACAAACGTAGAAAAATCGAATCCACTAGTTTTTTTTCAAAATTTTGTATGGGTGGGGCCAACTTCACAGACGTCGCGAAGAACCCTGCGTAGAGTTAGGTTATTCTTCGTGGTGGTACGGAATGGTTACAAGAGGAGATGGGAGGCCATAAAAAAAATTAAATTTGAATGCACGGAGTAGCATATTAACGATCAATATTGGTAGTAAGCCTACTTGAGAATTCATCGACAGAATAACCTGATCAACTGTAAACAATTACAATACATATGGCCCTTAGCAAAACAAATATTTGTACAACACAACTAATGTACAACAACCAGAGAGCTTGTGTACCTAATTAATGGTGTTAAATTAATATTTTTATTTTTAACTCAGACAGTAATTTAATATATCAGGTTATAAATATATTAGACAAACTGTAATAACGAAGAAATAATCAATTTCTTTCATGAATGATAATTTTTTATTATTAAAAAAGTCAACGTCCTCTCAGTTAGTCTATCATCTGGAGTTTTTAACGATTAAACAATGCAGTCTATTTTAGAAGAAAATATAAAACTTTCTTTTACTAGGTACATGAATAAAAATATTCAGAATTTTTCGTAAAAAAATTCAACGTAGATGAATACTGCGGTAGGTTTCGTCAAATTACAGGTTAAAACTACCCCAAATTATACGTTAAAGTTTTAACGTCTGTTTGTGAAACTAGTGAATTATTGTGTTTATTAAATCGACCCGTAGAAAAGGAAACTGTTGTATGTACGTTAAAAGGAAGAATTATTACATCCGATTTCATTTATTAATCTTTTTTTTTTACCTAAACTACTAAGAAGAAAATTAACAAATATGACGGTGTTACAACCATCCGTGTTGTACTTGAACAAACTATTTTTCATGTAGTACTAAGAACAGGTAGCGCGCGCTAATTTGGCGTTTGTTACCTATAGCCAACGCAAGAAGCAATGTACTATCCATTTTACTTAAATCGTCCTACATTAAAACATTGCCGGCGTAAACTTGTCAAGCTTACAACTCATAAAAAAATTCAAAAAATTACGTAAAATAAAATTCAAATTATGATACCTCACAAATAAGGGTTAATTTCGTTATTGTAAGAGAATGAAAAAATATTTTTTCAATTTAATTTCCATTTCTAATGAACTATTTACTTGAAATAATAAATTATAAAAAACCCTTTAATATAAGCCTACCTAAAATATAAAATAATTTCAACATGTTGAATAACAGTTATCCATGTTATTTAAATTATTTTTTCAGTAAAGAAAGAAAACTGAAGAATCGAAATTGGCAAGCATTTTTTCTCTTTCTTGGGTTTTTGTCCTGAGCATTGAAACTTGAAGGTTCCAGTTTTAATTGAAAATACTATTAAGTTCCACTTTTACGGCGTTGAACATAACGCAGTGGAATTATATACCGATTTTTAGTTGCCATTTAACTAGGCTTCTTCTTAAATAAATTTTAACGAATTGAAAATGATTTCCTTCCCTTGTCCATTTCGTTATTAATGTTCCATTTTTGATCTTTTGGAACATTCCAATGCGTGCATACTATGCACTATATGTCCAATTGTGCATACTACATACTACATATAGTAGTAGCACTTTCAATTACCTGGATCGTCTACACTTGCTACAAAAACAGAACACTGGGTGAACAGAAGAAAGGAGAAAAGACTACAGTGAGCGATGCTGAGAATGTGGGCTGCAAAAACAACTTCCAGAAACGTCTTAAGTCGCCTCACGTGGTCTAAAATTGGCCCTAACGAGAAAAAAATAATACTATTAAATTTTAAACAAAATTCTTAAGGTCTGTCAAGGGTTGTAGCCTACCAGACAGAATCAGAAATGAAGATATAAAGCAAGAATTGGGAATTTTTCCACTCAACAAAAAAATAAAATTGTATCGTGCCCAATGGGTCGATCATTTAAATAAAATGACAGAAAGCCGCTTGCCTAGTGTAGCGAGAAGATACAAACCAATGGGTAGTAAGGATATTGGCAGGCCGAAGAAAAGATGGGTGTCGGAACAGGTAGAAATGCCTAACCTGTGAAGAGAAGAAGAGGAAGAAGAAATTTTAAACAGGTAGCTTTTTGAGGAATTATGAGAAATTTATTGAAATTTTACCTAAATAAAACACAATTGCAGTATTATAACAAATATGATAAAACTGATAAAATTCAACCTTTCGAACCCTCTTATATCAAGTTTTAATAACGTGTAAGAATAAATGACCTTTGTCACTTATTTACGGACATTAATATAAATTATATTATTATTACATTAATAGGCCTAATGTTTGTGAGTTCAGACAGACTTAAATATTTCAATAATATGTCAGTTGATCAGTCATGCATGTTCTCATTGTTTTTGAGATACATCTGCACACATTCACAAAAGTTTACTGTTCGAGTGAATCGATGATAACAAGTTCTATAACGATCTAACAAATTTTGAAGTGGTACACTGTAGAAAACAAAAACTATTACTTTTTTGCCGCCAGACCATCTCAATCTGTAAACCGTAGAAAGTTGATGTGAGCAATTGAGTTACATCGATTAGGCGAGTGACTTTTTTTTTTTTTTTTTTTTTTTGGTTTAACGTCCGACTGTTCTGCAATTACTGCTAATGCAGACGGTGAAGGATGAAATGATTTTTTTGTAACGTATGAAAAGATGCCGTGCCTGAATGGGATTCGAACCCAAGACCGCATGATGAGAGGCGAGCACGTTACCAACTGCGCCAATGCGGCCGGCAGGCGAGTGACTTGATGAGGTAACCAGTTACTAACTAATGTTTGACTGTCCCTATTCAAATTCTTGCCATCCAAATCAAAGAAACTAGCGAAAATCAAAGACTGGTTGTTAACTATGTATTTTCCGTTTAAAAAATTAGTTTTGTCCTTGTAACCACAAAAATACTTCAAAATACACCAAAATATCCTTTTCCTGAGAAAATTAAAATATTTTCCGGAAAAACGAGTCCCTAAAAAACAATTATAATTAGACAATTTAAAAACAATAATTAGACGTAACAATGAAGATCGTGTACGTCAAAGAAGATCTCTGCTCCACTGCCACCTCAATAGTCTATGAGGATTCCTTGGTAGTTGATAACCAACCGTGAAATTAGTTCATTTTTGTTTGATGATATTTACTATGAAATAAGGCATATGATGTGTTGCAACGTCTTTGAGGAAAGGAATTTGGAAGTCGTGCAATATTTGATTACTGACATAAAAGGCGCCTGCTGAGATTACACGTAGAAACTTGCATTGAAATTATTGTAGTTTTTGTAAATTGCTTATTTTAGCTGAACCAAAGATTTGGAGTCCATAAGTCCAGACAATTTTAAAGAATACTTAGTAAAAAGTAACAATTTTGATTTTAACGGTAACTTAGAATGTCCTAACAATCTGAAAAATCTTTTAATTTTGAGTTTACAGCCATACGTTTATTTTTAATATGATTGGACATTAGTCTTTTATCACGAAATAAGCCAAAAATGTTCAAATGTTCCTGCGGATTGGTTCATTATCTAGAAAGACTGGTTGACATTTACGTCTGCAAATAGAAAAAGTGACGTAAACTGATTTTGATGGATTAAATTTTTTTCTCCAGATTTTTAACCAGTAAATTAGGAAATTAAAGTAAGTTTATATATTTTTTCTTGAATCTTCAGGCTTATCAAAAGCGGAAAGAATGACAGTGTCACCAGCGTATGTGACAAATGTTTTTGAAGGGGGTTCGAGTAGATCAGATATGTAGATGATATACAGTAGAGGTGATAAAACTGAGCCTTGTGGTACTTCGGCTGTTATTGGTATACAATCAGAGACGCTGAGCCATGTTTCACTTGGAAAAATTTTATCAGTTAAGAATGAGCTGAGTGTTAAGAAATAGGTATCTGGCAAAAATTTCCTAAATTTATACGAGTATCTTAGGCCAGGATGCTCACCTTATCAAACGCAGCGCAGACATCGTAATTGTGCACAATAAATTAATTGACTGTAATTGAGTAATTTATTTATTTATTTAATGATACACATTTTTTTCAATTTAACAGAATACATAATTTGGTGTAAGACCAAATTCATACACATCAAAGATGATTGATACAGGATCAATCCTGTACCATTATTTTATACTAATAATAATTCATGAAACCAAATAAAGGAAAAAGCAAAGGATGAAAAAAACCAAGAAATAGGACTTGACTTTAAAGAAGGTTTTTAATTTTCAAGAAGGTAGTTCCAGAACATTTAAATCAAAATATATATTTCCTAGTACCAATATTTGAATAATTTGAAGAGCAAGATTACTTTGTGGGATCGGATTTGTTGGATGTTTCATCAGGGACTTGGTGATATTTTATCAGTTTATAGGCTAAGTAGCGTATTCATATTGTCTAGTAGTTATTGTTAAAGTTATTTTAGGCCTAAGTGTTTTATAACTGCTGAATGAAGTATCGCGAAGTTGGTGTTCATTGGTATGGGTTTCAAAATCGTGTATGTTATTGTACATAGGCTATATAAATTAATAATTTTTTGACGATCAGCTGTCTAATGGTGGAAATTTTAGTAACACTGAACAGCAATCTCCCAGGATAAAATCTATCCTTCCTAATGCTGTTCTCACTATAAATTTGTACTTTCTCTGCCTACATGAATACATATAGGAAGGAAAGTTTTCATGTCGAATTTTCAACGGATCTACACGTTTTCAGACCCCCTGAACCCAAAAAACATGTTTTTAGCGATTGGTGTGTGTGTGTGTGTGTGTGCGCGCGCGCGCGCGTGTGTGCGTGTGTGTGTGAGTGAATAGAATATCTCAAGAACGGAACATCGTACGAAATTGAAACTTGAAACTTAAGTTAGATACCATTAGAGGACCCGACACGAACATTTTCATCAAAATCGGTCAACCGGAAGTAGTAGTTTATTCGTGTCATTTTTCACTTTTTTGTGATTTTCTCAATAAGGGCTCCTACGATTTTTTGTAAAATCGTCTTATTTACTCACTTTTTTATGCTCTACAAGAAAGGGTAGGCGCCATGTCTGCTGAAATTCTTGAGGAGGCTGTTATCTCGTAAAAATTTGTTTTTTAAGATTGCGGCTGTAATATGCATTTTAGCGCAAAAATGTACAATAAAAGTTGTAATATTTACTGTAATATTAAACTAATAGTTTTTCCAAACTTTTAGTTTGGAATAGCGATTTGGAATTAGCGATTTTCTGGTTTTTTTCTCACAAAACCGTGCAAAAAATCTATTTTTTAAGATTTCAACCTTAGCATGTATCTTACGATAAAAGTCTATGTAATCAAATTTATAGAAAATTAAAAGATCTACAATTTTAATTGAAGCATTTTTCTCTACAGAGCCTAGTTTAGCGTGAAAGAGTGATTTTCCGTATTTTAAAGCCAAACAGAGGTTGATTTTCATTTTGCGTTTCTTTCTCGATTAAAATAAATTTATGTTTTTTGTTTATTTCTAATGTTTTATTACTAATGTTAGGTCATATTGTTAATTATTTGTATTGGCAAGAGAAAGTTGTGTGAGTGTTTCACACCAGATATATCCGTATGCTAATCAAGGGCCGCACCCCAGACAATTAAGCCAAATGACAAGATCGACTGACACAAAGTAAATCATTTTTATAATTTATAAGGTTATTTTATTTTATTGATTTTATAAAACACAAATATCAAACATTTTAATTTGTTCCATTTTAAGAGGCTGTCTACACTAACGCCAAGATATTTAATCATATTAACTTTTTCAATGGTTGGACATTGACATTTACCAGCGATTGAGAGATTGTCTGCACAATTGTAATTTTTGCTGTAAAAAACATAATATTTTATGGATAATATATATATATTTATATTTTATATATATATATATATATATATATATATATATATATATAATGGATTTTTGCTGTAAAAAACATAATATTTTATGGATAATTTATGGATTTATGGATTTAATTTTATGGATATTTTATGGATAATTCAAATTTAATTATTGATGAATCAATGAATTTAATAATGGTTTATTATGTAATAATAATTGAGGCCGCTGGGACGTTTGGTTAAACCGGAAAGCATGAACGAGGATATTTTAACTTATGTAATACGATTCTACAGTTGATTAATCTTTTCATTATTTCACGAATTATTAATCATTAAGAATAAATTCCACGAAAAACGGTTAGCCTACTGTGTTTTTGCAAATCAACTAATTAGCATAGGTCTAAACTAAAATATTCATGCCCAGTGGTTTAATATGTAATTTAAAATAACGATAGGCCTAGTCTATAGGTAAAAATCTGGTGTGAAACAATCGCACGACTTTCTCTTGCCGATGCAAATAATAAACAATTTAACCTAACATTAGTAATAAAAGATTAGAAATGAACAAAAAACATAACCTTATTTTAATCATGAGTGAAAGACGCAAAATGAAAATCAACCTTAGTTTGGCTTTCAAATACGGAAAATCGCTCTTTCATGCTAAACTAGGCTCCGTAGAGAAAAATGCTCTAATGAAAGTTGTAGATCTTTTAATTTCCGATAAATTCGATTATACACTTTTGTCGTAAAATGCATACTAAGGCTGAAATCTTAAAAAAAATCAATTTTTTTACACGTTTTCGTAAGAAAAAAAACAGAAAATCGCTAATTACCGCTAAACTAAGCGTTATACAAAAAAATGTTTAAAATAAAAATTGTAGGATTTTAAATTCTCTACAACTTTTATTATATACATTTTTGTGCTAAAATGCATATTTAATCGCAATCTTAAAAAACATTTTTTTTTACGAGGAAACAACTTCCCCAAGAATTCCAGCAGACATGGTGCCTACGCTATCTTGTAGAGCATAAAAAATTTAGTAAATGAGGCGATTTTTAAAAAAATCGTAGGAGCCGTTTTTGAGAAAATCGGAAAAAAGTGAATAATTACACGAATAAACTACTACGTCCGGATGACTGATTTTGATGAAAATGTTTGTGTCGGGTCCTCTAATTGTAAGGGGTGTTTTTCTAATACACCACAATACATTCGCAAACACATTCAATTAATTACTTGTCAAGGATGACGGAGAACAAAGCAATTAAACCCTGGTATATATATTAACTAAATTTATTAATAATCTCGAATACTTCACACCGCATACACACACACACATCATAACCTTACGCAGGCACGAGGCGCACCCCTTCCCTTTACCGCTGTTACTCAAAAATAACAACCCCACATATTACCAACATAAAACATTAAATTTACAAAATAATAATTATTTCTAACAATGGTATCTAACTTAAGTTTCAAGTTTCAATTTTGTACGATGTTCCGTTCTTGAGATATTCTGTTCATACACATCCACACAGACCAATCGGTAAAAACATGTTTTTTGGGTTTAGGGGGGTCTGAAAACGTGTTGTTCTAGTGAAAACTCGATTTCGAAAAATCGACATGAAAACAATACCTACTTTCCTTCGTATATATTCATATAGGCAAGAGAAAGAAAAAAATATCTGATGTGAAAAATTCACACGACTTTCTCTTGCCAATATAAATAATGAAAAATATAAATTATGTTTTAAGTTTAAACACTGTGAAATGAAACACATAGCCTACTTAATCACGGATGAATGACGCTAGGCTCTATAAAGAAGAAAATGGATGAAATAAAAGTTGCAACTATTTTTTACTTTTTAATAGCTTTAATTATACACTTTTGTCGTAAAATGCATACTAAAGCCGCATTATTAAATAATCCCATTTTATTACCGAATTCTATAAGCAAAATAGGCCTACATAAAATCACAATTGATACTAAACTAATCATTGTAGAAAAAAATGTTTCGAATAGAAGTTGCAGGTCTTTTAATTTCTTACAACTTAAATTTATAATATATTTTTACCCTACAATGTATATTAAGTCTACAATCTTAAAAAAAATATACCACGAGAGCACAGACCCCATGAAAATCAGTAAACATGGCGCTTACCCTATCTTGTAGAGATTAGCGAATTTTAAAAAAAAGTAGCCATTTTTGAGAAAAGCTCACGAATAAACTACTAATTTGGTTGACAAATTTCGATGAAAATGTTCGTTTCGGGTTTTCTTGTGGTGTCTAACTAATATTATAAAATTCCAAGTTAAACTTCGTAAGATATTCCGTTCTTAAAATAGTTTGTTCACACACACGCTCCCCCTCTCGCACACACACTCGCCATCCTCTAAAGACATGTTTTCCGGTTCAGAGGTCCTGAAAACGTGTATTTCTAGTGAATAATCAGTTTCAAAAAATTGACTTGAAAATGATTCTTTCATTTCCTACACTGTATATTCATATAGGGAAGAGAAAATGAAACAACTGTTGTTAAATTCATCAGCCAGAAGGCTGATTTGAACCTGTAGAGGTTTTACTAAGTAAAACAAGGAGTGAGGTGGTTTACAATTGCCTTCCTCACTGAGAGGAAAAGTACGCTTATCAGGATGGCGGGCCCTCTGAAAAGCACATCTTTTCCACTCTGCAAATGACACCTTCACATCATTCATCACAAGGTCTGGCTGTATAATGAATTAATTACTTTCAGATGAGACAACTCTGATTAGTGTTTTTGCACCTCTGATTAGTGTCTTTTGTAAGTCACGAGCTTGCCTTTTGCGTATGGATTGGCTGTGAGGAAGGGAATTGAAAATACGACAGTGCTGCCAACCTCAACAGTGAGGCACTAATAGTAAATTTCACTACCGAGCAGTTTCTACATACATTTTGTAAGCTGTGATTTATTCCGAGAAAATGTTTTATTCATAAACCTTATAAGAAATAAATGTGACCTGTAATATTGCGTATAGCTTAATTACAAGACTAGAAATGTTTGATTTACTGTAATAACCACTGGAACAAAATTTTCTACGAATGAATCGCCTTCTTTAGGCCTACTATTGCTGTCTCTGCCGTCTTCACTAGGATCTACCTAACCGTTTCCTCTTTTTACTAGTTGTCAACAAAACTGTTGAAGAATAGTTACTTCACGTCTTTAATTTTCTTCTTTACTGTTCGAATTGCGGAATGAGAAACATCACAGTAGTCAGCCACTCGCACATGGCTTTTGTTAAGAGGCAGGAAAAGGAATTTTTGTTTAGCTTCAACTTCACAGCATTATTACACCGCATGTTAGATTTCGTTCAGCACTGTGAATAGTCTGCCCATATTTTCGAGAAACTAACATTTCTGTTTACAGTAACAAAGAGTTACATTTGTACAGTATACCTATAAAAGGTTCCGCGATATGCTGTATCTGCTCTGGGTATAGTATACGTTGTTGTGTTGGTTGAAATGAAATTAAACCAGTCGCGCATGCGCACTGATGCTTTTCCCTCTTTACCCCTCGTTGCAAACAAAGCCAAACTCGTGACTCAAGTAACTATACCTCTTCTGTTCTTAAATGATTCAGTCATTTAATTGGCTGACCATGTGATAAGAAACAGAACTATTTATTGTAGCCCTGAAATGAACTGATTGAGTGTAAATAATTTGACACTCAACCTATCTGTTATGGGCATGTAAAACAATTAATGAAAATTAATTTTTCTTTAAGAGGCAGATGAAGAAAACAGAACATCAAATTTGCGACTCAATAACTCATTTTTCAAAACTCAAAGGAAAATCTTGAAAAATTGGTTTTTCCTACTCATTGTTGTAGGCGTTTGATTTTGAGACATACAAACAATTCAAAAACTTTTAATTTACTTTTTTTTAAATTATGAATAAATAAATTTGGAAGATTCTTCAAAAAAATTATAAAAATATCTTTCTTATTCAGTAAGTAAAACTACCTTTGGATATGAACAAATTTCGTTAATAAATGTTCCCAACGAAATGAGAGATACATTTAGTCATTTGTAATTTAATAAATAGGTCTTTTGCTTTCACGCATAAATTTATTATAAGCGAGGTTATATTATACTATTAAATGTGCTACTATGAAAGAGCCTTTTGTAAATCTATTATAGGCTTAAACAAATAGAAGAAATAGAATTTGTATTTGTATTTCAAGATAATGCAGTAAGAGATAATAATGATGATAATCCAAAAAAAGTTACAATTTTTTTTAGAACAAACTTGCAGCTATTTGAATATAATATATTATACTAAAAATATCTCATTACTTTTATTAATACAGTTTTATGTCCATAACAGACAAGTGGAGTGTTAAATTATTTGCACTCTGGTAGTTCCAGGATACAAAAAAATAGTTGTTTAGATCATCAGCGGAACGGCTGGTTTGAACCTTTAGAGGTTTTAATAAGTAAAATGAGGAGTGAGGTGGTTTACAATTGCCTTCCTCACTGAGTGGAAAAGTAGCCTATGCTTATCAGCATGCCAGGCGATCTGAAAAGCATCTACTTTCCACCCTGCAAATGACACCTTCACTTCATTCACCACAGGGTCTGGCTGTATAATGAAATTCATTACTCTCAGAGGAGATAACTCTGACTAGTGTCGTTTACGCTTTTACCCTTTCTGTTCTTAAATGCTTCAGTCATATAATTGGCTGAACATGTGATAAAAAAGAACAACTTTTTATAGCCCTGGAACTAGCAGATTGCGTGCAAATAATTGAACACTCCACCTGCCTGTTACAGGCTGAAAAAAATAGTATGTTTCTTATCACGTGGTCAGCCAATTAAATGACTGAATCATTTAAGGGGCCACGGAATTCTTCTACTACTACGTAATGTTAACGTAAGGAACATTTTCTTATAAACCACTGAAATTTTTACATGTCTTTACTTACATCTTTTTACAAAACCTGAAGTTTTTTGTTATTGTATATTTTACTGAAATTGAGAAAAAAGATTTTTCATCAACGCACTAAAACGTTTTGTAAAATTTAGATTTATTTTTTTAAAGACTATTAATATTGGTCTAGTCTCCTCAAGAAACTTCAGCTCTGGTCAACCCTTTATTTATTTCAGAAAGATTGGTAGAGGTGTAAAATTCAGAAAAATTTGTGCAGTGGTTCTTGAGAAAGTGTTTCTTATGTACTCAGAAACCGGTTTTTCGGAAAATAGCAAAAATATTAAAGTAGGCCCTAACTAGTATATATAAAGTAACTAAGATACTTGAAACTTAAGTAAAGTACCTCTAGAGGATCCGACACAAACATTTTCATCAAAATCGGTTAACCAGAAGTAGTAGTTTATTCATGCCATTTTTCCTTTTTTGCGATTTTCTCAAAAATGGCTCCTACGATTTTTTAAAAATCGCCTCATACACAACATTTTTATGCTATACAAGATAGGGTAGTCGCTACATCTGCTGAAATTCTTGGGAAGTTGTGCTCTCGTATAAGTAATGGTGTTTTTTAATTGCGACTTTAATATGCATTTTAGCGTAAAAATGTATATAATAAAAGTTGTAGGCGATATAAAATCCTACAACTTTTATTTCTATCATTTTTTGTATAATGCTTAATTTAGCGGTAATTAGCGATTTTCTGTTTTTCTAACGAAAACGAGTAAAAAAATTGATTTTTTAAAGATTTCAGCCTTAGTATGCATTTTACGACAAAAGTGTATAATCAAATTTATAGGAAATTAAAAGATCTACAACTTTTATTTAGCGCACCTTTCTCTACAGAGCCTAGTTTAGCGTAAAAGGGTGATTTTCCGTATTGTTAAGCCAAACTAAGGTTGATTTTCATTTTGCATCATTCACTCATGATTAGGTTATGTTTTTTGAGGTTAGTTTTTTGTCTGTTTTTAATGTTTTATTACTAATATTAGGTTCTATTGTTCATTATTTGCATTGGCAAGAGAAAGTTGTGTGAATTTTCACACCAGATTTTCATTCAACTTCTGTTGATTAACTAGAATTGGTCAACTGAACTTTTATCGTGAGAACGCGCCCTTAGACGGCACCCTAATCAACTTAACGTAGATAATCTATCTTCTTATATCTTTACTGAGGAGTTCTTGAAATTGTTACAAGTAAAACTGAATTATCAACGAATGATTTTACATATTACTATTATTATCAATGAAACAATAGTGATAAACGTGATACTTGTTGATGCTTTTAAGGTTGTTGTATTAATAATAACAATGTTAAGGTTATCTAATTAATAAATTAATGACCGTGTACAGGTTCAAATGAAACGAGTATCATCACGTGAGAGTTGTCCATCATTTTCATTGTACGTACGTCAATGTACGATATTTACTACAAATAAAATACTTGAGTTATCAGTTAACTGCAATAATTATAGTGTGCATCCCAGTTATTGTTTGCAAAGTCCATTTTTTATTGAAGACGATGTTGAACGGACTTTGATTAGGTATTTTTAAACAAAGAATTAAAAAATAATACCTATTAATAAAGTTTAACTAACAAAAACAATATAACAATAAATCTATAAATAAAATTAAGATTCATAATTGCGGGGTAATAAATTTTACTTTTCTAGTAAAAAAAGTAAATATATTTTTCTTATTTTATAGATTTGTGACTGTAACAAATGAACTGATTGTTGACTATAATAAAAATAATAACATGAACGACATGAGAAATAGACCACCCATCAATAGTACTTCACTTTTATGGTTTTTTCTTTGTTTTATTTAACGTCGCATCAACTATAGTTTGAGTCCCAGCTCCGTGTAGTTGGAAGGAATGCAGTGCGTTGTTATAGTAGTGGGAGAATGAATGAGTTAGTAGTGTTTCACAGCTGATGCATTTGTAGTGGTAGCGTGTACTAACTAGACTAAAAAAATATTCTTATCGTCCGGCGCATTAATTTAACAAATACCTAACGGGTTATTAACTTGGTCGGATTCATAATATTTAACTTGACAATTTATATCAAAATATGTAAATAAATAAATGTAATAAATACGAGATATGTTAAATACGGAAAGTTTGAAAATGAATGTTTTGTATCAGAGTAATACAACAAACGTTCTCCCAGCATGCACCACTCATTCATTAGCCCTATACCTCACCCGGCAACTACACGGAGCTTGGAACCGCACAATCCTGTGGTCATTAGCGACGACGTTGGGTTGTAACTGTGACTGATGAATCGATTTTTTGTAACGCATGAAAATGCCGTGCCTGAGTGGGATTCGAACCCAAGACCGCATGATGAGAGGCGATCCCATTACCAACTACGCCAATGCGACCGGCTATGTTATGTTTTTTATTGGTTTTATTTTGTTATGTTTTGTTCCAAAATAGTCAAAGTCCTAAATATTTGACATCTGAATTGACAAATTTTCAATTTTGAAGGCATATTACCCAAAAAGGAATGAAATCTCGGCTTTAATTTTTTGGGGGTATTGAGCTACCTACCTAAACACCCATAACAGGCAGGTGGAGTGTTTTTGCACTCTATCTGGCACTTTCAGGGCTACAAAAAATAGTTTTATTTCATATCAAATGGTCAGTTAATTACATGACTGAAGCATTTAAGAACAGAAGAGGTAGAGGTGTAAAAAACACTAATCAGAGTTATCTCCTCTGAGAGTGATGAATTTCATTATACAACCAGACCCTATAGTGAATGAAGTAAAGGTGTCATTTGCAGGGTAAAAATTATATGCTTTTCAGAGGGCATGGTGATAAGCATACTCTTCCACTATAATATGAGGAAGGCAATAGTAAAGCACCTCACTCCTCGTTTTACTTAATAAAGCCCCTAGAGGTTCAAACCAGCCGTCCGGTTGATGACCTAAACAGGAACTTAATAATCATATTAAAAGAGAAAGTAGCAATGTATACGCAAGATAATGGGTCCGAAGATAGAAGATGGACAATATAGGTAACGAGGTCGAGAAGAACTGTACAAGGAAAATTAACGATTGATGGAAAAAAATAATTTCTGTCTGATTTTATCTGTACAAATCATTGACGAAGGAACTCGAGTTTCCCGTTAAATCTTGTGTCTTTATATATAAGCAACTTGAGCTGTTCAGATTTTCCTAAAAGATCTTGTTCTGCAATGTAAAGTTTTTGCATATCTTTACCATTTTTAAAGTTTTTGCATATCTAGCTTTATTTCGATCAACCACCTTGGAAACCACTTTAAGTCATTTTAAGACAATTTAAGTCATTTTTAAAAAAAGCTAAAACAATATTTGATTGATGAAACATTTTACAGTGTGCACGAATTCCTTTCTAAATAGTTTTTGGTTAAAAACTTCTAATTAAACAAACGTTGTGTACTATTTGATACAAAGGGGTTCATGACAAGCCTACCGAGTTAAGCATAAGCAGTAGCGGAAACAAATTATTGGTAAGTGATGAATTTATCATTGTGTTTAAGTTTTTAATTTTGTGTGCTATTTGATACAAAGGGGTTCATGACAAGCCTACTGAAGTAAGCAGTAGCAGAAACAAATTTTTGGTGGTAAGTGATGAATTTATCATTGTGATTAACTTTTTGTTTATCAGTTATATCTTGACATGTCCTATACTCCCTTTTGGAGTCTCCTGGATGCAGAAAAAAATCTTAGGATTTTTCCACGAGTTAATTATAGAAATGAGTTGTTTAGCTACTCAATTGTCCGGTATTCTAAGTAAATGCCCAAAAAAATAAATTTGTTTCTTCCGCAAGATGTCATCAATTGGCTCGATTTCATGGTAGAGTTCAGAATTAGACATCAAGATCCAGACAGATATAGTTGAGTTTTCGTATTTTGTTTATGTAAGTCTTAAGCATTCTTCTTTCTACCACAAGAATTTCTCTCGTTCTCATTTTAGTTTTGAAATTAAAAAATAGTTTCGCAGCAATAAGTGGCTTCTGGTTGTACTACCGTTTTATATTGTTGCAGTTCTTCAGATAGAATAGATAGGTCTTTCTTGTTGTATGTGTTCTTGGTAACTTTCTGTTTTATATAACATAAAATATAGTCTAATAGTGTGGTAAACACAGTAATATTTATTTTAATTCAAGCCTCCCTCCACCCAAAATCATCAAACAGGTGTCACGGTTGACCAATAAAAATGTATGACAAGTCTACTTAATTGTTAGCATAATTATCTGTTACAAAAGACGAAATATAGTACAAATTTTATGGTAACTGATTTGGTAAAACCAAACAATTATCAGGACTAGGTTAATAATAATAATAACACAATAACGATAGATACAGTTTCGGTCCATTTCCAATGAAATAAATTAGAGAGCAGTAATAATACCACCTCTTATCAATATCAATTTTTTTCTATCAGTTCACCATATTAAGCCTACTTTCTTTAATAAACCCTTTTATTTCCTACAATAAACTAACTCTGTATGCAATGCTTGGTTGTTGACCTTTGTGCATCCCATTTTATTTTAAAACGGGCACAAAGACTGCTGCGATAATTAACTTTCAAGTAAGGCAGTTGTAAAATGTGTTGTAAACCTATGTCATAAACCCCGTGCAAATTTTCACACGAGTGTTAAAGTTATCTAAACCGATATTATATTAGCAAAATATGTTTGATCTTTATAAAATACTTATGATACTGTAAGTAAGGATGTATTGTCATCATAAAAAATCGATACCAAAAATTCAATTTTATTTCTCGCATTGGGCCAATTTTAGACTACGTGAAGTGACTTAAAACGTTTCTGGAAGCTCTTTTTGCGGCCCAAATTCTCAGAATTCGCTCACTATAGATTTTTCATCTCTCCACCCGTATTCTGTTTTTGTTATTCAAGGAAGCCTTTAAAATCCGTAATTAGTTGTCTGAATTTTGATGTTTGGTTCATTAAGATTTCTCGGTTTAATCCGGTTCTCTCAATATCCTTTTAACTTCTTAAACCATTAATCCGACACCTTAGGTCTATACTATTTTTCAAAGCTAATGAGCTCTGAACTTACGCATTGCCCCCTACCGACTTCATACCTAGCCAATGACTTGCCAGCAACGTTGCCAATACTTGCTCTCGTAGTACTGTTATATATTTCGTCAGCGCCGGCCGCATTGGCGCAGTTGGTAACGTGCTCGCCTCTCATCATGCGGTCTTGGGTTCGAATCCCATTCAGGCACGGCATCTTTTCATACGTTACAAAAAAATCATTTCATCCTTCACCGTCTGCATTAGCAGTAATTGCAGAACAGTCGGACGTTAAACCAAAAAAAAAAAAAAAAAAAAAAAAAAAAAACCTATAAGTTGGTCTTTCAATAACAATTATAACTTATAAACATACAACCAGCTGATTATATTATAACGTACTGTATTTTAACGCGCTCTATAATGACGTGTTCAGTACGAGATGCAAGACACGAGTATACTACTGTGGCTCTTATACGCATGCGCGCGTAATGTTTGTCAGGCTGAAACATTCGTACAACCTGACAACGCTGGCAAACGTTCTGATTGGTCTAAACGCGTGGAACAGCAGAGCTCATCAACCATGAAAAGCATTATAATGTTTAAGATCTTGATCATTGGTGGACATTTTAAAAATTTTCATCTGTCAGTTTCCTTAGTCCGTCCGTCCGTCACACCCAGATATCAGAAACTATAAAAGATAGCAATATACGGTTTCCCGATTCGTAATCTACATAAAAAGTTAATGGGCCTAAATTGGGTTTGAAGTTCCGGTTTTGACCTGAAGTGGCCCAAAACCGGAAGTCAAAAAATAAAAATTGGAATCAGGAAACAAAAATAGTGTTATTCGATTCCTCTTAAAGTAGATACATGTATAATTGGGTTTGTATGATAATGACACTACGTTTGAAGTGTAGCATTATACGGGAGTGAAACGTGGGTGATAGGGGCTGTAGAAAGGAAGGGGACAAAAGCTTTTGAAATGTGGTGTTAAAGGAAAATGTTAAAGATTAGGTGGGTGGACAAAATAAGTAATTTAGAGGTTCTTAGGCGAGTGGATGAAAAAAGAAGTATATGGAAGCATCTTACCAGAAGAAGTGATAGGCTAGTGAGGCATATCTTAAGACATCCAGGTATTGATCTATAAATAATGGAGGGTAATATTGAGGGAGTGAGTTATAGGGGGAAGCAAAGGTTAGAATATATAAAGCAAATTACAAAATATCTAGGGGTTACAGGTATGTAGATATGAAACGACTTGCGCAAGATACTCGTAAAAAATTTAGAGAACTGCATCAAATCAGTCGAGAGACTGATGACAAAAAAGTAACTTTTTGTAAGTTAGTAAAGAATTTCTAGCGCAGGCTACTCTTAAAACTTAATGAAAAAACCCCAACATCAATATTAGGTATATTTAGAAATAGTCCATTTATTTTTAAATAACGAGATACGAAATCAAAAGCGTAATTAAATAATTATTTACAAATACATGAAGAAGCCTGTGTAAGTAATATTATAAATATTACGCTTTTAGATATTAATATATTATATATAGATTTTAATATATATATATTACGCCTGTTTAGATATATAGTAAGGAAATAAAAGCATACTAGATTCATTTCTGTAAATGTAATGTATTTTTGAACTATGTACCGAGTTCATTGTAATATCTATAGTACAATTAAATGAATAATAGCAGATAAGTAAGCGAACTTAGTCCCTGCCCGATAATAGACAAAATTTTCAATATAGGTAACATTTTAGAAAACAGCTTTTATAAAGTTTTGTAACTAATTTTTTACAAAATATTTGTTGTTAAAAATATAATAAAGTTAATTAAACTTGTTCAAATTTATTTCACACAATCTTTTTGTTTATGCTAAGTTGGGTCAACCTTCGGGCCAACCCAGTCAGTCGGCTGGTAAAAACTCGCTATTATTTGTTAAGTAACACCGGTTGGGAAAGTGACTTTGTATGATGACCAGCTGACAGCCATCCGTGAACAAACTCTACTAGGGGTCCGTGTTCAAACTCATGCCTAATTCACGTTAAATAATACCTACAGCAAAAGCAGCGATCAAATTTTGTAGTTGTTAATAATGTATAGTTCCCGATAACAAATGAAAGGTAAAAAAAAAATAGTTTAATCAAATACTTGTTCATTAGCGACGACTGTGTAACATGGAATGGTTACAATGGGTTTTTCCGAATAGAAATTTCCAGATCCTAACCTAAAACCAAACGTGGAAGTTCTGTTTTACAGTCTATTTAGCATAAAGGTGACCAAATACTTTTTAGATTTATGTAATTAATAAAAAGAAAATCTGGTGCGAAACACTTACAGGACTTTATCTTGCCAATGTCTGTAATGAAACCCTTTTTTATTCCTAATTTTTCTACGTTGCAATTTGTTCAATTCAGAACAATAAGCAACTCCATGACCCAATGAGACGAGGATGATGTGTATGACTTGTAAATGAGGTGTACAGACCCAGGCCGATCATTCCTGAGAGAGTATGGTTAATTTGAACCCCAACCATCAAAGTACACCGATAACCACTGTCTAGTATTCAAATTCGTATAAAAGTAACTACCTTTACTAAATGAAACATTGCCATATTTTTAATCATAACTGAACAATTTAAAATGAAAAACATAACCTAATTTTAATGATGAGCTAATAACGCAGAATGAAAATCAACCTGTTTGACTTAAGAATACGGAAAATCATTAATTGACGCTAAATAGCTCTGTAGAAAAAAATTATTGAAATAAAAGTTGTAGGTTTTTTTTCTATAACTTTGATTTTGTCGCTAAATGGACAAAGGCCGCAATTTAAAAAATATACCACGTTCTTACCGATTTTGATGAGAAAAATACAAAAATCACTAATTGACGATAAACTTTAAGTGTTGTAGAAAAAACCCGCTGGAAATAAAAGTTGTATGTGTTTTAATTCTCTACAACTTAAATTATAATAGCCTACACTTTTGCCCTAGAATGCATATTAAGGCGAAATCTTAAAAAAAAAACAATTTTTTTCAACGAAAGCACAGCTCCCATGAATTTCAGCAGACACAATTTCTTTTTATGGCTGCCTCATCACCCCTTATAGCCATTCCTAACCTCCAAGAAGAAAAAAAGACAAACAAAGAAACGGGACGGACTTACTTTAGTGGAAGAATAGCAGCAGAACAAAACGAAATCCTTAATTTGTGCACACCTATCATGGATTTAGAAGAGTCAAAACACACACCTAAAGAAGAAAAACCTTAATAACTAAATTAGAATATCAAGTGCGGCACTTAATTCACATGGTGTCAATAAAAATTATAACAGAAACAATAAAAAAAATTACATCGAAGATAACAAATTACAAACAATAAAAAAAGTAATAATAATAATGACCCGAAACGAAGATCAGTTCAGAAATCGTCTTTTATCAGGAGTCCAATGCAACTTCGTAACATTGCCGGGCTTCTTGATTCACCCGAAAACTTGCCACATATAGTAATAATAATAATAATAATAAAACTTTATTTCCATATTTTTTTACAATTATTTCCACCCACATTCTTCCAAAAAACTGTAATGGATTCACAACAACTCACAATGTACGCGGTGAAGGAAATTGACCAACCCAACTATGAGTAAAAGCCATGTCCTAGGGTAGATGTATAGATGGCGGGTACCCTATCTTGTAGAGCAATGGTGCTCAACTTTTCAGAAACTCCAACATCCTTTTTAGGTTAAGTATTTTGCCGACCTCCTATGAATTATGTTAAAAAAATTAAAAATCTACAGTAGTTATAATTTTTACTTTCTCTTACCTATATGAATATATAGGAAGGAAAGTAATATTTTCACGCGATTTTTCGAAATCGAGTTTTCACCGGATATACACGTTTCCGGACCCCCCTGAACCCGAAAAACATGTTTTTAGCGATTTGTGTGTGTATTAGAGAGAGAGAGAGAGAGAGAGAGAGAGAGAGAGAGAGCAAAATATCTCAAGAACGGAACATCGTAGGAAGTTGAAACTTGAAACTTAAGTTAGATACTACTACCGGACCCGACACAAACATTTTCATCAAAATCGGTCGACCGGAAGTAATAGTAGTTTATTTGTGTCATTTTTCACTTTTTGCGATTTACTCAAAAACGGCTCCGGAAAATGTTCATGTCGGGTCCTCTAGTAGTAAGCCTCCCTAACTTAACTAACTTAAATTTCAAGTTTCAACTTTGCACGATGTTCCGTTCTTGGGATATTCTGTTCACGCGCGCGCGCGCACACACACACACACACACACACACACACAGACCAATCGCTAAAAAAATGTTTTTTTTTTGGGTTCAGGGGTCTGAAAACGTAGATCCGGTGAAAACTCGACATGAAAACAATACTTTCCTTCCATATATTCATACAGGCAAGTGAAAGTAAAAAAAGTAGTAAATTAGGCGATTAAAGTAAAATTATTAAATAAGAAATTATTTTTATTCATCCATAAGTTAGGAATTAGCTAATCCTGTAAAACTTTTATTTTAAACATTTTTACTTTAATAACTATTTAATGAACAGGGAGTTTATAAAGTGGTTAGGAAGAAACCCAGTGGTGAATAATCATATTACTCAGCAAATTTATTCTTTCTAGATTTACATAATTTTATTATGTCTGAGTTTATAAAATAAATAATATATTAAACAGCAATTTTTTTAAACAACTGAATGGTTTATCAATGTAGCTTTTAACAATATAGTAGAAAGTCCAAAGATTACAGTTTATATCTGACAGAAATAGTAGACGTTTAAATTTTGAGTTATTATTTATTTAGTAATGTATCCTACATTCGTGGTTATAATAAACTGATTTTTTTAAATTATTGTCTACATTTATATTCAACCTTATTAACTAAAATCATACCTTCAGACTGGCAATAAAAAGTTATTTTAAAGTATAATTAGAAATGTTCATATACAGAGTGTTTTACGATGAAGTAAAAATACTTTGGGGTTTCATTTTCCTTTGGAAAATAAAGAAAAAAAGTCGTATAAACATGTCAGAAAATATTTCGTTACGGTTGGCGAAAGATTTCACCCCGATTTTTTTTCTCCAGACACTATTATTAAGTCACTTGCCCAACAGGGGTAACTTCACAACTGAAAATTATTTTCTACCAGCTGATTAACTGGGCTGAACTGGAGCCAAACTGATCTTAAAACAGCTTTTTATATTTTGAATTTAAAAATAGGATAAAAATCAAGTAGTAGCCTATATTTCCAGACATAAAAATTTAATAGTTCTTCCAAAAATATTTCGGAGACCCATTGTTTATTTTTCTACACGAAAATAAATAAAAAAACAGACTGAAATTTAAGATAGGCTAATTAAAGTGATAGATTGCATGGATAAAAATATTAAATAAAGAATCGTACGGTTATAAAATCAATGGATTTTTTAAATTTTTTACATGAAATGCATCATATACGCAAACATTTACAATTTATTCGAAAAAATTTTAATGATTTAAAATTATTAGCTTGTTCAAGCGAATAGACTGTTATTTTAAGTATATTTACAAAAATGCTGTGTTTTATTAATAAACCCGTTTATTGATATTTGAAGCGTAAACAAAATTTTTTATTAGATATATCGTGTAAATTAGTGGAAACTAAATGATAATGAACTCAAAGAATGTCTACATTAATAGTTATTAGAGACAGTCTCCGTAGCACAGAGATTAGCACGCTAACCTACAAAGCGAAAGGTTCCGGGTTTGATTTCCGGCTAGGGAAACCAGTAAAAACCCACAGTAGTCGGTAATGACCAAGATGTGAATGTGACTAAATAAAATTAAACAAAAAAACTGTATTTAGGTTAACCAATGTATTTCGTCCGAAAGTTACGTAAAACAACACAGGAAACCTATTTCAAAATATTAATTGTGCACTGCAAGTTGAGAACATTACAACAACTAGAATTGAAGAATTAATATTTTTAATACCTAAATATTTTGTATATTTTGTTACAAAAAATTTAATTATCGTAAGTGATATAAAATACAATAAAACCGCCGGTTTTTATTTATTATCACTAACAAAAAAACATACAATTTTTTCACATATAACTGGATAATGAATTAGTTACGTTTCCCATAACTAAGAAAATTAAAAAAAAATTGTTAAAAATTTCAGAAAAGTACGATGATGTGCTGAAAAACCTGTTTTAACACTGAGATTGGACATATGAAAAGCGAATATGTTAAAAATTTGAGTTAGATTGCTGATAAATATAAAGGATAAAAAAATCTGGTGTGAATCACTCACACGACTTTCTCTTGCCAATGTAGATAATGGCTAATATAACCTATGTTTAATCATGAGTAAGCAATGTAAAATTAAAACCATAATCTAATTTGAATCATGAGGGAATGACACAAAATGAAAATCAACCTCTGTAGAACTTAAAATGCGAGAAATCAGTAATTGCCTCTAAACTAGGCTCTCTAGAGAATAATGCTTAAAATAAAAGTTGTAGGTTTATTAATTTCCTACAACTTTGATTACACACTTTTGTCGTAAAACGTATACTAACGCCGCAATCTTAAAAAATCCCATTGTTTACCGATTGTGATGAAAAAAACAAAAAATCACTAATTGTTGCGTTGTAAAAAAATATTTGAAATAATAGCTGTAGGTTTTTAAATGTTCTTACAACGTTTATTAATTATACATTTTTGCCCTAGAATGCATATTAAGGTCGCAATCTTTAAAAAAAGCTATTTTTCTATGAGAGCACAGCCTCCCCAAGAAATTCAGCAGACACGGCGTTTATCTTGTAGAGCATAAACAATGTAGTAAATGAGGCGATTTTTTGAAAAAAATCGTAGGAACCGTTTAGAGAAAATTGCAAAAAAGTGAAAAATCACACGAATTAACTACTTTCGGTTGACCGATTTTGATGAAAAAGTTCGTGTCGAGTCCCCTAGTGTTACCTAACTTAATTTCCAAGTTTCAACTTCGTATGATATTCGTTCTTGAGATATTTTGTTAACACACACACACACGCACGCGCACGCACGCGCGCGCGCACACACACACACACACACACAACGACCAATCGCTAAAACAATGAAAACAATAAAACAACAATTCGACATGAAAACAATGCTTCCTTCTTTATACATTCATATAGGGCAAGAGAGAGTAAAACTTATTTTATGAGTTTCTAGTAAATATTAAAGTAATATTCAATGAACAATTATAATATAAGTGTAAGTAAAATTACGATAATGGTCAATATGACAAAACTTACAATAACAGGTTTATCACTCCAATCTTCCAAATCACGCCAAATTGCTTGTGGGAGAGTTAAATTCGGAATCTCGACATCACCGAACGGTGATTCAATAATATAATCTTGTGCTGATGCATAATAACGACACTGTTTAGTATTTTTTATACCACATTTATTTATCAACAAATTATTATTACGTGCATTAACAGAATAACTCGAATTATTACGATTTTTTGTAAATATATTACTGAAATTAAAAGCCGTTAATGAACCCGGAGTTGTTAATTTACGGTTTAAATTTGAACGTATGGATGTTAAACGTGCAGCCATAATATAAAACAAATTAATAACAGATCCCTAAAATATAGTAATATATATTATAAAATATAAATTAATATTTAACAGTTAATACAAGATGTATAAATATAAAATATAAATAAAGTTAAAGCGATTAATTAAGATAACACTGTTGAAAAGCGTAACGTTGACTGTAGCAATATTACGGAGTCAAAGGGCTTGTTTTTATTTTATCCCCACTACATTTTCTTTCTCATTCAGATATAGCTTACAATATTTCTGTCATTGTTTAATTATTTCTCTTCTCATTTGGTTTGTGTATACAATACTCTCTTTTTCATTACCTCATTCTGTGCTTCACCAGTTTTTAACCCTCGTGACAATTTTACAGCTGTTTTTCAAGGTTAAATATTGTAGATATCTATCTGCTGTAACAACCCTAACCTACAATTAATTACGTTGATATAAAAGAGAAATTCCGATGTTTTTATTTCTAGTTTATTAGATCCGGTATAGTAATTCAGTAACAGTTTAAAACTGAAAATGAATAAAATTTCTTTTTGATAAATAGATAAACTGTTTTAAATTATTTCGACACGCGTTGGTTTCCTAGTATTAATTAATTAGCCCAATGCATTTTATTTTAAAACACTGCAGTTAGTCGATTGCAAATTTGGTGATAGGCATCATGGTAAGATGTTTGTTACATTGTTAATTTATTAAATCGGGTGGCTATCTTGTAACATTTTTCTTAAAAAAAAAACATTTTCGTTTGGGGCGTATCAGCCCCCCGAACGAAAATTTAAATTTCATGCCAGATTAATATTCCGTGGGCCTTTGTTTCAATTCTCCAGACAGCCCCCCAAAAAAATCTCCACGCTCTGTCCCGAACTAAACTACTGGCTACTTTACTGTTTCAAGATTACCTGAGGCTGTGGCCCAGTGGTTAGAGCACTAGATCGCACAGTACACTACAAAATGGAAGGTCTCAGGTTCAATTCCCACTTGGGGTCTGGAAATTATTACACAATAAAACCCGCTGAATATCTACTATATGGAACCCATAGAAGTCGCTTGTATACAAATTAGTTGATGTAATTTTAAATAAACTAAGAAAAAGGTTGTAGTGTACTGAAAATAAAAATACAGCTATCTCTGTTGAGTCAAGCAGTGCTAGACTACAAAACAGAACATCTCGGATTCATCTAGGGTTTCGATTGTTGGTGTTAAAAACACACTGTAGTTTTTAATGAGCAAGCAGTCAATGCAACTTTTAATGTACAATAAAACGAAAAATATACATATGGCAAAAATTCTGCTGTATTTTTACAGAATTTCTCAAAATTGCTCCCTTTCAGATATTTGAATGGAGAACTACTGACTTGATGTCCTTACAAATTTTTACTAAGAACTTTTGTACAGACTTGAGCTTCTCAGGAAGTATAAAATATTAAACCAAGTACACATAGTACCCATAATACACCACCATTAAAAAAAATTAATTTCAAAACTTCAAAAATGAACAAGTTTTTGAACAACAGCTGGACACAAAATTAATCAGCAAAATATTTACATCATTTATACTTAAAAAGTATTATTTATAATGATTAGCAGTTTGTGGGGCTTTTGGACTACAAAAGATACTGGGACAAATATTAGGATCTTTTTACATGATGGTAAATGAAAAAAATCACGTACACACACACTTCTATGAAAATATGTTCCTCATTGTAAATTATGTACAAAAAATAAATGTGTAGGTGTAAATTTATCACAATTTTATTTAGGTTATGTAGCCAACAATTATTCTGAATAACCACAAAGCTGTCATCAATGTATGATTAGTGATGCACAACTTTGTAACATAAAAGAAAGGAAATAAATACAAAAAAATACTATGAATTATTTTTATTTTTACCTTATTAATGAAAATAACGATATTTTATTTTAGATACGGTATGTAAAAAATTATCAATTTTATCAGCCATTAAAATCTTGAGTGTTTGTGTACATAATATTATAAAATTATAGTCATTGTGGCAATACATGATCAACTATATAACTTTGAAAAATATCAAATGAATTATATTATTACAAAATAACTTCTATCAACTGAAATTGTTTGGTCAGTGTTTATATTTATTATAAATTAAAGAAACATCACAATTTTGTTTTAAAAGAAATCAAAATTTCCACAGCTATTTTCTTTTGTTTTTAATTTAATTCTCTTTTTTCTTTTGTGGACATGGGTTTTCCAGTGATAAAATAAAAAAGTAAATATGTTGGTATTTTTTATCAAAAAATTTATTAATCCAAAATTAATTTTTCCTGAAAAATTTTGGTACTTTGAAATATTTTACATGTGTTTTTAAACACCCCATCCCTTTTCCTTGTGGGGTTGCTAATCCTCCATCAGTTCCTTCCTAGGGGTGGATAGGGGAATACCTCCTAAATAAAAGAAATGGAAATTTCCGCAGCTATTTTCTTTTCTTTTTAATCTAATTCTCCTCTTTTTTTTCTTTTGTTGACATGGGTTTTCCAGTGATAAAATAAAAAAGTAAATATGTCTGTATTTTTATCAAAAAATTGGTTGATCCAAAATTATTTTCCAATGAAAAATTTTAAAAATTTTGGTATTTTAAGATATTTAACATCTATTTTGAGCACCCCTTCCCTTTTAAATTGTGGGGTTGTTAGTCCCCAATCAGGTGCCTTCCCAGGTGGTGGATAGGGGAATACCTCCTAGATGTGGGTGGCACCAGGGAAATGAAATACTTAGATGAATCCAAACTAGCACTTGCAGCATCTTTCTCAAAGTGAGGAGTTGCAAACAGTGTTTGATCCTCATGTTAGGGGTAGCTAAAAATTATCTCCCAACTTGTCCTGCCAGCGTGAGAAATTATAGCTACTTTAACCTTTATACTGCAGATTATGAACAAGGTAGTTTAGCAGTGGGGGTCCTGCCTGGTAAAGAAGAATAGAGGTCATCCACAATTATGGTGGAGACTTAAAACTGGTGGCCAGATTTAATTATGTAGGAATGGCGCACAGCAGGGGATTGTTGAGACAGATATGGGAGGCTTTCATCCAACAGTGGATGATGGTTGGCTGAAAAAGTAAAGAAGAAGATTTTAAGCAGAACTTTAAAAATTTGTATATTTTACTTAAACAGGTTCTATCAATCATTGTTTTTATTATGATAGAAAAATAAAAAAATATTGTGAACATAATCATTTTAAATTGCGACAGTATTTTTCTATACTGTTACAGCTAACAAATTTTGAGAATTTAACAAATTGTAGTAATTGAAGTGATTTTGTCATTTAGATATGTCCCTTCCTATATTAATTGTTCGGAAAACCCGAAAATACTGTGTGTGAAAAGCTATACTTTAATACTTTTTAAAGATGTGGGGTTATCAAAGATTAGGAACATTCCTATTGGTCTCAGTCAGTAATAGATGTTGGCAACACATAAATTATTGGTGGTAATTTTAAAAATTGACATCTATCATTTTCCTTTGTCCATCCGTCACACCCAGTTGTCAGAAAGCACAAGAGAAAGCAACAAACAGTTTTTGGATTTGTAATTTAAACAAAAAGTTAGTAGGCCTAAATAGGGTTTGAAGTTTCGGTTCCCTCCGGAAGTGGCCCAAAACTGGAAGTCAAGAAATAAAAGTTGAAATTTGGAAACAAAAATAGTGTCACTTGATTCCTCTTAAAGAATAGATACAAAATCATTGGGTTTGAATTTCCAGTTTATACCAGAAGTGGCCCAAAACCAGAAGCCAAGAAATCAAAAGCAGAAACTACAAGAGACAGAAACAAATGGTTTTCGTATTCGTAATCTACACAAAACTTTAGTGGGCCTGGATTGGGTTTGAAGTTCCGGTTTCCTCCAGAAATGGCCCAAAACTGGAATTTAAGAAAGAAAAGTATGAATTTGGAAACAAAAATATTGTCATTCGATTCCTCTTAAAGAATAGATACAAAAATTACTAATGGTTTTTGCCATAAATCAAAGGCATATAAACCCTTTTTAAAAATTGCCACAGGCCATGAGATACCATCCCTCCAAAGGTAAACTCGCAAATGTGCAAATTTTGGGAATATGAGTTTGTTTGTGCTTGCTGATGTATATAACCCAACGCATGTTGTAGTAAACTCACGAATATGTATCTTGTTCGGTTAGGGAGATACAGCCTTAGTAAAGTTACGAAAATACACGAAGTGTGTTAAAGAAGAAAGCATTGAATTTGTTTTTTGCTCTCCCGTAAAACTGAGAATTTGCACATTCACGAGTTTACCATTGGATGGACGATACATCGTCTCATGAAGGAATTTTAAGCAATAATTTTTTTTATAAGTTTGAAAATCTAAATTAACCTTTTGTACTAAAAAACATATTTAAATTTCATTAATTAAAAATATACACAATGTATAACTGTAAACCAACAAATCAATCTAATATTTAATTTTAATAGATTGATCATACAGTGTTTTTTTTATTACATCTGCTATTATATAATCATTTCCTAATAAAACAGATAAAGATTTTTAGGTTCAGTATCACGCAAATAATATTATTTACTTATAAATACATTGCAGATTAAACAGTATTGTAATTCATTGTTCAATTGTATAAATAAATAATAAAATAAAATCTTCCTTAAATATTTGTTCAAATGTTAATAAATATTTTTTAAATTTCAGTGTCTTAAATTTTTTGTCCTTATTCAAAGCAGATGTATTCTGTAGAGTATTATAACATAGCTTTAATAAAATTGTTAAGTAAAACCCCAGGTTGTATCTAACAAACATAATTTCACCTGTCATATTTTATTTTAATTAATTGTCCATTTTATTATGACATCAGCAATATAGTAATAAATTATATTTTGTTAAAAAAAAATTGACAGTATTTAAATTTTGATACGCATTATTCTAACAGTTAATAAATCTGTTAAATCACTGTAATGTAAAAAAGTGGCCAATAATAACCTTGCATGTGATGTTACAATCATAAAAATTTAATGTAAAAAAAATTTTCAACGTCATTAGTATTAGAATGCTGTTTAAGTGTTGAAATAGAAAACATCTTAAATAATCAACAATGGATTAAAATATTTTACTTACTGTTCTACTGATCTGTACAGTAGACTACAGTTCCTTTGAGCTCAATTTAAACTATTTTGACTTATATAGTTACTTGAGTCACGAGTTTGCCCTTGTTTGCAACGAGGGGTAAAGGGGGAAAAGCATCAGTGCACATACCCAACTGCTTTAATTTCAGTACGAAAAACATAATAACTTATACTATACCCGGAGCATATACAGTATATCGCGGAACCTTTTGTAGGTTAACTGTCTGTTACAGAAATGTCGGTTTCACGAAAATATGGTCGAACTATTCACAGTGTTGAACGAAATCTAATACGCAATGTAATAAAATGTTATGAAGTTGAAGCTAAACAAAAATGCCTATCCGTGCCTCATAACAAAAGTCGTGAGCGAGCGGCTAACTACTGTGATGTTTTTCTTTCCACAATTCAAAAAATAAAGGAGGAATTTAAGGACGTGAAGAAGCTATTCTTTAACACTTTTGTTTACACCTGGTAAAAATAAGAAAATGGTTAGGTAGATACTAGAGACTGATAATGAAACGCCGGTGAAAGCAATAGTAGAGAAGGCGATTCATTCAAGATTACAGTAAATCAAACATTTCTAGTCATGTAATTAAGCTGTAGGCAATATTACAAGTCATATTTATTTCTTATTAGGTTTATGAAGAAAACATTGTCTCGGAATAAACCACAGCTTACAAAATGTATGTAGAAACTGCATGGTAGTGAAATGTACAAGTAATGTCTCACTGTTGAGGTTGGCAGCACTGCAAATATTTCACTTCCCTTCCTCATAGCCCATACATAAGCAAAAGGCAATCTCATGGCTTCAGTATCTACACCATTCTTCTAGTTTTTAGTTTAAGTTGCATCGACAGCTTGGTCATTAGTCGCTACTGTAGATTTTGGTACTGTAATGGTGGGTTTTAACATGTTAAAATTTCCAGACCCTAGCCAGCAATAAAATCCGGGACCTTTTGCTTTGTAGGCTAGTGCACTAGTCACTACGCCACGGAGGCAACCATTATTTTTTCAGAGAGGGTTAAAATTAGAACAAAAATGAAGATATTTATAAGAAAAAAATCAGTGCAAATATTACACATCCTGTTTAGTTTGCACGAAGATGAGAAAATTCCAAAATTTACAGTACTTTTTCTGAATAAAACTTCTTATATTAAAAAGGCTTGTAGAAAAAAAAATGTAAAGAAAAATAACTGTGTTCAGTGAAATGGAATTTTATATTCATCTTTCTTTACATTTTTTTCAACAAGCTTTTTTAATATAAAAATATTTTATTAAGTAAAAGTATCGTATCTTTTTGAATTTTTTCCTCTTTGTGCAAAATAAATACTATTATTTTTTAAGGGTGTATAATAATTTACTCTAATTTTTTTCTTATAAATTACTTCATTTTTGTTTAATTTTAAACCTCTCTGAAAAAAAATATGGTATAGGTTGCCTCCGTGGTGTAGTGACTTGTGCACTAGCCTACAAAACAAAAGGTCCTGGGTTTGATTCCTGGCTAGAGTCTGAAAATTTAAGCACATTAAAATCCATCGTTACAGTACCAAAACCCACAGTAACCACTAATGACCAAGCTGTCAATGCGACTTTAAATAAAAACTAGAACTAGAAAAATGGTTTAAGTCAAAATAGTTGATATTGAGCTGAAAGGAACTGTAGTCCATATGTATCAGGAAACATTGTTTACTGAACTGAAAACAAACTATTTTTGACAACCCAATACATTTACAATCAGTAATCTAGTTTCAGAACATCTTTTACCTGGCATGGTGTCCTGCTCAATGCAACTGGCTTTTATGCTAGGGGTCCCAGGTTTGATTTTTGGGCACGTATAGCACTTTTCTTGTCACTCAATTATATCTGTCATCCTTCATTGTCTCCATTACCATTAATACGCAAAACAGTCAGACGTAAAACAAAAACAACCCCTCTTATACCTAAAATAATATTCAGGTTTAAATATATAAATGTAATAATTTGAAACAAGATAATGCAATAAAAATTAATAATTTTATTAAACTTTAAACAAACTGGTACAAAGAAATAAAAATACTATATAATAATACAAAACGTATTTAAGTATACGGATTCTTCAAAAATTAATAGTACAGCAAATTGTGACAACGGTTAACAATAAATTATTAAATGAATATTTTAATAAATAATATGGAATGCAAATTACATAACGCTAGGTCTAAAGCCATGTCTTTTTACAAATAAAGACACTTAAAAGTCTTTAATCAGAATTATTAACAGGTTTGTAAATATTAGTTCACAGAAATTCATATTCATTGGACATCTAGTTAAATTATTTCCTGAAATTAATCAATACTTTCTGCTTGTTTGTTCAGAAAGTGAATACATGAATATTTTTTTATCTGCTGAGGACTTTACCACTCGTATAATTTTCAAATAGTTAGTTTTGTTTACAATAGTACTAACCTAACAATAACGCTACATTTATTTTACTAAGTACATCCAGAGAGTAAGTATAGTTGACTCATAAGTCACACACATTTTATAGAACAAAGATCATGCATGCTTAGTTACGGCCTTTTACTTAAGCACAAACAAAAACACGCGATTCTGTTTGTTTAAATTAATGTAAAGACTGTCGGTAATCATCTTTAAAGCAATAAATTGACCAATTTAAAAAAATAATAAATAATAAGTATTTGTGCAAAAATATTCAAGGGAAATTGTTCACGACAAGAAAGTGTAGTAATTGTTACTGGTAGTTGAAGTACTGATGCGCTACTTTGACGTTAAAGTTTGTTCCAACAAAGAATTCACAATTTATAAATGTTTAATGATCCTTATTACTTGAAATTGTAACAGAAAAAAATGCTAACGGATATCCATTTTTCGAATATCCATCTCGTATGTTTCGAATATCTCAGGGAAGTTGTTTTATTCATTTTGCTTGTAATAATTTTTTCATCTAAAGAAATTTATTGCCAAACATTTGAAAAAATGAGATCAAGGCAAAAAAGTCCAGAACTGGTTTGTCCCACGTGATCAAATTCTATGAAGTGAGTATAAAACAATTAATGCCAAGAAATAATATGTTTCAATTTGCATTAGAAAAGTAATTTAACATAATAAATTCAGTAACAAAATAATTTGAAAAAATCTTCGTTTTCTAAAGGTGAAACAGTAGGCTATGCTTATGTATCTACTTTCTGGATGGACTTAGTAAACGCAAGAAAATCACAGATTCAGAATTATTTATATTAATTTACTAAAATATATTTAACTTAAAAATAATGTATACAGGGAGAGATGAAGTTTTAAAATGAGAAAGATAGTAATTAACAGAAAAAGTATATTAAAATAGCCAAAAGCACCTGACATCTTTATTTTGATTTATAAATTTTCAATTCCAAATACGTTATATTTGAGTAAATAATTTTTTCTGTAAAGTTTGCACTCTTGCGTTAATTGTTAAGCTCAAAAGAAAAACAGCTTAAGTTTGGTAACTTGATAATGATGGATTACAGTGGCTTGAGTCCAGGTTCTTTCTGGGGATCATTCGGAATTCTCAGTTTAATAATTAAATAGACAGCTGACTAAATTAAGCAAGGAGTTCAAGAAAACCTTTTGTCAATTTTAAAATTTCAGACTATTATTACAATTAAACCAGTTTAATTCAACATTCACAATAAAATATTCATAAAAAAACAACAAAAGACAATTTGAAATGTCCATTAAATTAACATAAGAACATTAAAGTGTAAGATGGGATAGGACCAGTTCAATATAAAATTTCTTGAACCTACATACTGATATCAAAAGACTGAAAATTGAAGATTCATCATTAAATATTTCACAATAAGCTTTTCATTTTTCATTTCAATGAAGAACTTATTGTGAATTGAAAGGAAAAATGATAGAACTGGTCAAACACTTTAATTACCTCTTCAACGATATAACATACATTGGCCCAAAACTGGAAGTCAAGATATCAAAATCGGAATTTGGGAACAAAAATAGTGTCATTCGATTCCTCTTAAAGTGTAGATACAGACATCACTAATAGTTTTTGCCAAAGGTCAAAAGTAACCATTTTTAGAATTGACACCAGCCATAAGACTGGTCTCAAGAAAGGGATGTTTTTGTATTTAATTTAATTTTTGTTATATCCATATACGAGGGTAGGCTGATAAGTAATGCACACATGCTTGTAGAAGACAACTAAATAAACTTCAGTAGCGCGCCTGGTGGCATGTGGAAGTACTATTTCTCCTCTACAAGCCTGCGCAGTTTGAAGGCGTTGCTTTCATTCAGTTTGTTTTGAGTAGTGGAAGTATGGCGTCGTGTTCTGGTGCTATGTCAACGAGAATTAAACAACGCGCTGTTATCGAATTTTTAACTGCTGAGAAAGTGAATCCTAGTGAGATTTATCGTCGTTTAAAGGCTGTTTATTGTGACGATACTGTTGATAGGTCTACTGTGAATCGTTGGGTAATAAAATTTCGTGATTGCCAACCTGGAAAAGCCTTAATTGTTGACAAAACACGCAGTGGACGACCAATCACTGCCTCAGACGATAATCGTCGCAAACTCATCGATGATTTGATTCAAAATGACCGGCGAATCACTCAACAGCGTATCGCAAACCAAATTGGAATATCTAAGGAACGTGTTGGCTTCATTATTGAACAATTGGGATACCGTAAAATCTGTGCACGATGGGTACCACGCCGTCTGACAGACGAGAATAAACAGCGTCGATTGGAATGCTGTGAACAACTTTTGAAGCGCTACCGTGACGAAGGAGACGACTTTCTTTTGAATATTGTGACGGGGGACGAGTCATGGGTTCATCATTACGATCCCGAAGAAAAAAGGCAGAGCGCTGAATATCGTCATCCACATTCTCCTGTTGTGAAAAAGTTCAAAACACAACCGTCCGCAAAAAAAATTCTTTTGACTGTGTTTTGGGATGCTCGCCGAGTTTATGTGACTGATTATCTGGAACGAGGGGCAACGGTAAATTCTGCTCAGTATATACAGACTCTGAAACACCTCCGACGTCGAGTTTGTCGTGTTAGAGGCAACCTGGCGCCAATAATTTTGCAACACGACAATGCTCGTCCACACACTTCGCGTGCAACTGGAGAGGCTCTGAGAAACCTGAAGTTTCAACCAATTTTACACCCTCCGTATTCTCCCGACCTTGCGCCTTGCGATTTTTATTTTTTTCCTCTACTGAAGAGAGACCTTAAGGGTAATCATTACAGCTCGGACAATGAGGTGAAGGCAGCTATTGCGTCCTGGGTTCGAGGAAAGTCGGAAGAATTTTTCAGTGACGGAATGAAAAAACTTGTTAAACGTTGGGAGAAATGTGTAATGCTTAACGGTGACTATATTGAAAAATAAATAGATAATTTGGTAGGTTAAGATTTGTACTTTAATTTGTTATTTACCCCATCTTGCTATTTCTTTTTGTTCGTCTTCTACAAGCATGTGTGCATTACTTATCAGCCTACCCTCGTATTTAGTTTGAAATTGATTACCTGACCAGAATTTTGTGAACAATTAGACACAAATCAGAATGATACATATCCAATAACATAAGTTTATCATGCAAGATCTGTTCTAGGGATATGACGTCAGTCAAGATTCACTGTGTGAAATTTTTCCCATGGATCTGCTAATAAGGTATTTCATTTTACACAACATAAATAAAAACTTTTTCTAGGTACTGATGTCCATACAAATATGCCGAACATTATGAAATTTAAATTTTAAACTTTTAATAATTTAAATAAGAATAATTGAGCATAATAACACAATAAATAAAACAATTTAATAGATATCAGGAAAAAGTGACACAAACGGCAATAGTAAAGTGTACTAAAGATAAATTGTTAATCAGAAATTTTATATTTAAACCCTTTCAGTACCAACGTCCAGAAAACAGGACATCGATATATTTTACGTAGTGACAACATCCGGTTTACCAGACGTCCGTAAGTTATGCATAAAGTGCTAACGTCTGGATTACCGAACATTTACAAAGTAAAACTTTAAAACAAAAATTAATGGACTAACGTATTTTGAAACCGCCTCCATGGCGTAGTGACTAGCACGCTAGCTAGCAAAGCGAAAGGTTCCGGCTTTGAAAGGTTCGATTCCCGGCTAGGGCCTGGAAATTTTAACACATTAAAACCACCTTTAAGGAACCAAAACACAGTAGTTGCTAATGCCCAAGCTGTCGATGTAACTTTAAATAAACTAAAAAAATCTATTTTGAATATTTTTAGTGTTAGAACGATTTCTGTTTTTTATGAACATAATACAAATTAATTTTTAATCGGAAATTTTATTTTTCTGTAACATTGAAGTTTTGGTTGGAAATGGCAGACTTATGGCTGCAAGTTTTCGAAATAAGGGCTGGCACTTTTTGTACACCCTTATTCAAATTAAACGGCTTTAAATCAAACTATTAAATATTGTTTCGGCACTAAAAGGGTTATTAAATATCAAGAAAATAGTGTGAATAAGGGAAGAAATATTGTGCAATAAACCATTAACAGTAAAAGAATATAACTCTTGATTAAGATCGACTATATAATCAAAAAACAAGATAAACGATAAAAAATACTTACTACGGAAAATAGTTTTATCAATAAACATCAGTCAAAAATAATTACTATGATAATAATTACTGTAATCTATACTTATTAAATTAATAATACTTACATAAAAAATACACAAATTTAAATATTTTGTAATTAGAAAGTAAAAACATGTTTTATAAAAAAACATATTATAGTAATAAAAAAAGTCTTTTATGGATATATAATATATAATGCCATTTTCACTACACTAATAAAGGAAGAACATAGTAACTAAAAATAATATTATTAATAATTTACTTAAACAATTTGTTTTTTCTAATATTAGTCACTATTATTTTCGGGCGCAAATCTTCTGATTGTAGCTGTCAATATGAGTAATGAATTCTGTAAACCAGCGGCTAAATGTCTCTGCAGCCACATTCCTTTATATTGTTCTATTAATGCTAATAACCTGAAAATAAATTAATAAGCAATATAAATACATTAGATTTAGATTATAAAAAATCTGGTGTGAAACACTCATACAACTTTCTCTTGCCAATGTAAATAATTAACAATGTAACTTAACATTCCCCAACTTGGAAGTAGGGGAATTCTGCTACCTAGGGAGTAAAATAACAAAGGATGGTAGAAGCACAAGTGATATCAAGAGTAGAATTGCTCAAGCTAGAAAAGCCTTTGAAATGAAAAACAGCTTACTGACTCATTGATTTACAGAATAGGAAAAATTTCTTAAAACATTGTTTGGAGTGTAGCATTATACGGAAGTGAAACATGGGTGATAGGGGCTGTAGAAAAGAAGAGGATAGAAGCTTTTGAAATGTGGTGTTATAGGAAAATGTTAAAGATTAGGTGGGTGGACAAAATAAGTAATTTAGAGGTTCTTAGGCGAGTGGATGAAAAACAAAGTATATGGAAACATCTTACCAAAAGAAGGGATAGGGTAGTGGGGCATATCCTAAGACAACCAGGTATTGGGCTATCAATAATGGAGGGTAATATTGAGGGAGTAAATTGTAGAGGGAGGCAAAGATTAGAATATATACTAAAGCAAATTACAAAAGATGTAGGGTGTTACAGGTATATAGATATGAAACGACTAGCGCAAGATAGAACAGGCTGGAGAACTGCATCAAACCAGTTGAGAGACTGATGACAAAAAAAAACTTAACATTAGTAATAAACATTAGAAATAAACAAAAAACTAATCTCAAAAACATAACCTTATTTTAATCATGAGTGAAAGACACAATGAAAATCAATAAGTTGGCTTAAAAATACGAAAAATCACTCTTTCACGCTAAACTAAGCTCTGTAGAGAAAAATGCTCTTAATAAAAGTTGTAGATCTTTTAATTTCCTATAAATTTTATTATATTCACTTTTGTTGTAAAATGTATACTAAGGCTGAAATCTTGAAAAAATCTATTTCTTTACACGATTTTGTGAGAAAAAAACGGAAAATTGCTAATTACCGATAAACTAAGCATTATACAA
This sequence comes from Catonia carolina, assembly GCA_035578175.1. Classification (NCBI taxonomy): domain Eukaryota; kingdom Metazoa; phylum Arthropoda; class Insecta; order Hemiptera; family Achilidae; genus Catonia; species Catonia carolina. The sequence continues at coordinate 40,644,644 of JAQMRL010000006.1, read as the reverse complement.
AAAAATGTTTGAAGTAAAAGCTGTGGGATATTAAATTCTCTACATTTTTTGTTATATACATTTTTGTGCTGAAGTGCATATTAACGTCGCAATCTTAAAAAAACAATTTTTTTACGAGAGAACAGCTTTTCCAAGAATTTCAGCAGATATGGCACCTACCCTATCTTGTAGAGCATAAAAAATGTAGTAAATGAGGCAATTTAAAAAAAAAATCGTAGGAGCCGTTTTCGAGAAAATCGCAAAAAAGTGAAAAATTACACAAATAAACTACTTCTTCCGATTGACCGATTTTGATGAAAATGTTAACTAAGTAAATTCTAACTTAAGTTTAAAGTTTCATGTACGCACGATGATCCTTTTTTGAGATTTTTGGTTTTAAATTTATCATTGTGATTGACTTTTTGTTTATCAGTTTTATCTTAACATGTCATATACTCCTTTTTGGAGTCTCCTGGATGCAAAAAAAAAATGCAGGAACCCCCGCCTGCAGGAAATCTGAACACAGATACCTCCATTCTTTTCTGTCTTCACCCTTAGATTGTGATTGAACATAAAATAACCAACATTAAAAATATTAAAACCTCAGAATACATACTTGTTTGCTATATCTGTGCGAAATGTCGGAGGTAGGTTACAAATGCCAAGATTAATAACAGCAAGGCCCATATTACTATTTGGATTAGTACCAACAGAAACAAGGCACCGTCCAATCTTGCAGGCAGTTAACATCAAATCGATTGATAAGGAAATCTCCTGAATAACCATTTCACCCATTCGACATCCTAATTTCGCACGCATTATACAACTTGAAGAACGTTTGATGTGTTTCGTCACTTTCTGCAATAAATTACAAAAATTATGATAAATTATTTTTTTAACAATTTCACTATTACATATCTTAAAATAAATTAGTGCAGATGTGTTTCTTTGCATTCAGACAATATTATCTCATGTTATAATTTGAACCCAAAAATTTTGTTTAAGGTTACAATTAAATTTTAATGCTAGAGCGCTAATGAGGCACAACTTCAACTCATCTATGATTATCATTAACTTTTCTGCTTAAACAGAAATAACAAATAATACAAAAAAAATTAAAGAAAAATTTTGTTTTTGTTTTATATCTGATTGAAATGCACATTAAGACTGATACAAACAGTGACAGATGGTAGATAAAAAATAATGTGAAAATTTCCAGACCTGACCGGGAATCAATCTGGGACCACTAACATAGAAGCTAGTTGCGCTAACCACTATACCAACGAGCTGTCATAAACAGAGTGTACATATTGTAAATTTTCTTAAATATTTTAAATGTATAAACATGCCAAACAACATTTTCAGATGCCAACAAAGATGCATCTGCATATAGTCAGTTAATATTTAAAACAGCTTTAAAGGAAACTACACTGAGAAAATTGAAGCACCATTACTTTACAATAGTACTTATTTTAAAATATTAAAATACACTACAACTTTCAGTTTGCTACAATGTAATTAAAAATAACTTTTCTACCGTTCGAAAAGTTAGACCCTAAGACCTGTTGTAGCATCAACCAAGCAACTGGTCACCCCAAATTACACCTTGCAATTGGTTCATAACTTTTGGCCACTCTCAGAATCCTATGTCGAGATATTCTTTGAAGAAGATCAGTCTATTTCCGGCAGTGTCTCCTTAAGAGAACTGACATCCAATTCTCACCGTAAATCCTCATTTCTAAACCGATCTACTGCGGCCTTATCACTTTTCAAACAGCGTATCTCTGCAGACTGGATGGAATGCTCATACTTCTTCATTACACAGGCCAGACTGCCATTTGTCAGTAAGTATTGGGTCTTTTAGAATTTCATCGATATATTACATTAGGCTTTTCCTTTTAAATGCCGACGTATTGTACCACAAATCCACAAAATGACTAACTTGTTCCAGAAGTACTCCATCATCTATTATACTTGTCCTGATTGGACATTTCTCTCTAAAGGCCATCACTTTTGTTTTTTTTTTTTTACTAGAAATAACAAACTCTAACACTAGAATAATAACACTACTACAATTATTATTTTAATAACTACAGTAGAACTCCAATTATCCGAACTCCAACTATCCGAATCGCCGATTATCCGAATCACTTACAGAACGAATTTATTGGCTACTGTCTTCCTCCCCCCTTCCCACTCTTTCTCCCGCTCTGTCTGTTCTAATTGTGTCTATGTGTCAGTCAGTGTGTCACTGACCTGCTACTGTGACTATCGTTTCTCATTTCGTTATTGTGTTGTGTTATCGTTTATCATGGCCTCTAAAAGAAAACGTGTTGTGTTGACATTAGCGGACAAATTAAAAATTCTTGAGCAATCTGATAAAGGAGTTACCAGTAAGCAGTTGGCCGAGATATATGGTGTTGGACAGGCAACAATTTCAGACATTAAAAAGAATAAAGCTACACTTATAAACTTCGTATCAGTGCTTGAAAACGAAGATGGAAGTTCTTCAAGAAAATCAATGAAGACAGCAACAAACAAAGATTTAGAGGATGCCGTGTTTAAATGGTTTTTGCAGCAACGTTCTACGGGAAACCCGATTTCCGGTCCGATTCTTTGTGAAAAAGCAAAAATATTTGCTGAGAAATTAGGTTATTCTTCCTTTAAGGGAAGTAACGGGTGGTTGAGAAATTTTAAATCTAGGCATGGTGTCCGTGAACTAGATTTAAGTGGTGAGAAGTTATCAGCAGACCCAAAAGCCGCAGAAAGTTTTATTGCAAAATTTAAAGTTGTGACGGACTCATACGATCCAGAATTTTTATACAACGCCGACGAAACTGGCCTTGTATGGAAAGCTTTGCCGAAAACCACGTTAGCATCTAAAAGAGAGATTAGTGCTCCTGGACATAAAGTTAGTAAGGATCGTGTTACGGTGCTTAACTGTGCGAACTCTACGGGAAATCATAAAATACCCCTCCTTTTGATTGGAAAGTCAAAAAGGCCTAGAGCATTTAAAAATGTAAAAAAACTTCCCCTTCATTATAAAAACCAACCCAAGGCTTGGATGACTGCTGCGTTGTTTACTGAGTGGTATGATGAAGTTTTTATTCCTGAAGTGAAAAAACACCAAAAATCTTTGGGAAAAGAAAGCAGTAAAGTTCTTTTAATTGTTGACAATGCGCCAACTCATCCCACTGAAGAACTGATGGAAAGAGAAAAAGGCCAGTTTAAAACCATCTTTTTACCGCCAAACGTAACAAGCTTGTTGCAACCAATGGACCAGTCTGTTATAGAGACAATGAAACGTCACTACAGAAGACAGCTATTAAGGAAACTTTTAGTAGAGGGAGAAGACGAAGAATGTGTGTTGAGTAACCACAAGAAAATAAATTTGAAAGATTGCGCTTACATGGTGGCGGAAGCTTGGAGTCTGGTTAAAACTGGAACAAGTTGAAAGGCATATCAACTAAAGAAGAGAAGGAAATGGAGAAAACAGAAAAAGAAGCCCAAGCAAAAGAAAAGGAGGCAGATGAAGATGATTTGGAGGAATTAAGGAACATTCTTCTAAAAATTCCTGGATGTTCAGAAGTTAGCGCTGAAGATGTAGAAGAGTGGGTGATGTGTGACTCATCAGACCCTGGTTATCAAATTTTAAGTGATGAAGAACTTATTGAAAGTGTGAGAGAAGAAAGTGTTGAGGAAGAAGATGACGTTTATGTGGAAGTTGAAGCAGATACAGGACCATCAGCTAGCGAAGCATTTTCCGGCCTTGAAACGGCGTTAAGGTGGATGGAGCGCCAACCTGAATGTGACCACATGCAGCTTCTCACGGTAAAGCGGATGCGGGACTTGGCTGCACGAAAACGGATCAAGACCGTCAAGCAGGTTACATTGACTGAAATGTTTAGCAAGTAAGAACTTTTTTTTAAACAATATAAATACAGTATGTATTATTATTCAGTACATTTTTTGTAGTAAAATTATTAAAAATGTTAATATTAATCAAAAATACATTCAGTACTGAAAATTTAGTGTTTTTCTTTAAAATACCCAAAATTTTAGTAAAAATCCAATTATCCGAATTTTTGATTATCCGAATAGGGTATGGTCCCAATTAATTCGGATAATTGGAGTTCTACTGTATTACTTTTTATACAAATGACTGAAGATGTAACATCTTCTATAAATTTTTAAAATTATTAGTTTCTAATAGTACGAGGGCGAATCAAATATAAACGGTAATTTTGCTGTTGACTGTACCAAACACGTTCGGACCAGATGTGGCGGTGAGCAGTTGTTGTTTTGTTTAATAGGAGTGGGGAGAACAGCTTACTTCGCAGCATTGTTGCGTTCTGCCGTCAGTACAGCCATGACCGAGCGAGAGGTACATCCATCTGTTGCGCAACGAATCGTCATAAAGTTTTTAGCAAATGAACGTGTTAAGCCTTCGGAAATTTTTACTCGTTTGCGGGCACAGTTTGGGGACACTACTCTGTCTAAGAATCGAGTGTATACGTGGGCCAGAGAATTTAGGGGTGGGTGAGAACGTGTTGAAAACGAAAGTCACCGTCGACGCCCAAGGTCAAGTCTCACAGATGACAACATTAGTGCCGTTCGAGAGCTTATTGAAGGTGATCGCCGGTTAACTGTTCAAGAAATCTCGTCAGAAATTTGTAACAGTTACGGGAGTGTTCAGTCTGCAATCACAGACCACCTTGGCTTCAGAAAGATTAGTGCTCGATGGGTTCCGAGGTTGCTGTCCGGAAATCAAAAACAGGTCAGGTCGGAGATCGCCGGGAGACTTCTGCATCGATTTCAAGAAGAAGGTGAAGATTTTTTGAGGCACATCGTCACATGTGATGAGATGTGGGTCCACCATTACACTCCCGAATCGAAAATGGCAAGTAAGGAGTGGCGAAGGAAGGATGAAGGCTGCCCAGTGAAAGCCAAAACTCGTCTCTCAGCCGGAAAAGTTCTTGCAACAATTTTTTTTGACTCAAGGGGAGTTCTACTCATTGATTTTCTTTACGATCAACGAACAGTGAATGCGGCTTACTACTGCCAGGTGCTACAGTCGGCAAAAACCAGTTATCGAAACAAAAGACGAGGTGTGCCCATTAAAGATGTCATCCTTCTCCATGACAACACAAGGCCTCACACCGCATTGTTGACAAGGGATAAATTGGAAGAAATAGGCTGGGAAACTCTCGAACACCCTCCTTACAGTCCAGACTTGTCCCCTTGTGACTACTTTTTGTTTGCGCCTCTGAAAGAATCACGTGCGCGATTGGTTGACAACTCTCCCTCAATCTTTTTATGAACAGGCAATATTCAAGCTTCCAAATCGGTGGCAGAAGTGTGTAGATAATGCAGGAGACTATATTGAAAAATGTTGAAGGCATAGTTTTTGTATAATATTATTCAATAAATATAATTTTAAAAATTACCGTTTATATTTGATTCGCCCTCGTATAATATACTCTGATGGTGGTGGATCCACCGAAACATGTGTAAGTGATTAATAAAGGCGTTGTTGTTTAGGTCATCAGCCGAAAGGCTGGTTTGAACCTGTAGAGGTTTTACTAAGTAAAACGAGGCGTGAGGTGGTTTACCATTGCCTTCACTGAGTGGGAAAGTACGCTTATCAGCATGCCGGGCCTTCTGAAAAGCACATATTTTCCACTCTGCAAATGACACCTTCACTTCATTCACCACAGGGTCTGGCTGTATAATGAAATTCATTACTTTCAGAGGAGATAACTCTGATTAGTGTCTTTTACACCTCTACCTCTTCTGTTTTTAAATGATTCAGTCATTTAATCGGCTGACCATGTGTTAAGAAACAGAACTATTTATTTTACCCCTGCAACGAACAGATTGAGTGTAAAAAATATGACACTCCACCTGTCTGTTATTGGCAGTTAATAAAGGCAGCTTGAAAAAAAGGTTAGTGAAATTTATTATACAAAATAGTACAATTATTACTTACAGCAAACATATCAATAGTTAAATTATCCAATGAAACACCATCAGGATCAGTTAAAAGTTGGTAAAATGTAGAGCCAGCATGTGACGGTAAATCAGACAAATCATTCGGTTCTTGATTACGACTGCACCTAACTGTATACGTTTCAGCATGACCTAAATCTAATATAGTGTCTCCAATACAACAGGCACTGTCTAAAAATATATGGGTATCTAATAAAGCTGGTAATGAATTATGAAGATAATCCTGAAAACAAAATAAAAACAAAAATTTTTTAAATTACAATATTATGTTGTTTAGGTCATCAGCCAAAAGGCTGGGTTGAACCTGGTTGAGAGGTTTAACAAAGTAAAACAAGGAGTAAGGTGGTTTACCACTGCCTTCCTCACTGAGTGGAAAAGTATGGTTATCAGCATGCCAGGCCTGCTGAAAAGCACATATTTTTCACCCTAGAAATGACACCTTTACTCCATTCACCACAGGGTCTGGCTGTATAATGAAATTCATTACTTTTAGACGAGATAACTCTTGACTAGAGTCTTTTACATCTCTACTTCTGCTCTTAAATGATTCAGTCAATTAACTGGCGAACCATGTGATAAGAAACAGAACTATTTTTTGTAGCTCTGGAACTAAAATTACAAAAATTACAATATATCAACTCTTAAAATTTAATTTTTTTAAATCATTTACATAGTATTTCAAAAAGTTCCTAATAAATAAACCAAAATTAGCAGTGGAAATGAAAAGTAAATACACTAATAAATCAAACTTTTTCAATAACAATCCAGAAATTCATTTTGATAATCAACAGTTACTTACATTACAACCTAAAGATCTATAAATTCTTTTAAAGTTTCTTCCAAACATACTTCTCACATAAATTAACTATATTATACAACATAGATGTTTGTTTTTTGGTACAACATCCTACATATTTTACAGAACGCAGTAAATGTGACTTCATTTTAAATGTTTACAATTTTGTCTTCAGTAAACTAAAATGTATGCTTTGAAATAATTTTGCATTAATCATTCATTCCTTACTTTTAACCCGTTGAGGCCAACTGATGCCTTAAGGTGGCAAATTGAGATTTAAAAAAGTGTAGGAGCTGTTTTTGAGAAAATTGCAAAAAAGAGAAACATTGTACGAATAAACCACTACTGCCGGCTGACTGATTTTGATAAAAATGCTCGTGTCTAATGGTACTTATCTAAGTTCCAAGTTTCAACTTCGTATGGTATTCCATTCTTGAAATATTTAGTTCACACACACAGACGAATTGCTAAAAACATCCCAGTGAAAACTCGATTTGGAAAAATTGACATGAAAACAATATTACCGTTCCCTATGTACTCATACGGGCAAGAAAAAGTAAAAATACAAATACAGGATAAAATAATAAATAAAAAGCATCAAACTAACCAAATGTGTATCAGTATTCCATGATAAGCCAGCGCTCACTAAAAATCCTGGCCAACTGAAAGGATGCGGAGTCAAATGGTAGGAACCTGACCAATGCGCAACAACAATACCGAGCGCACCAGTGCGGTTAACCGCTTGTACAGCTCTATATATATTACATATTGATGCTTCAGGACATCCAGCTAAACTGTAACGATAAACAAAATTAAATAATTAATATTACATCCAGATAGTAACTTCCATTTTGACAAAAAAAAATCTGGTGCGAAACACTCACATAACTTTCTCTTACCAATCCAAATAATGAACAATGTAACCTAAAATTAGTAATAAAACATTAGAAATAAACAAAAAACCATAACCAAATTTTAATCATGAGTGAATGATGTAAAATGAAAATCAACCTAAGTTTGGCTTAATAACATGGAAAATCACTCTTTCATGCTAAACTTAGCTCTGTAGAGAAAAATGATTAAAATAAATTTGTAGATCTTTAAATTTTCTATAAATTTTATTGTAAAATGCATACTAAGGCCGAAATCTTAAAAAATTCATTTTTTACACATTTTCATGAAAAAAAAAACACAGAAAATCACAAATCACCGCTAAACTACGCATTATACAAAGAAATGTTTGAATAAAGGTTGTAGATTTTTAAATTGTCTACAACTTTTATTATACTGTATGAATAAGCTTTGTGCAGCTGCGGGATGAAGGGGAAAGACGAAGAAGTACCAGACTGCTGCTACGTCATAACACTGTACTAATCATCTCATTGCTCTTCGCTGGGCAGTAGACTGCCTAGTGCGTGACATACGTGGGTGTTGTTTTGACTATTCACTGTAGATGGCGACACAGAATATATATAGTTTGGATAGTACTCTTGACTACTACAAACATAATACAAGTAAAACATTACTACTACTAACGCAATCTCTCACAGTAGTAGTGACGTAATGCATACCTCTCAGCAGCACAAAGCTTGGGAACGGGCAGTATACAATTTTGCATTAAAATGAGTTTTAACGTCGCAATCTTAAAAAAACACTTTTTTTCTACGAGAGTACAGCCTCCCCAAGAATTTCAGCAGACATGGCACCTACCTTATCTTGTAGAGTACAAAAAATATTGTAAATGAGGCGATTTTTACTTTCTCTTGCCTATATGAATATATAGGAAGGAAAGTATTGTTTTCATGTCGATTTTTCGAAATCGAGTTTTCACCGGATCTATACGTTTTCAGACCCCCTGAACCCAAAAAACATGTTTTTAGCGATTGGTCTGTGTGTGTGTGTGTCTGTGTGTGAACAGAATATCTCAAGAACGGAACATCGTACGGACTTGAAACTTGAAACTTAAGTTACATACCACTACCGGACCCGACACGAACATTTTCATCAAAATCGGTCAACCGGAAGTAGTAGTTTATTCGTGTAATTTTTCACTTTTTTGCGATTTTCTCAAAAACTGGTCCTACGATTTTTTAAAAAATCGCCTCATTTACTAAACTTTTTATTCTCTACAAGATAGGGTAGGCGCCATGTTTGCTGAAATTCTCGGTAAGGCTGTTTTCACGTAAAAACATTTTCTTTTTAAGATTGCGGCTTTAATATGCATTTTAGAGCAAAATGTTATATAATAAAAGTTGTAGAGAATTTGAAAACCTACAACTTTTATTTCAAGCTTTTTTTTGTAAAACGCTTAGTTTAGCGGTAATTAGCGATTTTCTGTTTTTTTCTCACGAAAACGTGTGAAAAATCGATTTTTTTTAGATTTCGGCCTTAGTATGCATTTTACGACAAAAGTGTATATAATTAAATATATAAAAAATTAAAAGATCTACAACTTTTATTAAGAGCATTTTTCTCTACAGAGCCTAGTTTAGAGAGAAAGAGTGATTTTCCGTATTTCTAAGCCAAAACTGAGGTCGATTTTCATTTTGCGTGTTTCACTCATGATTGAAATATGGTTATATTTTTGAGGGTAGTTGTTTGTTTATTTCTAATGTTTTATTACTAATGTTAGGTTTATTGTTAATTATTTATATTGGCAAGAGAAAATTGTGTGAGTGTTTCACACCAGATTTTTAAAAAAAATTGTAGGAGCCGTTTTCGAGAAAATCGCAAAGAAGTGAAAAACGACACGAATAAACTACTACTTCTGGTTGATCGATTTTGATGAAAATGTTCGTGTCAAATCCTTTAGTAGTACCAAACTTTAAGTTTCACGTTTCAACTTCGTACGATGTTCCGTTCTTGAGATATGTTGTTCATACACACACAGACCAATCGCAAATAACATGTGTTTTGGGTTCAAGGGATCTGAAAATGTGTAGATCCGGTGAAAACTCAATTTCGAAAAATCGACATGAAAACAATACTTTCCTTCTTATACATTCATATAGGCAAGAGAAAGTAAAAAATCTGGTGTGAAACACTCACACAACTTTCTCTTGCCAATGCAAATAATTAACAATAAACCATTGAATAGTATTAATAAACCATTGATTAGTATTAAAACATTAGAAATGAACAAAAACTAACCTCAAAAACATAACCTTATTTTAATCATGAGTGAATGACGCAAAATGACAATCGAACTCAGTTTGGCTTAAAAATACGGAAAATCACGCTTTCACGCTAAACTAGGCTCTGTAGAGAAAAATGCTCTAAACAAAAGTTGTAGATCTTTTAATTTTCTATAATTTAATTATATACACTTTTGTCGTAAAATGCATACTAAGACCGAAATGTTAAAAAAATCGATTTTTCTCACGTTTTCGTGAGAAAAAAAACAGAAAATCGCTAATTACCGCTAAACTAAGCGTTATACAAAAAAATGTTTGAAACAGAAGTTGTAGGTTTTTAAATTCTCTACTACTTTTATTATATAAGTTTTTGCGCTAAAATTTATATTAAAGCCGTAATCTTAAAAAAACAACGTTTTTACGTGAAAACAGCCTCACCGAGAATTTCAGCAAACATGGCGCCTACCCTATCTTGTAGAGAATAAAAAATTGAGTAAAATAGGCGATTTTTAAAAAAATCGTAGGACCAGTTTTTGAGAAAATCGCAAAAAACTGAAAAATTATACGAATAAACTACTACTTCCGGTTGACCGATTTTGATGAAAATGTTCGTGTCGCGTCTGGTAGTGGTATGTAACTTAAGTTTCAAGTTTCAAGTTCGTACGATGTTCCGTTCTTGAGATATTCTGTTCACACACAGACACACACACACACACACACACACGCACACACACACACACACAGACCAATCGCTAAAAACATGTTTTTTGGGTTCAGGGGGTCTGAAAACGTATAGATCCGGTGAAAACTCGATTTCGAAAAATCGACATGAAAACAATACTTTCCTTCCTATATATTCATATAGGCAAGAGAAAGTAAAAATGATACTAAAAGCTTTCTCCTGTACCAATTCTGAAATTTTCAACAATTTTTCAAAATTACCTGGTTAAGTTATGGGATTTTAGCTGGGCAGTCTTTGGACTAGTAGGTACAGGCAGTCTGGTAGCATAAAGGTTAAAAGTTTAACCTCTTACAAAGTTTCCACCATTGTTCAGACACTAGGTCACAGTGGGTGACCAGCTCTTCTAAACCTTCCTCAAAGGAACCCCGCCAGTGAAGATGGCCATACCTCAAGTGTTTCTTGCGTCGACATTACATTCAAAGTGCTTACCACCACGGTCGCATTTCATGTGCGGGAACAAGTGATCATCAGTCCGTGGTAGTCAAGAATACTAGGTAAGAAATGTCAGAGCACTGTCAAGTAGTTTAGTTTTGAGCACACCAGTGAGCATTTTTGGGACCCAGTAGAAACACAGCTTATTTATTAGCCTCTTTATGGAAACCCTGAAATTAGTTTGATTCAATTTTTTTTTTTTCTTTTTTTTTTTTTTTTGGTTTAACGTCCGACTGTTCTGCAATTACTGCTAATGCAGACGGTGAAGGTGAAATGATTTTTGCAACGTATGAAAATATGCCTTGCTTGAATGGGATTCGAACCCAAGACCGCATGATTTGATTCAATATAATCTTTCCTCAGTTTATTTAAATTTTTCAAGATCTTTTCTGATTTCTTTTAACCATTGATCAGACTCCATAGGTCAATAATTTAATCTAATAAAAATTTATTTTGTCGTTCATTCTGTACAGGTGACCACAGAATTTCAGTTATTGTTTTCTGTTTGATTCCATCAATGGTTCAGTTAAATATTATTACTTAAGAGTTTTACATTTAGTTTAAATACCTATTCCATGAAGCAGTTCCAGGACAAAGACACGTTGCACATCCTAACTGATGATAAGCTTTTGTCCACTCCACAAAATTATAATCAGCCTGTATAAAAAAAAAAACAAAATTAAGATAATAACTAGTAAATTACACAATTGTTAATTCGTTAGACGATTTAATAAAAATTAATAACTCTTAACATAATTAATATAAATCTTCACATTGTATCTGCTGTATTATTCGTTTTTACCTTTTTATTACATAATTTTATTTATTACTGACATGTTTCGGTGCACCCATAATCAGAGTTTACAAATTTAAATAAAAAAAACTGAAACAAACCAATAAAAATCTGTAGAGGTTATTTATACCTTCAGTCATTCGTATATAACTGTTTGATTATTCATATTTAACCTCATTCATATTTTTTAAAACTTATGTACTCTGATGATGGTGGATCCACCGAAACATGTCAGTAAAAAATAAAATTATGTAATAAAAGGTAAAATTGAGTATGGTATAAAAAAAGTAAGTGCATACATATTATGTATAAGTAGAAAACTGAATGACTGAATTGTTCTGTTTGTGCCCTCACACATTTTTGTTTCTGTATCAAAGTCACTCTACTTTCCATGTGCATGAAGGTAAATAATTGATCACCCTTATCATAACAAATTTCAGTTTAATTTTGCAAAATGGCTGTTATGTCGTATTGGATAAAAAATAATGATAGATAATTAGGATTTTATTATAACACGATAAGGTAGCTTTATTTGCGTCTACATACATTTGATCAAAAATTTGGAATATAAATACACTAAGAGTCATTCGGAAAGTAAGGAACGTTTTCATCTGACAAGCCGACAAATGACAGAATGCAATATTCTGAAAGGTTTCGCTTGCGAAAATCTGTCGACTGCGACAGATTCCGTGCGTTACTGAAGCGATACTGTCGCGAACTGGCGAAACTGCGGCTTCAGTGTGAAACGATTTCGCTGCTCTAGCCGTCTCAGCCGATATCTCCATAAGGCGGCAACATATTGTTTCGCATGATTATCGTGTATTCAGATCGAACAACTTGCTGCGGAAAAAAGCAAAACCGCTGTTACGGTTTTGCAGCGTCGGTGTGAAAACGGCGTCAGGTACGTTGTAAAAAAATGTTTTGTTCAACTACAACAAAAAAATATCAAAATAAAGAAAAACATTCTTTACTTTTTTAATGATCCTCGTAACAAACACAATTTAATAATAATGAAAAATTAAATATTAAAAATAAACTGACCAAAAATCCATATTCGACTAGAACCATATTACTAGGCACATACAAATTCTCTAATGAATGTGTGTGTAAATTATTAGCACACATCATAATGGTAATATCTAATGGTAATGATAATAAATGCCAGACATCTTGTAAACCGTAGCAATGATTATTTGATACATTTAATAAACCACTAACTGTCGAACTGTTTGAATTTGAGTTATTTGCACTATCTTCACCGTTTCCTATTAGTAAACCGCTTAACCGAGGTCCAATGTGAACATATCTGAAACAGAAAATAATCGGTTGAATAACTTTTATAGTGAACAAAAATGAGAAATCATTATTGCACACAATTGTTTCCAAAAAATGATCCACAAACAAAAAAACCTGATGTTTAAAAATTAATTATTAACCCATTGACTGATTATGACGAGTCAGGCTCGATGCCGTTTAAAAACATAATGGTGACTTTGATAAGCTGGCAAGGACTTGCTTTGGCAAGGCTGGGAACTTGCTGCTCCCATCCCTTGACTTTCTGTTTTTCTCCTTTCCACTTGAAATACATTCTATTGTGGTGCAGTTACTAGTTAAGACAAACCAAAAATCAAGAAATACAATAATAATAATTAAAAGTTAATAAATAATAAAAGAATAATAATAATAAGAGTGAATACGTAAAAATAGTAAAATATATACAAAAAATAGTAAAATACGTAGCATCCCTCGTTGATGGAGGAGAATGGATCCGAAATGTTAAAAAAGACTTGGAGATGGCTAAGATTGTGAAAGAAGACTTGGACACAAGAAACAATTTTAGGAGGAAGGTTGAGAAATGGGAAGTTAAACCAGAGACAAAAGCTCCGAGAACTGGAGTAAAATGGAGTGAAGAAAGAAAGGCTAAATTCTCGCAGGGAATGAAAAACTGGTGGGCAAATAAAAAGAACAACAAGAAACCCCAAAACTGAATCATCTTTACTTTGCGTCTTCCACTTTGGGAGTTTTACGACTAATAATAATAAGAGTGAATAATTAAATAATTCATTTATTAAATTATTACAATAATAATTAATGATAATTCAAAGAAAATTATTTTTGGAGAAATTATTATCAATAGTTACTGAGATACCTCCGAACAATATATGAATGGCCGCCTTCGTAGCATAGTGGTAGCACGCTGGCCTACCACGCAGAGATCCCAGGTTCGATTCCTGGCTAAGGTCCGGAAATTATAAAAGTACGACTCAACATTCAATAACCCACTGTAGTCGCTAATGACAGAGCTGTCGATGCGACTTTAAATAAATAAATGAATAGTTAACGCTGAACAAATATTGTATAATTTTAACATGCCTGTCAACAATTTTAAAAGAATAACAGAGAATTACACAAATAAATACATAAATGAGAATAAAAATTTACTTACTTAAGATTAGTAAAATTAGCGAGTATTTCTTGGAATGCAGGCCACATATCATTAATATCTTGTTTTGTAACTGAGGTTTCGACATCTAGGACTGGTAATAAATTAATAAATCTATCTTGACAATGCCTATCAATGGCAACCATTTCACTAAAAAAAATAAATAAAAAATAAAATTTGATAATATTTTAACCTAACATACATGGTTAATTTTCTCAAGAATAAATAAAAAAGTAAAAATCCCTTTCATGAGACAACACGTCTCTTTGCCACCAGTCTCACAGCAATTTTTAAAAAGGCGCATGTAGCTCGAGAGCAAATTAGCCGTCAGTACTCATCTGAATGTCGAGCTGTGCATACTGAGCCAGTTGTGTTTATTTCTGTTGTGCTTGATTTTATTGTTTGTTGAAATGGAAATTGACAAAATCACTGAGCAACGACTCAACATCAAGTTTTTAATAAATCTCGGGAAAAGCTCTCAACAAATTACCAATGATGGCTGTTTACAGTGATAATAATCTAAAGAAAACATCATTTTTAAGTGGATTAAACATTTCAAAGATGGGCGAGAAGATGAGAAGGATAATGCAAAGCCAGGACAACCTTCAACCTCTGGTGTTGATGAAAACATTAATTTTGTGCGGTCCCTTGTCATTACCAATGCCAAAAAACTGTTTGAATGATTGCTGAGGAACATAATTTAGGTAAATCAATAGTACAACCATCCCAACTGAATATTTGGGTTTAAAAAACTCTGTCCAAAACTCATGCCCAAGTTGTTGATGCCGGATCAAAAGTCGAGGAAGGCTGAATGTGTTGCCAACTAGAAACATTCTGTTGAAAACAAAGGATTCGCCAGATCTCGCCTCCAGTGACTTTTTTCTTTCCCCAAAATGCAAAATGGTGATGAGTGGACAGCACTGGGAAGACGTCGAAATAATAAAACAAGAAACGATGAGCAAACTAAAAAGTCTAACTGCCAAGGACTTCTAGGGATGCGTTGAGCAATGGAAAAGAAGATGGGAGAAGTGTATAGCAACCAATGGAGAGTATTTTGAAGGGGACAAAATTGATGTAACCGAAAATTTGTAAAATTAAGTTTTTATGGTCTCAGTTTGCGGATTTATTAGACAGACCTTGTATATATTTAGGTGATGAATCGCTGAATATAAAATAAAAATTGTTCATGTATAATGGATTACACTGATCAAAAGCACCAATTTTTTCACTGCAAGCTGTGCCGGCATTTTAGAGTAACCATGTATCATGCCAACATAATTTAAAAGTTAAAGAAAATAACTATTACCTTCTCTGGTAACATAACTGCCAGTCAGAACTAGGCACTAATCTAGTATACAAGTGAAGATGGGAAACTTTTAAGGAAGACCAAGTGTCAATCATTTCATACAAGTATTCCTGGAAAAAAGAAAGAAGAAATTAAATTTTCAATAAAATCTTCTCATATGCATAAAATTCAGGTATTTCTAAGATTAGTATGATTCAAAAGCAATACGTGCTGTTTAAGTATTAACACAAACTTTTCAAAATTAGTCTTTTTTCGATGGTTCTGAATACTGAAACAGCTTAAAGAAACGTAGGTTTACCCTTTGCTGCTAACTGCCTTGTTAAATTATTTCAGTATGTTTCCAATGTGTAACGCAGGTGTAATCAGTAACTTGTAAATGATCAAGAATGTACCCAGTTCCTGTTCCTAGTACATTCTTGAATCATGTCCAAAGTATTGGTTTCCTACAATACTTAACCTCATTACTACGCTAGCTAACATAAGAGGAGAAAGTGTCACTCTTAGAAAGAACACTGAATTTCACATATGACATTGGAGTTTACAGCTTATCTCGCTCATAATTTTATCAGATATCTTTTTAGAGTTCTAGTCAGGCTTTGGAGTAATCAATACTTCCCTGAACTCTTTACAATATTAATACATGTATAAAAAAATCATTAATTTTGTGATGTGGTTCTAATTACTTTTACTTTCTCTTGCCTATACGAATATATAGGAAGGAAAGTATTGTTTTTATGTTGAGTTTTCGAAATCAAGTTTTCACTGGATATACACGTTTTCAGACCCCCTAAACCCAAAAAAAAACATGTTTTTTGAGATTGGTCTGTGTGTGAACAAAATAACTCAAGAAAGGAACACCGTACAAAGTTGAAACTTTGTACCAAGGTGCCTGCCTACCCTATCCTGACAGCATAAAAAATGTAGTAAACGAGGAAATTTAAAAAAAAATCATAGAAGCCGTTTTTGAGAAAATCGTAAAAAAGTGAAAAATGAAACGAATAAACTACTACTTCTGATTGACTGATTTGGATGAAAATGTTCTTGTCGGATCCTCTAGTAATACCTAACTTAAGTTTCAAGTTTCAACTTCGTATGATGTAACATTTTAAAGATATTTTGTTCATACACACACATGCGCGCACGCACGCGCGCACACACACACCATAGGCTAAAAACATGTTTTTTGGGTTCAGGGGGTGCGAAAACTCGATTTTGAAAAATCGACATGAAAACAATACTTTCCTTCCCATATATTCATATAGGCAAGAGAAAGTAAAAAGTTTCAATAGTTGTTGATAATTTTTTAAACAATATAATTGTAATAAGTTCTATTGACTAATTAATTAATTGTATAAATAAACCAAGAAACAAAAACTAGAAAGTAATACAAACCAATGATGGAATTCTACTCATAGGAGATATATCTAAAAGAACAGCCCGATGTTTCATCGCAGGATGATCTTGTATTAAAACCGGTATAAGAGATGTAGTCTCATCACCACTGTTACTTGCTAATCTTAATAACTGTGTAAATGTAGACAATGCGTAATGTAATCCAACTTTATTTGAACTTGCTATTCTAATCTGAAAAATTATAAATTTCAATTAAACTACCCAGAACTTTTTTAAAACTAAGCTTTAACAGTTTCACTGCTGGAAGTTAAATTTAACTGGTTGACTGCTATTAATATGCTTTTCACAGTTCTGCTGTTCCAAATGTTTAGACCAATCAGAACATTTGCCAGCGTTGTTAGATTGTACTTGACAAACATTACGCGTACATGCGTATAAAAGCCACAGTAGTTCACTCGTGTCTTGCATCTCGTACTGAACACATTAATTCTGTGTCTAAGAAGTAGTAAAGGAAGTTACCTCCATTTTTGTAATTTTTCAGAAGAACAAAAACCTAAAGTTTTTCTTTTCTAAAAAATTTCTGGTGTTCGAATTTTTTAAAATTTGAACCAAATATAGCCTCTGATACCGAGATTTAAACTTCTTAACTTCTACACCTCTCTGACCACCCACAGAACTTGAGTTAATCAAACAAAAACAAAACTTAGACAAAACATGTTGAGCTTACTCTATTCTGATGAAGAAACCGAATTTTATTCACAACAATGTTTGAAAAAATTACAAAATTCAAGTAAATTCTGAGACCTATCAATAAGATAATAAAAACAAAATAATTAAAATAAAAAAACTTATTGTCAATAACGGTATATGCATTCAATTAGAGTTAAAAATAGTAGTTATTTTAAAAATCTTACACATCATATACAAAAGTGGAGTTAATGTGCTTACTGCAACTTTTAAAAAAATGGAAGCAAGTCAGATACGAGTTAATACTGTAAATCATTAGATAGAGCATTTCTTGATGTTTTTCAAACTTAATTTTGCCAAAATTGGAGTTAACACCCTTTACTTCTAGGGCACAGAATTATAGAGCACATTAACATGCAATACTTTATAATATAATCAGCTGATTGTATGTTTATAGGTTATAATTTTTTTTGAAAGACCAAAAAAATGGCCGACAAAATATTCAACAGAGCTACAAGATGAAGTGTTGGCAACGTTGCTGGCAAGTCATTGGCTAGCTATAAAGTGGGTAGGGGGCAATGCATATATTCAGAGCTCATCAGCCATGAAAAATAGTATAGACATATTTTTATGTCTCGGTTCATTTATTGCCAGATACATTTCGAGACGCATATCAGTGTCTCATGTTTGTTGTTTTTGATTTATTTTGGTAGCAAAATTATGCTGACATCAGCAATGTTCTTAGCCGTTTTATCCTCGGGTGTTATTTCATTTTGTATTTAGTATTTATTTTATGCCCATAACAGACAGGTGGAGTGTCAGATTATTTACACTCAATCTGTTCGTTGCAGAGCTAAAACAAATAGTTCTGTTTCTTATCACATGATCAGCCTATTAAATGACTGAATCATTTAAGAACAGAAGAAGTAGAGGTGTAAAAGACACTAATCAGAGTTATCTCCTCTGAACGTAATGAATTTCATTATACAGCCAGACCCTGTGGTGAATGAAGTAAAGGTCTCATTTGCAGAGTGGAAAGTGGGTGCTTTTAGGAGGGCCTGGTATGCGTACTTTTCCACTCAGTGAGGAAGGCATAGTAAACCACCTCACTTCTTGTTTTACTAAGTAAAACCTCTACAGGTTCAAACCAGCCTTTTGGCTGATGACCTAAACAACAACACCTTTAAAATAAAAGAAAAGTTGTGGCTGCCTCCATATGTAGTGATTAGCGTGCTTGATTACAAACAAAAGGTCCCAAGTTTAATTCTTGAACAGGGTCTGGAAATTACACGTAAAAATCCATTGTTTCATACTTAAAAATAGTCACTAATAACCAAAATGTCTGTATGACTTAAAATAAAGAAATTTGTATTTTCATACGGAAGGGCACAATTTGTTGTTCAAAATTATGCATGACAACAACAAACATCATTCCGCTAATTTACGTGAGACAAATACTTCTCAATTTTTTATTGTATTAAAAATAAAACAATTAAATTATTTTTTTCTTACTAGTAACTGCTTTTTATATACTATACAGCATAAAATTTTTAAATAAAATTGTAACATTTCTAATAAAACCATTTATCACTCGAATAGCAGTCAACCAGTTAATACTTATGTGCCATGCTGCATTTATGACTTTTCAAGATTTTACTCTAATTTTATTTTTGAACCAAGTTCATTGCTAGTGCAAAATGGAGGAAATATCAGTGAAGGAATTGTGTTGCTCCATGCCAATGCTCAGCCACCATACTGCTTGGTGATACTCATAGGCTAATTCAACAGTTCAGATGAGAATAGTTTAATCAACCCCCTTACAGTTCAGACCTGCCACTTTATAACTACCACTTCTTCTTGCACTTGAAGCGTGAGCTTGAAAGTAAGCACTTCAAAAGTGACGATGACACAAAAACCGCTGTGGAGTTATGACTATCATCCCTAGCAGGATGTTCCTATGAGGAAGGTTTAAATAAAATGGTCATCTACTACGATTAGTGTCTGGACATTGGTGATGTCCAGACACTAAACTAAAGTGTCAAAACTATTAGTTTAACTAAACAATTAAACTAATAAAACTATTAGTCAAAACTAATAGTAAACAAAACTATTGCACCACCTTCAACTTTACCGGTGGGCAAACACTTCAATATGAAATAAAAAAATACATAATAAAAAAATATTGGGCGCCAGCTCTATCAGCACAGCATGAGAAAAACAAATAAGTAAGACTATATTTCCTTGCTTTAAACTAAACTAAATTAACTAACTACTAACAAAATTATCCTTAAATTACCCTAACCTATTATAAAATATAGCCAACCTTTTTTCTGCCGCGACTTTAATACAAAAACAAAACTAACAACCCTTAATAAATACGAAATGAATTTTTCCCTACAATTATATACGTTTCCCCTTTCTTCTTCTTCTTCTCCTCGTTGTGCTGGTCACTTCTCGTTCTCCTAATCATTTCTTCAAATGCTGCTTCTTCTTAACTAACAGTTTCACTCTTAAGTGCCAAGGGAACTGATTTTAATTTCCTGGATCCAAACCAGGAAACCTCTGGTTGACAAGCCTTTCTTCTCCCACCAATCTTTCAATAAACCTGGAGGGCCAACGGGAAGGAGAACCATCCCAGTGATTGGCTGAAAGTTGGTAGGTGGAAGAAGGGCCCAAAAACACAAGAGGGAGAAATACGCCGACCTAATGAATATCAGATGGTTGACTGTTGGCTATATTTACAACCTATTATCTAACTACTATTCTAATGTAACTTATTCAAAAAATGGGGGTTTTCCCTTACATTATTAAAATGGGTTGTTACTGAGTAATGGAATTTATAACAATTAAGAATTACCATAACTTCCATTGTTTGTACAATTGTACTTTTACAATGGTACACTATGTTGAAAAATATTTAAAGGAATGTTTATTCTTTCAAGTAAAAATAAGACCAGCCCGTTGGCGTAGTTGTTAGCGCAACAGGCTTCTACGCTGGGGTCTCGAGTTTGATTCCCAGTCAGGACTGGCATTTTTTCATCACTCATTTTCATATATCATCATTCTTTACCATCTGCATTAGCAGATTTTACAAAAAAGTCAGACGTAAAACCAAAAAAATAAAAAAGATGTAAAAATAAAAATTGTTTGAAAAATGTTTTTTGGTATTTTTTAGAAACGGTCTTCATTTTTGGATTAGTTCGGCTTTCAATAAAAAAGCAATATTCTGAGCTAAATGCATATAAATTTTTCAGACATCAAAAATATATTACTAAAATAATGGCTATACTATTTTACCTTTTCTGAAGAAATATGTATTTGGTAAGAATCTTCATGAGTGAATAAATGTGGATTTACAGTGCATTCAATATGACTATCATTGTAGTAACCACAAGATGGTTGAACTTCCTTTACTCTTACATTATAACCGAGCATCGAAAATACTGATCGATGAATTTCCCATATATCAAGTATTCTGCAATTAAAAACAAAAATATGGTGTTAAATACTCACACAACTTTCTCTTGCCAATGCACATAACGACCATTAGAACCTAACATTAGTAATAAAACATTAGAAATAAACAAAAAACTAACCTTGAAAAACATAACCTTATTTTAATCATGAGTGAACGACGCAAAATGAAAATCAATCTCAGTTTGGCTTAAAAATATGGAAAATCACTCTTTCACGCTAAACTAGGCTTTATAGAGAAAAATGCTTTAAATAAAAGTTGTAGATATTTTAATTTCCTATAAATTTGATTATATAAACTTTTGTCATAAAATGCATACTAGGGCTGAAATCTAATAAAATCGATTTTTTTTACATGTTTTAATGGGAAAAACAGAAAATCGCTAATTACCACTAAACTAAGCGTTATACAAAAAAATGTTTAAAATAAAAGTTGTAGGATTTTAAATTCTCTACAACTTTTATTATATACATTTTTGCGCTAAAATGCATATTAAAGTCGCAATCTTAAAAAAAAAATTTTTTACCAGAAAACAGTCTTCCCAAGATTTCAGCAGACATGGCACCTACCGTATCTTGTAGAGCATAAAAAAATTAGTTAATGAGGCGATTTTTTAAAAAATCATAGGAGCCGTTGTTGAGAAGATCGCAAAAAAATGAAAAATGACACGAATAAGCTACTACTTCCGGTTGACCAATTTTAATGAAAAAATGTTTCTATAAGTTCCTCTAGTAGTACCTAACTTAAGTTTCAAGTTTCAACTTTGTACAATGTTCCTTCCTTGAGATATTTTGTTCACACACAGACCAATCGCAAAAAACATGTTTTTTGGGTTCAGGGGGTCTGAAAACGTGTATATCCAGTGAAAACTTGATTTTGAAAACTCAACATAAACACAATACTTTCCTTCCTATACATTCATATACTTTCGGTTGACTGATTTACACCACATAGGATAAAACAGAAATTTACTATATTTCTGAATAGTTCAGATCAGGAATTTTGTTTTAAAAATAAATACAAACACAATTTTTATTACCTACCCATGAACCGATGTAGTTCCTTTGACGACAGATATCTGAAGATTAGGAGGAGGAACAAAAGGAGATCCAGAAAGTTCTAAAATTCTTTGTGGTTGCGGCCATAATAAATGTAGGCTAGGATGTGTAACTAACGGCCGAACTGGCGTTCCAACTTGAGAACGAACTATATTTTCAATTACCTATAAAAAAAATTAAATAAACACTTAAAATTGTTAATGTGACAAATGATGCTTTGCATAAGGACTTAAGTGTCAGCAACGTGAAAGAAAAAATTACGCAGCTAAGTTCTAAATATCAAGAAAAATTAGCAGATCACCCAAATTCTTTGGCGCTTTATTACTTGATAATAGTGAAGACGTAACACGACTAAACCGAATAAAATTGCTTGACCGTCCGTTTAGATTTACTGACTAACCTACATTGTAAATAATTGAAGTCCATATCAATATCAACATCATCTTCTTCCTCTACGCATTCTACTATCACCGCTATTAATTTTGTTACCTTTTCTATTACTGTTATTCATCTTTTATCTAGTTAATGTTTTCAAAAATTAAAAATAATTTTGTTTTTCTTTTTGAAGCAATACCATTGGGAAGACCATCTTCGTCATATGAACACTTTCATGTTATTTACTTAAGAGTTCCATTCGGAAACACAGTTTTAAATTTAAATTTTTTTTAAACATGCCCTGAAGAAGGTGGTACCACAGAAACACGCATAAGGTTTTTAAACTTTAGTAAGTAACTAAAGGTAAGGTGTAAAATTTCATTTATACAGTAAATATTCTCAGATGTTAGAAAAAGAAAAAAATTGTTTATGATTATAAATTTTAATTACACAATAATTAACTAATTAATATAATTTCATATCATTACCTACGCACAAGCTAAGGGTTATGTAGTCATAATCATTTTTTAAAAAAATTTTTTAATGTTGAATACACTTGAATCACTGATAGCAGAAACGTCACCAGTCAGTAAAACCAAATTTTTCAGGGGATAAAAAAAACTAAATAACTCTGGTTGTACTTGATACAGGTGGACGAGTTTGTGTCTGCTGATAGACACCATGGTAAGAGATAACTGGTATCACTCTTAGTTTGAAATAATTACTCATTAATTAGTTATATTCTTTCCAATTTTCCCGACTGATGACGTTTTTGCACTCAATGGTAATACGAAAAACATTTTCATTTCAAAAACCAATTTTATATAGTAAAAATACATTGTTTCAGAAAGAATACATAGATACATTTTATTTATTTAATTTTCTGTTTCTTTAGTAGGCCAGTTTAATATAATTTGCCAGAAATTTGCATACTCTTCAGGGACATAAAAGAGCAGACTTCCTTATGTCATGCATTGTCTTTGTCGAGATTGGCATTTTGTTACTGTATGTGTCTGTTGGTAACACAACGTTGTTTGTACACATGCCTGGCAACTGCAGCATAAAATTATGTTGAACTAAAGATTTAATTTCTTTACTGCATGTTAGGATACCAACTTTAAAAATAAAATGGTGAAACATTTAACGGTACTTTTTGATCATTAGGAACAGATTTCCTTGCAGTTTCTAGTGAATTACATGATTTTCTATAGTATTTTGTAGCCCATGCCTTAAAATTTATGTCTTCATGTGTGATCACTTGAACTTTAAAATTTTTACTACTATTGGCAATTATTTCAACATATCCCTTGAAGTGAAAATTCTGTCAATTTTTGATATTTTTTTCTTTAGAACACCAAAGTCCCTATCATTATCCAAAAACGAATGGCCTCTTATTGGAAAAAATATTTCCACCCTTTCAAACATTCTTGTGTCTACGATTGCTTGACAAAACCTTAAAAGAATACCATTCTTGTTTTGCCCAGGTCAGTTGTCACCGAATAGACGAATCTCTTTAACTTTTTTATTAATATTACTTTTTATGTATGTCAGCAGGAATGTACATACTTCATTTGGGCCTTTTAGACCTTCACCTTCATGATAAAAATAATACATTCTTTCACCAGATTTCATGTTATAAACCTCAAAATTGTTTAAAGTTAATACACACCACGATGTATACACAATAAACACGGTCCACAATAATGGCGGGACTCTTCTAATGCAGTCAGCTGATTTCAAAACAGATGGACACAATGAGTGTAAGAACGTCACGAGTCACTGACTGACGACGTTTCTCTTCTCAATTACAAAAATGGCATCAGCTGTTCATATGTAAAAAAGAAGCAATTCATGTCGTTTTTACTCTCAATAGATGCTTTATATGTTAAAGTATTATTTTACGCTCATAACTCAAAATGGTAAAAAATATGACTCACGACTTAAGAGTTCCATTCGGAAACACAGTTTTAAATTTAAATTTTTTTTAAACATGCCCTGAAGAAGGTGGTACCACAGAAACACGCATAAGGTTTTTAAACTTTAGTAAGTAACTAAAGGTAAGGTGTAAAATTTCATTTATACAGTAAATATTCTCAGATGTTAGAAAAAGAAAAAAATTGTTTATGATTATAAATTTTAATTACACAATAATTAACTAATTAATATAATTTCATATCATTACCTACGCACAAGCTAAGGGTTATGTAGTCATAATCATTTTTAAAAAAAATTTTTTAATGTTGAATACACTTTATGAGAGAAGGTATTGCCTTAGATCAAT
This sequence comes from Catonia carolina, assembly GCA_035578175.1. Lineage (NCBI taxonomy): Eukaryota > Metazoa > Arthropoda > Insecta > Hemiptera > Achilidae > Catonia > Catonia carolina. Next base: position 40,619,781 of record JAQMRL010000006.1, on the reverse strand, counting down.
TCTATCTCATGAATAGTTTACTGAGGACAACAAAATATGGAAAAATGTTTTGGCCAAATTACAAGGCTAGTTTGGTAAGTCAGTATCATTTTGGAAAAAAAAAATACTATATTTTTTTCAAGACAGTTTTATTTTAGAATGAAAGATCATACCTTAAACTACTTATCTACATAGTTTCCAACATTGTTAAGGGACTTGCCATAGCGGGTGACCAGCTTATCTGAATTTTCCACAAAGAAACATCCCATCGGTGAAGAAAGCCATAACTTTACAGCATTTTTTCTGTCATCATCACATTCAAAGCGCTTTTCACCAAGCCCACATTCAAGTGTAAAAACAAGTGGTAGACCATACAAGGTCAAGTGTATTTGGGTAAGAAATGTCAAGTCACTTTGTTTTGTGCACATCTGTGAGCATTATTGGAACCTAGTAGGGAAAACAGCTTGTGATAGCCCAAGCGGTTGGCTACAATTTCATGCAAAACAATTTTCAAAACTAGTGGAAATTCATCTAAACGGATTCGATATCATATTGAATCGTCTGTTCTCGTTAATTTTCTCATCCACTTTCCTGACCTCATCATCATTCACAATAGAAGGCTCATTTTGCGGTTTGTCATCGACACCTGTCTGTCCTTCATTAAATTGTCTAACCCACTTTCGCACCATTTTATCACTCATTGCAGTTTCACCATGAATCTTTATGATCTGTCGATAAATTTCAGCTACCTTAACATTTCTTGCATTCAAAAAACAGATAACAGAATCCTCACCGTCGGAGGGTTCATCGAATGTTTTAAACATTGTAAACGACCACAGGAAACATAAAACACAAGACTAATCAACCCTAATTGGTTGTAAGTAGATAAGTATTACACGTAATACTTTTAATACCAATACTGAATAATTAGCTGGCCTGTGGTGTAGTGGTCAGCGGAACTAGCTAATATGCCGGGATCCCGGGTTCGATTCCTGGTCAGGTCTGGCATTTTTTCAATTGTAAATCACCGCATATCATTACTTATGCACAAGCCCAAGGCTTATGTAGGCATTATCACTCAATAAAAAAAAAAAAAAATACCGAGTAAAGAAACTTTCCCCTTGAGTAAAACTTGCCCCATCATTAGTTGATAACAAACTCCAGCCAAAACTTTGTTTCAGGTTTCAGTAATTAAATAATATTCACAATTTAACAATGGGTACTATAAATTTCAGTTTTATTTAAATCAATGTTTTTCTAACAATTTTTAAGATGTACTGATATTATCTCCATAATTTCTCTCTTCATCAATAATAATTAATTTATACCTTTGTTACTACAATTAAGTACAGTATCAATAAGAAAAAATTTAAAAATCCATTCAAAGTGCAACCAACTTTTGATTTTTGAAACTTGCAGCTGCTTTTCAATCTCCACCTTCATTTTAAAGAATGAGGGTAAACTTTTTAAACAACTTTTATTCAATATTTAATAAAAAGAATACTTGAATTGGACAAGAACAAAAAGTTTTTGATTTTAATTTACACAAAAGTGTTTTTTGATGAACGACAGACTTGGAGTACACATATCAAACAGAAATGTTTATTACTGATTCCTGACTGAAACTTCTATATTCCCTACTGCACAAACGAAGAAAATTACAATTGTCACAAAAATTATGCATAAATAAATTGTTTTCTTTTGAAAGCTAATGGACCTATGTCTCCCAAATTTACAGTTCAACCTAACACTTTAATTTGCAACACCTTCAGGCATTCCAGTCTAAAGCATTACGATTATAGTAAAAACGCCCCTTTTTGTTAGCAACAAAACCTTATATACAGATTTTAAAATACCTTTTGTCAAAAATTCCATCAATCAATTATACAAATATTTTCACAAGTCACAAGAACTCGATAACCCAATGGTATAGTCTCTTGAGTCACGAGTTTGCCCTTGTTTGCAACGAGGAGTAAACGGGGAAAAGCATCAGTGCGCATGCGCGACTACTTTAATTTCAGTACGACAAACATAACAACTTATACTATACCCAGAGCATATACAGCATATCGCAGAACCTTTTGTAGGTTAACTATACAAATATAACAGTTTGTTATTGTAAACACAAATGTCAGTTTCTAGAAAATGTGGTCGAACTATTCACAGTGCTGAACGCAATGTAATAAAATGATGTGAAGTTGAAGCTAAACAAAAATGCCTATCCATGCCTCTAAACAAAAGCCATGAGCAAGCGGCTAACTACTGTGATGTTTCTCTTTCCACAATTTAAAAAATAAGAAGGAAATTAAGGAAATGAAGAAGCTATTCTTTAACAGTTTTGTTGACACCTGGTAAAAAAAGAAAATGGATACGTAGATACTACAGAGACTGATAATAATGAAAACACCGATAACAGCAAAAGTAAAGAAGGCGATTCATTCGTAATTACAGTAAATCTAACATTTCTGGTCATGTAATTAAGCTATAAGCAATATTACAGGCTATATTTATTTCTTATAAAATTTATGAAAAAAAACATTTTCTCGGAATAAACCACAGCTTTCGAAATGTATATAGAAACTCCACGGTAGTGAAATGTACGAGTAGTGTCTGACTGTTGAGGTTGGCAGCACTGTCAAATACTTCACTTCCCTTCCTCACAGCCCATCCATACGCAAAAGGCAATCTTGTGACTTCAGTATCTATGCATTCACTTTCCATTTACATCTACCTGGAAATCCCACTAGACGCCTTACAAGATACAAGGGAGTAGAGACCTGCTAATTTAGTTTAAAAATCTGGTGTGAAACACTCACACAACTTTCTCTTGCCAATGCAAATAATTTACAATATAATTTAACATTAGTAATAAAATATTAGAAATGAACAAAAACTAACCTCAAAAACATAACCTTATTTTAATCATGAGTGAATGACGCAAAATGACAATCGAACTCAGTTTGGCTTAAAAATACGGAAAATCACGCTTTCACGCTAAACTAGGCTCTGTAGAGAAAAATGCTCTAAACAAAAGTTGTAGATCTTTTAATTTTCTATAACTTTTATTATATACACTTTTGTCGTAAAATGCATACTAAGACCGAAATGTTAAAAAAATCGATTTTTCTCACGTTTTCGTGAGAAAAAAAACAGAAAATCGCAAATTACCGCTAAACTAAGCGTTATACAAAAAAATGTTTGAAATAAAAGTTGTAGGTTTTTAAATTCTCTACAACTTTTATTATATAAGTTTTTGCGCTAAAATTTATATTAAAGCCGTAATCTTAAAAAAACAACGTTTTTACGTGAAAACAGCCTCACCGAGAATTTCAGCAAACATGGCGCCTACCCTATCTTGTAGAGAATAAAAAATTGAGTAAAATAGGCGATTTTAAAAAAAATCGTAGGACCAGTTTTTGAGAAAATCGCAAAAAACTGAAAAATTATACGAATAAACTACTACTTCCGGTTGACCGATTTTGATGAAAATGTTCGTGTCGCGTCCGGTAGTGGTATGTAACTTAAGTTTCAAGTTTCAAGTTCGTACGATGTTCCGTTCTTGAGATATTCTGTTCACACACAGACACACACACACACACACACAGACCAATCGCTAAAAACATGTTTTTTGGGTTCAGGGGGTCTGAAAACGTATAGATCCGGTGAAAACTCGATTTCGAAAAATCGACATGAAAACAATACTTTCCTTCCTATATATTCATATAGGCAAGAGAAAGTAAAAATTTTATTCTGAGGAGGCACCAATGGGGACCCTACCCCTCTTATCCTACCATATCATTTACACAATTATCATGATAATCACATTTACCTGTACAATTTTAGACGTAACTAAAGAATTCCAGAGAAAAATATTTGCACAAAAACACTTTTCTTATTGGTGACGTCCCTCTTAAAATAATGCAATAAGTATTCATAAAAAGATTAAAAAATTAACCTGATCAATCCTAGGAGTAAGATCCAGAGATCCTTGTGAAGTTGATAATCCTCTACATACTAATGGTGGGGGTGTTGCAGGTTTCTTTAAATCTTCCGCTACATCATTATTACTGATATTGTTACTGTTACAAATACCATTGTTCTCCTTACGATTATTATTAATAATACTATTTGTGTTAATACTATGATTATTATTTATAGTATTGCTGTATGAGGAATCTACAGAAATACTACGGGTAGTAGATGTAGTACGGTTTCTTGGCAGTGGTACCAATGGTACAGAACCTAAAATCAAAAAAACAAAAATTATTTAAATACAAACATGATCATTAACTTAACTTTGATTTTTTCTCGTATAAGGCCAACTTCAGATCACGTGAGGTGACTTTAGATGTTTCTGGAAGCAACCCACATTCTCTGACTTCGCTCACTGTAGGCTTTTCTCCTTTCTTCTAAGTTAATCCAGTGTTCTGTTTTTGCTCTTCATGGAAGACCTTTAAGTCTGTAATTTGTTGTCTTAATTTGGTTCGGTTCATTAAGTTTTCTCAGTTTATTCCGGTTTTCTCAATATTCTTTATGACTTCTATAAACTATATAAATGACACCTTACATCTTTAGTGTCTTAAAAATTTGTTTTGTCAACCAGTTGTCATCCATTCTACTCGTATACAGGTGTACATAAAATTTTAGTCTTCATTTTTTAATTGTTTCTAATAATTGATAAATTTCTTTTTACATTTCCTCTTGACCTTGTAAACTATGTTGTCATCTACTATCTTCGGGCTCTTTATCTTGCAGATAGTCTTTCTCTCAAATTTCTCTCCTTCTCTTATACCAGTCTTTTCCCGGTCATTCTAAGGCACTCACTCACATACAGACACACTGGTTTTACCACAGAACTTAACTTTGATAAAATGGATACAATATAAATTTCTAATTCGGTAATTAGACAGGAAGTTCAGAAATATTCTGTTTGATTCAATGGCAAAAAATTACTAATTCAGTTAATTAAGAATGTGTCAATTAATACTGTTATTGATAGCAAAGGATTTTGTGTAAAACTTTCTTCTGCAGCAGAGATTCCCAACCATCTTTACATCACGGCACATTAACTACACTTGAGACACTTATTTTTGTAATAAACTACAAAATATATGCTTTTTTTAAATTATCATATTTATACATCAGGATTGACACGTAAATAATTAGAAGGTATGAACAAAAGAAAAACAATGACAAACTACATTTTAATACAAATACATATTTTAACTGTTATGCATGATATACATAAGCAGCAAGATAAACTTTTACACATAAGATTGCATGAAATTTTGCGGCACACCCATGTAAGACTCAAGGCACACTAGTTGGAAATCGCTGTTCTACAGCAAGCAAATTTTGCAAAAATTATGGGAACAATCATGGAAGATGTAAATTACTAAATTTATCATAACACAACTTAACAATATATTTAAAAAAGACAGACACAATTAAAGGAAAAGCAGATTAATGTATGTTTAACATATTCTATTATAGAATCAACAATAATAATAAAAAAATAAATACATTTTTTTAAATATTTAAAAGGATATGAGTTTTTTGTTCATAAATTATCATCAAATAATTTTACGATGAAATTATAATACGTAACGCTGATACTATTAACGAATCTGGTGCAACCACTTACTTAAAAAATTACTTTCTATCTAATTTTCCCTAGAATTTTTTTTAAGATTTTCTGAAAACTGCATGACTTGGTTCAGTGCCACTTGCTTTAAACGTTGGATCCATGAATAAATAATATTAAAAACAAAACACCATAACCATCAACAACGAAATTTTGTACTTTCTTCTGAAAGTTTATTAATTGATTATAGATTTTAAAAAAATACTATTTTTCTTACCTCTAGGAACAACTTGTGTGTCGTTATTATTGTCAAAATTATATCTATCAAATAACTCAACTAAGTCTGGTTGATTTTGTGCCAAATCGTACGGTGTTTTACCAGTCCATTTATCGCTGGTGCCTTGTATACTAGGATTAGCACCAGCACGTATCAGTTCTTCAATTACATCTAAATTACCTCTTAATACGGCTTCGTGTAATGGAGTTGCACCTTTCTCATTACAAGAATTCAAATCAGCTCCAAAATCTGGAAAAATATTACAAAAATTAAATAAAGTCAAAAATAGCAGATGAAATAAAAAAATGAAGAACTAAATTCACAAAATGGACAATAAGTCTGTTTAGGTCATGAGCTGAAAGGCTAGTTTGAACCTCGTGAGACTTTACAAAGTACTACATGGGGGATGTGGTTTAACATTGCCTTCCTCACTGAGAGGAAAAGTACACTTATCACCATGCCAAGCACTCTAAAAAGCATATACTTTCCACCCTGTCATGACTCCTTCACTTCATTACTCTGAGAGGAGATAATTCTTGACTAGTATCTTTTACACCTCTACCTCTTCTGTTCTTAAATGCTTCAGTCATATTGGCTGACGATGTGATAAGAAACACAACTATTTTTTGTAGCCCATAAGATAAAAACTATTAATTTGATTTCCTAAAAATCACATCTCAGGGTCAAAAAAACTACTGCTGATGCAACTAAACTAAAAGACACAAAACAACAACAGAGAAGAAATAAGACAGAAATTACACACAATTAACATTCCAAAGGAAACAAAAAAATCTGGTGTGAAACACTCACACAACTTTCTCTTGCCAATGCAAATAATTAATAATAAACCTAACATTATTAATAAAATATTAGAAATAAACAAAAACTAATCTCAAAAACATAACCTTATTTTAATCATGAGTGAATGACGCAAAATGAAAATCGAACTCAATTTGGCTTAAAAAAAAAACGGAAAATCACACTTTCACGCTAAACTAGGCTCTGTAGAGAAAAATTCTCTAAATAAAAGTTGTAAATCTCTTAATTTTCTATAAATTTTATTATATACACTTTTGTCGTAAAGTGCATACTAAGGCAGAAATCTTAAAAAAATTGATTTTTCTCACGTTTTCGTGAGAAAAAACAGAAAATCGCTAATTACCGCTAAACTAAGCGTTATACAAAAAAATGCTTGAAATAAAAGTTGTAGGTTTTTAAATTCTCTACAACTTTTATTATATACATTTTTGCTCTAAAATTAATATTAAAGCCGTAATCTTAAAAAAACACTTTTTTTACGTTAAAACACCCTCACCAAGAATTTCAGCAAACATGGCGCCTACCCTATCTTTTAGAGAATAAAAAATTGAGTAAATGAGGCGATTTTAAAAAAAATCGTAGGACCAGTTTTTGAAAAAATCGCAAAAAAGTGAAAAATTATACGAATAAACTACTACTTCCGGTTGACCGATTTTGATGAAAATGTTCGTGTCGGGTCCGGTAGTGGTATGTAACTTAAGTTTCAAGTTTCAAGTTCGTACGATGTTCCGTTCTTGAGATATTTTGTATACACACACACACAGACCAATCGCTAAAAACCTGTTTTTTGGGTTCAGGAGGTCTGAAAACGTATAGATCCGGTGAAAACTCGATTTCGAAAAATCGACATGAAAACAATACTTTCCTTCCTATATATTCATATAGGCAAGAGAAAGTAAAAAAGCTTGCATTTAATAGTAGTCAAAGGAAAAGACATACAACTGAAATGTTCCATAATATCTAAAGTTACATGACCATTTAACAAAAAAATATTATTTAGAATGTAAAACAAGTACATTCTAAGTATAATTTAACCACTCAAATAACTTACCAATAAGACAAGATACGACATGTTGATTACCATAACATGCAGCCCAATGAAGGGGTGTATTTTTTGTAGTTAAACTGTCCCACGCATTTACATAGACACCAGCATTAATTACTTGACTAACTCTTTGAACACTGTAATCAAAACAAATAAATTTTTGATTAGTTTATTCTATTAGCTTAAAAAAATAATGAAAATACAGTAAAACCTTACTAACTCGATACTTTGTGGACCCTGAAAGTGTAGAATTTGGGGGGTTTGTTAAGTTATCCAGAACATGGGTGGTTAATATTTAATTAATGTTTTATTTGTGTGTAAATATACTGAGTTGCGAAAATGTGTGGGTGTGAATGGGCGCTGGCTACTGCCATGTGTGCTAGTTCCAGTGCGTGGACCAGTGCGCAGGTGAGTGGGTGTGTGCTGAACAGTGATACAGTCCGCTTGTGTTCGTGTGTGTTCAATAAAACATTGTTCAAATTTCATACATTGAATCAATTATTTGTGAAATTATACAACCATTCATTTAATCAATCAACGGGAATCCTGGATGGGTTTTAGTAAATGGACCAATATTACACTTAAATCACAAATGTATTATATTATAATTATTCTATCTACAAAGAATATAGTTTAGTACAGTAATGCTAAATACTGAATAAAGTTTAGCATATCCTAATTAATTTAATATTAACAGTTAAGTACAATGCATAGCACAAAAAGTAATTAAGCACTAATTTTTACTTTCTCTTGCCTATATGAATATATAGGAAGGAAAGTATTGTTTTCACGTCGATTTTTCGAAATCGAGTTTTCACCGGATCTATACGTTTTCAGACCCCCTGAACCCAAAAAACATGTTTTTAGCGATTGGTCTGTGTGTGTGTGAACAGAATATCTCACGAACGGAACATCGTACGAACTTGAAACTTAAGTTACATACCACTACTGGACGCGACACGAACATTTTCATCAAAATCGGTCAACCGGAAGTAGTAGTTTATTCGTATAATTTTTCACTTTTTTGCGATTTTCTCAAAAACTGGTCCTACGATTTTTTTTAAAATCGCCTCATTTACTCAATTTTTTATTCTCTACAAGATAGGGTAGGCGCCATGTTTGCTGAAATTCTCGGTGAGGCTGTTTTCACGTAAAAACGTTGTTTTTTTAAGATTACGGCTTTAATATAAATTTTAGCGCAAAAACTTATATAATAAAAGTTGTAGAGAATTTAAAAACCTACAACTTCTGTTTCAAACATTTTTTTGTATGACGCTTAATTTAGCAGTAATTAGCGATTTTCTGATTTTTTTCTCACGAAAACGTGTGAAAAATCGATTTTTTTAAGATTTTGGCCTTAGTATGCATTTTACGACAAAAGTGTATATAACCAAATTTATAGGAAATTTAAAGATCTACAACTTTTATTTAACGTATTTTTCTCTACAGAGCCTAGTTTAGCGTGAAATAGTGATTTTCCGTATTTTTAAGCCAGACTGAGGTTGATTTTCATTTTGAGTGTTTCACTCATGATTAAAATAAGGTTATGTTTATTGAGGTTAGTTTTTTGTTTATTTCTAATATTTTATTACTAATGTTAAATTATATTGTAAATTATTTGCATTGGCAAGAGAAAGTTGTGTGAGTGTTTCACACCAGATTTTTCATAATATAAAGCATAATTATTTTATAGGATCAAAGAAATCAAAGCAGACCTAGAAACTATGAACATTGAGTAAAAAAACTTTTAAAGACACAAATTAAAATCTTTTGTAAACTTTCCGGTTATGAAAATGCAGAGAGTTGGGCAGGCCTAGACTAAAGAACGAAAACAGGCTTTTACAGTTAAAATGAAGGAATTTCATGCCCAAAGAAAGCAGCTTAGGAATCCAACTAAAAGGAAAGAAATTGACTATGTAACTAATGCGCTCTTCAATGGGCCAGTCAAAATAAAAAATGACTAAAAATACATCTTAACATTTTAAAACTCTTAATTTCAATTTTATGCAGTTTGATGACAGTAGATCCACTGAAACACGTCAGTAGAAATTAGAATTATCTATAAACAAATGTAAAACACGTCAGTAGAAAGTAGGATTATATAAACAAACGTAAAACACGTCGGTAGAAAGTAGGATTATATAAAAAAAACGTTAAATGGCCGGCCTGTGGTGTAGTGGTCAATGCAACTGGCTACTATGCCGGGGTCCTGGTTTCGATTCCCGGTCAGGTCTGGCATTTTTTTCATCTGTAAATCACCACATATCATTACCTACACACAAGCCCAAGGCTTATATAGGCATCATCACTCAATAAAAAAAAAAAACAAGATATACATCAACAGTGACAAGTCATTAAAAATAAAATATTTTTAAAATAGGATTGAATATACGCTGCAGGATGCATTGGAAAGATTTAACTATTTAACAATTTTAAGAAGAGCCATGCCAAGTATTAAACCTGAGGCCTTAACTTTTTGAGGACTACGAACGTACGGGTACGTTTACCGCTCTGCGATCGTAACGGACTATGCACGTACGGGTACGTTTCATGTTTTTCGGTCCAAAATACTACAAACGTACCAGTACGTTTGCTTCTGTTTTTATACTTGTGCTGACATCTATCATTTTCTCCATGTACTACATGTTAGAAACGAATAATTAATTTAGTAGGCTTTGTTTTATGCGATTGAAACAGCACATGCGTTTTGTCTAACCTCACTTATGAGTTCCGAAAAGTTTTTATAGTTGTGTTAGCTTCTTGCTACCGTTTGTTTACTAATACAGAATACTTATTTATAGTTTACTAATAAAGAATTTTTATTTCTTGTGAATATAAGTGTGTTTTATTATAATGTAAATCGTGTTTCGTGTATATATATGTTTTATTTTGAACGTTTCATTTCATTGTTTATTTTGTATATACGAGTGGAAATGGTTAGTTTTAGTAGTAGGCGTCTACGGGTTGACGATATATTACAATATATAACTAATCCCGATTCAGATCTTGAAAATTACAATGAGAGTGATAGTGAAAATTCATTTTATGTACGGCACGATATTTCAAGTTCCGAAACAGATACCGACATTGAGGTACCGGCAATCCCGCAACCCAGTTGTAGCGTACAAAGGCCTACGATTTATTTTCATAGTAAATAAATATATTATAAGTGTTCTTTCTTTCTGTTTAGTGTATTTTCTTTACTGTAAAACCGTATATTATACGCGTACATAGAGGGATGCACGCGTGTACGTGTGCGCGCGCAATCACTTATGGGCGCTTGAATGTGCGGGTGAGGGTTATTTACGTGTACAAGTATTCAAGGAGTGGAAATTTGTAAAAAAAAATAGCAGAAAGATAATTGTACTAAAATAATTAACTACTTCTTCTTTACATGTGAACAATCTCATACAGCTGTTTATAATTTACTTTTGTTTTTGTATGTTTATGATTTGTTTATACATTGACAACCATTATTGTATTAGTACATTTATCAGTAGAATTCTTTTGTGTATTAAAGCCTAATTTCAGGTTACTCATTCTTTATGTCTATAACAATTTAATACACAAAATTATATATAATTTATCAAGTCATGGATCGTATACTCAGACCGGAAAGATTCGGTGTCCATCCCAATGATGTGAATGCAAGTCAAGAATGGAAACATTGGTACAAGACTTTTGAAAACTTTGTAGTTTCTGCAGAAGTAAGTGAACAAGACAGACTTAGAGTATTAATTAATTTCATCACACCTTCTGTTTACGAATTTGTTAATGATTGTGAAACTTATACGGATGCAATTGATATTCTAAAGAAACTATATTCAAAACCTGTTAATGAAATCTTTGCACGTCATAAACTCAAGATCAGACGACAAGAACCCGGAGAAAATATTGACATGTATGTAGAGTCACTAAAGCGTTTATCGAAAGACTGTAATTTTAAAGCTGTTAGTTCAGAAATTAATAGAGACGAATACATAAGAGATGCATTCATTGACGGCTTAATAGCATCACAGATTCGTCAAAGGTTATTAGAGAATTCCACTTTAACTTTGGACGAAGTTTCTAAGTCAAAATACGAACCCATTGTTGAGGAGGTACTTCTTTAGCGGGACAAACCGATCTGTTGTGTTTACGCAATCCACAGAAATAACATTTTTCATTAATTGACGATACAACATTCTTCTCAGGTGTAGGAGGTCTTGATTCGGATTTTTGTATACTGGATTTCAGAGTTTTGTCATCACAGGAGTCTGAAGTCACTGCGTTTACTGTAGGTTGGGAAAACACTTCTGCGTATTGTTGAGACTGATGCTGTGCGAGTGCCAGCGCCTTAGCTTGAGAAACAGCCTCGTCCAAAGTTAAAGTGGAATTCTCTAATAACCTTTGACGAATCTGTGATGCTAGTAAGCCGTCAATGAGTGCATCTCTTATGTATTCGTCTCTATTAATTTCTGAACTAACAGCTTTACCAAGAAGCTTTACACTCCATTCGCTCACTCCTATGCACATCGACGAATGCAACACCTCACGAGAGACTGTTTCTTTTCTCTCGCAGATCTAGTAATGGTAATGCCACACCTTCATGGCTGATGAATCCCGAACCTGTCCTTTTGAAACGTCCAGTAAGGCTTTCAAAATACGAACCCATTGTTGAGGAGGAACTTCTTTAGCGGGACAAACCGATCTGTTGTGTTTACGCAATCCACAGAAATAACATTTTTCATTAATTGACGATACAACATTCTTCTCAGGTGTAGGAGGTCTTGATTCGGATTTTTGTTCTTTGGACGAAGTCATCCAAGTTTACTTGGATGACATAACAGTCTGTGGCCGTGACCAGTCTGAGCATGACAAGAACTTACATAATTTCATGAAAACTGTTGCTAAGTACAACCTTACCTTGAATGAGAATAAATGTCGTTTTTCTACAACTACTATTCATCTCTTAGGATTTGTAATCAGCCATAAATCTGTAAGACCGGATCCGGAACGACTGCAGCCACTTCGCGATCTCCCAATTCCTTGCAATATAAATTCCCTCCATAGAGCTCTTGGGATGTTCTCTCATTATTCACAATTCATTCCTAAGTTTTCAGAAAAGGTAAGTTGTCTAAACAGAAGCCCATTTCCATTGTCTGACAAAGCTAAACATGTTTTTAACGAGCTTAAACTTAACATTTTAAATGCTGCTGTTTCTTCTATTGACGATGAAGGAATGCTGTCAATTGAGACTGATGCTTCCGATCATGCTATAGGTGCCGCGTTGTCTATAGAAGGCCGACCTGTTGCTTTCTTCTCAAGAACTCTCACTAATTCAGAACAAAGGCATTCCTCTGTTGAGAAAGAGGCCTATGCAATTTTGGAGGCACTGAGAAAATGGAGGCATTACCTTCTTGGCAGACACTTCCGCTTGATAACTGATCAACGATCGGTAGCTTTTATGTTTAGTGACCGTCACTCTGGAAAAATTAAGAATGATAAAATTCTGAGATGGAGAGTAGAGTTGTCTTGTTATAAATATGAAATAATTTATAGGGCCGGAAAGGAAAACAAAGCAGCAGACACGCTATCTAGAATATGTTCATCAGTACAAGGAAACGTATCAAAACTAATATCATTACATGAAGTACTATGTCACCCAGGAGTATCTAAGATGTATCACTGGACGCGAAGTAAAAATCTCCCTTACTCGCTTGAAGAGATAAGGAAAATTTCTTCTTGCCGAATCCGTTCAGAAGTCAAGCCTCGATTTTATAAACATGAAGGCCAACTTATCAAAGCTACACAACCATTCGAGAGACTCAACATAGATTTTAAAGGTCCACTTCCGTCATCTACTAGAAATCGTTATCTATTAATTATTGTAGATGAATACTCCCGGTTTCCATTTGCCTTCCCTACTCAAGACATGACTGCTAGCACTGTTATATTCAAACTTAAAGAACTCTTTTCGATTTTTGGCACACCTGCTTACGTGCATTCAGACAGAGGAACAAGTTTTATGTCTCACGAACTGAAGTCATTTTTATGTAAACTAGGAGTTTCCACAAGTTGTACGACAGCATATAATCCGCAGGGGAATGGTCAAGCTGAAAGATATGTAGGTGTAATTTGGAAGTCTGTTGAGCTAGCTCTAAGAAGTAAGAATCTTCACATCTCTGACTGGGAAAAGGTTTACCAAGAAGCTTTACACTCCATTCGCTCACTCCTATGCACATCGACGAATGCAACACCTCACGAGAGACTGTTTCTTTTCTCTCGTAGATCTAGTAATGGTAATGCCACACCTTCATGGCTGATGAATACCGGACCTGTCCTTATGAAACGTCCAGTAAGGCTTTCAAAATACGAACCCATTGTTGAGGAGGTACTTCTTGAGGGAAATCCCGAATACTCCCACATAAGGTTCCCAGATGGGAGAGAAACAACAATAAATTCTAGACACCTGGCCCCTGTAGGACAAACGTGTGAAACTACACCAAATGAAACAGAGTTAACGCCTCATGAAGCTGATCTTAGTTCATCACAAACAGACCCTCATCCAGAAAGTGAAGGTCCTATTACAAATTCAGGTACTCTCAGAAGAAGTTCAAGAGAGCGACGCCCACCATCGTTTTTGAATGACTATGTTACCTAGGAGGGGAAGAATGTACTAAAATAATTAACTACTTCTTCTTTACATGTGAACAATCTCATACAGCTGTTTATAATTTACTTTTGTTTTTGTATGTTTATGATTTGTTCATACATTGACAACCATTATTGTATTAGTACATTTATGAGTAGAATTCTTTTGTGTATTAAAGCCTAATTTCAGGTTACTCATTCTTTATGTCTATAACAATAATAAATAATGGAAGCAAAAATAGACGAAAAACCTAAAAAGAACACAGGCTGTGAGCTGAGTTCTAGGTTGAAAAACAGTCCTCAAAAGGTTAAGCTTAACAGTAGAAAATTGTAAAAAATAGATTTTTTTAAGATTTCAGCCTTATGACAAAAGTGCATAAATAAAATTCATAGAAAATTAAATGATCTACAACTTTTATTTAGCGCATTTTTCTCTACAGACTAGTTTAGCGTGAAAGAGTGATTTTCCGTATTTTTAAACCAAACTGAGGTTGATTTTCATTTTGTGTCTTTCACTTATGATTAAAATAAGGTTATTTTGTTTTACGTTAGTTTTTCGTTTATTTCTAATGTTTTATTAATATAGTTAGGTTATATTGTTCATTATTTGCGTTGGTACAAGAAAGTTGTGTGAGTGTTTCTCACCAGATGTTTTTTATTATTAACAATAAAATAAAATAATAATTAATTAGATTTATTTTCCACGTGTTATTGGAAAAATCATTATTTTTTTTCTTTTCCATTATTAATTAATCTTTCGTTCACTAACAGGGAAAGTTAACACAAAAAAATCTCTTAAGTGGTAGCACTGACTACATTTTTTTTTTTTTTTAGTTTTTATTTGTTATCGGGAACTGTACACTGTTGACAACTACCCAATTTGATCGGTGCTTTTTGCTGTATTTTTTTTTACGTGGATTAGACATAAGTATGAACAGGGACCCCCAATAGAGTTTGTACATGGATGGCTGTCAACTGGTCACCATACAAAGTCGCTTGCCCAACCGGTGTTACTTAACAAATAATAGCGACTTTCTACCAGCTGACTGACTGGGCTGGCCCGAAGGCCATATGAGCGCATAACAAAATTCCCTGGGCTCTTTATTTAATTTAAGTAATACTATCATGCTATTTCGAATTTACTGTACAGATATCAGATTAATTAATGTCCCATAGCCAAGGGAGTGAGAGGGAGATAAGTGGCATAACTACGCATGCGCCCAAAGGTCTTTACCGTTATAATCCAAATCTGAAAATATACTACAGTCGTTATCGTGCTTGTAAGTTTACTGCGTGCATAAACGCTTGCTCTCAACAATAAGTAAAATTATACAATGTTATTGGAACGGCACGTATGGCTTGTGCGAGTGAGAGCGTTATGCATTCTCTCACTCCCACGGCTAGGGGACTTTAGTTCATCGGAATACTGTACATGCTTCTAATACTCACTCCGAATTAGCAATAGCTCTAAGTAATTCTTGTAAATATATTTGTTGCATATGTTCATTAGCAGCAAGTTCTAATGAGTTTAGTCCTCGGCTATTAGTAATATTTGGATCCGCACCAGCAGATAATAAAGTTCTGACAATATCAAATTGATTCATCTGAAAATATTAACATATCTATTAATACCATTACATACGACAAAGTTTTCACAAATAATCTTTAAAAAAGATAACCTAAACTTTTGAGTTTATTGACGTACATAATTTACAATCAAATGAGAAGCTTTGTTTCAAAATGCAACAAGTCCAAAATGCTTCATTTCTTTACTTAATTGAAAATAGTCTTAGCACATATTATATAGATTTCCTCTCTTATTCATAATACAAAGAAAAAAAAGAAAATATCTTCATACTTAATTTTTTGGAGCGTTTTAGAATGGACAAGTTGCATTTTATTCCAAATGTGTTTTGAAAAAACACATTAAATTTTTGAAAATTTATGGACATATTGCATTTTGAAACAACGCTCCCCATATATTGATAAATTCAGCTTTCAAAATATTATCGGTAGCAACTTTATTATTACCAATTATATAATATTGTTTACATAGATTCTGAAAATATAGTCACTGAACCGATACAGAATAATATAGGTTTAATACAGTGATTTGAAAATTTCCGGTCGTATTTTTAACAGTAAGGATTTTAAATACAGGGATATTTTTGTTCTCTATACCTTAAAATCTACAAAAACCCTAATCTCCAGACAGTTAGCAAACAGCTGACGATTTCCAGATTTTTCCGTTCTAAGCTTCTAATGAACAGTTCAATTCTTTGTTGTTATTTAGGTCATCAGCTGAAAAGTTGATTTGAACCTCTAGAGGCTTTACTAAGTAAAATGAACAGTGGTTTACACATTGCCTTCCTCACTAAGAGGAAAAGTATGCTTATCAGCATGCCCGGTTCTCTGAAAAGCATCTCCTTTCCACCCTGCAATGTTTCATTCACCACAGGGTCTGGCTGTATAATGAAATTCATGACTCTCAGAGGAGATAACTCGACTAGTGTATTTTATTACACCTCTTTCTTCTGTTCTTAAATGCTTCAGTCATATAATTGGCTGACCATGTGATAAGAAACAGAACTATTTTTTGTGGCCCTGTAACTAGCAAGTCGAGTCCAAATAATTTAACACTCCACCTGCCTGTTGTGGGCATGTTTTATTCTTCCTTAATGTTCTGTTTCACTGTTTAATACAATTTTAATCAGATCCGAATCAGTTCACATAGTTCAGATGGGTCAAGCTAAGCATTTTTTGTATACTTATATTAGATATATAGCCAACAGTAGGGCAGAGAATTTGATTACATCAAATCCAAAAAAAAAAATGGAATAAACTATTTTTTTTTCAATTTACAATTTTCAACACAAAATATCCTGCTACAATCCATTTCCTAAAAAAAGAACAAGAATCAATAAATAATTAAACAACTAATAAACTTGAAAAACTACCAATTTGAAAATCAATAAAAAAAATTCCCACAAGTAGGTATTGCTAGAGTCCCAGCTCCGTGTAGTTGGAAGGAATGCAGTGTGTTGTTATAGTAGTGGGAGAATGAATGAGTGTTACTAGTGTTTTACAGCTGATGCATTTGTAGTAGTAGCGTGTACTAACTAGACTAAAAAATATTCTTATCATCCGACTCATTAATTTAACAAATAACTACCGGGTTATTAACTTGGTCGGATTCATAATATTTAACTTGCTAATTTATATCAAAATATGTCATCATCATCATCATCATAAGCATCATGGTTTAGGCCTTGTAGTCCTGTTCCGTTCTCAAGCTAGCAAATCTTTAAGTTACTTGCGATGACCATCTTTTCTTTGGTCTTCCTATGTTACGTCGCCCAACCGGTTGGTAATTAAGGATAATCTTCGGTGCTCGCTCATCTGCCATTCTTAGCACATGCTCATACCAGCTCTGCCTATAACCAGTGATCGCATCCGTTACACACAGCATCCCAAGCTCATTTCGTATATCCTCATTCCTCTTATGGTCCAGCAAACTATACCCCGCTAGGGGCCTCAACAGTCGCATTTCTGCCGCTACGATTCTAGTTAATTGCTGAGTGGTTAACGTCCAGCTTTCAGATCCATATAACAGGACTGGCAGCAATAGTGTTTTATAAAACTTCAAAACCGTTTCTCTCCTTACTTTTCCCACCAAAGTTTTCCTTACTGTATAGATAAGGCGCTGAAATTTTTGTAATTTAAGTTCTACGTCTCTTGATTGTATGTACGATACTTCACATCCGAGGAATAAAAATGTCTTCACCTGCTCCAATATTTCTCCATTGATAACAATCTTGCTTCTAAGATGATCTGTGCCCTTAAAACCCATCACTTTTGTTTTTTCTGAAGAGACCTGCAGACCAAATCCCTGGGCAATCATGTTAAATGCGTGCAGGCATCGTTGAAGGTTATCTTCTGAGTCAGCAAACATCACCAGGTCATCTGCTAAAGCCAATATTTGCAAGGGCATCTGTCCAAAAACAGCTTTCTGTTCCATCACGCAGTACCATTGTCTCATGACGTCGTCAATGAATAGGTTAAATAAAACGGGTGATAACGGGCACCCCTGTCGAACTCCTCGAGATATTCCTACCACTCGTTGACCTTTGGTCATTCTTATAACTGTGCCCGCATACATACTCTGCACTACTCTAATCAGATGTAAAGGTAATCCCTTCCCTCTCAGTACTTCCCACAAGCGGGGCCGATAGACTTTATCAAAATATGTAAATAAATAAATGTAATAAATACAAACAAATATTGTAAACTTTAAAAGTTTGAAAACTAATGTTTTGAATCAGAGTAATACAAAAATCATTCTCCAAGCATGCGTCACTCATTCATTATACCTCACCTGTACCCTTCACCCTGCAACTACACGGAGCTTGGAACCACACAATAGCTAAAGATGAACTTCACTAGAAAATATAACCCTTTCTGATTGCCTATAAATAATACACTAGCACTGACAGGCTGTTAGGTTATTCTACAAATGTTTAAACGATAAAGAAATAGGACAAGGATATCAGTGGCATGATATAGACACCCAGGGATTTTTAAAATAAATCCACTGGTATCAATCTGTACTCAACGTGTTAAGGTATAGTCCAGCCTCTCTTAGTTTGCTCCTAATGTAAACAAATAATGATGTCACTGAGCATGCGCATTATATCAAAATGTGTACACGCTGATTAAAAAGTAACAACAAAATACTTTCAAAAGTAATTAAATACAAAATACTTTTAAAAGTATTTTTCTAAATGAAATTGTTAGGCCTACATCATATCATGACTGGTATTTTTAGTACTTTAAGTACATATAATTTAAAAATCTGGTGTGAAACACTCACACAACTTTCTCTTGCCAATGCAAATAATTAACAATAAACCTAACATTATTAATAAAATATTAGAAATAAACAAAAAACATAACCTTATTTTAATCATGAGTGAATGACGCAAAATGAAAATCGAACTCAGTTTGGCTTAAAAAAAACGGAAAATCACACTTTCACGCTAAACTAGGCTCTGTAGAGCAAAATTCTTTAAATAAAAGTTGTAGATCTCTTAATTTTCTATAAATTTTATTATATACACTTTTGTCGTAAAATGCGTACTAAAGCCGAAATATTAAAAAAATCGATTTTTCACACGTTTTCGTAAGAAAAAACAGAAAATCGCTAATTACCGCTAAACTAAGCGTTATACAAAAAAATTTTTGAAATTATTTTTTAAAAGTTTTTTTTTAAAGTTGTAGGATTTAAAATTGTCTACAACTTCTATTATATACATTTTTGCGCTGAAAAGCATATTAAAGCCGTAATCTTAAAAAAACAAAGTTTTTACGTGGAAACACCCTTACCAAGAATTTCAGCCAAGCCTATCTTGTAGAGCATAAAAAATTTAATAAACCAGGAGATTTTAAAAAAAATTGTAGGACCAGTTTTTAAGAAAATCGCAAAAAGTAAAAAATTATACGAATGAAGTACTACTTCCGGTTGACCGATTTTGATTAAAATGTTCGTGTCGGGTCCGGTAGTGGTATGTAACTTAAGTTTCAAGTTTGTACGATGTTCCGTTCTTGAGATATTTTGTATATACACACACACACACACACCAATCGCTAAAAACATGTTTTTTGGGTTCAGGAGGTCTGAAAACGTATAGATCCGGTGAAAACTCGATTTCGAAAAATCGACATGAAAACAATACTTTTCTTTCCTATATATTCATATAGGCAAGAGAAAGTAAAAAATAGTTAACTTAATAGGAATACGACATCCATAAAGTCGCAGACTCTAGCGTGCACCCTGTAGTAGGTGGCTTTTGTTTGTTGACAGTAGGAGCAAACTAAGAACGGCTGAACTGTAGAAAATCCTAATAAAAATATTTAACAATACACGTACCTTAGTAGCTAATGCAAGAAATGTCCCATCTTCATGATATGGATGATTTAACAATTTTGATTTATTTAACTTGTCTTCATTAATAACTCCATTTGCTCCATCGTTGGCACCTTAAAATTTAAACCAAATCTATTACAAATAAATATTTCTAAGAACAAAATTAAAATTGGAAAAATCATTTAACACGAATTAAAAGTACAACTGAATAGTTAAGTCCAACTTTGTTATATCTTTATTATGTAACATTGGTTTTCTAACTTGAAAAAATATTAATACTTTCATATTCAATGTTTCTAAAGAAAGACAAAATCAAGGTGAAACTATTCGTTAATTTGAACAAATAAAATAAAAGTTGTCAACTTGGCAAGAATTTAATAAATAATCAATGTTCATTATTATTGCCCTATGCTCAATTTCCAATTTTGTAGGTAATACAATGTATCAGAAACCTCATGATATTTCTAAAAACAAAACATGATTTTCCTTATTCCGTTTTCATCTTCATCAACTGCCTATAGAACTAACTTTGTCAGTTTTGTTTAATCTCATAGCTCTCTTGCACTTCCGTTTTCTCTCAACTGCTTAGTATATCCAGTTCTTTACATTTTCATTTATTCAATTCAATTGCACAAACTTTATATTCTATCTGCTCTGATTTTTTTACTATACTCTTACAAACTTGGGATAAATTGTACCAAGATTAAGGAAAAGAAATTGATCTACAGTCGATAGATCAGAGTGTATGGTAAAGTCAACAAATGGTACCAACACGTGAACTGATAAAGTCGTATACACTTATAGGCTTCAGAACCAATGACAGCTTTAGATACTTCACTATGTGCCTATCCAATATAATTTAATTCATCTCAAAAATGTAAATGATGGTGATGTAAATGTGCTATTCAAAAGTTATGGTATGATCACTTAAGATATCTATTGTAAATATTTCACTTTATTCTAAAACGGGCTTAAATTAATACAGTACTCAATGGACCATTAGTAAGTATACGCCCTGGAGACTCCAGGAGGAGTATAGGACATGTCGTCAGATGTAACACCTGAAATACATATAAGAATAACACAATGTATCACTACTATCAAGAAAGAAATTTTTGTACGCTATAAAAAGTTTCACGTAATTTTTCAGATTTTTTTTAAAGGAATTCAAATCCTCACAACATTTTACATACATAAGTATGTAAGTATATATAACACAAATACACAATAAAAATGTTGATTTTTACTCCCAAATTTCTCCTTAAAAACATAACATATGAAATGAATTCACAAATGTAAACATAAAATGCAGAACAAACTAATAACTTACAAAACAAGGTTAAAATTTATGTATGAATAATTATTTACACAAGTATAACTAATGCAGGTGTAAGGAAACCCAAATGATGAACAGTTAATAATGTAAGAGTATAATTCATCTCTACAAACTACTTTGGGCTAATTCTAGTTAGAAACCAGATTAAAAAAAATATAAATAATTTGATAAATCACAGAAATGGATATGATAAATTCTAAGTGCAAGGATCCTCAAATTACAACAGATCATGAAGTTTTTCAGAATTTTTACCAAAAAAAGCTAAAGAAGATAAAAACTAGTTTCTTTGAAACACAAAAGAAGTCTTAAAATGATCTTTTTATATGACATTACATAAAATATACGATTATTTCTAAGATATTCAGCATAATTCTAGTTATTTTGTAAAATACATAACCTCAACATAAAGTCGTGTATTATAAACTTACAAGCATCTAACATAGACTTAACTATGTCTGTCCGCCCCAATGAAATCGCCGATATCATATTATCACATATATCCTGCATTTTGATATAATTTTGATCTAAACGTTCTTGAACATCTAACACTAATCACAAGAGTCGGTGTACACGACTCTTTCAGTGGAATTTGGAAACACAATAAAAACATCTGACGTTTATGTCGGCTGCAACACCTGTCTTATTTATTTCTTGTTTACGGAATTAATTGTTTTATTTTTTTTTTAATTTATTGTTTAGTATTTAATTTCGCTTGTCTAAATAATATATATTAAGAAAACGTATTAAATAACAATGTTGTAAATAAACCCCGAATATATGTATTAATAACGTAACGTATGTAGTATGAATAATAATATGTAATGGTGATATATAGTATTGCTGTAGCTACACAAATACTCTTGAATAAATTAATATTTTTTCATGAATGTTAGAATACTTTCCGTTCTAATTAAATCAATTTAATAGTGTAAAATCACTAAAATAGTGTAAATATTAGGTATGTATATAACATGTATTCTGGTTACTGGATTGAATTTTGCTTGAATATTAGAGTATATAAATCTATGTAAAATATGTTCAAAGATTATTATTTTTTACAAAACTGAAATTTTAATATAATTAATGCAAACTGATTAAATTAACGACAAAAATTTTGTTATGTAAAGTGGTGCTGCTATCTATAACCCAGTAATGGAACTAAATCGTGAACAAGGGTCACTTATCATGTGGTCTACTGTAAAATCGTTACTCATTGCCATTCGCCAGTTTGTTTCGTAGTTGGTGTGGTGTTAAAATGGCGGAGGGTATTAGTTGGTTATGAGTTCTCTAAATGTTTGTTTACCGATATTGTTTAATGTTACACCGTTTAGTGTAAAACGTATTAATTTTATTCAGTGAAAAGTGTTTTTTTATCAGTAAAAATATATACGTATGTTATGCTACAAATTTAATACGTGGTTTGAAGGCCATGAGAAGTGGACCAGTTTCTTGTTTGGTTGTTTTGGTGCCGCTAGGGAACCAGCAAGACGGCAAGTGTCATAACAGTTCTCTTTTGACGTCTTCTGGTAAACAAACTTTGAAGTATTTTGCTTCAAAGTTTTTGAAGAATTGTCCAGTTATATTAGAACAATACCGAATAAATTTTATCAGCAACGAATGCCTCCCTTATTGACGTCCATGGAACACGCCAAGGCTGCTTATGGGAACACCAATGGCCGAGATGTCTACAATACTAGTCGAACAACGTCTCCGACATCAGCCGTCACTCCGCAGCAATCGAGTGCAAACAGTAGCCCGTATTACAGACGAAATGACGATTCTAGAAAGGGTACGTTGTCACTCTGGACGGCTCTCTACGACTACAAAGCCCAAGGTGAAGATGAACTCAGTCTTCGTAGAGGAGAAATTGTCGAAGTCCTGTCGATGGACGCGAAGATCTCCGGTGACGAAGGCTGGTGGACAGGAAAGATCGGCGATAAAGTGGGCATCTTTCCAGCGAACTTCGTTTCCGAAGAAAGTATCATTGACCAAGCTGGGTTATCAAACGTGATACGAGATATTCAACCCGTGGAAATAGATTTCTCAGAGCTGGCTCTTGAAGAAGTCATTGGTGTCGGGGGATTTGGTAAAGTGTATCGAGGATTTTGGAATAACCAAGAAGTAGCTGTGAAAGCTGCTCGCCAGGATCCTGATGAAGATATAAATGTAACTTTAGAAAACGTACGGCAAGAAGCAAAGTTGTTTTGGTTATTAAACAATGAAAATATTGTGTCACTCATTGGTGTATGTTTACAAATGCCTAATTTGTGCCTAGTGATGGAATATGCTCGTGGTGGTTCGTTAAATAGGGTTTTAGCTGGTCGAAAAATTAGACCAGATGTTTTAGTGGATTGGGCCATCCAGATTGCAAGAGGAATGAATTATTTACATAATGGTGCACCGATTTCGCTGATACATCGTGACCTGAAATCATCAAATGGTAAGTCTTTATACATGTTATATTATTATTATTATTCAAAACTTTAATAATTAGTATATTTTAGGTTAAGTATATATTTGAATCTTAAAACCCATTCTTTGTGTACTATTTTTCAATGTAGTCTGTTCTTGATTAGAATTCTACAAAGTTTTTTTGGAAGGTTAAATAATTTAAAAATGTAGGGAGCCTACAATGTTTAAGAAAGGAAATTAAAAACCAACACCCTCTTACATAGCATAATTTTTTTTGTTGTAATCTAAGTGTGTTTTTGTGGTGACATCCTTACAGACTAACTGCTTTAAACTCCATGATATTACCGTAAACAAAAAAATTGTTAATTATATTCATCAAATGACTGGTTTTAAATATAGACCTCGTTTTTTCTAACCAATTCATGTAAAAATCTTAAAATTCCTTCATTGGAACTTTATTTATAAATAAGATATACTTATTTAATTTAACATACTGTTTAGTCATTCAACTAAAAATTTATGGTACAAGTTTATTCATGATTGGTTTATAACGCAGATTTCAGGATTTTTTGTAATAATTTTGTGTAACTCTTATGTTATCTGTAAAGATAACCACCTAATATTGTCTTTTAAACAAACATTACATTGCAACATTATTTTGAGTGATTTTAAAGCTGTTGTTTGTTTATTTAATTTTATTTATTTATTTTTACATTCAGCCGTTTGTTTTTATAAAACCACAATAAATTGAATTTAATATATTTGTATTATATTTTTAAAGACAAAAATATTTATTTTGCTTATAAATTACTATTTTAACTTAACCTACCATGTGTTTTACATTGGCTTGTCTTTTTAAATGCCCATTGCTTTGAAGTCCTTATGTATCTTTAATAATTTCAAATTATTACTGGTACAGCAAATCATTTTAAATTTCTTGTGAAACCAATCTTGTAGTAGATCTAAGTTTCTAGTACCTAAATTAAATTATTTTTTATGCTGGCTATGAAAAACTTTTCTTTTAGATAATGTTGTTTAGGTCAACAGCCGAAAGGCTGGTTTGAACCTCTAGAGGTTTTACTAAGTAAAAACGAGGAGTAAGGTGGTTTACCATTGCCTTCCTTACCGAGTTGAAAGAATATGCTTATCAGCATGCGAGGCCCTCCGAAAAGCACTCACTTTCCACTCTGCAAATGACACCTTTACTTCATTCACCACAGGGTCTGGCTGCATAGTGAAATTCATTACTCTCAGAGGAGATAACTCTGACTAGTGTCTTTTACACCTCTACCTCTTCTGTTCTTAAATAGTTCAGTCATATAAGTGGCTGACTATATGATAAGAAACAGAACTTTTTTTTTTTAGCCCTGGACCAAACAGATAGAGTGCAATTAAAATAACACTCCACCTGCCCGTTTTGGGCATAGCTTTTAGATAAATGAACCGATTTTGATGCTTTTAACAGCAATAATAATTTTGTTTTAAAAAAATAATGTGTCAAAATATTATAAAACTTATTGCTACCGCAATTTTATTTACTTTTTATGTAACATGTTCTTTTTCTATTGATTCTAGTATTATTAACAACCACTTTCGTTCATTTAATTTGATGATATTTTTAATAAAATGCCATCATTCAACAAGTAAAATAATCTTACATATACTAATAACTTAATTTAAATAAAAGATTTTTAACTTGTAAACTAAAATGAGACCATAAAGAGTAAAAAAATAATAGTTATCTATAGGCTGAACCATCTATGGTTTTCTGACTGGAAGATAATTTTTTTTACTTATAATGAGATAAAATTAAATTTACAACATTTAAGTTTTTTACATTTAAATTTTAACAGAAAGGAAACAAATTGTTAATCAATGTAAACCACTAATTCTGTAAAAAGTAAAAAAAAAACTAATAAAATATTAAAATTTCTATTTCATATAATGAATTTATATAATAATTTCAAAATGCAGGATGCATTATAAAGATTTATTTTTGAATGAAAATAATAAGACATGTTGTTGTTTAGGTCATCAGCCGAAAGGCTGGTTTGAACCTGTAGAGGTTTTACTTTGTGAAAAACGAGTAGTTAGGTAGTTTACACTTGCCTTCCTCACTGAATGGAAAAGTACACTTATCAGCATGCCGGGCCCTCCGAAAAGCACATATTTTCCACTCTGCAAATGACACCTTTACTTCATTCACCACAGGGTCTGGCTGTATAATGAAATTCATTACTTTCAGAGGAGATAACTCTGATTAGTATCTTTTACACCTCAACCTCTTCTGTTTTTAAATTATTCAGTTATTTCATTGGCTGACCATGTGATAAGAAACAGAACTATTTATTTTAGCCCTGCAATGAACAGATTGAGAGTAAATAATTTGATACTCCACCTGTCTGTTTTGGGCAGAATAACACATATAATAGAATTATTTTTAATTCAGTTAAGATAAATTTAGATTATAATTTTGGAAACATTTGATTTTTATGTGGTGTTATAAGAAATGAAACTATTTGTGCCAATTAAAAAAATGTTAAGTAGAAATCTACCATCTGTAATTTTTGCCCTAAAACAGTCTTTATGGTTTTTTTGTAATTTAAATTAAATTGTAATTTTGAAAAACCGATTGTTTTTAAAAAAGAGTCGGGCCCCCTTGAAATCGTATTTGTAAGAAAATGTATTTTTGTGACAGTAAGATTAGTAGCTAATCTTATTATCAGGGTTTCATGCCTACATCCAAAATTGTCTTAGGGGTTGGTTGAATGCATTTCAGTTTTTCAGACCTTCAGTTTTTAGTCAACTTAAGTTTTATCCATGGACGATATAGGCATCATTCTAAGAACCACTTTTGGGTTTTTCAGTCATGAAACTTTGTTAGTTGATGTAAATATATATTTTTTTGTAATCTATTTTTTTTAATTTTTTTTAACGTCCGACTGTTCTGCAATTACTGCTAATACAGACGGTGAATGATGAAATGATTTTTGTAACGTATGAAAAAATGCCGTGCCTGAATGGGATTCGAACCCAAGACCGCATGATGAGAGGCGAGCACGTTACTCTTGTATCTTTTATAATATATACTTTTGTTACGTTATACTTTTGTAATCTAGTTTATGTACGTTGCAATCTGTTCAATTCAGAACAATAAGTAACCCCATGACCGAATGAGATGAGAATTATGAGTATGACGTGTAAATGAGGTGTAGTCTTGTACAGACTCAGGTCGACCATTCCTGAGAGAGTATGGTTAATTGAACCCCAACCATCAAAGTACACCGGTAACCACTGTCTAGTATTCAAATCCGTATAAAAGTAACTACCTTTACTAGGATTTGAACCAGGAACCTTCGTCTCCGAAAATTAGCTGTTAAACAGCTGATTTTGGCGACGACTTTACCTCTAGACCAACCCGGTGGGTGATGTAATTATTGATATCAAATATTTTTCCCAATTACAGCACCTCATTATATTAAAAATTTATGCAAGAGTACAAAAATTTAAAATGCTTTGTGATAATGTACTCTCGACAAAGAAACCGTCAGTGTATTGGTTACTTTTAATGGTTTTTATGACATGTGGTTTGGTTACTTTATGTGTGTGACCTTCAGCATTATTGTACACATTTTCTTTCTGCAAAGATTTGTTTATTACCAACCAACTAAAATTGTTTTGTTAAAAAAAATGTTTTACTTTAATGCGGGACAATCTTTGATATTCAGATTTAAATAATTCATCTCCCTTTGAAGCCGAAAAAGCAATTTTTACTTTCTCTTGCCTATATGAATATTAGGAAGGAAAGTATTGTTTTCCATATCGATTTTTCGAAATCGAGTTTTCACCGGATCTACCGTTTTCAGACCCCCTGAACCCAAAAAACATGTTTTTTAGCGATTGGTCTGTGTGTGTGTGTGTAACAGAATATCTCAAGAACGGAACATCGTTCGAACTTGAAACTTAAGTTACATACCACTACCGAACCCGACACGAACAATTTTCATCAAAATTGGTCAACCGGAAGTAGTATTTTATTCGTGTCATTTTTCACTTTTTTTGCGATTTTCTCAAAAACTGGTCCTACGATTTTTTTTAAAAATCACCTGGTTTACTAAAATTTTTTATGCTGTACAAGATAGAATAGGCGCCATGTTTGCTGAAATTCTTGGTGAGGCTGTTTTCACGTAAAAAAAATTGTTTTTTTTTTAAAGATTACGGCTTTAATATGCATTTTAGCGCAAAAATTTATATAATAAAAGTTGTAGAGAATTATAAATACTACAACTTTTATTTGAAACTTTTTTTTGTATAACACTTAGTTTAGCGGTAATTAGCGATTTTCTGTTTTTTTCTCACGAAAACGTGTGAAAAATCTATGTTTTTTAAGATTTCGGCTTTAGTATGCATTTTACGACAAAAGTGTATATAATCAAATTTATAGAAAATTAAAAGATCTACAACTTTTATTTAGAGAATTTTTCTCTACAGAGCCTAGTTTAGCGTGAAAGAGTGATTTTCCGTATTTTTCAGCTAAACTGAGGTAGATTTTTATTTTGCGTCTTTCACTCATGATTAAAGGTTATGTTTTTTTGAGGTTAGTTTTTTGTTTATTTCTAATGTTTTATTATAATGTTAGGTTATATTGTTTAAATTATTTGCATTGGCAAGAGAAAGTTGTGTGAGTGTTTCACACCAGATTTTTTTTTTTTAGAAGGCCGTGTTTGTGTGTTAATAGAATGACTAAACCGATTGTACTGAAATTAACAACTTGAAATTTTCTCGCCGAATCCGTAGAGGATTTTTGGAGTCAGCATAGTAACACCAAAATTAAGCGTACATTACTCTGTTGCAAAATATAAAAATTTAATCATAACTTCTCTCAAAAACGGTTTTAAACGATTTTGATTTAAATAAATTTCCCACAATCACTACATTTAATCGGGTCATAAAAATGATACAAACGATATTACTGGGAAAAAATCTTATGTTTTTCAAGAATAATTTTTTTTTTCAAAATTATAACCTTAGAATGCAATTTAAGGCAAAAATTAGTATGTAATTATTGAAAGATAATCAAAATGCTATAAATTTTGTTTACAGTATTTTTTTCACAAATCTTGATTTTCCCAGTAGTTGTTATTTTATACAGAACACACAACTTTCTCTTGCCAATGTAAATATTAAGCACCGGGTTGATCTACTGGTAGTCGTTGCTACCAGTCAGCTGTTTAACATGATTTTCGGAGACGAAGGTTCCGTGGTTCAAATCCTAGTAGTTGCTTTTTATTATGGATTTGAAATACTATACCCCAATGAACTAAAGACTGCAGATGAGATCTAGCCAATAACAGCCACGGTTGGATGTGAGTTTGCCCCTTCGGTAAGTCACACTCTGTTCCACCGAACTCCAGCTGACTTTATGTTAAGCTGTCATCCACAGCAGGACCACAACGTGACAACGCAGGATACGGTTAACGAAAGTCAATTGTCTCTGTGCTGTGATCTAGGTCACTATGCTCCGCCTTCATCTGCAGTCTCTAGTTCGTCAAGGTTTTTTTTTTTGACAGTGGTTACCTGTGTACTTTGATGGTTGGGGTTCGATTAACCATACTTCTTTAGGAATGGTCCAACTGAATCTGTACCAGACTACATACACCTCATTTGCTACGTCATACATTATCATCCTCATCTCATTGCATCAATATTAAAATACACGTAATTTTTACTTTCTCTTGCCTATATGAATATATAGGAAGGAAAGTATTGTTTTCATGTCGATTTTTCGAAATCGAGTTTTCACCGGATCTATACGTTTTCAGACCCACTGAACCCAAAAAACATGTTTTTAGCGATTGGTCTGTGTGTGTGTGTGTGTGTGTGTCTGTGTGTGAACAGAATATCTCAAGAACGGAACATCGTACGAACTTGAAACTTGAAACTTAAGTTACATACCACTACCGGACGCGACACGAACATTTTCATCAAAATCGGTCAACCGGAAGTAGTAGTTTATTCGTATAATTTTTCAGTTTTTTGCGATTTTCTCAAAAACTGGTCCTACGATTTTTTTTAAAATCGCCTATTTTACTCAATTTTTTATTCTCTACAAGATAGGGTAGGCGCCATGTTTGCTGAAATTCTCGGTGAGGCTGTTTTCACGTAAAAACGTTGTTTTTTTAAGATTACGGCTTTAATATAAATTTTAGCCAAAAACTTATATAATAAAAGTTGTAGAGAATTTAAAAACCTACAACTTTTATTTCAAACATTTTTTTGTATAACGCTTAGTTTAGCGGTAATTTGCGATTTTCTGTTTTTTTTCTCACGAAAACGTGAGAAAAATCGATTTTTTTAACATTTCGGTCTTAGTATGCATTTTACGACAAAAGTGTATTTAATGAAATTTATAGAAAATTAAAAGATCTACAACTTTTGTTTAGAGCATTTTTCTCTACAGAGCCTAGTTTAGCGTGAAAGCGTGATTTTCCGTATTTTTAAGCCAAACTGAGTTCGATTGTCATTTTGCGTCATTCACTCATGATTAAAATAAGGTTATGTTTTTGAGGTTAGTTTTTGTTTATTTCTAATATTTTATTAATAATGTTAGGTTTATTATTAATTATTTGCATTGGCAAGAGAAAGTTGTGTGAGTGTTTCACACCAGATTTTTTTTAATTAATTGATTTTAAGCCGCATCAATTGCTTGGTCATTAGCGACTAAGGTAGATTATGTAATATTAACTGTGGGATTTGACAAGTGAAAATTTCCAGACCCTTGTTAAGAATCGAACCCGGGCCCACCGAAAAGAAAAAGTCTGGTTTGAAACACTCACACAACTTTCTCTTGCCAATGTAAATAATTACCAATATAACCTAGTATTAGTAATAAAACATTACAAATAAACAAAAAACTAACTTCAATAAACATAACCTAATTTTAATCATGAGTGATAGACGCAAAACAAAAATCAACCTTAGTTTGGCTTAAAAATACGGAAAATCTCTCTTTCACGCTAAACTAGGCTCTGCAGAGAAAAATGCTCTAAATAAAAGTTGTAAATCTTCTAATTTCCTATAAATTTGATTATATACACATGTCGTAAAATGCATGCTAAGGCTGAAATCGTAAAAAATTGATTTTTTACGCGTTTTCGTGAGAAAAAAAAACAGAAAATTGCTAATTACCGCCTAACTAAGCGTCATACAAAAAGGTTTAAAATAAAAGCTGTAGGATTTTAAATTCTCTAGAACTTTTATTACATACATTTTTGCGCTAAAATGCATATTGAAGCCGGAATCTTAAAAAAAAGTCTTTTTACGAGGAAACAGCCTCCCCAAGAATTTCAGCAGACATGGCTCCTAACCTATCTTGTAAGCATAAAAATGTAGTAATTGACGCGATTTTTAAAAAAATCGTTTGAGCCGTTTTTGAGAAAATCGCAAAAATTTCACGAATAAACTACTACTTCCGGTTGACCGATTTTGATGAAAATGTTCGTGCCGGGTCCTGTGGTGGTACCTAACTTAAGTTTCAAGTTCGTACAATGTTCCTTTTTTTATATATTCTGTTCGCACACACACAGACCAATGGCTAAAAACATAATTTTTTGGGTTCAGGGGGGTCTGAAAACGTGTAGATCCGGTGAAAATCGATTTCAAAAAATCGACATGAAAATAATACCCTCCTTCCTATGTTTTCATATAGGCAAGAGAAAGTAAAAAAATTGTTTACAAATTTTTCGCGTGCGGAGCCGCTAGTGTTTCATAAAGGGCAAGAGAAATAAATAAATTATTTTGATTAAATTTGCTTTCTCCACTGTTTTTTTTACTTGCTGTGTACTTTTCATGTCGTGTAAAACGGTTTATTTGTTTTTACGCTGTTCTTTGTTCACTGCCAAATTTTACAAAGTGATTCGTCATTTGAGAGAAACCGAGTAAAGTGTTTTCCCCGCATGTCACAATTTTGTTTAATCCATGTATTTTTACTTTCTCTTGCCTATATGAATATATAGGAAGGAAAGTATTGTTTTCATGTTGATTTTTCGAAATCGAGTTTTCACCGGATCTATACGTTTTCAGACCCCCTGAACTCAAAAAACATATTTTTAGCGATTGGTCTGTGTGTGTGTGTGTGTGCGTGTGCGTGTGTGTGTGTGTGTGTGTGTTTGTGTGTGTGGACAGAATATCTCAAGAACGGAACATCGTACGAACTTGAAACTTGAAACTTAAGTTACATATCACTCCCGGACCCGACACGAACATTTTCATCAAAATCGGTCAACCGGAAGTAGTAGTTTATTCGTATAATTTTTCACTTTTTTGCGATTTTCTCAAAAACTAGTCCTACGATTTTTTTTAAAATCGCCTGGTTTACTACATTTTTTATGCTCTACAATATAGGGTAGGCGCCATGTTTGCTGAAATTCTGCGCGAGGCTGTTTTTACGCAAAAAATTTTTCTTTTTAAGATTGCGGCTTTAATACAAAATTTGAATATACACTTTTGTCCTAAAATTCTTAATTATTAAGGTCGCAATCTAAAAAAAAAAACAATTTTTACTAAGAGAGCACAACCCCATGAGTTTACAAAATTTTAAAAAATCGATTTTTTTAAAATTTCGGTCTTAGTATGCATTTTACGACAAAAGTGTATATAATTAAATTTATAGAAAATTAAAAGATCTACAACTTTTGTTTAGAGCATTTTTCTCTACAGAGCCTAGTTTAGCGTGAAAGCGTGATGTTCCGTATTTTTAAGCCAAACTGAGTTCGATTGTCATTTTGCGTCATTCACTCATGATTAAAATAAGGTTATGTTTTTGAGGTTAGTTTTTGTTTATTTCTAATATTTTATTACTAATGTTAGGTTATTTTGTTAATTATTTGCATTGGCAAGAGAAAGTTGTGTGAGTGTTTCACACCAGATTATTACTTTCTCTTTCCCTTTATGAATTTATAGGGAAGGAGAGAATTGTTTTCATGTCGATTTTTCACCAAAAATACATGTGTTCAGGCCACCTGAATCCAAAAACCGTGTTTTTGGGTTCAATAATCACTTTTGTCGTCGTCATTTAGTTTAATAATGCATTTTATGATTTTCGGCCAAAAATAAAAAAAAAATTCCAACGAACCCAAAGTGCGGTTTCCCGATTCCTGAATTTAAAGTTTATATTAATACATTTTTTTACTATCTCTTGTTATACAGATATGAATTTTGTTATACATATATGAATATATAGAGTAGGAAAGAATTGTTTTCATGTCGATTTTTCGAAATCATGTTTTCATCATGTGTCCTGAAACTCATGGGGTTGTGCTCTCTTAGTAAAAATTGTTTTTTTTTTAGATTGCGACCTTAATAATTAAGAATTTTAGGACAAAAGTGTATATTCAAAGTTTTAGAAATCTTATCAAATCGGGGGAATGGGATGTTTTTTATTATCACGGCCTTAGTTTTTGCATTTTAGGACATGACGCCTACCCTATCTTGTAAAGCATAAAAAAAATATAGTATATGAGGCGAAAAAACTGCTACTTCCGGTTGACCGATTTTGATGAAAATGTTCGTATCGGGTCAGGTAGTGGTGTCTTAACTTAAGTTTCAAGTTCGTACGATGTTCCGTTCTTGAGATATTCTGTTCACACACAGACAGAAACACACACATACACACACACACACACACAGACCAATATCTAAAAACATGTTTCTTGGGTTCAGGGGGTCTGAAAACGTGTAGATCCGGCGAAAACTCGATTTCGAAAAATCGACATGAAAATAATACTTTCCTTCCTGTGTATTCATATAGGCAAGAGAAAGTAACATGTATCTAATTTTACATTGACACGAGAAAGTCGCGTGAGTATTTGACACCAGATTTTTTATCCTTCTTATAAATAGTACATAATTGTGCGAGTTATTCTTATTAAATAAAAATGTAACTGATTTCACACGCAAGAATATCTTTCCAGCATTAACAGTAACAACAGTAATGATATTTCTTATTATTATAATACATTAGTGAAAGCTTTTTTAGCCTTGAAATTATTACATAATAAATAACCTTGAAAAACTAGACGTTTTATTTATTGCTGTTCGCTATAATACTTAAATATTACATAAATAGCTCGGCTCTGTGTTTTAGGGCAAGCCTAAACATTGTTGTGGTTACAAGAAAGTATATTTTTTTATAAATTTCAAATTTTACATGATGATAATACAGAGTGATTTTTTAGTCCTGTTACCCAATTGTTAATGTCTGGTAATTTTTTCTAAAAAAAATAAATTTTGTTTTGTGACACTAAGTTGGTAGCCCTACTCAACCAGTATGGATATGGCAGTGTGAGTTGATTCTCCTTGAGCTGTGTAAAATTTTGTGCCATTTCCGGTCGTGCTACGAACAGAATGTCTTTTATCCTAAAACAATCTCTTGTTTAAATCTGGAGGCTGAAGCTCTAGAACTAATCGCATGTGATACGGATACAATTTCAATTTTTTAGCACTTTTCTGAGCACTCGAACATGACAAATCAACATGCGAGGAAAGTTTTTGTAAACTTTTCCATGGAGAATTGAGCAATCTTGTTTTCACATTCTCTTAACGTCATCTGTCAAGAGAGTTGGTCGACCACTACGTTTTCTGCTGCAAACAATACCTGCCTCTAAAAATCAGTTAGTTAGCCTAGAAATTGACTAGAATAGAGTGAAGGAACACCAAAAAATTTAATTTGAAATGATTCTTTTACACTCGCATACGATTTTGTAGCAAAATATTGTTCAAGAATGAAAACCCGTTGTTCTAGGGTAAAAGACATTCTGTTCGTAACACAACTGGAAACAGCACAAAATTTTACGCAACTCAAGGAGAATCAACTCAAACTGTCGTATCTATACCGGTTGAGTAGGGCTACCAACTTTGTGTCACAAAACAAAATATCCCTTTCTTAGAAAAAAATTACCAGACATTAACAATTGGGTTACAGGACTAAAAAATCACCCGGTATTATACTGTAGTTTAGGATAAAATTAGATATCATCTTTAATATATAAAGTATCCTTTCCTTTATTATTTAAAGCTGCAAGGACACTCACTCACTGACTCACTGACTGACTGACATAAATTCTAACCTAGAAGGAAGCCTCGGAGAGTGTTAGACCTCAGAACCTTTTTTCTCCGTCTTGCGCTGAAACCGGCCAGAAAATTGCCAATTTTTACCTAATCCCGTTTGGGGTGGCAGGGCGTTAGGGGTAGTTTTTTGAATTTTTTAACCGTGCGTCGGAGCGCAAAGGTCACTGGAACCTTTTTTCTTCGTCTCGTTGAGTTAGGCCGGGTAGATGTGTTTAAACACATTTTCACTCCTTCCTGAAGCTTCCACGGCACGGTGAAGGGGAAATTTTTAAAATTAAAAAAACGA
This sequence comes from Catonia carolina, assembly GCA_035578175.1. NCBI lineage: Eukaryota > Metazoa > Arthropoda > Insecta > Hemiptera > Achilidae > Catonia > Catonia carolina. Next base: position 40,584,360 of record JAQMRL010000006.1, on the reverse strand, counting down.
AAAATTCACAGCAATCTGGGCGCATCGCTCGGCTGAACTGGCGGTGTGGTCCACTTGACCTATAGCTAGAACCTCCAGGAAAAATCCGAAATCTCGCTTCGCATATTTCAGGGGGGTGGTGGATGGGGGTAAAAATTTTGAATTTTTTAACTGTTCGTCGGAGCTAAAAAGTGCTCAGAACCTTTTTTGTCCGTCTCTCGGAGACGTTTCAGAATATGTTACTAAAGTTGTGTTTTGGTCAACGGTTCGCTTAAGAAACTCAAAAAACAAAATTTAGGCTTTTTGACTCCCTCAGATATCACTTTTTTCTTTTTTTACGCCCGGAAAACATTTACACTGCACTTTTTATAATTGCACCACACTACCCTTCCGGGCGGAATTACGGAACATTTTTGCAAACTTAGGTCCCGTGTCTGTGAGGGGTGCTACGCTCCCCCAAAGTTTTTAAAATTTTCAAATTTTCGAATTTTTCAAAATCTTATTACAGAATCATTTTCAGCGTTAAAAATAAACAAAAAATTAATTTTTTTCAATTTTTTAAACCCTCCCCTTCTTTTAAGGGTGGGGAGGGGGGTATTTTATCTCCTCAACCGTTTGTCGGAACTGGTAGCGTACAAAAAGTTTTTTGTTCCCCTACCAATGTACTTTAAGAATACGTAATCAAAAAGTCCACCTTTAAACCCGTTCGTTGCAAAAATAAAAAAAACAAATTTCGGGTTTTTTGCATATCCGGGTTTAAGTTACAGATTTTTTACGGCTCAAAAATAGCTTTGGGCCCAAATTTTTGCTATATAACGTGTTTGGCATAATACCGAAACACAAGGCATTTTTAAAAATCTTTCTTCCGGACGCCATAGGGGGTGCTACGCCCCCCAAAATTTCAATTAAATATGCTAAACATTAAATATGCTAATTTTTTTAATTAAATAGGCTGAACATTAACCTCGAATTACAAACTTCTAACTTGAAAACTAGATATTCATATCCACCGAAAGGTTTGACCAGACTTTACCCTATCCACTTCACCCTTTTTTTAAAATTCTTATACAGCAAGATGCGTGCGTTTCTTTAAACTTTAAAACTAATTAATCTAAATCACTTGATCGACTGATAAATTCTGATCCACTTAACCCACTTGGCGGCCGAACTTCACCCTATGACAAAGTGCGGGCGCGCAGCGCCCGTACTTTTATGGTTCTGATCCGCTTATGTATTCTGATCCACCTACCCCTTTGAGGTCGAGACACGGAAGCGGCGCGAAGCGCCGCTGGAGTGGCGAGTAAATATATAAAGCCCCAGCCACTAATGACTCACTGATGGAAATTCTCGCCTATTAGGAGGTCTCTAAAAGCAAAATCTCTGAGGACCTGTTTTGTCGGGCGTCGGCTGAAACCCCCGGGAAAAATGCCAAATTTAAGGTACATCTTCCCGAAAGCTAAGGGGATGCGTTCGAATATTTCAAACTTTTTAACGAAGTTTCGTAGCGCAAAGGCCACTGCGACCATTTTTGTTCCTCTCCCGAAGTACGTTAAGACCATATATATATAAAGTTGCCCTTAACCCGCCGGTTCGCTGGAAAAACTCAAAAAACAAAAATTCGGCTTTTTCGGGGTTGCAGATTTTAGGTTTTTCTTTGTAACACCACGAAGACGGGTTCATTGACAAATTTTTATTAGGACCACGTTACACTAACTCCCGGAATCACGGGTGACTTTTCAAATTTTAGATCGGGGTCCTACGGGGTTTGGTACCCTTATTTAAAAATTATGAAATTTTTAAATTTTTATAAATTAAAAAAACTGCTAACGGTATGTTGTTTGATGTTAAAAACTACATAAAAATATGATAATCCGAAAATTTTAAAGTTGCACCCGCTTTTTTGCAATAGGGTTTGTATTTTTTTTTCTTCTAAACGGTGCTTCGTAAAAATAAATGTATAGAATATTTTTTGTACCCCTTTTAATGTACTTCAAAACCATATAGCTTTTGTTGTTCTTAACTTGCCGGTTCGGTGAGAAAACTCAAAAAACAAAATTTCGCCTTTTTTGGGGTTGCAATTTTTAAGTTTTCTTTTGTAACACCAAAACGGGTTTCTTTGGCAAACTTTTGGTAGGAACACATTACGCGTACCCCCCGCATTACGGAAAATTTTTTAAATTTTAGATCGGGATTCTACGAGGGTTGCTACCCTTATCTAAACATAATGAAAATTTTAAATTTTTAGAATACAAAAAAATTTGTTAACGGCATGATGTTTGGCTTTAAAAATTACACAAATATTTGATAACCCGAAAATGTTCAATTAGCACCCTCTAGCCTGCGGTAGGGGTTGTATTTTTTTATCTCCTAAACGGTGCATCGTAGCGAACAATTGTATAGAATCTTTTTTGTACCTGTTGCAAAGTACTTTAAAACCATATAGTTATCGTTGCCCCTTAACTTGCCGGTACGGTGTGAAAACTCAAAAAACAAAATTTCGGCTTTTTGGGGTTTGCCGTTTGCATGTTGTTCTTTCTTTACACCTTCAAAATGGGTTATTTCGTCAAATTTTTATTTTTAAACAGCTACACGTACCCGAAGCGTCACGGGTAATTTTTCAAATTTTAAATCGGGGTCCTACGGGGGTCGCTACCCTTATCCAAAAGATATGAAATGTTTATATTATTAGAATACAAAAAGTCTTTTGATGGCATGTTGTTCGGCGTAAAAATTACACAAAAATTTTATAACCCGAAAATTTTTAATTAACACCCTCTAGCCTGCGGTAGGGGTTGTATTTCCTTATCTCCTTAACAGTGAATAATAGGGACAAAATGCATGAACCTGTTTTGTGCCCCATAAAAAGTACTTCAAGATTATATAACTAAAGTTGCCCTTAACCCACCTGTCCTCTGAGTGAGCTAAAAAAACCAAATTTCGGTTTTTTGGGGTTGACCGTTTTCAGTTTTCCTATCTTTACACCTTCAAAACGGTTTTTAGACAAATTTTTATTAGCAAAACGTCACAGGTACTTATAGCATCACAGATAATTTTTTAAATTTTAAAAAGCGATCCAATGGCGGTTGCTACCCCTATCCAAAAATTATTAAATTTCTAAATATTTAGAATACAAAATGTATTTTAACGGCATGTTTTCGACGTTAAAAGTTAAATAACAATTAACCCCCTACCGTTGGTAGGGGGTTGTATTTTTTTACCACTTGAACGGTGCTTCGTAGAGGAAAATTGTATAGAATCTTTTTGTGCCTCTCCCAAAGTACTTCAAGGCCATGTAACTTAAGTTTTCCTTAACCTACCTCTTCGCTAAGAAAACTCAAAACACTAGCATTCCGGCTTTTAGGGCTTGCCGTTTTCACGTTTTTCTTTCTTTACACCTTCATAACGGTTTTTCGCAAACGTTTATAAACAAAACGTTACACATACCCCTAGAGTCACGAAGAATTTATTAAATTTTAGGCGGGGTCCTATGGTGATTACTAACCCAACAAAAATTTTAAAATTTTCGGAATACAAATATTTTTTTAACATGTTATTTAGCGAAGAAAATTACATAAAAATTTGGTAACCCGAAAATTTTTAGGTCGCATGAGAAAACGAAAAACTCAAAGTTACATACATTCAAACCACAACATTTAAAGTTGAAATTTTGAAACTTTAAACATTAAACTAAAATTGTAAAACCTCAAATATTAAATTTTGAATTTTAAACTTCATCTTTAAACTTTCATATCTTGAAATTTCTAAATATTGTGATCCACCCAGCCCCTTTGGTGGCCGAACTTCACCTTGTGGCAAATGGTTCTGATCCACTTATGAATTCTGATCCACCTACCCCTCTGAGGTCGAGGCACGTAAGCGGCGCGAAGCGCCGCTGGAGTGGCGAGTTAGATATCATACGCTTCGTTATCTGTTCTTAGTTAATAATTAGTTAACCCTCTTGATTGTACTAAATCACGAAATTGTACTAAATCACTTTGAAAAAAATACCGACAGATTTGTGGAGTTTTGGAACTTCGTACCTTTGCTAAAACCCATGGTATTACAGTAAACTCTCCGTTTTAGCGGTGGTTAGGTTCCGGAAATTCGCCGAGAGTAGGGAAATTAAATTAGTAAATTAATAAGCAATGTCTTATTAAAAATGCTTGCATTTTTAAGCTCCCTACAGAGCTTAGTTTAGCGTGAAAGAGTGATTTTCCGTATTTTAAAGCCAAACTGTGATTGATTTCCATTTTGCGTCTTTCACTCATGATTAAAATAAGATTATGTTTTTTGAGGTTAGTTTTCTGTTTATTTCCAACATTTTATTACCTACCAATGTTAGGTTATATTATTAATTAATTGCATTGGCAAAATAAAGTCGTGTGAGTGTTTTACACCAGATTTTCATTCATCTAGTGATGTTTTTAATTTCAATTTTAACGCAACCCGTCTTAGGCCAATTTATAAACCCACCAGTAACGCGGGCGCAATTGCTGATCTTTTATGTGTGTTTTTAGTTCTAGTTGTCTACAAAAATTATAATATTATTATTTATTCTAATGTTTGCTGGTAATTTTATTAAGTGAATTTATCTTTAAGTGACGTAACATTAAATTCAATAATAATAATGGTTATAAAACTACTACAACAGCAACGTAATAAATGTCCTTCAATTTTTGTTTTTTAAGCACGACTTGTCTACTTACGTTCGTTACTAGCAGGTATAATACCAGCTACAAGTATTTTTAATTGGTCGTTTATTAGCCGTTTACCTCTCCTTTACGGCTCAACGCACGATTTGTTCATTATTTTCAATTTTATTTTGTTGTCCGCCGTATTTTGTTTTCTTTACAATTCTCGGTTTTGTGTTAATTGTACATAAAATCGGTGTTGGTTAAAAATATTAATGCTTCTTTGTTAATATTTAGTACTGCTTGAGTCCCAGCTTCATGTAGCTGCGGGGTGAAGGGTACGGGTGAGGTATATTGAATGAGTGACGCATGCTGGGAGAACGATTGTTGTATTACTCTGATACAAAGCTTCAAACTTTCCGTTTGTTTGTTGTTTAGGTCATCAGCCGAAAGGCTGGTTTGAACCTGTAAAGGTTCAAACCAGCCTTTACCTGTAAAGGTTTTACTAAGTAAAAACGAGAAGTGAGGTGGTTTACAATTGCCTTCCTCACTGAGTGGTAAAGTACGCTTATCAGCATGCCGGGCCCTCCGAAAAGCACATATTTTCCACCCTGCAAACGACACCTTCACTTCATTCACCACAGGGTCTGGCTGTATAATTAAATTCATTACTTTCAGAGGAGATAATTCTGATTAGTGTCTTTTACACCTCTACCTCTTCTGTTGTTAAATGATTCAGTCATTTAATTGGCTGACCATGTGATAAGAAACAGAACTATTTATTTTAGCCCTGCAATGAAACTTTCCGTATTTAACATATTTGTTTGTATTTATTACAATTATTTATTTACATGTTTTGATATAAAATGGTAAGTTAAATATTATTAAAACGACCAAGTTAATAACCCGGTAGGTATTTGTTAAATTACTGCGCCGGATGATAAGAATATGTTTTTAGTCTAGTTAGTACACGCTACCAGTACAAATGCAGCAGCTGTGAAACACTACTAACACTCATTCATTCTCCCACTACTATAACAACGCACTGCATTCCTTCCAACTACATGGAGCTGGGACTCAAGCAGTACATTACATTCGATCCCCTACTACTGTCTGTCTGCAACTTAATGCCCTCCTGTAGAGGGGAGCAATATGCGGATTGTAAAACTGTTTCAGAAAACATACATCTAATTTTTTTTTATGTAAATGAAACTTGTCGGAAATGACGTATTTTTACCTTCTCTTGCCTGTATGAATACAAAGGAAGGAAAGTACTGTTTTCATGTCGATTTTTCGAAATCGAGTTTTCACCGAATCTACACTTTTTCAGACCCCTGAACCCAAAAAAACATGTTTATAGCGATTGGTCTGTGTTTGTGTGTGTGTGTGTGTGAACAGAATATCTCAAGGACGGAATATCGTACGAATTTGAAACTTAAGTTAGATACCACTAGAGGACCCGACACGAATATTTTTATCAAAATCGGTCAACTGGAAGTAGTAGTTTATTCGTGTCAGTTTTAACTTTTTTGCAATTTTCTCAAAAACGGCTCCTACGATTTTTTTAAAATCGCCTCGTTTACTTAATTATTTATGCTCTACAAGATAGGGTAGGTGCCATGTCTGCTGAAATTCTTGGGGAAGTTGTTTTTCCGTAAAAAAAGTTAATTTAGATTGCGACTTTAATATGTATTTTAGCATAAAAATGTATGTACGAGTATAAAGGTTGTAGGGAATTTAAAATCTTACAACTTTTATTTCAAACATTTTATTTGTATACCGCTTAGTTTATTGGTAATTAGCATTTTTTTCTCAGGAAAACGTGTTAAAAAAAATGGTTTTTTTTAAAAAGATTTCACTTTTACACAAAAGTGCATAAAAAATATGATCGAATTTATAGGAAATTAAAAGATCTACAACTTTTATTTAGAGAACTTTTCACTACATAGCCTAGTTTAGCGTGAAAGAGTAATTTTCCGTATTTTAAAGCCAAACTGAGGTTGATTTTCATTTTGCGTCTTCACTCATGATTAAAAATGGTTGTTTTTGAGGTTAGTTTTGTTTATTTCTGTTTTATTACTAATGTTAGGTTATATTGATCATTATTTGCATTATTACTATTATTATTATTATTTTGCATTATTTACGCCTGTAAAGTACCGTGATTCCTCCTGAAACACCCTGTATTTAAAAGCAAATCGTATATAAAATTACAAATTGATGTAGTTTGTAAATGTATTATAAACTACAATCAGACAAATGGCGTAAACAAAATACAACTGGAATCTATCCAAGAATACTCGACTGCAACAGACATAAAATAATAATTATTCTACAGTCAAGCTCACCGAAGGATTTATCGACGGAAATAGAAAACCGCAACAAGAAGACAACATTGACCTATGGAGTTGTAAAAGAATTCAAATAACTATTCATTAAAAATCAAATAAAAAAATAATTTGTGCCCTGTGTGCTTTGAATATCATTAACAATAAAATAGTATAAACAATGGTGACCACGTCTCAGTTAGAAAGAGATGGTTGAAAAAGGACGAAAGTGAAACGTGATGGATTTTTAGTACAGTACAGTGTAACTTATACGGTTAAGTTAAACGTTATGCGCATGCGTGTAAAATTATCCTGACATTAAAAACGACTTGTCTCTTGATGTGTTTGTTCTTAACTATTTATCGTCCGATTATTGCTACAATTATGTCTTGGTTGTGAAACAATCTGGTGTGAATACTCACGATTTTCTCTTCCCAACGTAAAAAATGCCAAATACAGTAAAATCTCTCTATAGCGGAATTGAAGGGACCATGAGGTTCCGCCGCTATAAAGAGAGTTCCGTTATAGAGAGAGCAAGTAATTAATGGGGGGAGGGAAGTTGAAGTACTAATTTTTCTGTACTAAAAACTCATGTACATATGTGAAAGGTGCATGCAATAAGTTTACTTTGAAAAACTACTAAATAGATTACTTTATGACGAATGTTTAATACAGTAGATTACTTCAATACAGTGAAATATTTAAATTACTTACTTAAAATACATACATACAATTAAAATCTCATAAAACATAGGCTACACAAACACACAAAAAAACAGTACAGTATATATATTTTCGTTATTAAGGAACAACGACTGTAAAGTACATTTCATTTTGTAAAATAAGTTGTAATTTTTGTTTGTATGGTTTTCAGTTCGTAAAACATGTCTTCAATCTTATTTTCAATGTTTAAAACTTGTTGTTGTAAATTTTCATCTATATTGTGGCAATAACAGTACGTGGAAACAATACGAATAGCGTCTAGTGCCTGTTTACTTGAGGGGGGCACTATTTCTGTTTCCATTTCATCATCATCTTCACTTTCTTCCTCATTGTTTTGGGCTATAGGTATTCCCCACCGACGATTGCGAGGGAGTGGGAGCTTAAAAGTTGACTCATTGTTAGCCGCTATAGAGAGATTTTTGTGCCGCTACAAAGAGAGTTAAATACATTACCGTAATATACGAAAGGGTCGGGGTCGGCAAATAATGCCGCAAAAGAGAGGTTTCCGCAATAGAGAGATTTTACTGTATATTTTATTCTATAGTTCAGCCGTCCTTACTTTGTTCCTTCTGTCAACAAACCAAAGCCGTCTACTACAGGGTGTATGCTAGGTCCACGACTTTAGAATGTATTCCTAATACATCCTAGAAGGTTTTTTAGAGAAGGTCGTGTGAGCGTTTCACACCAGATTTTTAAAGTTTAGTTTACTTAATAGGAATACGTATTCCTATTAAGTTTAGTATGTTTGTAATTGGATTAATTTTATTGAACTAAATTTTACAAATCTGGTGTGAAACGCTCACACGACTTTCTCTTGCCAGTGCAAATAATGAACAATATAACCTAACATTAGAAATAAACAAAAACCATGACCTTATTTTAATCATGAGTAAATGATGCAAAATGAAAATCAACCTCAGTTTGGCTTAAAAATACGAAAATCACTATTTCATACTAAACTAGGCTCTGTAGAGAAAAATGCTTTAAATTAAAGTTGTAGATCTTTTCATTTTCTATAAATTTTGTTATATACACTTTTGTCGTAAAATGCATACTAAGGCTACAATTTTAAAAATTCTAGTATTTATTTAGATTTATTTTTTTAGAATTATAATTATATAAACTTTTGCCCATTAAAGGTCATCAGCCAAAAAGCTGGTTTGAACCTCTAGAGGTTTTACTAAGTAAAACGAGGATTCAGGTGGTTTACCAAAGGATTACTCACTGAGTGGAAAACAGTAATCAAAAAAGATAACAATCATGATAAAAATATAGCTATATTTTTGAGGTTAGTTTTTCGTTTATTCCTGTTTTATTTACTTATGTTAGGTTATATTGTTCATTATTTGCATTGGCAAGAGAATGTTGTGCGAGTGTATCACACCAGATTTTTTTTACTAAAGTCCATAATCTGTAAAAGTTTGATTTCTATCTTATATGAACTATTGTACATTGAATTTCAATTTCGTTTCACTATTTGTTTTTCAAGCTTTCCATTTTATATAACACCACTATATTAATAATCTAAGTAGGCCTATATCTCAATGCTATGGTAATATAAGAATATCTTCATCTCACATTAACGTAACCTAGGAAATGTTAATTTAATTTGTAATAAATAGCGTACATACTTAAATTATTTATATACCTATTCTTGTAAAAAAAAAATTTTTTTTAATTATTGCTCTCTGTTTAGAGGTAGAATTTACTGTTTTGTTAATTAAATAATCGACGATGAAGTGTAATTGTCTATTCTACCAAATTCCTCAATTGTCTGATGTGTTATTTGAAAAATGAATTTCGTTTAATTTTTTTGCAAATTTTTAAAGAATCCTTACATTTTTCACACTGTCGAGAAGTGTTAAATGTGTGAGGATTTTTAATTTTTTCATTTTAATTTCATATTTTGTTTTTATAAATAAATAAATTTTCTTTTATTTATTGTTATATTTTCTACATAATTCCTTAATTTTCTTGGTGTGTTATTTAAAAAATAAATTTACTTTTATTTTCTAGCAATTTGTTTAAAAAATGCTAACCTGTTTCATTTTGTAATTTTAGTTTTATATTATGTTCGTATAGATAGTTTTTTTACGTTTAATAAGTTAAGATTCTAAATTTGTTGCATTGGCAAGAGAAAGTTGTGTGAGTGTTTCACACGAGTATTTTTTTTTTTAAATCGAATGCACGTTTCGGAATAAATTAACGTAGTTTTGATTTTGGGGCTACATGATTGATTTGAAAAACACTCCGTAAGAATTTAAAATGTTGAATTGTGAATTAAACTTGGTTTTTTACTTTCTTTTGCCTATATGAATATATAGGAAGGAAAGTATTGTTTTCATGTCGATTTTTCGAAATCGAGTTTTCACCGGATCTACACGTTTTCAGACCCCCTGAACCCAAAAAAACATGTTAAGATTACGGCTTTAATGTAGCCTATATTATAGCGCAAAAATTTATATAATAAAAAATGTAGAAAATTTAAAATTCTAAAACTTTTATTTCGAACATTTTTTTTATATAACGCTTAGTTTAGCGGTAATTAGCGATTTTCTGTTTTTTCTCACGAAAACGTGTGAAAAATCGATTTTTTTAAGATTTCGGGCCTAGTATGCATTTAATAACAAAAGTGTATATAATCAAATTTATAGAAAATTAAAAGATCTGCAACTTTTATTTAGAGCATTTTTCTCTGCAGAGCCTAGTTTAGCGTGAAATAGTGATTTCCCGTATTTTTAAGGCAAACAGATCGATTTTCATTTTGCGTCTTTCATATATGATTAAAATTAGGTTATGTTTATTGAGGTTAGTTTTTTGTTCATTTCTAATGTTTTATTACTAATGTTAGGTTTATTGGTAATTATTTGCACTGGCAAGAGAACGTTGTGTGAGTGTTTCACACCAGTATTTTTTTTATAAATCGAATCCACGTTTCGGAATAAATTAACGTATTTTTTATTTTGGGGCTACATGATACATGATTTGAAACCACTCTCAAAGAATTTAAAATGTTGAATTGTGAATTAAACTTTGTGTTTTTAATTTATTTTTAATTGGGAGAATCGAACCAAGTACGCTAAAGTTTCATCATTATCATAATGTACAGTAAATAGGCGTACAATATTACTAAAGCAATAAAATACTTGCGAGTACGTGCGCATATCAGTAAAGGCATGGACAAGGTATTTGAATGCGTGCCATTTACAAGTTTCCATTATTCTCTTGCAAATTGTTATTCTGCGACCTTCGTTTGCCATTTTCAGTACGAACAACATACAGTCTCTCCGTACATAAATATACTGTATTCATTTCTGGTTACTTGTTGTAGCTATAATTCTGCATACATTATGTAAGTACCTTTAATTTATCACAAAGTACACATTCTGTATATTCTTTCATTACACACCATTACATCAACATGATTTTTTTTTACTTTCTCTTGCCTGTATGAATTTATAGAAAGGAAAGTATTGTTTTCATGTCGATTTTTTCGAAATCGCGTTTTCACCGTATCTACACGTTTTTAGACCCCCTGAACCCAAAAAACATGTTTTTAGCGATTGGTCTGTGTGTGTCTGTATGAACAGAATATCTCAAGAACGGAACATCGTGCGAACTTGCAACTTGGAACTTAAGTTAGATACCACTACAGGACCCTACTCGCGAACATTTTCATCAAAATCGGTCAACCGGAAGTAGTAGTTTATTCGTGTCATTTTTCACTTTATCCGATTTTCTCAAAAACGGCTCTTATGATTTTTTTAAAAATCGGCTCATTTACTACATTTTTTATGCTCTACAAGATAGATAGCCGCCATGTCTACTGAAATTCTTGGGGAGGCTGTTCTCGTGTAGAAATTGTTTTTTAAGACTGCGGCCTTAATATTCATTTTAGCGCAGAAATGTATAATCATAGTTGCAGAAAATTTAAAAACCTACAACTTATATTTTAAACATTTTTTTTGTATAACGTTTAGTTTAGCGGCAATTAATGATTTTCTGTTGTTTTTTCGTGAAAATCTGTAAAAGAATATCGATTTTTTTTAAAAAGATTTCAGCCTTAGTACCCATTTTACGCAAAAATGTATGTTACCAAATTGATAGGAAATTAAAAGATCTAAAACTTTATTCATAGCATTTTTCACTATATAGTGCCTTGTTTGGGGCCAGAGTGATTTTCCGTATTTTTAAGCATAACTGAGGTTGATTTTCATTTTGTATCATTCACTCATGATTGAAATTACGTTACGTTTTCTAGGTAAGTTTTTTTGGTTTATTTCTAATGTTTTATTATTAAAGTTAGGTTATATTGTTCATTGTTTACGCACTCTGATATGTGCCTTGGAGTGTGTTCCACACCAGATTTTTTTTGTTATTTACCTCGGGTGTTAAATAATAATAAATATATTTAAGTTCTCCCAAACAAAAGTAAAACTATAATCGTACAAAGTTTTTGGTTTTATAGGTTCGTTAATAAGTAAGGGAACTATTGGATTGTCCATTAAAGTTCGAAGGTTTGGTGGTGAGACTCTTCAGATTCCTAAAATCATTTCATCACTCTGTTACTGTATACAGTCCGTGGTGGACTTCGTCTTTTCCAATCCTCTCTGCTAGTTGCTAGCGCCGTCCATCCTCAACCACCATAAAAACCAAATCACCCCCGAAATCATCTATCCATTTTTTCCTAGGATGGCATTTTTTTTCTTCTCTTGTACAGTCTTTATTTTCATGTCACCTTAATCATCCTCGTTGAGTTCATTCCGTCAATATCCTGCAACCATCTGGATCTTTGGGCCTTAATGAAACGGACTATGTCACCTATAAAGCCGAATATACAAGGTTCAATTCGGTTGCTTAATGTTGTTGATGCAATGCCAATGCCGGCCGCATTGGCTTAGTTAGTAACGTGCTCGCCTCTCATCATGCGGTCTTCGGTTCGAATCCCATTCAGGCACGGCATATTTTCATACGTTACAAAATATCATTCATCCTTCACCGTCTGCATTAGAAGGAATTGCAGAAAAGTCGGACATTAAACAAACAAAAAAACGAATCAATAAAAATTTAATAGTGTAGATTGCACTTCGACCGAATTGTTCAATTTCATTGAACATTGAAGGAAAAAGACTGGCTTTCTAATTTTGTCCAATGCCGTTGATAGATATGATAGATTCAACGAAATTTAATTGGGTACATTGACGTTCAACGTGATCGAAAAGGCGGTGAACTACATTTTAATTTTTAGTATGATAGCATTGAGGTTTGTTATAGTTGTTTGAATTCTTTAGTTTCATTTTTTAAATGTCTCGAGGTCTTCTTTATCAAGTTCTTTTATTAGAGGCGCCGAATTTGATTCTAAGCAATGTCCCCGGACGTGTCCAATTACGCCGCTGCGCGCTTTTTGTGAATCTTTGCGATTTTATTACAGATCTCGATTAAGTTTTCCGAAATTATTTGAACAACTTAATCTAATAACTTCATTTAATTAACTCCATCTTTTTAACAATAACTTATCAATTGCATTGAACCTTGTAGGCAAATTCATTCAATGTTGTTGATTCAATGAAATTGATTTATTAAAACCAGCCAAATTGAAACGAGTATATTCGGTTTAAGAATATTCGTTGTCCTAAAATCTGTTACCATCAGCCCCCGCAAAGACATCACCTTCTGCACACCATCCAACGATGTCACTTTTGGGCTACCCCCCCCTTCTTTTACCGACTGGCGTTCACTCTTATGCCCTCTGGCCAACTACCAACTACCATCCTTCATTCTTTATAAATGGTAACCATTTTAATTGGTTCCGGGATATGGTATCCATGATATTTCCTTTAATATCATTTCTTCTCCTAATTTCGGAATTCGATAGATGCGTGCGACACACCACCACAACTCCGCCTCCAGAAATCCATCTCCACCGTTTTTAGGAGATCCTTCTGTTTTTGTCAATACCCACACTTTCGCACCCTCAAGTCGTACACGCACTCTCAAGGTTAGCATGATAAATATTACTTTTCGTTTCCTTCGATGCTTTTTTATTCCAATGGACAGAATTTAACTGCCCTATAACCCTAAAAACCCTTGCGAAATCTTACTGTTTACTTTCGCTGCAATTGTTCCACTCCTATCAAAATGACTTCTAGGTATATAAATAATAATTTACTTTTTTTTGTAATCCCTAATTTGTGTACGTTTCAATCTGTTCAATTCAGAACAATAAACAACCCCATGACCCAATGAGATGAGGATGATTTGTATGACGTGTAAATGAGGTGTAGTCTTATACAGTCTCAGGTCTATCATTCCTGAGAGAGTATGGTTTATTGAACCCCAACCATCAAAGTTCACCGGTAACCACTGTCTAGCGTTCAAATCCGTATAAAAGTAACTACCTTTACTAGATTTGAATCAGGAACCTTCGTCTTCGAAAATCTATAAAATAATTACTAATTTTCAAATTTGTTACTCATAAAGGTGAACGAGTAAACAAAGGGAGGGATTTTGCAAGATATATTTAAATTTTTTATTCATGAAAGTTTTTAAGTTGCTCGAGTTACCGTACTCAATTTACTTCCTAGATCTTCAAAGTATACTTTTCATGTAAATGTAATAAATTGTTACATTGCAGCTACTTTATCGATTAAAATTTCAATAAGAAAAGGAAAAGGAAGGTTGGTGAACTTTTGATTCGAGTCTTTCCGTAGAAGTTTTCCCTAATAGTGAAGTTTTCTTTTTAGAGTTTTTTTTTTATAAAAGTGCAAACTGAAAAAAGTGGTAAAGTAAATGTAATAAGTTAAAAAGTTAAATACAGTGAAAGGGTAACTCTTCCTTCAAAATAGATGGGTTTCTTTTATTATTCAACTATTTTTTGGATCGGAGCCAGTTCAACTTTTTTTAATAATTTTTGGTAGTTTCATTGTTGTTTCTGTTTTTCTGTGCCAAATAAATCACTTTCCCGTAGAATTTTAATTTTTTCTTTAATTTCTCAGTCCTAATCGATAATTTTTCCCCCAACCAATGCATGTGAATTAATTTGCATGTTCAGTCAGTCGAATGGAGGAGTTTAACAAAATGCTGTTGAATTATAACGCCACTAGAGTTTTCTCCCCGTCTGCGTTAGCAGAAATTGCAAAACAGTCAGACGTAAAACAAAAAAAAGTTGTAGTGGATTTCATACAATTAGCCTGATAATTATTGTTCTCTTAAACTACAAAAGTGATTTATTAAATAAAAACTGAAATAAATTGTTTTTTATGTAATTGAAAACAGGCAAAAAATTTATCAGCCTGCATTTTGTTGGGCATAGCGTTCTACAGGGTAATTTTTTGCTATTACTCAATTGTTTGTCAACAGATTTTCATAATAAGGTTCCATTTCGTACCAAACAAAATCCTTATAAATTCACATAAAAGTAAAATTTTGATAAAATTAATAATTTCCAAGATATTGAAGATTAAAAATTAGTAAGGCTGCCATTTTGAAATTTTTGTAGCTGACTTTTATTTTTTTTATTTTTTTAGAATATGACAATGCCCTTAAATCTGCCAAATTTCATAAAAATAAATTAATCTGGTTTAAAAATATTGTGACATCCAAAAGGATAGAGTGAGAATTCTCGAGAATAGCCGAGATTTTAAAGTTGTTAATGTAAATAATATATGTATAAAATAGTAGTAAATAATAAATAAGGTTTCTGAGAAATAGAAATACAACGTACAAATAGTTATGTACAGTATAGGTTAGCCTGTTGTTGTATTGCTACCGTAAGGAGTCGGGTGTCTATTCAGATAATTGGCTTTTTGAAACCATTCTATTCAGTTTTAATGAATTGTTTGTTAGTTAGGTCATCAGCCGAAAGGCTGGTTTGAACCTGTAGAGGTTTTACTAAGTAAAACGAGGAGTGAGGTAGTTTACCACTGCCTTACTCACTTAGTGGAAAAGTATGCTTATCAGCATGCCGGGCCCTCTAAAGAGCACATATTTCACATTTTGCTAATGACACTTTCACTTCATTCACCACAGGTTCTGGTTGTATAATGAAATTAATTACTTTCAGAAGAGTCTCCCTCTTCTGTTCTTAAATGATTCAGTCATTTAATTGGCTGACCATGTGATAAGAAATAGAACTATTTATTTTAGCCCTGCAACTAAAAGATTGAGTGTAAATAATTTGTCTCTCCACCTGTTATGGGCAAAATGAGTTGCTTTGCTCTTTTTGATGTCCTGAATCAGTTTCTGAAGTTCGCACACGCATGGTACACTATATACAACCAAAAGAACGATTAAGGTTTCAACACCTTTTTTTCAGTCAATGATATTTTTCGGCCGAATAGACTTAATTCATTATGTATATTTGAAATAAATAAACATAGAGTGGACTAAAATTTATATATATATGGCATTGCAAGAATCTCGTAACATTTCACTGAATTTAGATTGTTAAATTTTGAAGGATGTTAAACCTACTTTTAATTTAAATTGTAGTTCAGTAAAAACCAACTGTAGATGTAATAGTGAAATAATATGAAAAATATCAAGCCGCGATTGCACAATCTACCAGTCGGACTGGATTTCATTCTATAATAATATATTTTACATGTATAATATGTAATTTTTTTTGTAACTTGTTTTCAAAACTACGCCAAGGTGCGTTAGTTTGCTGTTGTTGTTATATATAGGCTTATATGCTATACATACAATTATTTGTAGTAACCTTTACTATGCACCAAAGTATAAATGCTAGTGAAATACCGGGTGTCCCACGAAGAGGTTGCTATTTTTGAATTACAATGTAATTTAAAAATGTAATTTCATGTAATTTGTAATGTAATTGTTATATGCCGGACGTATCGCACACTTTATAGACTGGAAACTTAACATTTAAAAAAAAGTACCCACTAGTTTCATTTGCTTGAGATTAATCACTGCCCATAACAGACAAGTGGAGTATCAAATTATTTGCACTCAATCTGTTAGTATAAGACTTTTTTCGTAAAATGCATACTAAGGCTGAAATTTTTAAAAAAAATTGATTTTTCACACGTTTTCGTGAGAAAAAAACAGAAAATGCTAATTACCGCTGAACCAAGCGTTGTACAAAAAATGTTTAAAATAGAAGTTGTAGGATTTTCAATTCTCTACAACTTTTATTATACATTCTTGCGCTAAAATGCATATTAAAGTCGTAATCTTAATAAAAAACAATTTTTTTACGAGAAAAACCTACCTAAGAGTTTCAGCAGACATGGCGCCTACCCTATCTTGTAGAGCATAAACAATTTTGTAAATGCGATTTTTAAAAAAACATCATAGGAACTCTTTTTTAGAAAATCACAAAAAAGTGAAAAATTACACGAATAAATACTACTTCCAGTTGACCGATTTTGATAAAAATGTTCGTGTTAGGTCCTCTAGTGGTATCTAACTTAAGTTTCAAGTTCGTACGATATTTCATTCTTGAGATATTCTGTTAACACACACACACACACACACTCAGACCAATCGCTTAAAACATTTTTGTTAGGTTCCGGGGGTCTGAAAACGTGTAGATTCAGTGAAAACTCGATTTCGAAAAATCGAAACGGAAACAATACTTTCCTTCCTATACATTCATATAGGCAAGAGAAAGTAAAAAATTGTTTTTTTAATCGTTGTTCCTGCCCATAACAGACAGGTGGAGTGTTAAATTATTTGCACTCAATCTGTTCGTTGCTGGGCTAAAATAAATAGTTCTGTTTCTTATCACATGGTCAGCCAATTAAATGACTGAATCATTTAAGAACAGAAGAGGTAGAGGTGTAAAAGACACTAATCAGAGTTATCTCCTCTGAAAGTAATGAATTTCATTGTACAGCCAGACCATGTGGTGAATGAAGTGAAGGTGTCATTTACAGAGTGGAAAATATGTGCTTTTCAGAGGGCCCGGCATGCTGATAAGCGTACTTTTCCACTCAGTGAGGAAGGCAATGGTAAACCACCTCACTCCTCGTTTTACTTAGTAAAACCTCTACGGGTTCAAACCAGCCTTTCGGTTGTTGACCTAAACAACAATCGTTGTTCATCTGTTTGGTTCAAATTTTCTGAAAAGTATACAGATTTATATTTATAAACACTTATTGAAATTGTTGAAAAACCTGAAGGATATAAAAGCGACACCAATCATCTAACTAGACAACCTTGATCTGTTGATTACTTCTTAATAAATAAATTTTTAATTAATACTGTATCTCTTATTAGTTGATTGGTGATAATTATTTACTAATTAACGCTTTAAGTTCTTATTATTTCTTATTACAGTTTATTATTTACTGGTATTGGCATGTAGGCCTTTTGTAAATGGAAACAATATTATTTATTCACTTGATTCTACTAGTTAAGTTTCTAAAATAATATTTAAATTTTTTATTCAAATTCCTTTTTATTTATTTGTTTATTTATTACAATTAAATGTTACATAATGTGTTTCGTAAAATATTGCGTAGATTTTTTCCTATTCTTTCACATCTAGGCTATTTTTACTTTCTCTTGTTTATATGAATATAATAGGAAGGAAAGTATTGTTTTCATGTCGATTTTTCACCGGATCTACACGTTTTTAGACACCCTGAACCCAAAAATCATGTTTTTAGCGATTAGTCTGCGCGCGCGCGCGTGTGTGAGTATGTGAATAAAATATCTCGAGAACCGAACATCGTAAGAAGTTGGAACCTCAAACTTAAGTTAGGTACCACTAAAGGACCGAAAACGAACATTTTTATCGAAACCAGTAAACCGGCGGTAGTAGGTTTATTCGGTGAGTTTTCACTATTGTGATTTTCTCAAAAACTGCTCTTACGATTTTTTAAAAAATCGCCTCATTTACTACATTTGGTATGCTCTACAAGTTAGGTTAGGCGCTATGTCTGCTGAAATTCTTGGGAAGGTTGTTTTCTCGTAAAAATTTTTTTGTTTTAAGATTGCGACTTTAATATGCATTTTAACGCCAAAAAAGTTGTAGAGAATTTAACATCCTACAACTTCAAACATTTAAACAAATTCAAACATTTATTTGCATAACGCTTAGTTTAGCGGTAATTAGAATTTTCCTGTTTTTTTCTCACTGAAACTTGTAAAAAAATCGGTTTATTTTTAGATTTAAGCCTTAAAATGCATTTTACGACAAAAGTGTATATATTCAAATTTGTTGAAAATTAATAAAAGATCTACAAATTTTATATAAAGCATTTTTCTCTACAGAGCCTAGTTTACCGTGCAAGCTTGATTTTCCGTATTTTTAAGCCAAACTTAGGTTGATTTTCATTTTGCGTCTTTCACTAATGATGAAAATTAGGTTATGTTTTAAGAAGTTGATTGTTTTTCGTTATTATTATTATTTATATTATATATTATTATATACCTAATAATATAATAATAATAATAATAATACCATATAAAATAATAATATATTATTATTATTATTATTATTATTATTAATTTATATTATATAAATTATTATTTATATTATTATTATTTTTTGTTTATTTCTAATGTTTTATTACTAATATTAGGTTATATTGTTAACTATTTGCACTGACATGAGAAATTCGTGTGAGTGTTTGACACCAGATTTTTTTTAAAGTACAGTTGGTTTATCGAAAACATTCGTTTTTTCATGTTTTCTGTAGAATTTCCTCTTTCCTCGTCAATATTTTTTTGTTTTGTTTAGCGGATTGAATTAAATTCTACGTTATGTTTCTATGGATTTTTTTCTACTCTGTTTTATTTCACGGATCAGTGCACATTACACATGCTATTTTGGAAATATTGTTAAAGTCTAATCAAAAATTGTTAAAATAAAGTTGTTTTGTTATGTTAATTAGCAAGCATGTTATGTTTTTTTAACAAATTATTTATATGTTTATTTTTTTGGCGTAACTTATTTGGTTACTATGTTATTTTGAGTGTTTTTTTAACTTAATTTTTTATATAAAATAGGTTGGGCTGCTTTTTACTTTCTCTTGCCCTAGGAAAGTATTGTTTTCATGTTGATTTTATGAATTCATGTTTTCACCGAATATAGGTAAACGTTTTCAGGCCCCGTGAATAAAAAAAACATGTTTTTAGCAAATGGTCTCACTCTCTCTCTTTTTCTCTCTGTGTGTGCGCGCGCGCACGTGTGTGAACAAAATATCTTAAAAACGGAACATCGTACGAAGTTGAAACTTGAAACTTAAGTTTCACGAGTTGCACGAGAGGACGCAACAGGAACATATTCATTAAAATCGGTCAATCGGAAGTAGTACATTTTTACTCTCAATTTACTCAAAAACGGTTCCCACTTTACTACGCCGGCAGATACGTCTACCTAGCCGGCAAATTGCTGAAGCCCGAAATGAACATGTTTTCGGACTTTGGTTTCTTTTAAAGGGCCAAATCTAGGTCTGGATTTGTATGTTGCCAAAGCTAGACACATGCACTTCGTCTTTGGGCCTTGGTAATCTCGACACAGTGCAGTTTATCAAATATATAAAAATTATTTATTTCTGCAGCTTGATGATGAGTAGCATTTTAAAGTTAACCAGCAGTGTTGGTTACAGCTTTGGTCAACATGCACTCTGCCAATTTTACGTTTGGTAATTTACATACATCTAAACCTAGGTTTGACCCTTTAAAGACAACCAAAGTCCAGAAAACAAGTTCATTTCGAGCTTTGGCAATCTGCAGGCGTCAAAATCTAGGATTGAACACTTTTTCGACCGTTGCTCGGTTTCAGACTGTCTGCCCAACATATTCATTATTCACAAGGAACAAACCCCTACTTCTAGATAAAGCGAGAAGTGCGTTGTTTGAGCGACATTTCTCTCACTTGGCCCCCAAATTTTATAACCTGCTACTTAAACACATAACTGAACAGAATGAAATTAAATGTAGGAATGAAATGCAGAAATGGATAAATTAATGTCGGAAAGGACAACATGGAAGTTATGCTAGGTAAAACGCAAAGTTAACTGTGAGCTCACTTAACCATATTTATTGTGGTAATAGTTAAAAAAATTAGTGAAATAATGTTTTTTACTTATCCTGGCACATGATTTTTTAACCACAGTTTGTTGTCAATTTCGGCCGCCTCGATTATTGGAATGACTGTGGTAATAGGAATGGATATGTGTACAAAATTTATATAAAATTTTAAGATTTAAAATTGTATTTTTTAGGAAATAATAATAATAAAGTGTGTTTTATTACTAAAATACATATATGTATATAATTGTTTTAGACTGTTAGTTTCAGTACAATAGCGTAAAAAATAGTAATAAATACAAATAACATTTGACAATATCGCAAAATAAAAAATAGGTATTACAAACACACATATGGCAAGACCCAAAAGGTCGCCTGCCAGGTTGGCAGCCAAAACAAAATCTAAATTATATCACCAACGAAAATATTAAAAAATTAAAACAGTCCTCTATGATAGTTCATCAAGTAACAAAAATAACTCAAAACATAAAGCCATATTACAATACTTTTCTCTCTTATTCCTTAATTAAAACAAAAGAAAACAACAAAACATTACATACATAAATAATACTACATGATCCTTACTAATTAGTAGTTAAATTCCTGCACCAGTATCTTGCGGTATTTTATTGCTTCTCTGATATATGCAACTAAGCTCACCCAGTTGTCTCCATTTAGCACCATAATAATTTCGTCTTCACTTGGTACATCGTTATTAAACCATTTAATTCTGTAATTGTTTAGAATGGGACAAACTCCTAAAAAGGTTGGCAACACTGAGTTTGTTAGAAGTAGAAGCCGTGCATATCGTTCCTGAATTTTTTGTGAAATTTGAGTGGTACAAATAATTTTGTTCAATTCGGAGTGTGCATGTGTTAAAATGTAAATAACAGTTCTTAACGTATTTTTTTAGGAAATAACGTATTTATTATTATTTAATTAGGATCTAGATGTTTGTTTTGTTTATTAATTTATTTGTAATTTATATGATTTATTTTATTTTGTTCCAGGTAAGTTCGAGAAAGTAATGGAAACTCGTCAATGATTCTCTAGTACGTAGCTTACATATATTTATATTTACTAACATAACAATTATTTACCTAAGATAAAAGTATTATGATTTTATTTGTGTAGGCGTATTACGAATAAATGCTCTTCATTATAAATTGACTACTTCGTAATAAAATGCTACACGTAATGCGTATTTAAGCGTACTTCTACTAACTAACTAAAACAATCTACATTTACGTGATTTTTACTTTCTCTTGCCCAGATAGAAAATAATTCTCAAAAAACAACCGTATCGTACGAAGTTGAAACTTGGAACTTAAGTTTTTTACTTTCTCTTGCCTCTAGAATAATTCTCTATGAATAATTCTATAAAAGAAAGTACTGTTTTCATGTCGATTTTTGGAAATCGAGTTTTCATCGGATCTACACGTTTTCAGACCCCCTGAACCCAAAAACCATGTTTTAGCGATTGGTCTGTGTGTGTGTATGTGTGTGTATGCGTGTGTGTGTGTGTGTGCGTGCGTGTGTGTGTGTGTGTGTGTGTGTGTGTGTGTGTGTGTGCGTGTGCGCGCGTGAACAGAATATCTCAAGAACTGCATATTGTACGAACTTTAAACTTAAGTTAGATACCACTTGAGGACCCGACACGAACATTTTCATCAAAATCGGTCAACCGGAAGTAGTAGTATATTCGTGTCATTTTTCATTTTTTTGCGATTTTCTCAAAAACGGCTTCTACGAATTTTTGTGCTCTACAAGGCAGGGTAGGCGCCATGTCTGCTGAAATTCGTGAAAAGTCTGTTTTCACGTAAAAATTTTTTTTTTCAGATTGCGGCTTTAATATGCAATTTAGCGCAAAAATGTATATTGTAGAACGTGTAGAGGATTTAAAATCCTACAACTTTTATTTCAAACATTTTTTTGTTTAACGCTTAGTTTAGCAGTGTAGCGATTTCTGTTATTTCTCACAAAAAAGTGTAAAAAGTCAATTTTTTTAAAGATTTCAGCCTTAACATGCATTTTACTACAAAAACGTATTTAGTTAAATTTATAGGAAATTGAAAGACCTACAACTTTAATTTAGAGCATTTTTCTGTACAGAGCCTATTCAGCGTGAAAGAGTGATTTTCCGTATTTTTAAGGCAAACTGAGGTTGATTTTCATTATTCGTTTTTCGCTCATGATTAAAAGTTTATGTTTATTGAGGTTAGTTTTTTTGTTTTTTTCTAATATTTTTTTACTAATGTCAGATTATATGTTAATTATTTGCATTGGCAAGAGAAAGTTGTGTGAGTGTTTCACGCCAGATTTTTTTTGTCTACGTTGACTGGATTATTATTGACAAGCTGTTAATATGTGTGTATATAAATCGAACAAAATTGTTAGGCCTACGTTTAGATAATAAAAAAATACATCCGTGTGGCCTTACTCGTAATTTTTGTTAAATATTTATAATATTTTACTACGTATGTTTTCTTGTACAGTTACTCTTTATTTGTGATAAACATTATGAAGTAGCCTAATATTTGTTAAGGGTATTAAAATAGATTTATTGTGTCTTTTATTATATTATACATTTATAAATTATTTTGTGGTTTTACTTATAATCAACCAGCTACTGGATCTATCAAAACCTATTACTCTTTTCAGTCTGTATTTGTTGTTTATTATATGATACTTCAGTTGTTACTGTTGATTTACGATGTGGTTTCATTCTTACCGCAAATCTTTCAGTCATTCAGCTATTTTATTTAGATATAGAAAACTATGTATTTTCTGTGATTTTGTTTATTTATTTATTCTTTCATCCAATATGAATGAAAGCCTTTAAATATTAAAGGCTTCGCCTTATCGATGCAACCGTGAAATCCTTTCAGTAACTAGGTATGTCCAGTCCACACTCGTGCGCTATCTAATTCGACTTTCGATTCGACGCATGCCATTTCTCACCTGTCCGTACTCATTTGAAGGGCTTTACCTCAAAAAAACATAACGAATATTTTTGAACACTAAATTATATATTCTTAATTTGTGCAATCTGTTCAATTTAGAACAATAAGCAACCCCATGACCCAATGAGATGAGGATGATGTGTATGAGGTGTAGTCTTGTACAGACCCAGGCCGACCATTCCTGAGAGAGTATGGTTAATTAAACCCCAACCATCAAAGTACACCGGTAACCACTCTCTAGTATCCAAATCCGTATAAAACTAACATTTGGCGACGACTTTACCTCTAGACCAACCCGGTGGGTTTAACACTAAATTAAAGCCTGTTCTTTCCTGCGTTGATTAGTTTGACTTAGATTATTTTAACTTGAAACTAGTCGGAGATGCAGCAATTTACCCATAAAGAGTACTCACATTTTAGCCGGTTTTCCGTTTATGTGGTTTTTAAACGTCCGTTACTACATCCAGGCTTTTCATAAAAGAACGGCGTGTAAGTACGTTGAAGATCAGAGTTTTCTCTATACGAACATTTTAAAATAAAAGTCTGATGTTCCATTTTAAAATGCCGGCCATTTTTTTAAAATGTATTTTGGCTTCACGTAAAGAGATGGAAATAATTTAGGAGTGAACCATGCATTTTTACAGCAGTATTGTGCCGTGTATCATATTTCGCATTTGTAATTTGAAATACTGCTCATAACAGACAGGTGGAGTGTCAAATTATTTACACTCAATCTGTTTGTTGCAGGGCTAAAATAAATAGTTCTGTTTCTTATCACATGGTCAGCCAATTAAATGACTGAATCGTTTAAGAACAGAAGAGGTAGAGGTGTAAAAGACACTAGTCAGAGTTATCTTCTCTGAAAGTAAAGAATTTCACTATACAGCCAGACCCTGTGGTGAATGAAGTGAAGGTGTCATTTGCAGAGTGTAAAATATGTGCTTTTCAGAGGGCCCGGCATGCTGTTAAGCGTACTTTTCCACTCAGTGAGGAAGGCAATGGTAAACCACCTCACTCCTCGTTTTACTTAGTAAAACCTCTACAGGTTCAAACCAGCCTTTCGGCTGTTGACCTAAACAACAACAATTTGAAATAGATATGTGGTGTTAATAGAAAATTCTATTAGTCTCTAAACTTCTTGAGAGGAAACTGAGCTCTATAGCGGTATCTGCTGGGAGTAAAGTCGTTTAGAAAAACAAACTTCTGTGTTTTTCCTGCTGCAACTCATTCCGTAGCTCATTTTGAATAATTTAACGATGTTTTTATTTTAAAAAATAAACGCTTTGCTTGACATAATACCGTTGTGAAAATGCATGGGTTAGTCCAAAAATCATTACCCCTACCTTTGCGTGGAGCCAAAAAAACACTTTTTTTAAAAAATGGGCAGCATATTAAAATGGAACATGATATTTAATTTTTAAAATATTCATATTATAGAAAAAACTCTGATCTTCAACGTACTTAAAACGTTGATTTTTATGAAAAGCCTGGACGGAGTAACGGACGTTTAAAAACCACATTAACGGAAAACCGGCTAAAAACGGAGTACTTTTTTGCGTAAATTGCTGGAGTTATCTCCAATGTATTTTCTAGATAAAATACTCTAAATTAAACCATTCAATGCAGGAAAGAATAGGCTTTAATTTAGTGCATTGTTCAAAAATATTCGTTGTTTTTGTTTTAGATAAATTTCTTCAAACGAGTGCGGGAAGGTGGCATACCTCTAAGCGCATGCGACGTCGAATCGAAAGTCGAATAAGAAAACGCACGAGTGTGGACACACCTACTATACCTTTCGTGTTTACCTATTTATTGAATTTCATTTCTGTGATTCATCTTTTTAAGTTCCCCGGGTCCTCGGTCTTCCCTTCCTTCTTCCATCAAAAATATTCACAATTAAATTATTGTCTCATAATGCACGTTTAATTTCACCTTATTTCTGTTTTATTTTTCATTTTTCTTACAGTACCTTACCTAGTTTTGAAGTTTTCAAATGCATTTTGTTTAGGTCATCACCCGAAACTCTAGATATAGAGCTAGAGGATTTACTAAGAAAACCGAGGAGTATATTGGTTTACCATTGTCTTCCTTACTGAGTGGAAAAATATGCTTATCAGCATGCTAGGCTTTCTGAAAAGCATTTACTTTCCATCCTAAAAATAACACCTTTATTTCATTCACCACAATGTCTGCCTGTATAATGAAATTCATTACTCTCAGAGGAAATAACGCTAACTAATGTCTTTTACACCTCTACCTCTTCTGTTCTTAAATGCTTCTATCATATAATTGGTTGACCATGTGATAAAAAACCGAAATATTTTTTGTAGCCCTGGAACTAGCAGATCCAGTGCATAACAATAAATTTTAACTAAGAAAATGTACTGAAATAAATATTTTTACTGTAAAATTTACTTGAATATTGATTTGTTTACAATATAACTTAAGTGTGGGAAGAAATAATAAATTCCCACGCTGTTATTATAAAAATTAACCGGCTAATAATTTCTCGTGGTGATTACTTTTTCGAGGTTATAGTAGTATCATATGAATGTTTTTATAGTTCATATCTAACTACTTTATATTATTATGTAATAAGAACAGTTTAATAAAGAGTTGGGAATTATTTTTATTATTTTAAATTTATCTAGTTTTTTTTATTAATTACATAGTTAGAAGTTACTATTGTAGGCAGGTTGTTATATTAGGTAAAGAAATTTATGAAGTTGAAATAATAAATTTATTAAAAAAATAATAATAATAAACTAACTTGTTTCGGTTTTTTAATTAATTTTTTGTGCTGTTTAATGTTTATTTTAAACTTTTGTTAAATTTTTTAAATAATCTAATTTGATTGAACTTTATAACTGTGTCCATAAACACATTTTTAATTTATGACTGTATCTGTGGATTCGTGGTAATTATATTATCAAATCTTTTTTTTATTTTAGCTTTTTTTTATCGGGAACTGTACATTATTAACAACTACCCAATTTGATCGCTGCTTTGCTGTATTGTTTGACGTGAATTAGGCATGAGTTTAAACAAGGAAACTTTCAGTAGAGTTTGTTCACGGATGGCTGTCAGCTGGTCACCATTCAAAGTCGCTTGCCCAACCGGTGTTACTTAACAAATAATAGCGACTTACTACCAGCTGACTGACTGGGCTGGCCCAAAGGCCATTATCAAATCTGATCGGATTTCTTCCTATTAATATCGTTGAGTTTCTTCTGATTGTCTTTGAATAATTGAACTTTGTATTAGGTATAAATTAATTTTATTGTTTCTAAAAATTCAATTGAACTGTGTAGATAGTTTTCATATCCATGTATTTATAAAATGTAAACACACATGAAGTTGGGGAATTCTGCTGTGTAGAAAGTAAATGGTAAATAATAATAGGGAGTAAAAAGTCAATCCTAACGGACCAATACTTATTATCTTTTTACTTTTTATACGTTTTTTCGGGGTTTTTAAATTTTTATTTCGTACGTTTTAAACATAATAGTAGAAATTTTACTTTCTCTTGCCTATATAAGTATAGACGAATATAGGTAGAAAAGTATTAATTTCATGATGATTTTTCGAAATTGAGTTTTCACCGGATCTACACGTTTTCAGGCCCCCTGAACCCAAAAAATCTGTTTTTAGCGATTGGTCTGTGTGTGGGAGTGTGAACAGAATATCTCAAGAACGGAACATCGTTCGAACTTGAAACTTAAGTTAGACATCACTACCGGACCCGACACGAACATTTTCATCAAAATCGGTCGACCGGAAGTTGTAGTTTATTCGTGTAATTTTTCACTTTTTTGCGATTTTCTCGAAAACTGTTTCTACGATTTTTTAAAAATCTCATTTACTAAATTTTTAAAGCTCTACAAGATAGGGTAGACGCCATTTCTATGTCTGCTGAAATTCTTGGGAAGGTTGTTTTCTCGTTAAAAAATTGTTTTTTAAGATTGCGACTTTAATATGCATTTTATAGCATAAATGTATATAAAAAAAGTTGTAGAGAATCAAAATTCCTACAATTTTTATTTCAAACATTTTTGTATAACGCTTAGTTTAGCGGTAATTAGCAATTTTGTTTTTCTCACGAAAACGTGTAAAAATCTATTTTTAAGATTTCAGCCTTTATATGCATTTTACGAGAAAAAAAGTATAAAACCAAATTTATAGGAAATTAAAAGATTTAAAACTTTTATTTAGAGCATTTTTCTCTGCAAAGCCTAGTTTAGTGTGAAAGAATGATTTTCAGTATGTTTAAGCCAAAGTGTGGTTGATTTTCATTTTGCATTATTCACTCATGATTAAAATACGGTTAGCTATGTTTTTTTGAAGTTCGTGTTTTTGTTCATTTCTAATGTTTTATTACTAATTTTAGATTATATTGTTAATTATTTGCATTGGCAAGAGAAAATTTTGTGAATGTTCCACACCAGATTTTTAGTTTTTAATAAAATAATTATGTGTAAAACTAGAAGAAATTTTCGACCTGTAATATTTTACCGAATTGTGACGTATGCAATTATTTATATGATGCAAAATGTATTTAAATGTAGCAATTATATTAAATACAGGTAGGTAGGAGGCGGTTAAATAATACTTGAGTAAATACTAAGTCGTTAGGTTGTTATTGTTTGGTGTAGCGCTTTAGCTGTCGGTGGAACGTCCTCGCAACTGGAGGTCGTCAACCGAATGAACTAACATCGCCCGTGAATGCTATATGTCGACTTGCAACGAACAGCCAGTAGCTGTTAACTAACTTGATGCTATATTTTCCACCACAAACATAATTTTAGTGGATGTATACTACACTATTATATAGTATACACTACGAGATTCTTGTCAGTACGTACACACTCACACATTAAAGTGATAGCACTGACTGATACTAATAAACAGCACCTCTTATCTTGTTTGCCGCAGTACTTTCCTTCTTCTATTCTTCTTCTTCATCTTTTATCTATATTCATCTTCTTCAAATTTGGTTCCTCTCTAAATCCGATAAGTGGTTGTCCTCGGTTTCAACTACCGTACTTTTAATACAGTTTCTTTAAAATTTTCCATTGTTTCGTCATTCGTTTTTAAGTATATTTACCATCACTTTTGATGAATTTTGTTGTCTTAGTTTGAAAAACTAAGTTTTTGTTATCTTGCTTTGAAAAATGGTTTTAAAATTATTTGTTTTTACTTTTCATTTTTCCTATATGAATGTATTGTTGTTGTTGTTTAGGTCATCAGCCGAAAGGTTAGTTTGAACCTCTAGAGGTTTTACTAAGTAAAACGAGGAGCGAGGTGTTTTACCATTGCCTTCCTCACTGAGTGGAAAAGTACGCTTATCAGCATGCCGTATTTTTAATACAGTTCCTTTAAAATTTTCCATTGTTTCGTCATTCGTTTTTAAGTATATTTACCATCACTTTTGATGAATTTGTTGTCTTAGTTGTCTGAATTTCTCTTGCTTTGTAAAATGGTATTTAATTTTTTTTTTACTTTCCCTTGTCCTATATGAATATATTGTTGTTATTTAGGTCATCAGCTGAAAGACTGGTTTGACTCTATAGGTTTTACTAAGTAAAACTAGGAGTGAGGTGGTTTACCATGCCTTCCTCACTGAGTGGAAAAGTACGCTTATCAGCATGCCGGGCTCTTTGAAAAGCACATTTTGTCCACTCTGCAAATGACACCTTCATTTTATTCACCACATGGTCTGGCTGTATAGTGAAATTCATTACTTTTAGAGGAGATAACTCTGATTAGTGTATTTTACACCTCTACCTCTTCTGTTCTTAAATGATTCAGTCATTAAATTGGCTGAACATGTGATAAGAAACAGAACTATTTATTTTAGCCCTGCAACGAACTTATTGAGTGTAATAATTTGACACTCCATCTGCCTGTTATAGGCAGTATATGAATATAAAAGAAGTAAAATATAGATTTTATGTAGATTTTATAAATCAAGTTTTTACCGGATATACACGTTTTCAGACCCCTGATCCCAAAAACAAGATTTTAGCGATTTGTCTGTGTGTGTCTGAACATAATATCTCAAGAACAGAACATGGTACGAAGTTGAAACTTAAAACTTAAGTTAGGTATTACTATAGGACCCGACACGAACATTTTCATCAAAATCGGTCAACTGAAAGTAGTATTTTATTCGTGCGATTTTTCAACTTTTTGTGATTTTCTCAAAAATGGCTCTACGATTTTTTTTAAAAAAAGTCACCTCATGTACTACATTTTTATGCTCTACATGAAAGGGTAGGCGCCATGTCTGCTGAAATTCTTCAGGAGGCTGTGCTCTCGTAGAATTTTTTTTTAAGATTGCGGCCTTATGAATTTTAGAGCAAAAGTGTATATTTGAACTTGTAGAACATTTAAAAACCTACAACTTTTATATTTAACATTTGTTGGTACAATATTTACTTTAGCGGTAATTAGTGATTTTGTATTTTTTTTTCATGAAAATTTGTAAAAAAGGAATTATTTTTAAGATTGTGGTCTTAGTATGCATGTATGAGAAAATTGTATATGTATAAAAGTTATAGAAAATTAAAAAAACCAACTGTTATTTATAACATCTTTCTCTACGGAGCCTAGTTTAGACGTAATAACTGATTTTCCGTATCCTTAAGTTTCACGGAGGTCCATTTTCATTTTGTGTTATTTACTCATGATTAAAATAAGTTTATGTATTTCATTTAATAGTCATTTACACTCGTTTTACCTAGTAAAGCCTCTAGAGGTTGAAACCAGCCTTTCGGCTAATGATCTAACCAACAGTTGTGAAAAATTAATTAAAACTTAAATTTAGAGCTGTCGATTTAATTGTTCATGTTCTCCTCCTCCGTCTACTTCTCCTTCTCCATCTGTCAAACAAGGATAAGGCCTGTTTCGAACGCACATTATTTTGAAGATTTTTTGGAGCATAATTTAGTATTTCCAAGACGTTTTTATGACTAGCGTTGCAAAATAAATTCACCGGATTTGAATCCGGTATTTGTAGGTCAATATCAGATTTAATTGAACATTTAAATTATAATTTCTTTCTGCTACGGTCCTTGACGCTATTAATTCGTGTCATTTTGTTATCGTAGTATTTGTCAGGAAATTATGAACACTTTTTTAGTTTGTTTTTTTTTTCAAGAAAAGCAAAAGTATTGTTAACTTAATTGATATCCTCTTGTTAGTCCGAGTAACTATTCCGTAACGGAAAGTCCCACAATCAAGGATGTAGTGAAAGTATTTAGGACAGAAACATCATTACCTTGTAATTAAACAACAGAAACATTAACTGGTATTTCCCAAGGTAATAATTTTCAAGTTTTGTTATGTAATTTAAAGAATTTGCATTTTAAGTTACGACTTATTTAATTGTTTTCTTCTTCATTCAGATAATTTTTGTTGTAGTTATTTTTTTATCATTAGTAACAATATTGTCTTACGGTCGAAGAGCCCAGTACTAAATGTGATATTTACATTTTATTGTAAATTTAAGTTTTCTTTTAGTTTATTTATTCAAATTCGCATCAACAGCTTAGTCATTAGCGACTACAGTGGGTTATGGAACGTTGTGTTGTGACTTGTTACAATTTCCAGACCCTAGCCGGCAATCGAACCGGGGACCTCCGCGCGGAAGGCCAGCGCGCTACCACTACGCCACGGAGGCGGCCTGTTTTTTTGTTAATCCCTAATGTAGACCTACGTACTTAGCAATCGGTCAAATTTAATAACAATTAGCGACCCCTTTAATCCAATGAGATGAGGATGATGTGTGTGACGTGTAAATGATGTTTAGTTTGAACAGACTCAGGACGACCATTCTTAAGAGAGTATGGTTAATTGAACCTCAACCATTAAAGTACATCGGTAACCACTGCGTAGTATTCAGTTCCGTATAAAAGTAACTTTGCCCTCAACGGTCCGGTGGTGTGTTAAAGTAATTGCTCTTGATGTGTTGGTTCCTGGCCTACAAAAAATAGTTCTGTTTCTTATCACATAGCCAATTATATGACTGAACTATTTAAGAACAGAAGAGGTAGAGGTGTAATAGTCAGAGTTATCTCCTCCGAGAGTAATGAATTTCGCTACACAGCCAGACCCTGTGGTGAATGAAGTAAAGATTTCATTTAGAGGGTGTAAATTTCACATCATGTCGTAACATTTTTTTAGTTTTTGATTAATCTATAAGGTTATTGTGTGTATCATGTCTTTATGTATTGTTAATATCTGAAGTTTTGATATTAATTGATACAAAATTAAGACTAAATTAATCTTTTGGAATGCCGAGGGGTTATTACATTCATATTGTTATAACTTGTGATATATTCCTAACATTATTATCCGTTTTTTACTTTCTAGGTGTTTTTAGTGATCGGTCTGTGTGTGAACAAAATATCTTAAATTTAAAATCCTACAACTTTCATTTCAAACATTTTTTTTTGTATAACCCTTAGTTTAGCGGTAATTAGCGATTTTTTGTTTTCTTTCTCACGAAAACGTGTAAAAATTCGATTTTTTTTTTTTACGATTTCAGCCTTAGAATGCATTTTACAAGTGTATATAATCAAATTTATAGGAAATTAGAAGATCTACAACTTTTATTTAGAGATTTTTCTCTACAGAGCCTAAATTAGTGTGAAAGAGAGATTTTCCGTATTTTTAAGCCAAACTGAGGCTGATTTTCATTTTGCGTCTTTCACTCATGATGAAAATTAGGTTATTTTTTTTTCTAATGTTTTATTGTACTAATGTTAGGTTATATAGTTCATTATTTGTATTGGCAAGAGAAAGTTGTGTGAGTGTTTCACAACAGATTTTTGTTTTCGTGTGCAGTTAAGATAAAACTATGTGATCAAGTTCATTCTCTACTTTTTTAATCTTCGTATTAAAAGTTTTCCGTTCTGGTTTGTTTTTTGGCTATTTCTTACTTATTGTTATTTATAAAAAAGTAAATTGTAAAACTTTTACGTAAAGTCTATTAGTAAAGTTGGTAAAGACCAAGGAAAATACCTTTCTAAAATTAACGGTTATCATTCTGTTAGACTTAATTGAGTGTATGCTTCTTTTCTCTTATATTTAGATACGTACTTCCTTTAACGTTCATTAGAAAAGTGTGCGTGGTTCCTTAATGGATGTTTTTAACTTTTTAAATGGTTGTTCATGGTAATGTTTTCCTCGTTTATTTTTTAAGCAAATTTAGTCAATTTTATTATAATCAAGAGCTATCGTAGACTATAATATCATTAAAATCTAAACCCTTTAATAATTTTGATTTTGTAGATTCAGTTTTCTCTATTTTTATTTTTGATTGTGTATTTTAATTACGACTTTGTTTGGTAGAACTGTTCAATTATATTTATAAATTTCAGGTAATAAGAATTTTGTTGTTTAGGTCATCAGCCGAAAAGGCTGGTTTGAAACTAAGGACGTTTACTGAGTAAAACGAGGAGTGAGGAGGTTTACAATTGCCTTCCTCACTGAGTGGAAAAGTATGCTTATCAGAATGTCATCCGAAAATCATCTACTTTCTACCGTGCAAATAAACACCTTCAGTCATTCACCACAGGATCTGCCTGTTTAATGAAATCATTACTTTCAGAGAAGATAACTCTGACTAGTATCTTTTACAACTCCACCTATTCAGTTCTTAAATGTTTCAGTCTTATAATTAGCTGATCATGTGATAAGAAAGAGAACTATTTTTGTAGCCCTGGAACTAGCAGATCTAGTGCAAATAAACATTTATATGATAGGAGGAAAACAAATTGAAGGGGTCGGCAGAAGAAAGTGCTAACCCACAAAATTTACAGCTTGATTTTTTTTTTTAAATATTCTGTAAAAATTAAATATACAGCACGTTTTAAACAGGGCGCTGTATTTACGATCTTAAGAACCTAGAATAAAAGAAAATAACAAATGTTTCACAAAAACTCAAAAATATGATTTGTAGATTTCTGAAAACTTTTAAAATGAAATTGCGTAAAATTATGTTGATGGGGGTTAGCACTGTCTTCTCCCGATCCCCCTTCAATTGTCCGCGGAAAGAATAAAATAAATAAATAAAGAATAAAGTAAAGTAATAATAACATGAAATATTAATTGGCCAATGTTGTGGTAAAATTTTTAAAATTTTGAAAAATAGACTTGGTAATGCGGAGGGTGGAAGCACTACTATCCGTGTTGCCTGAATTGACAATGCAGTCTGTCAATTCAGGTTGACAGTCTGACAGGACGTCAAGTACAAAAATCTGGTGTGAAACACTCATACAACTTTCTCTTGCCAATGCAAATAATTAACAATAAACCTACCATTGTTAATAAAATATTAGAAATAAACAAAAAACTAACCTCAATAAACATAACCTTATTTTAATCATGAGTGAAACACTCAAAATGAAAATCAACCTCAGTCTGGCTTAAAAATACGGAAAATCACTATTTCACGCTAAACTAGGCTCTGTAGAGAAAAATACGTTAAATAAAAGTTGTAGATCTTTAAATTTCCTATAAATTTGGTTATATACACTTTTGTCGTAAAATGCATACTAAGGCCAAAATCTTAAAAAAATCGATTTTTCACACGTTTTCGTGAGAAAAAATCAGAAAATCGCTAATTACTGCTAAACTAAGCGTCATACAAAAAAATGTTTGAAACAGAAGTTGTAGGTTTTTAAATTCTCTACAACTTTTATTATATAAGTTTTTGCGCTAAAATTTATATTAAAGCCGTAATCTTAAAAAAACAACGTTTTTACGTGAAAACAGCCTCACCGAGAATTTCAGCAAACATGGCGCCTACCCTATCTTGTAGAGAATAAAAAATTGAGTAAAATAGGCGATTTTTAAAAAAATCGTAGGACCAGTTTTTGAGAAAATCGCAAAAAACTGAAAAATTATACTACTTCCGGTTGACCGATTTTGATTAAAATGTTCGTGTCGCGTCCGGTAGTGGTATGTAACTTAAGTTTCAAGTTCGTACGATGTTCCGTTCTTGAGATATTCTGTTCACATACACACACACACAGACACACACACAGACCAATCGCTAAAAACATGTTTTTTGGGTTCAGGGGGTCTGAAAACGTATAGATCCGGTGAAAACTCGATTTCGAAAAATCGACATGAAAACAATACTTTCCTTCCTATATATTCATATAGGCAAGAGAAAGTAAAAATTGGCAACATTGATAGTAGCGCCCACCCCCCGCATTACCCAATCTACTGTTTCGAAAGTTTTAAAATTCTACCACAACATTGGCCAATCAATATTTCATGCTATTAACATATTTGTACCAAGTTTTTACGCTGAATAAAACGATAGTTTGCCCGTGCCGAATGATCGAGCGGTTACCGAAATAGCAAGGGTTTAGAATATTGTTAATAAATTAAAATTTAAACAACGTACGAATTTGAAATTTCGTACACGCTGAAAGGATAAAATTGTCTATGTTGTGGTTAAATTTCAAACTTTTCGGTCAAATAGTTATAGAGTTACACGCCTCTAAACGCATCATTGGGTTCGAATCCCATTCAGGCACGGCATATTTTCATACGTTACAAAAAATTAATTTCATCCTTCACCGTCTACATTAGCAGTAATTGCAGAACAGTCAGACGTTAAACAATAAAAAAAATCTAAACGCATGAAATTTTTGCGGTAGCAAAAAAACCGGGTCTTTTGTCGAGGTCTTCCAACCTCGATATGGCAATTTTTAAACAAATTTAAAAAAATCTGGTGTGAAACACTCACACAACTTTCTCTTGCCAATGCAAATAATTAACAATAAACCTAACATTAGTATTAAAACATTAGAAATGAACAAAAACTAACCTCAAAAACATAACCTTATTTTAATCATGAGTGAATGACGCAAAATGACAATCGAACTCAGTTTGGCTTAAAAATACGGAAAATCACGCTTTCACGCTAAACTAGGCTCTGTAGAGAAAAATGCTCTAAACAAAAGTTGTAGATCTTTTAATTTTCTATAAATTTAATTATATACACTTTTGTCGTAAAATGCATACTAAGACCGAAATGTTAAAAAAATCAATTTTTCTCACGTTTTCGTGAGAAAAAAACAGAAAATCGCAAATTACCGCTAAACTAAGCGTTATACAAAAAAATGTTTGAAACAGAAGTTGTAGGTTTTTAAATTCTCTACAACTTTTATTATATAAGTTTTTGCGCTAAAATTTATATTAAAGCCGTAATCTTAAAAAAACAACGTTTTTACGTGAAAACAGCCTCACCGAGAATTTCAGCAAACATGGCGCCTACCCTATCTTGTAGAGAATAAAAAATTGAGTAAAATAGGCGATTTTTAAAAAAATCGTAGGACCAGTTTTTGAGAAAATCGCAAAAAACTGAAAAATTATACGAATAAACTACTACTTCCGGTTGACCGATTTTGATGAAAATGTTCGTGTCGCGTCCGGTAGTGGTATGTAATTTAAGTTTCAAGTTTCAAGTTCTTACGATGTTCCGTTCTTGAGATATTCTGTTCACACACACACACACACACAGACACACACACACACACAGACACACACACAGACCAATCGCTAAAAACATGTTTTTTGGGTTCAGGGGTCTGAAAACGTATAGATCCGGTGAAAACTCGATTTCGAAAAATCGACATGAAAACAATACTTTCCTTCCTATATATTCATATAGGCAAGAGAAAGTTAAAATATATGACTATTAAGGGTCAACCGGGTTGGTCTAGAGGTAAAGTCGTTGCCAAAATCAGCTGTTTAACAGCTGATTTTCGGAGACTAAGGTTCCTGGTTCAAATCTTAGTAAAGGTAGTTACTTTTATACGGATTTGAATGCTAGACAGTGGTTACCGGTGTACTTTGATGGTTGGGGTTTAATTAACCATACTCTCTCAGGAATGGTCAGCCTGAGTCTGTACAAGACTACACCTCATTTACACGTCATACATATCATCCCCCTCTCATTAGGTCATGGGGTTGCTTATTGTTCTCAATTGAACAGATTGCAACGTACACATATTAG
The DNA here is from genome assembly GCA_035578175.1 of Catonia carolina. NCBI lineage: Eukaryota > Metazoa > Arthropoda > Insecta > Hemiptera > Achilidae > Catonia > Catonia carolina. Next base: position 40,547,696 of record JAQMRL010000006.1, on the reverse strand, counting down.
GAATTAAAAAAAAAAAGGTCAACGCAGAATAAAATTAGCTAAATTTTGATGTTGAAATCCGACTAATAGTTTTGGAGATGCAAGGATTCAAACTCGGGTGTCTACGATTATAAAACCGATAGTAGAAATTGAGATGCTGGTTTAAAACATAAGCTAATTATTGTTTTATCAAACGTAGTATACTACAGCAATTATACAATAGTGCGTTTCGTCGAATTTTTGAAGTTTTCCTTTAATAAAAGTAAAATTTTATCCGTACACTTTTGAAGATAATGTACATGATATATTCCAGGTAAAGAAAGGTAAGCTGCATTTAAAATTTTGACCGATCAAGTGTTTTTGTTAAGGTTAATGAACTAATAAATAATTTTATTATTATAAAAATAAAACAAGAAGAAATTAAAGATCAACAAAATAGTTTGCTGTTGGAAAGGTTTTTACTAAGGTAATTGAACTTGCGTTGTACAAATACCGTAATTACAGTACAATGTTTTCGTTGACATTAGACAAACAGTCTAATCTTTAAGGTCAGTCCAGATACTAATTTGTACTTTCATTTAGTAACAAAAAAAAAAATCTGGTGCGGAACACTCACACGACTTGCTCTTGCCAGTGCAAATAATAAAAAATATAACCTAACATTAGTAATAAAACATTAGAAATAAACAGAAAGCTAACCTCAAAAACATAACCTTATTTTAATCATGAGTGAATGAAGCAAAATGAAACAAACCTTAGTATGGCTTAAAAATACGGAAAATCTCTCTTTCACGCTAAACTAGGCTCTGAAAAATAAAAAGTAAATAAAAGTTGTAGATATTTTAATTCATATTAATTTAATTGTACATACACTTTTGTCGTAATATGGCTGAAATCTTTTTAAAAAAATCGATATTTTTACTCGTTTTCGTGAGAAAAAAAGCAAAATCGCTAATTTACTGCTAAACTAAGCATTATACAAAAAATATTTGCAATAAAAGTTATCGGATTTTAAATTATCTACTACTTTTATATTATATAACTTCTGTTTTATACATTTTTTTCAGCGCGTTGTGGCTGTTATTTCGTAGAAAAAAAATGTTTTTTTAAGTTGCGGCTGTAAAATGCATTTTGGGGCAAAGTGTATGTAATAAAAGTTATAAACAATTTAAAAATCTATAACTTGTTTTCAACAAACATTTCATTGGATAACGCTTAGTTTAGCGGTAATTATTATAGTGTTTATTTCATGAAAATCTTAAAAAATGAATATTTTTAACATTTCGGCCTTAGCATGTATTTTACAACAAAAGTATATGTATAATCAAAATTGTAGGAAATTTAAAGAACAACTTTTATTTTAAGTATTTTTCTCTACAGAGCCTTGTTTAGCATCGAAAAGTGATTTTCCGTATTATTAAGCCAAACAGGTTTGGGGTTCATTTTGCATCATTCACTCATGATTTAAATTAGTTTATGTTTTTTTAGGTTAGTTTTTTATTTGTTTTATTACTAACGTTTTGCCCGTAACAGACAGGAGGAATATCAAATTATTTACACTTAATCTGTTCGTTGCAGGGCTAAAATAAATAGTCTGTTTCTTATGACATAGTCAGCAATTAAATGACTGAATCACTTAAAAACAGAAGAGGTAGAGGTGCAAAAGACTCTAATCAGAGTTATCTCCTCTAAAAGTAATGAATTTCATTATACAGCCAGACCCTGTGGTGAATGAAGTGAAGGTGTCGTTTGCAGGGTGGAAAATATGTGCTTTTCGGATGGCCCGGCATGCTGATAAGCGTACTTTTCCACTCAGTGAGGAAGGCAATTGTAAATCACCTCACTCCTTGTTTTTACTTAGTAAAACCTCTACAGGTTCAAACCAGCCTTTCGGCTGATGACCTAAACAACAACAACATACTAACGTTAGCATTGGCAAGAGAAAGTTGTGTGTGTATTTCACACCAGATTTTTTTTTTATTATTATTTACGCTGCCTGTCGCGGCATTTACATTTATTCTGTTTATGGTACTAGTTTAGTAATTGTGTAAACCAATGTACAATTAACTTGATTGTTATTAGGATTGTAGTAACTATTAAATATTTAGATAGTTAAGCAATACTGTCTCCCCGCTCCGTGTATTTGTTTTGTTTATGTATAAGGCGCCCGTTAAATACAGTGTTTACCTTATGTAACCTGTCATTACCGTTACCAAACATTAAAATGAAAATAAAAAAATGAATTCGCCCTTTAATTTTGACAACCTACACTGCTATAAAATCTTATGTTACTCCTTTATGTGTTTATTTTAATACTACTATTATTATTGTCTAATTCTATTGTTACAAAATTATATTTTAATATATTCTTTGTACTTATTTATTCTGATTTACAAAATAATGTTTTAATCTTAATTAATTTCATATTAAAATAAATAAGGCCGCCTTCTTGACCTACTGGTTAGCGTGCTACGCTGCAATGCGGAGGTCGCGGCTTCTTTTCCCGGTTAGGATCTGGAAAATTATTGTAATATGTTCAAACCTGCCCATAATAATATGTTAAATTATTGTATAAATTATTGTAATGTTCAAACTGCCCATAACAGACAGGTGGAGTGTCAAATTATTTACACCCAATCTGTTAGTTGCAGGGCTAAAATAAATAGTTCTGTTTCTTATCTCATGGTCAGCCAATTAAATGACTGAATCATTTAAGAACAGAAGAGGTAGAGGTGTAAAAGACACTAATCAGAGATATCTCCTCTGAAAGTAATGAATTTCATTATACAGCCAGACCCTGTGATGAATGAAGTGAAGGTGTCATTTGCAGAGTGGAAAATTTGTGCTTTTCAGAGGGCCCGGCATGCTGATAAGCGTACTTTTCCACTCAGTGAGGAAGGCAATGGTAAACCACCTCACTCCTCGTTTTACTTAGTAAAGCCTCTAGAGGTTCAAACCAGCTTTTCGGCTGATGACCTAAACAACATGTTCAAACCATCCGTTCTTCAGCAGAAAGCAATAAGGTTGTTGTTAAGTAAAGTTTTAAGTAGTAATTTTATTAAAAAATGTTTTGATCTTAATTAATTTCATATTTAAATTAATAAGGCCGCCGTTTTGTGCCCTCTGGTTAGCGTGCTACACTGCTAAGTGGAGGTCCGAGCTTCGATTCCCGGCTAGTGTCTGGAGAATTATTATAATTTGTTCAAACCCTCCGTTCTTCAACCGAAAGTAATAGCAACTCGGTATTATACCTGGGATCCCGGATTTGATCTCCGGTCAAGAGATGTAAAACAGTCGGACGTAAAATGGTGTAGTAGGATTGGTGAAGCAGAAAATCGGTAGAATAAGTTTTCGTAAATTTTTCTATTGAATTAGTTTCTACTATAGTAGAAAAACTAGCATGCTCCGCGCGGCTTCGCACGCGAAACGTGTATATAATCAATGTTTTAAAAATACCTGTAAGTATGCGAGAGAAAGTTTTAGCTCCCGTATCAACTGTACACCAATGGTGTGTGTATGTGCGTGTGCAGATCGACTGTAACTCACACACACACACACGCGCGCGCGCACACACACACACACACACACACACACACACACACACACACACACAACGACGTTTTGATAATTTCCCCCGCTTACGTTTCTTACCTTCATCGAACCCCTTAATCTACTTCAACAATCATAAGTTAGTACGCGCACGCGCACACACACATATATTTATGAAAATCTTCATTAGAGCCCTTAGGGTTATCATTTTTGAAAATTTAAAAACAAAAATATTGTTGTGAATATGAGTATGAAAATTTCATGAAAATCCGTTCTGTAGTTTTGGAAATATGATTTATTTTCAAATTAATTTGTTAAATTTCGAATCAAATACGATCATTCACGATTATAAAATGTAATGGAAGAATAAATTTTCTCTTGTTGAGATTAAATCAGGGAAACTTTTGGTTCGTTGTGTTATCAAGCTACCACTGCTCCAAGTATATAACCTAATATTTAATTCTACTTTTTAACAAATTTTTGAATCTCTTTAAATTTTTTTGCATTATCGCGTTTTTTCATCCTCTGGACATTAACCTCGAATTAAAAAAAAATACACCTATTGGAATTTATCTGCCAGCTGTTGATGATTTTAAAACTATGACTGATGATCCGCAATGGATTCCGTCAGTCATATAGTTGTCAGTTCAGAAAAAAACAGAATTTAAAAAAATAAAATAAATGAGTTATTAAATAGAGTGCAATAATTCATTAAATATTTAAAGTTACGACCAGTCGCACTAAATTTCTAGCTAATCTGTGAATTGTGCTACATTTAATTAATTTTTCACAGATTTTTATTTTTTAAATATAACAGAATTAAATCTAAATAATTGTTTTTTTTTATCACGTTTGTTGCTAAAGTTGGTCAGCAGTATATGGGACGATTCAGAATTAATTATTCAATTTTAATACAGTTCTTCTGTAAACATCTGAAATTACCGCTAAGCTAAAATTTGTAAAAAAATAAGTACCTACAATAATTAATTGTAGAATTTTTAATTTTCTTTATTGTTATAATTATACTTTTCCGTTCATTGCATTTTCAACTTTTGTTTATAGAACAAACCGATTTTGATGTGGCGAACAGAAAACTTCAGATATAACGTTTTTAAGATATATATTTATTTTTATATTTTCCGTTATTCCTGTCCATGTTCCGAGGTTGATTATGTGGATTTTTGCCTCTTTTTCGTACCCCAAACTTGGAGGACGAGGTAATTTCTTCTCTTAGATTATCAAGCTGTCCATATCGGGCTGGTCGATTGTTAAATTATTTGAATTCAGTCTGTTAGTTCCAGGGCTACAAAAATAGTTATGTTTATTATCTCATGGTTAATCAATTATGGCTGCCCATAACAGACAGGTGGAGTGTCAAATTATTTACACTCAATCTGTTCGTTGCAGGGCAAAAATAAATAGTTCTGTTTCTTATCACATGGTCAGCCAATTAAATGACTGAATCATTTAAGAACAGAAGAGGTAGAGGTGTAAAAGACACTAATCAGAGTTATCTCCTCTGAAAGTAATGAATTTCACTATACAGCCAATCCCTGTGGTGAATGAAGTGAAGGTGTCATTTGCAGAGTGGAAAATTTGTGCTTTTCAGAGGGCCCGGCATGCTGATAAGCATACTTTTCCATTCAGTGAGGAAGGCAATGGTAAACCACCTCACTCCTCGATTTACTTAGTAAAACCTCTACAGGTTCAAACCAGCCTACAGGCTGATGACCTAAACAACAACCACAATCAATTATGTGACTGAAGTATTTAAGAACGGAAGATGTAAAGGTGTAAAATACACTAGTCAAGAGTTATCTCTTTTGAGAATGAATTTCATTATACAGCCAGACCTTGTAATGAATGAAATGAAGGTGTTATTTGTAGAGTGGAAGGTAGGTGCTTTTCAGAGAGCCTGTCATACTGATCAGCATACTTTTTAACAAGGTGAAGAAGTCATTGGTCCCTCGTTTTACCTTGTAATACTTTGTAAGGTTCAAACCAGCCTTTCGGCTGATGACCTGAATATGAATCCACAACCTTTCAAGAACCAACTCTAAGGCAGCAGCTGTTTAATTTTAGTCCGCCTTGTATTTTTATTTCCTTAATCCCCAAGATACGTCTCTACAAGATACAGTAAACGGCATGTCTGCTAATATTCGTGGTGATATACCTTGATGTACATCTTAGAGTACAATAAAATTTATAGAAAATTAAAAACCTAAAACTTATATTCCAAGCAATTTGTTCTATAGAACTTAGATTAGCTTCAATTAGTGATTTTTTTCGTATTTCGCTCATCAAAAAGCAATTTAATAGAAGTTTCGGACCTTTTCCGTTTTCTGTATGCCACTATCAAATCCGAATTCCCTGAAGGGTTACAGAATTGTCCCACTCCTGCGTAATGTCGCCTCCTCTCCCATTTCACAGTTAATTACTACAAAGTCTACATAATCTACTATCATTTTGTAGTTACTTGATAATATTCAGACGTAGGAAGATGCTGCAGAGTTCCTTCAGGAAATGGGGTTATGCATCATCCTAGAAGATGTGACAACTTAAAAAAAAAAATCTGTGTGAAATACTCACACGACTTTCTCTTCATAATGTAAATAATTGAAAAATATAACGTAGTAGAACTAGGAAAATAAAACTACAAAAATAAAAAATTAAACAACAGAACGTGTAAGATACTATAGTAGATGTAATGGGACTGGGAAGGACGTGTGTACGCGTGCGTGAATGTGTCTGTCTCGGTAGAGTATTCAGTGAGGTAAGTGAGTGGGAAAAATGAACACTTGTGCAACCTTCAGCAAATTCGGATTTGATAGCGGCATACAGAAAACCGGAAAAATTCGAAGTTTCATTTACCGTCAGCCAATCATGATGAAAATTAGGTTATATTTTTAATTATTTACACTGGCAAGAGAGAAAGTGATTTGTTTTATACATGATTTTTTTTAATTTTACGGTGTTTATAGTCTCTTCTAATATTTGACTAAAAGAGATGAAGCTGAAAAGTTATCTGTTCAAATTAATCAGGTCCACATACTAAATCAATTATAACAAAATTTATTGTCGAAATTCATTAAAAACAAATCAATATTTTTTTACGTATTAGATTTATTATTAATTGATTTTTAACTAATTATAGAAAACCGTTTTGTTTAATGTAATAGAAAACTAAATAGTGGACGTTATTCTTATGTTTGTAGGCCTTAATTCAACCTACAAAATAATATCTAGGTTTAATTTAACTTGTCAATAACTTAATAATATTACATTGAAAAATTGATCACCATACATAAATACATTTAAAAAAATATATTACTATAAATCTAATTAATTAAATGTCAAAGCGTCTTGTAGTCAAATTTATTATCAGTTTTTTTTCTTGTTGTTGTTAAGATTTATTTATTTATTTATTATTGTACAATAAATAAATCGTCTTTAAATATTTTAATTAATTTAAGCAATACCTTATCAGGAAATGCATCTTTCAGATTCGTAGTAACGTTGCGTAATTATGTCTGTTGTTCAGACAACTGTCTCGCGAATCTAAATTAAAATTATTGTTTCCGGTTCTTCCAAAATCAAGATCGAACTAAGAATATTCAATTTTGTTCTTAACCAAATTAATTAATCTTCAGGCTGTATTTATTCATTTTTGTCTTATTTTGATGGAATATCCACATCCGTTGGATATGTTAAACTATATCGAACGACTTGGCATGGAAAATGAACCAATTTTAATGCCGTTTTTACACAAATCACATTTTGCCTCTTAACTAAGCATTGGGCAGAAATTATGTAATATACTTATATAATTATGTAATTTTTCAAGAATTCAAAGTACTTGACACCCGCCAAATATTTGCAAGAGACGCTCTTATTTTCGCGTATAAAAATATAGGTAAACGATTTTACTACAAGAGCACACCATTATAATACCGGGAACAAGGATCTCTTACTTTTACACAAGGCCTCAAAAACTTTAAACCAAAGGCATTTCTGCTATTTAATGCCCAAACTGCTCAATCTGCTCCCCCAACAAATTAAAAATATGCCGGACATCTTAAGGTATGAAAAAGCAGCAACCATTTGGCTCTTGGAAGTAGGGAGAGACGCTATAGAAAAAATGGTTACTCCAGGAAACATATAGTTTTTTGAGCTCGGCTACGGGTTTCAATTTTAGGTGTCTATTTTTAAATAAATTCTTTTGTCTTGCATATTATAGTATTAGTTTTGTTTTCATTTGTACATGTAATTATATAACAGCATATTATTTTTTTAATAAAAATGTCATAGTAGTTTAATTAGTATTTAAGTAACTAACATGTAGTTGCAGTAGTATAATGAACAAAGACGTACTGAATTGATCTACCCTTCAACATGGGAAACCATAGTTGGGTGGATTAATTTCCCCACCACGAATTAAAATAAATAGTTTTTAGATTATCAAAGTGTAATTAAGGAAATTAACATTTATTTTGATATTTTTTGTAAGTATCGTACAGAGTTGAAACTTGAAACTTAAGTTAGGACCTACCCGACAACAAAATTTTCATTAAAATCGGTCAACTGGAAGTAGTAGTTTATTCTTGTCATTTTTCACTTTCATGCGATTTTCTCAAAAATGGTTTCTACGATATTTTTGTTATTGTTAAAATCGCCACATTTACTAAATTTTTTATGCTCTACAAAATAGGGTAGGTGCCATGTCTGCTGAAATTCTTGGGGGCCTGTGCTCTCTTAGATTTTTTTTTTAAAGATTGCGGCCTTAGTATACATTCTAGGGTAACAGTGTATAGGCTACAGTAGGTCTATAAAATTAATATATTTGTTGAAATTTTAAAACCTACTTCTTTTATTTCAGACTTTTTTTACACTTCGTTTACGAAATAAGTATTTTTCTGTTTTTCTATAAAAATCTGTAAAAAATTGGATTTTTTAAGATTGAGGTTTTAGTATGCATTTCACAACAAAGTGGAGATAATAAAAGTTTTGAGACTTTAAAAAACCTGTAACTTTTATTAAAAATTTTTTTTACAACGCTGGTTTAGCGTTAACTAATGATTTTCTGTATTTTTTCATTAAAATCGATAAAAAAATGGGGTTTTTTAAGATTTCTCCCTTATGAGAAAGTATATACGAATGAAAGTTATAGAAAATTAAAATATTTAAAACTTTTGTTTATATAATTTTCTTCTACAGAGCCCAGTTTAACGTTGATTAGCGATTTTCCGTAATTGTAAGTCGCACAGAGGTTGATTTTCATTTTGCGTCATTCACTCATGATTAAAATTAGATTATGTTTTTCATTTTACATTGTTCACTATGGATTAAACTTAAGTTATATGGTTTATTATTTACATTGGCAAGAGAAAGACGAGGGGCTAAAGTCAAAGAACACTATCTAAAAGAACTTAATTTTTCAGGAGAGCCTTTACCATTTATGTACCGTTAAGAAGAAGTAAATTCAACAAATGAAATTATACTAAATTTATATTTTATTACATCTATAAATAACTGAGTCTGCCCATAACAGACAGGTGGTGTGTCAAATTTTTTACACTCAATCTGTTCGTTGCAGGGCTAAAATAAATAGTTCTGTTTCTTAACACATTGTCAGCCAATTAAATGGCTGAATCATTTAAGAACAGAAGAGGTAGAGGTGTAAAAGACACTAATCAGAGTTATCTCCTCTGAAAGTAATGAATTTCATTATACAGCCAGACCCTGTGGTGAATGAAGTGAAGGTGTCGTTTGCAGAGTGGAAAATATGTGCTTTTCAGAGGGCCCGGCATGCTGATAAGCGTACTTTTTCACTCGGTGAGGAAGGCAATGGTAAACCACCTCACTCCTCGTTTTACTTAGTAAAACCTCTACAGGTTCAAACCAGCCTTTCGGCTGATGACCTAAACAACAACAAATAACTGAGATAATAATAGGAAAAGAATCAGGTTAGAAGTAGTACCTAGTTTTTTCGCTCTCCTGAAAAATATTAAAATATTAAGTTTTTGTAGATAGTGTTGTTTTTGTTTGACATTAACCCCTCGAGAGTCATGTAAGTGTTTCACGTTTTCAGACCCCCTGAATCCAAAAAAAACATGTTTTAAGCGATTGGTCTGTACGTGTGTGTGTGTGTATGTGTCTGAACAGAAGTACGAGCTTGAAACTTAAGTTAAATACTACTACCGGACCCGACACAAACATTTTCATAGTCAAGTAATGAGTGTGCGCCTTCTGCAAGTGCGAAGCAAAGCTAAAGAAGAAAGATGGTATAATATTTAAAAAAATTATAAATATTCAGGTTGAACTATTTTTAGTAACTACTACAGATCTACCGATATCTATTAAACTTAAAAGAATTCCACCGTTAAAAATACTAATTTTAGAAGTTCACATGTTATTCTAAAATAAAATAAGATTAAATTGTAATAAAATAATATATTTATAAAAGTCATCGTATATGTAAGGGTAATAAACGATCGTTAGACACGCTAAGACACGATTCAGCCGTTAAAAGCAATATCTAGGAACGTAACGTTAGGGTAGAGGATTATAAGAGAAATTTTTAGGAATGGTCTTTAATCGGATAGGAGAAGTTTCAAACGAGTGTATGTGTGTGAGAGAGAGAAAACAATAACGGAGAGTAGTATAACAAGATATATTTGGAACGTTTCTATACTAGTAAAGTTTTCCCAATATTGACGGACAAAAAACAAAGAAAACTCTTCGTACCTATGGTGAGTGAATCGATGTGGATGAAAATGTAAAAGGAAAACTAAGGAAGAAAAAGAGGAAAATACTTGAAAAAACTACTGAACGAAAGGGCTTTCTTTATATCTCCCATGAGGTTTTTAAACGCTAACCTTTTGCAAAATAGCTTCTTCCTCTGGTTATATAGCCAGTATGTCCTACTTAAAAACCTCTCACTACATCGTATTCTTGAACTTAGTCGATCGTATTCTATTTTGCGAATAAGTTTCTAAAATAAACCTAAAATCTATTTGGTATGCGATTTTCACTTATTATTTTCTCTTGCTTGTATGAATATATAGAAAGAAAAGTATTGTTTTCATGTTGATTTTTCGAAATTGAGTTTTCACCGGATATACACCTTTTCAGACCCCCTGAACCCAAAAAAATATTTTTAGCCATTGGTCTGTGTGCGTGAACTAAATATCTCAAGAACGGAACATCGTACTAACTTGAAACTTAAGTTATATACTACTACCGGACCTGACACGAACATTTTCATCAAAATCGGTCAACCGGAAGTAGTAGTTTATTCGTTTAATTTTTCAGTTTTTTGCGATTTTCTCAAAAACGGCTCCTACGATTTTTTTAAAAATCGCCTCATTTACTAAATTTCTTATAGGCCTACTTTACAAGATAAAGTAGGCACCACGTCTGCTGAAATTCTTGGAGAGGCTGTTTTTTCGTAAAAGAATTGTTTTTTTAAGATTGTGACTTTAATATGCATTTTAGCGTAAAAATGTAGCTATATAATAAAAGTAGTAAAGAATTTGAAAACCTGCTCCTTTTATTTCGAACATTTTTTGTATTAGGCTTAGTTTAGCGGTAATTAGCGATTTTCTGTTTTTTGTTCTCACGAAACTTGTTAAACTTGTTAAAAATAGTTTTTTTAAGATGTTAGCCTTAGACAAAGCGAATTAGCGATTTTCTGTTTTTTGTTCTCACGAAAACTTGTTAAACTTGTTAAAAATAGTTTTTTTTAAATGTTAGCCTTACGACAAAAGTATATAATCAAATTTATTGGAAATTAAAAAACCTCCAACTTTTCTTTTTAAGCATATTTAACTTATCTACAGAACCTAGTATTGAGGAAATGACTGATTTCCTGTGTGTTTGAAATCGAAGAGAGGTTGATTTTCATTTTACGTTGTTTACTCATAATGAAACATAGTTATGTTTTATTATTTGCATTGTAAAGAGAAAGTAGTGTGAGTGTTTTACACCAGATTATTATTAAGTATTGTCTTATCATCATCATCTTTGTCGTATTCAAAGCTAATAACTTATTAATTATCGTACGATCATTTTTTTCCATTAATTTCTCACATCCAGGCAGGTTTTCTACAAGCTCTTCTTCAAGGCGTGCGCAAACAACTTTCCAGCAATTTTCCCTTTTCCTAACCATTTCGCTAATCAAAATTGAAAAATTAGTTTGAAAATACGTCCGGATATGGGAAGGCCGGATATCACAGGTTTGGATGTAAGAGGTTATACTTTCAGAAATCATTGAAATTTGATAAGATGCCTAAACAGTTTGCACAAATTTTGGAAATCATATTCACGTTATTTCTTAGAGGTAATTACTGTTGTTAATTAATTTTTTTTCTAGAAACGTTAAACGTTTTATGACAAGAATATCGGGTTATTTAATATTTTAAACTATTCGCGAAAAATGCGTTTAAATTTTTTATATAAATTCACATTAAATAACTTAGTAAACTATTGAACTAAAATTTAATAGTTTTCTGAGAACCAACTAAACTATTAAAAACTAAGACTATTTAAAATTTAAGTGTACTTTAATGATAATTTGTTGTAGTTTTTAATCTATTAGTTTTTTAAGTTTTCAAATTTTCTCAGAAATTTTTTATTATATTTTCCGTGCGTTCACATGCATGATTAAGTTTTAACTTGCATGAAATCACCAAACAATTAGCAGTTTGTATAAAACTTACTGATTTTTCACTGCAATCAGTTTTAAATATATTTTTGTTAAAAGGATGTGTTTGTTAACGGGGAGACGTAGTTTATACGGAGACCTAAACGTAAAAATTTTTGTTAATAATAGACCTAACGAAAGACGTTATTACATAGGTTAACTAAACTTGTAAAAATTGTTGTTATCATGCATTTATTTTGTAGTATAGGCTACATTTTTGTGTTGACGTATAGCAACTAGATTTCCTATTTAATGGAGTCCGATTTTCTGTGTAACTCATAATAACTTATTGCCAAATTTTTCAAAAACTTAGAAATACTCAATAGCGTCGATTATCCGAACGTCAGTCATCTGAATTGTCAATTATCCGAACCACCTAATCGATAGAAAATAAAATAGATAGCCTATTTATTGTCAAAATGGTTGCCTCTGTATTGTAGTGGTCGCGCGCTAACCTACCACGCGAAAGTCCCGGGTTCGATTGAAAAAATATCTCTAGCGATAACAAAAAATGCAGTATAATAATAAAAATCTGGTGTGAAACACTCACACAACTTTCTCTTGCCAATGCAAATAATTTACAATATAATTTAACATTAGTAATAAAATATTAGAAATAAACAAAAAACTAACCTCAATAAACATAACCTTATTTTAATCATGAGTGAAACACTCAAAATGAAAATCAACCTCAGTCTGGCTTAAAAATACGGAAAATCACTATTTCACGCTAAACTAGACTCTGTAGAGAAAAATACGTTAAATAAAAGTTGTAGATCTTTAAATTTCCTATAAATTTGGTTATATACACTTTTGTCGTCAAATGCATACTAAGGCCAAAATCTTTAAAAAATCGATTTTTCACACGTTTTCGTGAGAAAAAATCAGAAAATCGCTAATTACTGCTAAACTAAGCGTCATACAAAAAAAATGTTTGAAACAGAAGTTGTAGGTTTTTAAATTCTCTACAACTTTTATTATATAAGTTTTTGCGCTAAAATTTATATTAAAGCCGTAATCTTAAAAAAACAACGTTTTTACGTGAAAACAGCCTCACCGAGAATTTCAGCAAACATGGCGCCTACCCTATATTGTAGAGAATAAAAAATTGAGTAAACCAGTTGATTTTAAAAAAAATCGTAGGACTAGTTTTTGAGAAAATCGCAAAAAAGTGAAAAATTATACGAATAAACTACTACTTCCGGTTGACCGATTTTGATGAAAATGTTCGTGTCGGGTCCGGTAGTGATATGTAACTTAAGTTTCAAGTTTCAAGTTCGTACGATGTTCCGTTCGTGAGATATTCTGTTCACACACACACACACACACACAGACACACACACACAGACCAATCGCTAAAAACAAGTTTTTTGGGTTCAGGGGGTCTGAAAACGTATAGATCCGGTGAAAACTCGATTTCGAAAAATCGACATGAAAACAATACTTTCCTTCCTATATATTCATATAGGCAAGAGAAAGTAAAAAAATGTCCCTCTTTAACCACTTCATACGTTTCTTATTTAACCCTTTATAATAGGTATTTGGTAAGTATACGTACCACTGGCAATAAGGTCGATTGTATTCAAGAATAAGCTATGCAGTGGAACCTTATTGGTATTTTATTGTGTTATAAATGTTCTCTGAAAAATAGGCTATCCACATTATGAAATTAGCGCGAAGCGACCATTTTCTTTGTGAGTGCACGAATGTGGTCAGGATTCATACCAGCGTACGCTACAGCTTTTTGTTGTGTTACTTTTGTATAGTGCTTAAAAAATTCTAGTTTTTTACGGAAAGCAAGCATTCATGCTAATATACAGTTAAGTTATTCTACACATTTTTACTTTCTCTTGTCTACATGAAAATATTGTTATAGCTATGTATCGATTTTTCGAATTTGAGTTTTCACTGGATATACACGTTTTGAAACCTCCTGAACCCAAAAAACATGTTTTTAGCGATTGGTCTGCGTGCGTGTGTGAACAGAATATCTCAAGAACGGAACATCGTACAAACTTGAAACTTACATACCACTACCGGACCCGACACGAACATTTTCATCAAAAATCGGTCAACCGGAAGTAGTAGTTTATTCGTGTCATTTTTCACTTTTTGCGATTTTCTCAAAAACGGCTTCTACAATTATTTTTAAAATCGCCTCATTTAGTAATTTGTTTATACTCTACAAGATAAGGTAGGCGCCATGTCTGCTAAAATTCTTGGAAAGGTTGTTTTCTCGTAAAAAATGTTTTTTTAAGATTTTGACTTTTATATGCATTTTAGCGCAAAAATTTATACAATAAAAATTGTAGAGAATTTTAAATCCTACAACTTTTATTTCAAACATTTTTTGTGTAACGCTTAGTTTAGCGGTAATTCGCGATTTTCTATATTTTTCTCACGATAACGTGTAAAAAAAATTGATTTTATTTTTTAAAGATTTTAGTCTTGATTTAGTATGCATTTTACGACAAAAGTGTATGTAAAAAAATTTATAGGAAATGAAAGATCTACAACTTTTATTTAAAGCATTTTTCTCTACAAAGCCTAGTTTAGCGTGAAAGAGTGATTTTCCGTATTTTTAAGTCAAACTGAGGTAGGTTTTCATTTTGTGTCTTTCACTCATGATTAAAATAAGGTTATGTTTTTTGAAGTGAGTTTTATTGTTTATTTCTAATATTTTATTACTAATTTATAGGAAATGAAAGATCTACAACTTTTATTTAAAGCATTTTTCTCTACGAAGCGTAGTTTAGCGTGAAAGAGTGATTTTTCGTATTTTTAAGTCAAACTGAGGTAGGTTTTCATTGTGTGTATTTCACTCATGACTAAAATAAGGTTATATTTTTTGAAGTGAGTTTTATTGTTTATTTCTAATGTTTAATTACTAATTTTAGGCTATATTGTTAATTATTTGCATTGGAAAAAGAAAGTCGTGTGAGTGTTTTACACCAGATATTTTTGTTATATAGTAGTCTACTACAAGTTGATTTAAAAAGCATTCTTACCACTAAACATTATGTGATTTACATTTAAAAATACGTTCCTTTTTTAGTATACTTACCAGGACTTAACATTAAAACAACGTAGTAATATCTTACTGTTCTGGCTCTAGAAATACATTATTCAAGCAAAATAAGCATTTTTTTAAGCATTTTGCTGTGCAGCAAAATTTAATGTTTCACAACATATATATTTCCCCCCGTAGTACTGCCCTATAAAGTGTTAAGCTATACTTTCCTAATAAGTTGAACCTACTGTACTGGTGTTAAAAACTGGAAAATATATTTCTTTTCGATTTTTCAAGTTCGACTCCCCCGCATTTTCTGACATAAAGATAAACTTGTAAAGATTTATTTATTATTTTATTATTCATTGTCAATGTTGGAAAAAAATTTAAATTTTGAAAATATGTATTATTGATAAGACCGTGGGTTTTATTGCGGTGTTTATTGAAACACAATTTTGCTTAAATTTATTGTTAATTCTGTTAAAAGTAACGTTTTACTAAATAATAGCTCCAAAAATGTAATAAACAAATTTGTTTTTATCCGTTTAGGGTTATGATCTAATGTAATACAGTGGTTATTGTTATTTTTCAACTTAGGTAACCGATTTTAATTGACGCACATTTACATTTAAAAAATCCTCAATGTCTTTATCGTTATTTCATGACCTTGTAAAATGCTACCTACGTTCATCTAACTGTGGCCAACTTGAATGCCTACATCAATTATTTACGAAGCAGAGTATAAAAGTTAAAGTACCGTATAAACAACAGATAGGCTGGTTACACACCGCATTTATTAACATTGTCAGCGCATATCTAAATACTGTGTAAATTGTTTACACAGATTTGTACTTATTGTCTATATTTGTTTCATTTTAATTATCCTTCGTAGAAATCAAGTATTAAAAAAATATTTAACATAAATTACGTTTGAAATCTAAAATGAAAATTAAACTTGTCTAGAAATTTTAGAATACTGTGTCATAATTGTGATATTCTAGAAATAATTACAGTAATAAATTGTTTAATGTGCGAATTTCGACACGGAAAATTTGTTATAATTAAAAATTATCGGATCTTTTTCATTTTTTGTATACCACTATCAAATCTGAATTCCCTGAAAGGTTACACACGTGTTCATTTCTCCCACTCCTTGCGTTACTGAATACTCATACTGAGATAGACACGCTCACGCACGCGTACAACGTTCTAGTATATAGTAGAGCTTGTTGCATTGAATAAAAAGTTTATCCTTGAACGGTTTCCATAGAGACGACACAAATCTAGCGGAGGGGGATTCTGTAATTCAGTCACAGCTAGACTGCCGTAGCCTAAACATGGTGTAGATATTACTGTGGTGTGTGTGTGTGAGTGTATACTATTAGCTTGATTGAAAACATCTATATTATATACTATATTACTATATTACAACATATTAGTACTATATTATAACTATAGTGATTTAGTAACATGATCTTCGGCACCGTTACATTAATTTTTTACATTTCCGGTTTCTTGATCACAACGCGTTTTTTTCCTTACACTATAAGTTAATCGTAGGTTAGTATTTAGTTCAGGTAAATTATGGAAGGTGAAAGTAGTGGGGTAAGTAAAACAAAAATTGGGGGGCGCAAAATTATCCATAGCCAGATGAGAGAAGTTGTATTTAATGTTTTAAAATTTATGACAGATGAGGCAAAACGTGGTCCGATCCTTTTGGCACAAATTCAGAAACGTGTTGCCCAAGCTACGGGAATTTGTATAAGCAGCGTTCAAAAAATTGTAAAAGAAGCAAAAACTAACCCCCATAAAGGCTTCAGTACTGCTCAAAAAAATCGTAACACCAAAAAACCTAAAACGACAGTGGATTTTGATAAAAGTGTTATTCGTGAAACTTTTTACAAATTTCACATTGAAAAAGGTGAACGCGTTACTCTTAGGTCGTTGCTACCGGTGGTAAAAGAAAAAATAAACTTTCAAGGAAGCCTTTGGTCATTGTGGCGTATAATCAAAGAAATGGGGTTCAAATGGAAAAGAACTATTGATAATCGGAAAATGTTAGTTGAAAGATCAGAAAATCGGGAACTGAGGCTACGTTATTTAAGAGCCATTGAAGAGTACCGCAACCAAAACAGGCCTATTATTTACACGGACGAATCCTACGTACATGCCAGTCATACTAAGCCTCTATCGTGGAATGATGGCTCCGACCGTAACCTTGCTGCTCCCATATCTAAAGGACAGCGCGCTTGTATTGTTCATGCCGGTCACGAAAATGGTTTTATCAAGAACGCGCTTCTTATATTTAAATCTGGTAGGAAAACAGGAGATTACCATGACGATATGAATTATGAAAATTACGAACGGTGGGTAAAAGAAAAATTCATTCCTAATCTTCCCCCTAACTCAGTCGTTGTCATGGATAATGCTTCATATCATAACGTTCAACTGAACCGTGCTCCGAATTCAAACTCGCGAAAAGAAGACATGATAAATTGGCTTCTGAAAAATGACGTAACATTCGTGAATACAATGTGCAAACCAGAACTGTATAAGTTAATTAAATTACATAAATCGCGCGTTAAAATATTCAAAATAGACTCTCTTTTAGCCGAGGAAGGTTACAGTGTTTTGAGACTGCCTCCTGATATTCTCCGGAATTAAATCCGATTGAAAAAATTTGGGCAGTTTTAAAAGAGTATGTCGCAAAAAAAACGTTAATTTCAAATTAGATGACGCTATAAATTTAATTAAAGAACGTGCAGATTCAATGACGAATGATGAATGGAAATTGAGGTGCGATCATGTCAAGAAAATAGAGAAATTGTATCTGTGTCGGGAACCCTTAATTGACAATACCACTGACAATATAATTATCAATTTTAATGACGATAGCGATGATAGTGATTTAAGTGATGAGAGTGATGAAAACAACGGAGATGAGATAAGTGAAGATGAGTTATCGGGAATTGAAACATTAAATTAAATTTGTTAAGTAGCAGTTGAGTTTAATGTTTTTGTGATAGTATAGTAGTTACCCAGCCGCTTCTCCTCTTTCGCTGTTGGTGCCTACTACTAATACGCTCGCTTCCCCTCCAAACTTTTTGTGGTTTGCTACAAACTCTACTATGTTACACGTTCTGTTGTTTTATTTTGCTATCACCGCATTTCATCTTGCGGTCTTGGGTTCGAATCCCATTCAGCCACGGCATATTTTTATACGTTACAAAAAAATCATTTCATCCTTCACCGTCTGCATTAGCAGTAATTGCAGAACAATCGACGTTAAACAAAAAAAAAATTACCGCATTAATATAACGTTATATTTTTTAATTTAATTTTTGCTATTACTACATTACTATTCTGTTACATTATTTTTGATTATTTACATTGGGAAGAGAAAGTCTTGTGAGTGTTTCAGACAAACCTGTTAGTTGGCATCTTCTGGGATTATGCAATAACCACCTTTCCTGAAGGAACTCTACAGCGTCTTCCTTCGTCCGAATATTTTATGCTACTACAAAATTCATAGTAGTTTGTGTAGTAACTAACTGTGAAATCGGAGTGGCGTTGACATTTCGCAGGAATATTGTTAGTCAGATTGTCGCGTTCGACGCAGGAGTGGGAGAATTTTGCAACCCTTCAGGGAATTCGGATTTGATAGTGGCATACAGAAAACTTAAAAGACCCAAATTATTGTTTAATCAACTAACTAACGAGGGATACTGCTTTGGCGCCAATTTTTCCCGTAAATCTCGGAGAGTTCATGATTGTAGACGAGGAAAGCTGGAAGGCCATTAAGGAAATCATCCAAAAGGATGAAGTGCAGAGAAGCCCAGCTGCGTTAGTCTCGAAAGAAGTTACTCAACAAAGGGGGGGGGTCATTAAGGAAATCATCCAAAAGGATGAAGTGCAGAGAAGCCCAGCTGTGTTAGTCTCGAAAGAAGTTACTCAAGAAAGGGGGGGCCATTAAGGAAATCATCCAAAAGGATAAAGTGCAGAGAAGCCCAGCTGCGTTAGTCTCGAAAGAAGTTACTCAACAAAGGGGGGGGTCATTAAGGAAATCATCCAAAAGGATGGAGTGCAGAGAAGCCCAGCTGCGTTAGTCTCGAAAGAAGTTACTCAACAAAGGGAGGGGCCATTAAGGAAATCATCCAAAAGGATGAAGTGCAGAGAAGCCCAGCTGTGTTAGTCTCGAAAGAAGTTACTCAACAAAGGGGGGCCATTAAGGAAATCATCCAAAAGGATAAAGTGCAGAGAAGCCCAGCTGCGTTAGTCTCGAAAGAAGTTACTCAACAAAGGGGGGGGGGTCATTAAGGAAATCATCCAAAAGGATGGAGTGCAGAGAAGCCCAGCTGCGTTAGTCTCGAAAGAAGTTACTCAACAAAGGGGGGGGCCATTAAGGAAATCATCCAAAAGGATGAAGTGCAGAGAAGCCCAGCTGTGTTAGTCTCGAAAGAAGTTACTCAACAAAGGGGGGGTCATTAAGGAAATCATCCAAAAGGATGAAGTGCAGAGAAGCCCAGCTGCGTTAGTCTCGAAAGAAGTTACTCAACAAAGGGGGGGGGCCATTAAGGAAATCATCCAAAAGGATGAAGTGCAGAGAAGCCCAGCTGCGTTATTCTCGAAAGAAGTTACTAAGGGGGAAATAGTTGGAAAGAAGAAAAATCACGCTGAAATAACGTTATCCAGCTGATAAAGAACCGCCGACTTGTGAAGCTATACCTTCGGCAGAGCTCCGCTACCCCTGATGAAGGTTCACTTCCTGGGTACCGGTAAATTCGGTTTCCTCTCGTTAAAAAAAACTAACGAGAAGAGATTATTAAATGGATTGCAGAATTGATTTTTGCATAAGAAGACGATGTTAAAAGTGATGTGTCATTTATGTTTTTCTACCGCAAATAATTTAATGTAGACAAATGTTGGCGACAGCGTTTTCCCCCGATCTGGACATTTTAATGGCTGATATCTAAAGAACAGTATATCGTGAAATGGTTTCGCCATTGTTTTTTTTTTCTTAAAATTTTACATCGAAATCATGTCTCATAAGTCTACTTTACTATTTAAAAAAAAGTAGATTCAATATGGCGGACGTAAATTTCAAGTATACTTAAAAAGTACATTTTTTTGAATCTCTACCGATTCGCATTGCTTATTCTTCGCTACAATAAGCTATTTGGCTAAAAATTAACTGCTCCAGACGTTTTACACACCCGGTATATTTACAGATTACGGTATTAATATAGGTTGGAGACAATTTTTTTTGAAATGTGCTCAGTTTTATTAACTTTACATGTAGCTGCCTTAATCGATAAAAAAATGCCTCGTAACTGATTTCAGGTTGTATTATATTAGCTATTTTTGATTCCAAATATTTTTTTCTAATGAATTATATTTTAAATTATGTTTATTGATTATTTATTTTGAAATTAAGTATCTTATTTCTTAACCATATCCAATTTAGCAAACCTATTAGTTCGAAAGATATAAAAAGAGTTGCTAAACTAGTTATGCAGAGCTTTAAGTGTGTGTACCAACAAACGTATCGTTAAATTCCATACATATTTCTCCCTTCGAATTGACTTCCTTCATAATTTTTAATTTGGTAACATAAACTTTCACTCCTTTTTTGAAAATCTATAGAAAGCAGTTATCTTGTTTTTATTTTATTTATTTATTTATTTGTTACATAGTATTTTTTTGCGTTTGTTTTGTATTTAAAGTTAGTTGTATTTTGTTAACTTTGTTTTTGGTTGTGTGTTATCTTTTAGGCCCTTATTACAAGCAGCAAATTTGTTTCAGAAACTAAATTGCATAAAACTGAAATCTAATTTCCATCACAATTTTCTGGTATGAAATTTAGTTTCAACAATCTGCAATCGAGTTTCACTTCACGTACATCCTCCTTTATCCCTGCCAATTCTTGAGCAGAAGTCAAGTGTCCCACATCGTCACGTCGAGTAGGCTACAAGTAGTGCGGAAGTACTTTTACTTGGGTTGTTGATTCAGGAAAGCGAAAGAGAAGACAATGTCGATAATAATGTACACCCCATTTTCATCTCTCGTAAAGAAAAAATCTGGTGTGAAACACACACCACTTTCTCATGCATTTTACGATAAAAGTGTATATAATAAAATTTATAGGAAATTAAAAGATCTACAACTTTTACTTAAAGAGTTTTTTTTGTACAGTGTCTAGTTTAGCGTGAAAGAGCGATTTTTCCATATTTTTAAGCCAAACTGAGGTTGATTTTCATTTTGCGTCTTTCATATATGATAAAATAAGGTTATGTTTATTGTGGTTAGTTTTTTGTTCATTTCTAATGTTTCATTACTAATGTTAGGTTATATTGTTTTAATTATTTGCATTGGCAAGAGAAAGTTGTGTGAGTGTTTCACACCAGATTTTTTTCTTTTTGATTACAGGTACGTTATTGATGTGAATGTATCCGAAATTGTGAGTAATGCTGTGTGTAAGTAACACACAGCATTACTTTGCTGTAACAAAGTAACAGCAAAGTAACGCTGTTACTTTGCTGTTAAAGCTTTGTAAAAGCTTGTAAAAGCTTTTTTACAAGCTTTTACAAAGCTGTAAAAGCTTTTACAGAACTTTAACTTTTTCCTAAGAAAAACTGTTTTAAGTAGAGATTAATCTTAATAGCCTGATATCAGAGGGCCACTATACCTCCTATGTAACCCATGTTAAATTAACCTCTTTTTAGGTACACGTTTCTAAGAAACCGTTAAGAGTTAGGGCTTTAATTTTTTTTGTGCCTTTTCTATGATATCTTTTTAAGCTCTGGTACTAGAACTATTAATATAGAGCTAGCGATACCATTTCGAAAATTTTTTTGAAAAATGCAAAAACAATTTAATTTTTTTTGTAGAATTTTTTATTTTATTTCGAACTTAGTCATAATACTTCAATGATTCTAGTACCTACCATAATGTCACAATTATACTGGGAAACGTGCTCAAAAAATTTCAACCTTCAAAGTCAAATAGTTTTTGAGAAATCTGTACCTGTATGGAAAAAAGTGAATTTGCGGGAAATGAGCTGTAAAGTTTTACTTACCCTAAAATTGGCCTGCACCATAATATTGATCCTCACCAGACTGTTCTTTTTCCTCAAATAATTTCCTCTTTTTTTCTCTTGTCTTGCTTCTTTTGACATACTTTCCATTGCCTTCTCAGCTGTCTGTGTTCTGTGAATATCGCAACTCTTGTTTCCGCAGATTAACTCAATTAAAAGAAATTCTGGTCAAAACATTACTAACAAAAAATCTGCGTAGCTTCCGTAATTTCTATAGTACAGTTATAATTTTTATATGTAATTACACAGAAAAAGATACAGAAGTCAATGGCGCAAAAATTAAAAAAATCTATTTTTTTCGATTTTCGAGGTAGGCTATAGTGCTTCCCTTAATCAGGACTGAGAGGGTGACGGATGACAAGAAATGATAGAATGTTAAATGGTTTGTTAAAAATTAATTTTAAATCTAAATAAAAAATTAGAACACTTCTTTTTACTATTTCATCGTGTTACTTAAACAGTTGACTATTGAAGTAAATCGGAAAGTCGGATTACTGAATCTCTATACAAAGTTAATGACTGGATTATTGAGATTGTTCTGTAATAAGTAAAGGATTTCCTTTTATGATCTAGCATATCGACTACTATCAGCGCCATTAGCGATACGCTAATGGCGTTATGTTAAAAATTAATTTTAAATCTAGATAAAAATAAGAACACTTCTTTTTACTATTTCATCGCGTTACTTAAACAGTTGACTATTGCAGTAAATCGGAAAGTCGGATTACTGAAGTTTCTAGATAAAGTTAATGACTGGATTATTGAAATTGATAATATGTAATACTTAAAGGATTTCCTTTTATGATCTAGCATATCGACTACTATCAGCGCCATTAGCGATACGCCCCAACAATTAATGTATTTTTGTTATTATTATAACCTATAGTTGATAAGCTTTTTTTGTCGTAAGTCCCTCTATAAGTAAATATAAAAAATTGGATAAGTTCAAATAAGTTCAAAAATAATAACTTTTGTATCATATAATATAATGTGTTATTGGTTCTTTTTCTGCAAGGACGAGCTAACAAAAAAAAAGTAGAAATTGCTGTCGTTACCTTTTATGTATTTTTCTTGTCGGGGAAAACTGATTCGTATTCAAACCTACACATATTTTGGCTTTAGGCAAAACTTTAATAGTGTGTCGTATTTAATTTAATTTTTTTTATAACGTTTTTAATTTTTATAATAACTGTAACCGTTCGATGTAGTTTTGTGGGTGTCTTTAATGATTAGAAAATGATTCGATAATTTACTGGGTAACGATTTTTGTTCTTTAATATTTCCGTGGGTTTTGTTCAACGTATCTACAAATTCAGATGATTCTGTTATCGCGTTAGAATATAGTATTTATTAGTGAATTTTTAATTGGACTTTACGATTCGTGATTACTGAAATTCAGGAAATTGTGTAAAATTATGACTTATTAATTTATTATTGAAGAGCAAAAACCTCTACTCCAGTTAAGCTCAAAATTATAAAGTATTAATTTCACGTATGTACCCAGCGCGGGTTTTGATGAAATCATCTTTTTTTTGTAATCAGTCTCTCAACTGGTTTGATCCTGTCCTCCAAGCTATTATATCCTACGCAAGTCGCTTCATATCTACATACCTGTAACACCCTACGTCTTTTGTAATTTACTTTAAATATTCTAACCTTTGGCTCTCTCTAAAATTCACTCCCTCAGTATTACCCTCCATTATTGATAGACCAATACAGTACTTGGATATCTTAAGATATGTACCTCTAGCCTATCCCTTCTTCTGGTAAGATGTATCCATATACTTCTTCTTTCATCCACTCGTCTAAGAACCTCTAAATTACTTATTTTGTCCACCCACTTAATCTTTAACATTTTCCTATTAAACCACATTTGAAAATCTCCTATCCCCTTCTTTTCTACAGCCCCTATCACCCACGTTTTACTCCCGTATACACACATACACTCCATACATAGTTTTTTAAGAATAAAATAAATTTGCTGTTTTGTTCCCTTTAAGAATGTACAAAACCGATTTGTCTAAAAAAATAATAATTTAAATATAATATTTATTTTTAATATATTTAAGCATCTACATGCCTTTTCTATATTCAAGTTAAAAAGTAGTGGTGACAATGAACATCCTTGTCGTACACCTTTTCTTACAGCAGCCTCATTTTCGTACCTATCAATTCTCAAAACAGCCGTTTGTTTCTTGTACAAACCGTAGATAACTTTTCTTTCTTGGTATTTAATTCCTAGCCTTTTGATGGTAGGTTTTAAACATTTTACTCCAGTCCAGACTGTCAAATGCTTTTTCTAAATCTACAAATGCCATATAAGTAGTTTTATTTTGCTGTATCTTTTTCTTAATAATCAATCTCAGAGCATTCGAGTTCCCGTTCTCCTTCTAAATCCAAATATTTTGCTCATCAAAATGAATTTTAAGTCACATCAGCAGCTTGGTTGTTAGCGACTACGGTGTCTTATGTAACTTAAGTTTTAACTTGTGAAAATTTCCAGACCCTAACCAGGAATCAAACCCGGGATCTCTATATTGTAGTCTAGTGCGCCACTACTGCACTACAGTATTTTCATAGGTACTTTACAAAAAATAATTTTCATCATTTTCAAAAAATTATTTTCATCATTTTCAAAAAATTATTTTCATCATTTTCAAAAAATTATTTACAAAAAATCATTTTCATCATTCACAGTTACAACCCAATGTCGTCGCTAATGACCACAGTAATTGATGCGACGTTAAATAAACAAAGAAAAAAAATTAACTAATTGATTTTCATTTAGCGTCATCCCCTCATGATTAAAATTAGGTTGTTTTTCATTTTACTGTGTTTAATTATATTTAAACATTAGTTATGTTTTTCGTTGTTGTCATTGGCTAGATGAAGTAGTGTCAGTGTTTCACAGTAGATTTTTTGAACATTTTGGCGTTTTGTTAACACGATTTTGTTTAATTTTAAACCCTATCATTTAAAATTACACTCACTGTGTAGGTCTATTTTAATCTGTGTGCACACAAAAAATAAACAGGAACATATAAAGTGTAATGTACATACAATTAAATTTATAACCGAGTTATTGAATGAAATTTTAAAATACACCGTAAATAAATGAGTAAATCTAATCGATTTTACACGGTAAGTTCATGGTAATTTGTATAATTCATTCAAGAAATTATATTTTTTTAGTTTATTGTTTGATTTCCTTAAGTATTAAGGTGCTTAACTTTAAATTTTATACAGCGTAAAAATTATAAAACTATAAAATTATTTATTCAGTTGAATAACAATGTCATGACAGAATTAACTATTTATTTTTTGTTAGGTAATATTTGTGTAGCCTATACAATTCAACAAATAAATCTTAGCAAAATTATTATAGCGAGTGTGTTCTTTAATGTTCAGAGCGAATTTAAGTTAAATGCAAGTATCTTTGTATACAAATCCTATAGGCCTAGCCATTGACCGATTCACACTCATTTATCTTTAATTCTCTAAATTTCTGATCACATAAAAAGAGCTGACATTCGACAGTTGTGACTTTAAATATAAACTAAATAAAAGAGGTGTTAAACACTTACACGACTTTTCCTTGCCAATGCAAATAATGAACAATATAACCTAAAATTAGTAATAAAACATTAGACTTAAAAAAAACTAATCTCAACAAACATAACCTTACTTTAACCATGAGTGAAAGACGCAAAATGAAAATCAACCTTAGTTTCGCGTAAAAATACGGAAAATCACTTTTTCATGCTAAACTAGAATCTGTAGAGAAAAATGCTTTAAATAAAAGTTGTAGATCTTTTTTAATTTCGTATAAATTTGATTACACTTCTGTCGTAAAATGCATACCAAGGCTGAAATCTTTAAAAAAAAAACTCGATTTTTTACAAGTTTTTGTGAGAAAAAAACTGAAAATCGCTAATTACCGCTAAACTAAGCGTTATACAAATAAAATGTTCAAAATAAAAGTTGTAGGATTTTGAATTCTCTACAACTTTTATTACAAATATTTATGCGCTAAAATCCATATTAAAGTCGTAATCTCAAAAAACAATTTTTTTACGAGAAAACGACCTCCCCAAGAATTTCAGCAGACATGGCCCCTACTTTATCTTATAAAGCATAAAAGTTTAAGTAAATGAGGCGATTTTTAAAAACATCGTAGGAGCCGTTTTTGAGAAAATTGCAAAAAAGTGAAAAATGACACGAATAAACTACTAATATCGGTTGACAGATTTTGATGAAAATGTTCCTGTCGGTTCCTCAAGTGGTATCTCACTTAAGTTTCAAGTTAGTACGATGTTCCATTCTTGAGATATTTTGTTCACACACACACAGACCAATCGCTAGAAACATGTTTTTATAGAGCATAAACAGGGGGTCTGAAATCGTGTAGATCCGGTGCAAACTCGATTTCGAAAAATCAACACGAAAACAATACTTTCCTTCCTATATATTCATATAGACAAGAGAAAGTAAAAATTTAGAAAGTATTTCAAAATGTGTACATCTGAACATAAGATAACGTAACACGCCAGTTGTAAAAAAAACTTTGTGGCTTTAAAAGATAGATTCCGAAAGATAAATTCCGAATTTATATAATTATAACGCCGGCACTCTGTGGTGTGGTAACTTAAATATTAATATTATTATTATTATTATTACTTTTACTGGGTCTGTTCAAAAATTTCCCGAATTGTTTTCATAGGGCTGTTAGCTCCACAGAGATCTGACAGGGCTTATTGTGTTCATACAAACATCACTATAGTTGATTTCACGTTCAGAATGCAGTACGGGAAGTGCGTAAGCAATGTATTTCATAAATGGGAGTTTGAACGCACTACACTAATAAAAATATCGATTCCGCGCCACAACACGTTCTCATTTACAAACTCCTATTGAAAAATGCAATATAAAAACATCAGTGATTTTTTTGAACTCGTTTATTATTTCTGTTTTCTTCCAATATATGACTTATAATTTATAAAATTCTATATTTTATAATAAAATAATAAAACACATATGTCGTCGTTAATAGAAAAAAAGTTATATAATGTGAAACGCAAAAAATGTGTTGAGATTTAAACGTCCGACTTTGTACGAGCGTATCTTATCTAAATATCAGAGTATAAGAATAACAATTATAGCGTAATAAAATACGATTCATTAAGAAGCGAAAGTAATTTTTTCAGAATTTTTATTGAAAGTGAGTGTGGTAAGCGAAACTCTAAATATTTTTGCCCGTGACCTTCGGATGTTACGGTGGAGGAGGGTTATTTTATTGGTTATGACTGATGTTTTTCGTACGCCTGATAACATAACTGGTTCTCATTAGAGCTGTACAGCATTCTGAATGTAAAATAGAGTGTAGAGTGTGTCCTCCATTTTGTAGTTTGTTGATTTCTTGCTTAGTTGTGGAGAAACAGCTGTTTTAGTGAAGGTATGTTCTAAGCGTTTGTCAAAGTGAAAAAATCTGGTGTGAACCACTCACACGACTTTCTTTTTCCAATGGAAATAATGACGAATATAACCTCACATTATTAAACGACATAAAAAACGTAAAAATGGCTCCGTGACGTTATCGACTCTCCCACTCCTGTGCATCGATACTGATCCTCTGTTATCGATCCAGCTGTTAATCATCGCGGACACTGCTCAAACTATCGCAAAGAGGCAGTTAGAAATGGAAATTTTTTCCAGTTTTCAGTTGGCGCTTGCGCATA
This sequence comes from Catonia carolina, assembly GCA_035578175.1. Lineage (NCBI taxonomy): Eukaryota > Metazoa > Arthropoda > Insecta > Hemiptera > Achilidae > Catonia > Catonia carolina. The sequence continues at coordinate 40,519,629 of JAQMRL010000006.1, read as the reverse complement.
AAATTTTTTTTTACTTTTTTAAGTATCAATACCGTTCAGTACTTGTTCTACAGAACGTTTTTTATCCGACCTGGCTGATTAGAACCATAAGTCTATTTCAAAGAAGACAGTACGCGAAATAACTTGAATATCACAACTTAATTAATAGCGTTTAGATGTAAGTTCCTTTAATTTTCTCAACATCCCGTCCTCGTTTAAATAAACATTTTTTGTAACAAACCTTAGTTTCTATCTCAGATAATAGAGGCTTCACGAGATAAAAGAATGTTAAAGTTAACGTTTAGTATTCGTTTAAAAATAACTACACAGTATATGTTTATTTTTGTTTTTTCTTTAAATATTTTTGTAATGGGCTGTACGACTTAATAAATTAACCAGTAAATTGTCTCCTCCATAAACGACCTTGAGGGTAACATGCCCGTTGTTACTTTTTTAAATTATTATTTTTTAATGTGCAAGTAATTTAAGTAACTAAGTAATTATATAGTAATCTTTCTTGTGGTATTTCTGTCATTATGTTTTTATATACTGGATGTTCCAAATTTTTAGTTATGTTTTTAGTCCGTTAGCTATAATTCTTTTTAAAAAAAATTTATATTTTTCGTAACAATTAAGATTCCCCCAAGGGCACCCATTTTTACTTTCTCTTGCCTATATGAATATATAGAAAGGAAATTATTGCTTTCATGTCGATTTTTCGAAATCGAGTTTTCACCGGATCTATACGTTTTCAGACCCCCTGAACCCAAAAAACATGTTTTTAGCGATTGGTCTGTGTGTGTGTGTGTGTGTGTGTGTGTGTGTATACAAAATATCTCAAGAACGGAACGTCGTACGATCTTGAAACTTGAAACTTAAGTTACATACCCTTACCGGACCCGACACGAACATTTTCATCAAAATCGGTCAACCGGAAGTAGTAGTTTATTCGTGTAATTTTTCACTTTTTTGTGATTTTCTCAAAAACTGGTCCTACGATTTTTTTAAAAATCGCCTGGTTTACCAAATTTTTTATTCTCTACAAGATAGGATAGGCGTCATGTGTGCTGAAATTCTTGGTGAGGGTGTTTTCTCGTAAAAACGTTATTTTTTAAGATTAACGCTTTAATATGCATTTTAGCGCAAAAAATTATATAATAAAAATTGTAGAGAATTTAAAATCCTACAACTTTTATTTCAAACGATTTTTTGTATAACGCTTAGTTTAGCGGTAATTAGCGATTTTCTGTTTTTTTTCTCACGAAAATGTGTGAAAAATCGATTTTTTTAAGATTTCGGCCTTAGTATGCATTTTACGACAAAAGTGTATATAATTAAATTTATAGAAAATTAAAAGATCTACAACTTTTATTTAGAGCATTTTTCTCTAAAGAGCCTAGTTTAGCGTGAAAGTGTGATTTTCCGGTTTTTTAAGCCAAACTGAGGTTGATTTTCATTTTGCGTCTTTCACTCATGATTAAAATTAGGTTATGTTTATTGAGGTTATTTTTTGTATATTTATAATGTTTTATTGCTAATATTAGGTTTATTGTTAATTATTTGCATAGGCAAGAGAAAGTTGTGTGAGTGTTTCACACCAAATTTTTATACTGTATATGAATCCATGCAAGTATATGTAGGTGTACGAGTATGGCAACCCCAAGACCCTAGCTAAAGAGCAAATCTTATTTCAAAACGACACAACAGATACAGCATGCTTTCTTACACATTCATAACGCTTGCGAAGCCCATAACAGGCAGGTGGAGTATTCAGTTAATAGCACTCGATCTGCTAGTTTCAGGACCACAAAATATATTTTGTATTTTTTATCACACGGTTAGCCAGTTATATGACTAAAACTTTTAACAACAGAAGAGTCGTAAAAGACACTAGACAAGAGTTATCTCCTCTGAAAGTAATGAATTTCATTATACAACCAGATCCTTCGGTGAATGAAGTGAAGGTGTCATTTGGAGGGTGGAAAGTAGGTGCTTTTCAGAGGGCCAGCTTGCTGATAACCATACTCTTTCAACTAAGTGAGGAAGGCAACGTTAACTAACTTCAATCCTCGTTTTACTTAGTAAAATCTCTAGGGGTTCTAACCAGCCTTTGGCTTTTGACCTAAACAAGAAACAACAATTAGATGTGCGCCTAAGGTCAACACGATTGGCCTAATCGATAGCCCATATCGTTTTGTATTACTTTAAAGAAAAAGAAAAAACCATATAGTTGATGGGCAACACAGACTGTTTACGAACAAGCATATCTATAAAAAAATAAAACCCGTTACAGATGCGATGTGAAAAATAAGGATTTCTTTCTTTGGACATATACTCAGAACACCAGAAAACAGAATAGCAAGGAAGATAGTGGATAAACTGTATAAGTCCAAAAAGTTAAACATCATAAGGGTAAAAGAAATTAAAGAATATTTAATGGAATTTGAATAAACGAAAATTCCTTAAAATACAAGCAGATAATTAACGTCAAAAATAAACAACTACTTGTTAAAACAAGAAAACTACCAACTAGGGTTTAATCAGATGAGGAAAGACAGGAAAAATCTAAAAGAGGAAAAATACGGGGAACATAAATTAAAGAAACCTAAAAGAAAGTAATGACAACCCGAAACTGATGAAGGGGAGCATTATACCTCGTATCTAACCTTTGTTAAATTGACCTCGTTTTAGGTACACGTTTCTAAGAAACCGTTAAGAGTTAGGACTTTAATTTTTTTGTGCCTTTTCTGTGACATCTTTTTAAGCTCTGGTACTAGAATTGTTAATATAGATATTGTTATATCGATATCATTTCGAGAATTTTTTTAGAAAAATGAAAAAATAATTTAAATAATTTTGTAGATTTTTATTTTATTTCGAATTTAGTAATAATACTGCAATGATTCTGATACCATATCTCACAATTATACTGGGAAACATGTTAAAAATATTTCAACCTTCAAAGTCAAATAGTTTTTGAGAAAACTGTATCTTTATGGAAAAAAGTGAATTTGCGGGAAATGAGCTGTTAAGTTTTACTTACCCTAAAAACGGCTTTCACCATAATATTGATCCTCACCAGACTGTTCTTTTCCCTCAAATAATTTCCTTTTTTTTCTCTTGTCTTGCTTCTTTTGACACACTTTCCATTGCCTTCTCAGCTTACTGTGTTCTTTGAATATCGCAACTCTTAATTGTTTCTACAGATTAATTCAATTAAAAGAAATTTTGGTGAAACATTACTGACAAAAATCTGCATATCTTCCGTAATTTCTATCGTACAGTTATAATTTTCATATGTAATTGCACAGAAAAAGATACAGAAGGCAATGGCGCCAAAATTAGAAAACTCGATTTTTTCGAGGTATAGTGCTCCCCTTAAAGTGATCCAGTGATCCAGTTTCATAGAAAGAAAAAAATCATGTAGTTCTGAAACACCCTATGCAATTCTTCTTATCATTTTAATGTTTTTCTTAAATAGCCTACATTGTATTTAGAGAATTTTTTAAGTAAATAAATAAATATCGTTATTTATTGGATTTTCAGTAGCTGTTAAACTTATTAATAAAATTTAACATTCTTCGTATTATTACTGCATTTTTCAAGTTATATAAACCGAAAGGTTGTTTAAAAATCGTTGGTTATTTGTTTATATTTTAATGCAATGGAAATACCTACTGTATTTCTTTTTAATGGCATAGTTTTATTAAGGAGTAATTTAATTCTGTGAGGCTTACTTAGCAGTTTGTATTATGTTTGCGAGTTTAGGTAAAAAAGTAAATAGATTTAAAAGATATTGTTAACAAATAATGTAGTTTTTAAAATCAATTCGTAAATTTTGAGATTTGAAGTAAAGAATTTTTCTTTTAATACCTGTCTTTTAGTTTAATTTTTTCTTAGTAGAGGTCGAATTCGAGTTGCAGCGATTCGGTTTCAAGTTATAAGGAATCTTATTCGTTTTACTTTCTTATGTCTTTATGAATTTATAAAGGAGTAAAGTTTCGTTTTCAAGCCTCAAAATCAAAGTGGGGTAAACCACCTCACTTGTCGTTTTACTTAGCATAGGCTCTAGTGGTTCAAACCAGCCTTTCAGCTAATGACCTAAACAGCACATCTATTGAGTACTAATTAAAACTAATTTGGCTGATTGAAAATACATTAAAGTAAGGAGACAGTATTGGAATGATATTTGTTTTCTTTTTACTTTCGCTTGCCTATATGAATATATAGGAAGGAAAGTATTGTTTTCATGTCGATTTTTCGAAATCGAGTTTTCACCGGATCTATACGTTTTCAGACCCCCTGAACCCAAAAAACATGTTTTTAGCGATTGGTCTGTGTGTGTGTGTGTGTGTGTGTGTGTGTGTGTGTGTGTGTGTGTGTGTGTGTGTCTGTGTGTGAACAGAATATCTCAAGAACGGAACATCGTACGAACTTGAAACTTGAAACTTAAGTTACATACCACTACCGGACGCGACACGAACATTTTCATCAAAATCGGTCAACCGGAAGTAGTAGTTTATTCGTATAATTTTTCAGTTTTTTGCGATTTTCTCAAAAACTGGTCCTACGATTTTTTTTAAAATCGCCTATTTTACTCAATTTTTTATTCTCTACAAGATAGGGTAGGCGCCATGTTTGCTGAAATTCTCGGTGAGGCTGTTTTCACGTAAAAACGTTGTTTTTTTAAGATTACGGCTTTAATATAAATTTCAACGCAAAAACTTATATAATAAAAGTTGTAGAGAATTTAAAAACCTACAACTTCTGTTTCAAACATTTTTTTGTATAACGCTTAGTTTAGCGGTAATTTGCGATTTTCTGTTTTTTTTCTCACGAAAACGTGAGAAAAATCGATTTTTTTAACATTTCGGTCTTAGTATGCATTTTACGACAAAAGTGTAATATATAATAAAAGTTATAGAAAATTAAAAGATCTACAACTTTTGTTTAGAGCATTTTTCTCTACAGAGCCTAGTTTAGCGTGAAAGCGTGATTTTCCGTATTTTTAAGCCAAACTGAGTTCGATTGTCATTTTGCGTCATTCACTCGTGATTAAAATAAGGTTATGTTTTTGAGGTTAGTTTTTGTTTATTTCTAATATTTTATTAATAATGTTAGGTTTATTATTAATCATTTATTAGTTGTAGAGAATTTAAAAACCTACAACTTCTGTTTCAAACATTTTTTTGTATAACGCTTAGTTTAGCGGTAATTTGCGATTTTCTGTTTTTTTTCTCACGAAAACGTGAGAAAAATCGATTTTTTTAACATTTCGGTCTTAGTATGCATTTTACGACAAAAGTGTAATATATAATAAAAGTTATAGAAAATTAAAAGATCTACAACTTTTGTTTAGAGTATTTTTCTCTACAGAGCCTAGTTTAGCGTGAAAGCGTGATTTTCCGTATTTTTAAGCCAAACTGAGTTCGATTGTCATTTTGCGTCATTCACTCGTGATTAAAATAAGGTTATGTTTTTGAGGTTAGTTTTTGTTTATTTCTAATATTTTATTAATAATGTTAGGTTTATTATTAATCATTTGCATTGGCAAGAGAAAGTTGTGTGAGTGTTTCACACCAGATTTTTTTACTTAAGTCCACCTGTAAAAGTTAAATTTTTATTGTATAATTAACTACTGTATATCGAATTTCAATTTTGTTTCACTATTTTTTTTTCAAGCTTCGCATTTTATCAAACACCAACATATTAATATCTTACTTTATCTCAATACTATGGTAACATTAGAATCTCTTCATCTCACATTAACGTAACCTAGGAATTTAATTTGTAATAAATACATAATTAAATTATTTAAATACCTATTCTTATAAAATATCATTGCTTTCTGTAGAGGTAGAATTTACTTTTTCCTAATTAACTAATAATCGACGATGAAGTGGAATTATCGCTTCTACCAAATTCCGTAATTGTCTGATGTGTTATTTTAAAAATGAATTTCCTTTCATTTTCTAGCAAATTTTTAAAAAAATGCGTACATTTTTCACACTGTTAAGAAGTGTTAAAAGTGTAAGCATTTTTATTTTTATTTCATATTTTGTTCGTATAAATAAATAAATTTCCTTTTATTTTCTAGCAATTTGTTCAGATTATTTGAACATTTTTAGCATTTAAAAAAAGTGTTAAAATTTTTGTTTTTTTTTTTGAAAATGTTTTGATTTTGTAATGTTAGTTTCATGTTTTGTTTGTATAGATAAATGAATTTTAGAAAATGTAACACAGTTATTGTTCTTCAAACCTAAAAAAACGTATTTTTTTGCACAGATTTGTCCGTTTTACATTGGATATTACAAGAACTACTGGAGATATGGTTATGGAACTTATTTTATTCAATTTTTCGGGTGGAAATACATAAGAAACCAACAAATCTACTCATAAAATTGGGTTCCTAGACCTCTAGGATGATTTTATTTAGGCGTATGTTCTGAACCCAGGACGAAATCTTTCGCTAGGCGTAACTCGCTAACGAGGCGTTTCCGGACCCATGTTTATATAAACGTTTTTCATTATTTTGATGAGAGGAAACCACCTTAGAAGTTTGTCGGGTTACTCGTGAGACACCCTGTATAATAAAATGATAGAAAATAAAAAAATCTACGAATTTTTTGAGCATTTTTTTTACAGAGCCTAGTTTAGCGTGAAAGTGATTTTCCGTATTATTAAGCTAAACCGAAGTTTATTTTCATTTTGCACCATTCACTCATGATGAAAATGAGTTTGTTTTCCGATATTAATTTTTTTTGTTTATTTCCAATGTTTTAATACTAATGTTGGGTTATATTATTCATTATTTGCATTGGCAAGAGAAAGTCGTGTGAGTGTTTCACACCAGATTTCTTTAAGAAAGTTTACATAATATGGACTTGTTTCGTTAAGAAAATTATGTTTTACATGACTTTTATGACATTGATTTTTTTAGATTCAGTGATAACTGCTGTACTTCATAAATTGCATTTTCACTGTTACATTATGTTTACATTAGTGTAAAGTTGTGGTGCAGTGAATTTATTGACCGTTATTCTCTGTCTCTTTCTAAACCACTATATCTGTCCTACTTTTTACTATTATAAAACAAATAAACGAAGTATTTTGCCAACTCCATTCCCGACTAAACTGCAGTACATCATTTTATTGTTAACAATCCGTCCTTAAAACGGTTCATTAGTACAATTTATATAGTGTTAGTTCGTACTAAAATAGTGTATAAGTTTATTTACATGCAGGGTGGCCCATATGGTGCCCAAATATTTACGGAAATCGGAAGTAAGGTTAATGGAATAAGAAACCTATAGACAAATATCTGGTGTGAAACACTGACACTACTTTCTCTTGCCAATGCAAATAATGAACAATGTAATCTAACATTAGAAATAAACAAAAAATTAACCTCAAAAAACATAACCTTATTTTAATCATTAGTGAAAGACGCAAAATGAAAATCAACCTCAGTTTGGCTTTAAAATACGGAAAATCACTGTTTTACGACGGACTGTTTGACTAGGCTCTGTAGAGAAAAATGTTCTAAATAAAAGTTGTAGATGTTTTCATTTTCTATAAATTTGATTATATACACTTTTAAAATGCAAACTAAGGCCGAAATCTTAAAAAAATCGATTTTTACACGTTTTCGTGAGAAGTAAAACAGAAAATCGCTAATTACCGCTAAACTATGCTTTGTACAAAATAATGTTTGAAATAAAGTTGTAGGTTTTTAAATTCTCTACAACTTTTATTATATACATTTTTGCGCTAAAATGCATATTAAAGCCGCAATTTAAAAAAAAAATTTTACGAGAAAACAGCCCTTCCAAGATTTCAGCAGACATTGCTCCTACCCTATCTTGTAGAGCATAAAAATTATAGTAATTTAGGCGATTTTAAGAAAAATCGTAGGAGCCGTTTTTGAGAAAATTGCACAAAAGTGAAAAATGACACGAATAAACTACTACTTCCGGTTGACCGATTTTGATGAAAATGTTCGTGTTGGGTCCTCTAGGAACATTAACTTAAGTTTCAAGTTCGTAAGATGTTCCGTTCTTGAAATATTCTCGTCTTACACATACCGATCGCTAAATCATGTTTTGTTGGGTTCAGGGGATCTGAAAACGTGTAGATCCGGTGAAAAATCGACATAAAAACAATACTTTCCTTCCTGTATATTCATATAGGCAAGAGAAAGTAAAAAAAAACAAATTTATTATAATAACTGTACATATATATTACCTTGAAAATGTTATAGTAGAGATTCAAAATGTTCAACAGTAACGTTTTATCCTCATTTACGTAGTCAAATGCAATTTCAATTGAATTATTTTAGTTAAATTTGCTTTATTATTTTGCCTATGGCGAAAGCAAATTCATCTCCTTTTAGTAACAGAAACAAAAAAAATTTAAACGAATAATAAAGATGGGCAAAGTACTATTAGAATAGTAGTTTGTTGGTTAAAAACTAAATTTATCATCAAAAATATTTACAAATTAGTCATGTATCACGTTAATTAAAGTAATAGATAACAGTATTTAATACTGTTGAATTAATGCGGGGAATTACAGAAATAAATCTGTGAACTTTATATGTAAACATAAAAAGGTCATCTATCATAAACGGTTGTGTTTAATTTTAATTTTGTGCATCTTTACAGCGAGTGCATTCTCATAAATTGTCATAGATTGACAAAATTTATGGGAACACTTTAGAAATTTGAAAGAACTTGTTATTCTTTAGATAAGACAATTGCGTATTGATAACGTAAACACTACGTGTAGGTTATTTTTTTTTCTTATCGAAACAAAAATAAATAGGCGTCTGTATAATTAGACGGATGAATTCAGTCGAGTGGTTTATTTTATATTTTGTTTTTATTCTTTAAATCTCTTAACTGTGTAAAAAATCGATTTTTTTTAGATTTTAGCCTTCGTATGCATTTTACCTGCCCGTAACAGACAGGTGGAGTGTCAAATTATTTACACTCAATCTGTTAGTTGCAGGGCTAAAATAAATAGTTCTGTTTCTTATCACATGGTCAGCCAATTAAATGACTGAATCGTTTAAGAACAGAAGAGGTAGAGGTGTAAAAGACACTAATCAGAGTTATTTCCTCTGAAAGTAATGAATTTCATTATACAGCCAGACCCTGTGGTGAATGAAGTGAATGTATCATTTGCAGAGTGGAAAATATGTGCTTTTCAGAGGGCCCGGCATGCTGATAAGTGTACTTTTCCATTCAGTGAGGAAGGCATAGGTAAAACACCTCACTCCTCGTTTTACTTAGTAAAACCTCTACAGGTTCAAACCAGCCTTGCGGCTGATGACCTAAACAACACCCAACATGCATTTTACGACAAAAGTGTAGGGATATAATCAAATTTATAAGAAATTAAAAGATTCACAACTTTTTAGAGCATTTTTCTCTACAGACCCTATTTTAGTGTGAAACAGTGATTTTTCGTATATTTAAGCCAATATGAGGTTGATTTTCATTTTGCGTCTTTCACTCATGATTAAAATTAGATTATGTTTTTTGTTTATTTCTAATGTTTTATTATTAATGTTAGATTATTTTGTTAATTATTTGCATTGGCAAGAGAAAGTTTTGTGAGTGTTTCACACCAGATTTTTGTCTTATCGAAACAATATTAAATAGGCGTCTCTACAATTAGACGGATGGATTCAGTCGAATGGTTTATTTTGTATTTTGTCTTTATTCTTTAAATCTCTTTCACAGTGTATGATTTTCATTAAAGATCCAAAGAGTTCATGTTTATTTCTGTTAACACTTTTTAATACCAACGTACGGAAAACAGGACGTCCATATCTTTTACGTAGTGATACGATCCGGTTTACTGGACATCCGTAAGTTATGGATAAAGTACCAACTTCTGGATAACCGAACATAACCTTATTTTAATCATGAGTGAAGGATACAAAATGAAAACCAACCTTAGTGTGGCTTAATAATACGGAAAATCACTCTTTTACGCTAAACTAGACCCTGTAGAGAAAAATGTAGTAAAGCATATATTTAAAAAAAACTAAAATTCTTTTTGCACTAAAACGAGTAATATAAAAGTATGAAAAATATTTGTTCTTGGCGACGAGTTAATTTTTTAGGATGAACCTAAAAAGAAACATAAATTTTTTTCATCAAAATAAGTTTTTATTGTAATTTAATGATTTTGTGGTAGGTCTAGGACTAAACTATTGAAAAACATAAAAAACCGAAAATCAAAATTTTCAGTCAAAACCATCATACAGTCTCCCCTTAAATTTCAAGTTCAACTTTGTACGATGTTCCGTTCTTGACATATTTTGTTCATACACACACGCGTGCAACCACACACACGCGCCGACCAACCGCTAAAACGCCGGCCGCATTGGCGTAGTTGGTAACGTGCTCGTATCTTATCATGCGTTCTTGGGTTCGAATCCCATTCAGGCGCGGCATATTTTCATACGTAACAAAAAATCATTTCATCATTCACTGTCTGCATTAGCAGTAATTATTGCAGAACAGTTGGACGTTAAACCAAACAAAAAATCGCTAAAACATATTTTTTTGGGTTCAGGGGGTCTGAAAACGTGTTGTATAATCCGGCGAAAACTCAATTTTGAAAAATCGACATGAAAACAATACTTTTCTTTCTTATATATTCATATAGGCAAGAGAAAGTAAACATTTATCAATTTTTTATCATCCGTGTAAAATTAGATTAATCCGACCGACTTATATAATCCATTTAGTGTTCGATGTGTTTGTTATGAATGAAGTTTTCAATTTTAATGTCATAAATTAAGTTGACTAACTGATGGTTGGGTTGTCATGATTAAATTAGAGCAATCGTATAACAAGTTAATTCATTTATTTTTCCATTCATTCAACTTTATATTCTACCTCCTTCACCCTCCCCCTTACTTCTCTCCCTTATTAATACTGTTTTGATTTATTCCATTGCGCTTATCTTTGATCACATATTAGTTGTATCTATTAATTATTAATTTATCTTAGTTTATTTTCTTACATAGGTTTTCTGTATTGAATAATAATTTGTCTTATTTTTACTTTCTATTGCTTATATGAATGTATAGGAAACAATGTACTGTATTGTTTTCATGTCGATTTTCCGATATTAAATTAAATTTAGCCTATACATTTTTTCGAAGCATATTCAAGCTAATTATTAGCTATATAATTATTAATAAAAACCACGTCATAGTTAGTTTTTTTAAAATTACTGACTTAGGTGGATTTAAAATAATTAAAAAAAAGAAGTTTGTGGTGTGAAACACTCACACAACTTCTCTTGCCAATGCAAATAATAAACAATATAACCTAACATTAGTAATAAAATATTAGAAATAAACAAAAAAAAACTAACCTCAAAAAACATAACCTAATTTTAATCTTGAGTGAAAGACGCAAAATGAAAATCAACTTCAGTTTGACATTTTAAAAATACGGAAAATCACTCTTTCTCGGTAAACTAGGCTCTGTAGAGAGAAATTCTCTTAATAAAAGTTGTAGATCTTTTAATTTCATATAAATTTAATTATATACACTTTGTCGTAAAATGCAAACTAAGGCTGAAATCTTAAGAAAAACCTGAAAATCGCTAATTTCCGCTATACTAAGCGTTATACAAAGAATGTTAGAAATAAAAATTGTAGGATTTTAAATTCACTACAACTTTTATTATATGTATTTATGCGCTAAAATGCTTATTAAAGCATAAAACAGCTTCCCCAAGAATTTCAGCAGTCATGGCACTTACCGTGTCATATAGAGTATAAAAAATTAAGTAAATGAGGCGATTTTAAAGAAAGTCGTTGAAGCTGTTTTTGAGAAAATTGCAAAAAAGTGAAAAGTGACACGAATGAACTAATTACTACTTTTAGTTGACCGATTTTGATGAAAATGTTCGTGTCCGGTTCTCTAGTGTTATCTAACTTAAGTTTCAACTTTGTATAAAGTTCCGTTTTCAAGAATTCTGTTCTCACACACAGACGAATCGCACAAAACATGTTTTTTTTGGGTTCGGGGGTCTGATAACGTGTATATCCGGTAAAAACTCGATTTCGAAAAATCGACATGAAAACAATACTTTTTCCCATAGGCAAGAGAAAGTAAAAACCTAAAAAACCATTTTTTCCGTATCCCCTTAAGGAGCGTTTCCTGTACTTTACGATTTGCAGTGAAGCTCTTAAAACAGAAAATTATTGAAAATAATACTTAAATTTCAGATCTTTGAAATGATCGTTATGTTTTATTAATAATAACAGTACTGCAACTGGTGGAGATGTGTTAACATTTTTTCTTTTGTAATCGAATACTGAAACCTTTCTGCCTATTCACCGTATGCTTCTTTTTTATTCACACGTAGGTTTTCTTGTGATAAAATTAAATAACGTGCCACATATATTTATCCGTTTACTCGTATAATTCAGTACAGGTGTAAACCACAGTTGGTTACAGTGTCGGTTCTTCTTTCACACCGCACTACAACTAAGTAACACTATTTTACCTTTCATTAAAATGCTGTAAGTATACTTTGTAATGCGTGCAGCTGTTTAACCTCTCACAAACTCAATATTCTTGAACAATATTCCGTAAGTTTGTGGTTTGTAACTTATACCGGTTCTTGATTTGAATGTTTAGTTAAAAGATATTCATTTTATAGTCACGTGATTAAAAAATCACGTACTGTATTCATTTCCGTTTTGTATTCTTTACTTGGTAAGTGTTTTATTTGTATTTTTAAACGTTTACCGCTATTATTGTGTGAATATAAGAGTATTGTCAAGTTTCAGTCAGAGGCAGGTCAAGTGTTCTACTTATTAAACTTAAACGGTTGTGTTGAAAATAATTTAAATTAATCGATAGTTCGCTTATGAGAGTTGATTGTATTCTATTGTCAATTCAACGGAGGTGTCAGTTTATCTTAAAAATATAAGTAGTGCTTTAATTAATAAGCATTTACACTTTTTAACTTATTTTGGGAAATGTAAATGTTAGCGGCTTTACCTCTCTTAATTAAAAGTGAAAATGAAATAAACACCCTTTCATGAGACGAGACGTCACATGGCTGGTGGCCATTTTTAAAAAGGGTAACTTTGACTTACGGTAAAAACTATTTTTTTTTCATTCCTAACGTGTGTACAGTTGCAATCTGTTCAATTTGGAACAATAAGCAACCCCCCCCCCCCGTGACCCGATGAGATGAGGATGATGTGTATGAGGTGTAGTCTTGTACAGACCCAGGTTGACCATTCCTGAGAGAGTATCTTCAATTGAACCCCAACCATCAAAGTACACCGGTAACCACTGTCTAGAATTAAAATCCGTATAAAAGTAATTACCTTTACTAGGATTTAAACCAGGAACCTTCTTCTCCGGAAATCAGCTGTTAAACAGCTGACTCACGACGACAACTTTACCACTAGACCAACCCGGTGGGTTGTAAAAACTATTAGAGATTTCTTTATCTACTCTTTCAGAGGAATCGAATGATATTATTTGTTTCCAAATTCCGGTTTTGGGCCAATTCCGGTCGAAACCGGAACTTTAAACCCAATGATTTTTTGTATCTACTCCTTTAAGAGGAATCAAATGACACTATTTTTGTTTCAAAGTTTCGACTTTGATTTCTTGACTTCCGGTTTTGGGCAATTTGTGGTCAAAACCGAAACATCAAACCCAACCCAGGCTCATTAACTTTTTGTGTCGATTATAAATCCGAAAACCGTTGTCGTTATCTCTTGTAATTTCTGACTTTGATTACTTTACGTCCGGTTTTGGGCAGTTTCCGGTCAAAACCGGGACTTCAAACCCAATTTAGCTCCATCAACTTTCTGTTAAGATTAAGAATACGAAAACCGTTTGTTGCTACCTCTTTTATTTTCTGACATCTGGCTGTGACGGACGGACAAAGGAAAATTATGATAATTTTAAAAATGGCCACCTGTAACAAATATAACAAAATTAACTTGGTCCTTAGTAACCTCAAAACGATAAAAGAAGAAAAGGCTATTGTAATTTTAAATTTCTCGAAATTTTAGGTGGCTTATCAGTCTTGAAGAAGTAAAAATCAGTTCATTGAAAATAAAAATAAATGAAATGAATAAATGAAATAAATGAAAAATAGATGAACGTTTTCCCGATAATCATACCTTTGTTTATTTAGGGTTATTTCGTGTAGATCCAGGAGGTTCCTTTGCGCAGTTAAGAAAGAGCGTGATGGGAAGGGCAATTTGATCAGTTATAGATAGTGGAAACCGGGGAAAATTAGTTTCGCTCCTCCAAATCGTAAAATAATAATTTGGATACTTAAGAGAAAAAGTAAGTAATATCTTGTGAAAATATAAATGAATACAAAATTTTTCGCTGTATTTTTGTTAAATTGTCCTCAACAGTCGCAAATTTATAGATATATTTAATGTGTGAAGTTGTTTAGATCAACAAATAAAACGTTTAACTCCTGGAGGTCATACAGAGTAAAACGAGCTGTGAATTGATTTACAATAATACCATACACGCTGAATTTAAATGTGCAACTTTATTAAAATGGCCGGAATAAAGAAAAACATTTACTTATGTAAGTGTACCATGGATTTGATATGTTAATTTATTTCATCAAAGTCTGGGTGTAACATCCATTTAATCAGTGGTAACTCTGGTAAGATTCATTTACACCTTAACTTTTTCTATTTTTAATGATTCAGTCATTTTACATGAGAGGAGTAAAACGATTTTTTGCAACCCTAGTAGAACTACCAGCAGGTTAAAATTATTGACATTTTTTTCGATTCAAGAGAATATTTGATACGATAATATGAATCTAATGGTTGAAAATTTGAAAAAAAATTTATTAACATGTCAGATTCGATAAAATTTCCCAACCATTCAGGTTCGATAAAATAACCTTAAAATTTCCTTGTCACGTTAAATAATTTTCTTACGTTTGATAAAAATAGCAGGCAACCGAGTGTGAGTTTCCATTCAACTTAACATATATACTAGCAAGGGTTGTGCATTACACAACGGTAATAGAAAGGGGGATGAAAAAGCTCTGATAGAGCACAAGAAAAAGCTATATCAACATCAATCAATCCTTCCCAATAACTCTTCCTTTCAATATATAACGTTGGCATGGTTCATCACAGCCTCCGAAATAGTAATGACGAAAAGATTATCCCTTGCGGGAAACCATTACATTTCATACTTAACGTCACGAACCTTGAAACTTGATGACTTTCTTTAAGGGTAGTTAGTTTCTTATATAGATTTAACTTCGAACGTTAATACTTGTGAAAGATTGTGTACTAATAAAACACTAATAATGATTGTAGAGGTCCGTCGTTAGTGTAATTCTGAGTACCTGTAAACAAATTATTTATTAAATTTGTAAATTTAATTGTATTACAGTAATATACAGACTATGATTGTGTAAATTAATTGTTAAATTGTGCAACGAAAATCTTTTATCTAGTAAGTTAAGTTACAAACAATCGTTTTTAGGTTACCTATTACAATTAACCGTTCGTTACATTGACCTACTGTATTTTTTTTTACTTAAAATGTTAAGTTGTTTATTTTATAATATTGATAAAAATGTAATTTATTAATTTTTTTTAATATACCTTATTCGTGAATTACTGTTTTTAGAATTTTGTAAGGTAATTTCCTTATAGACTTATAAAAAATTAATCTCCTCTACAGACAATAGATAAGAAAATATAGTTTCTGTATTGTATGTTTTTTTAGAAGGTGAATGAAAAGTGACATTAATTTTACGTGTATGTTTATTAAATTATCAGCAATCACTCTGAATTTATTGTTAGTAATTAATTTATCAAATTCTAGAAACCCTTAATTCGCTTACTTTGATTTTTGGAAGGTTTACAGAATTTTGTATGTAGAAATCGGAGGCCTCCGGGCCAGCCCAGTCATTCAGCTGGTAGTAAGTCGCTATTATTTGTTAAGTAACACCGGTTGGGCAAGCGACTTTGTATGGTGACCAGCTGACAGCCATCCGTGAACAAACTCTACTGGGAGTGTCCTTGTTTAAACTCATGCCTAATTCACGTCAAACAATACAGCAAAGCAGCGATCAAATTGGGTAGTTGTCAATAATGTACAGTTCCCGATAACAAATAAAAGCTAAAAATCTGGTGTGAAACACTCACACAACTTTCTCTTGCCAATGAAAATAATTAATAATAAACCTAACATTATTAATAAAATATTAGAAATAAACAAAACACTAACCTCAGAAACATAACCTTATTTTAATCATGAGTGGAAGACGGAAAATGAAAATCGAACTCAATTTGGCTTAAAAAAAAACGGAAAATCACACTTTCACGCTAAACTAGGCTCTGTAGAGAAAAATTCTCTAAATAAAAGTTGTAGATCTCTTAATTTTCTATAAATTTTATTATATACACTTTTGTCGTAAAATGCATACTAAAGCCGAAATGTTAAAAGAATCAATTTTTCTCACGTTTTCGTGAGAAAAAAACAGAAAATTGCAAATTACCGTTAAACTAAGCGTTATACAAAAAAATGTTTGAAATAAAAGTTGTAGGATTTTAAATTCTCTACAACTTTTATTATATAAAGTTTTGCTCTAAATTGCATATTAAAGCCGTAATCTTAAAAAAACTTTGTTTTTACGTGAAAACAGCCTCACCCAGAATTTCAGCAAACATGACGCCTACCCTATCTTGTAGAGAATAAAAAATTGAGTAAATGAGGCGATTTTTAAAAAAATCGTAGGACCAGTTTTTGAGAAAATCGCAAAAAAGTGAAAAATTATACGAATAAACTACTACTTCCGTTTGACCGATTTTGATGAAAATGTTCGTGTCGCGTCCGGTAGTGGTATGTAACTTAAGTTTCAAGTTCGTACGATGTTCCGTTCTTGAGATATTCTGTTCACACACACGCACTCACACACACACACACACAGACACACTCACAGACCAATCGCTAAAAACATGTTTTTTGGGTTCAGGGGGTCTGAAAACGTATAGATCCGGTGAAAACTCGATTTCGAAAAATCGACATGAAAACAATACTTTCCTTCCTATATATTCATATAGGCAAGAGAAAGTAAAAAAAAGAAAGGATGTTTTTTTAAAATCTTGCCCATAAATAATTTAAAAAAAGTAAAGTGTATAATGGTAGGTATATGTGTATACAGTAGAATATATAGATAAAAGATGACTTCATTTTGATGAATTTTAAAAAACTTTTAGGTCATCAGCCGAAAGGTTGGTATGTACCTCTAGAAGCTTTACTAAGTAAAACACGTAGTGAGGTGGTTTACCATTGCCTTCCTTACTGAGTGGAATAGTATGCTTATCAGCATGTCAGGCCCTCCGAAAAGGATCTACTTTTCACCCTGAAATTTAAACCTTCACTTCATTCACCATAGGGTCTGGCTGTATAATGAAATTCATTACTCTGAGAGGAGGTAACTCTGACAAGTGTCTTTTGCACCTCCTATTCTGTTCTTAAATGCTTCAGTCATATAAGACTGTGTAGGTTTATAGGCTGACTGTGATAAGAAACAGATCTATTTTTGGTAGCCCTGGAACTAGCAGATCGAGTGCAAATAATTTAACACTCCACCTCCTTGTTATTGTCAAGATTTCATTTTACCATCTCAAATTTATTTTTGAAAATTAAAAAATTATTTTATGGGGAACTGTGATCGAATTGTTCTTTCTTAACCCTTATGTATGTACTTTGTAATCTGTTAATTTTAGAACAGTAACCCATGATCTAATGAGATAAGGATGATATTTATGACTAGTAAATGAGGTACAGACTCAGGCCTAACATTCCTGAGAAATATGGTTAACTGAACGAATCATTAAATTATACCGGTAATTAATGTCCTAGTATTCAAATCCGTATAAAAGTTGTGGGTTAGAACGGATATAATCGAGTAAAGCAAGAATAATAATATCTTCCGTCGCTAGACAGAAAAAGATTAGCTCGTACTCGTTGACAGATTTAAGTGCATTATTTTTTTATTGTGAACAAATCTTATCTCGTTGTTGATAATTGACAGTTATTTCTTCAGTTATTTAATCATCCTATAGTTTTAATGAAAGGTTTTTTTAAAACCAATAATTTTTTGTATTGTCTTTAATTTTAATTTTTGTTTATTTTTCAGGTATGGATCAAATAATTTTGGTGTTACTATTCAGATAATCGTAAGTTATGTCATAATTGTTCTGAATTTTTTTAAAGAGACTTGGTTAACATTCTTATTTTATTTATTAAATTCTTTATTATACGTTTTATGATTTTTGTGTAACGATTCAAAAAATCCGATCAGGATGAGTGATTAATTTATTTTGAAATTTTTATGATGCTCCAGTTACGGAAGTGAAATTCTGTCTTATGTTGATTAGAAACAAAAAATATATCGTCAGTGTAAGGTCTAGTTATTAGGTAGGTCTAGGTTCGTATGAATAAAACGAAGCAAATGCTTCTGATCATGAGCGGAAGTAAAAGGTTTAGCTTCGGAGCAGATGGTAGCAAGTATGAGCATTTGCTTTATTGTGAATATTCTGTACCTTCTGCTCTTCATTTCTGAACCGTTTGATACAGTTGTACAATTTCATTTACTTCTGAAAGGATTCGCTCCAAACCTTCGCCTGCTTCGATTTAATCCATACACTTAATGTAGGATTTACTTAAAAATAAGTGGAAAAATTTACTCGTCAATGTTATTCAAATGTTCCGTTAATTTTACTCGAGTGTTAAAGGTTTTTATCGTTTAAATGTTATTAGCTAATCGTTGCGAACTTATTCGCACAATAATACCTAATTTATTCTTAACAATAAATTTCAGAGTTAAAAACACTCTTAAATCTAATTTATTCGCGATATTTTGAATCAGTTTTATTCATGAAATAAGATATGCACGTTAGTAACAATGGCGGAACGAAAGCGTTGATCGTAAGACTTTACTTTTAGTAAAGAAAGTACATACACGGATATTTACATTAAAAAGCAAGATAAAATACACTAAAACAAAGTCGTCGCCGAGAGTCGGTTGTTTAACAGCTGATTTTCGGAAATGAAGGTTCCTCGTTCAAATCCTAGTAAAGGTAGTTACTTGTATACAGATTTGATTACTAGACAGTGGTTACCGGTGTACTTTGTTGGTTGGGGTTCAATTAACCATACTCTGTTAGTTATGGTTGGTCTGATTCTGTACAACAATACACATCATCTACATGTCACACAGATCATCCTCATCTCGTTGTGTCATGGGGTTGCTTATTGTTCTGAATATAACTGATTGCAACGTACACATAAGATATACCTATTAAAAAAATATACTAAAACAATTATATAAACGATTCCCGTATGCTACGTCGCCATCAGAATAGTAGCACCATCCAATATTTAATTTAATAGTTTGGTTATCTACTTCGCAAAATCTCAATTTAAAGTACATCGGAGGACCACATTTTGCGTTTTAAATGAATAATAGGCCTTCGGGCCACCCCAGTCAGTCAGCTGGTCGAAAGTTACTATTAATTGTTAAATAACACCGGTTGGGCAAGCGACTTTGTATGGTGATCAGTTTGGCAGCCAATCGTGAAAAAACTCCATTGGGAATCCATGTTCGAATTCTTCCCGAATCCACGTCAAAAAAAATACAGCAGAAAAGCAGCGAGAAAATTGGGTGGTTGTGAACTATATGGAGTTCCCGATAACAAATAAAAGATAAATAAATAAATAATAAATGTACAAATATAACTTTGATGCAATAATAAAATAAGCATATTTAAGCCTTTACATCAACATCCTATATATACACCCAATCATCATCAAACGTTTGGCTTGAACATGCACGTGACTTAACAATTAACAGCATGATTTTGTTTTTTTCTTCTTATTTGTATATAATTGGTTATTAAAATATATTTTTCCTATTTGGGTAGTTAGCATGTATCTATAAATAAAAATTAATAAAACTAGATAGTTTTTATCTTGTTTAATATAAATGGTAGTTTTGTCTAAATTGGACAATATTAATCCACTGGTTTTTTTTTATATTTGGTTTTAAATAATCTAGTACTATTAATTTTTATTGTTATTAAAGTGTTCACGAAAAATAATTTCGACACGAACTTGTAAATTTAAGTAATAATTTATCTTCTAATTTACCTTCTATTTCTAAATGGTCACGCTTGGATAGATAAATTACTTACATGTAGGTAGGTACCAGAATACACTATAGCTGTGTTTGATTAATTAAAATCGGTTTTTACTTTCTCTTGCCTATATGAATATATAGGAAGGAAAGTATTGTTTTCATGTCGATTTTTCGAAATCGAGTTTTCACCGGATC
Organism: Catonia carolina; assembly: GCA_035578175.1. Classification (NCBI taxonomy): domain Eukaryota; kingdom Metazoa; phylum Arthropoda; class Insecta; order Hemiptera; family Achilidae; genus Catonia; species Catonia carolina. The sequence continues at coordinate 40,499,253 of JAQMRL010000006.1, read as the reverse complement.
TATATGTTTTCAGACCCCCTGAACCCAAAAAACATGTTTTTAGCGATTGGTCTGTGTGTGTGTGTGTGAGTGTGTGTGTGTGTGTGTGTGTGTGTGCGCGCGTGTGTGTGTGTGTGTGTGTGTGTGTGTGTGTGTGTGTACAAAATATCTCAAGAACGGAACATTGCACGAACTTGAAACTTGAAACTTAAGTTACATACCACTACCGGACCCGACACGAACATTTTCATCAAAATCGGTCAACCGGAAGTAGTATTTATTCGTGTAATTTTTCACTTTTTTGCGATTTTCTCAAAAACTGGTCCTACGATTTTTTTAAAAATCGCCTTATTCACTAAACTTTTTATTCTCTACAAGATAGGGTAGGTGCCATGTTTGCTGAAATTCTGGGTAAGGCTGTTTTCACGTAAAAATATTTTCTTTTTAAGATTTCGGCTTTATTATGCATTTTAGCGCAAAACGTTATATAATAAAAGTTGTAGAGAATGTAAAATTCTACAACTTTTATTTCAAACATTTTTTTGTAAAGCGCTTAGTTTAGCGGTAATTAGCGATTTTCTGTTTTTTTCTCACGAAAACGTGTGAAAAATTGATTTTTTTAAGATTTCGGCCTTGGTATGCATTTTACGACAAATGTGTATTTAATCAAATTTATACGAAATTAAAAGATCTATAACTTTTATTGAAAGCGTTTTTCTCTACAGAGCCTAGTTTAGCGTGAAAGAGTGATTTTCCGTATTTTGAAGCCACACAGGTCGATTTTCATTTTCCGTCTTTCACTCATGATTAAAATAAGGTTATGTTTTTAGAGGTTAGTTTTTTGTTTATTTCTAATGTTTTATTACTATTGTTAGGTTTATTGTTAATTATTTGCATTGGCAAGAGAAAGTTGTGTGAGTGTTTCACACCAGATTTTTATGTCTTAAAATACAAAATATTGCGCCCTGCAATAGATTATTGCTTGCCTCACTGGACAAAGTGAAATAATCTGATGTAATTTTTAGATTTTGTTTGGTTTCAGTTCACACTTTTAGTTTTCTAGTTTATCACTGCCTTGACAAGAAAAAATCTGGTGTGAAACACTCACACATCTTTCTCTTACCAATGCAAATAATTAACAATATAACCTAATATTAGTAATAAAACATTAGAATGACAATCAACCTCAGTTTGGCTTAAAAATGCGGAAAATCACTTTTTGATGCTAAACTAGGCTCTGTAAAGAAAAATGCTTGAAATAAAAGTTGTAGATCTTTTAAATTCCTATAAATTTGATTATACACTTTTTTAAGTAAAATGCATACTAAAGCTGTAATCTTAAAAAATCGATTTTTTACACATTTTTGTGAAAAAAACAGAAAATTACTCAATACCGCTAAACTAAGCGTTATACAAAAAAAGTTGGAACATAAAAGTTGTAGGTTTGTCAATTCTCTACAACTTTTATTATAACATTTTTTCGCTATAATGCATAGTCTATTAAAGCGGTAATCTTAAAAATCAATTTTTTTTTGCACGAGAGCACATCCTTCCCAAAACTTATAACAGACATGGCACCTGCCCTATCTTATAGAGCATAAAATTGTAGTAAATGAGGCGATTAAAAAAAAAAAGTAGGAGTCGTTTTTGAGAAAAAAGTGAAAAATGACACGAATTAATTACAACTTCCGGTTGACCGATTTGATGAAAATGTTCGTGCCGGGTCCTCTAGTAGTATCTAATTAAAGTTTCATGTTCGTACGATGTTCCGTTCTTGAGATATTTTGTTCACACACACACACACCCAGACCAATCGCTAAAATCATGTTTTTTTGGGTTAAGGGGGTCTGAAAACGTGTAAATCCGGTGAAAACTCGATTTCGATAAATCGACATGAAAACAATACTTTCCTTCCAATATATTCATATCGGCAAGAGAAAGCACAAAAACATCTCAAATTATTAAAAAAATTGTAATAATAAAGGTTTTACCTAGGTGACTTAGACGCCCCTTAAAACTTTCTTCAACATTTTCTTTTTTAGCCTACATTTTACTTGTCTTTTGAAAATCAATAAAAATCATAGCTTTTGTATAGGCCTATTAGCTACTCATAATTTTCGTTACCAATGTATTTGTTTCTTAATATACTGTGATGTGATATACTACTGAGAAGATTTGAAAATTTACTTTTCAAGATGATATTAACTTCGGTTCTGCCACGTAGTTTAATCTTTAACCCCAAATTTATGTTTGTAAGTTTGGAATTTACAAAAATATGATTTTCCTACAAAACCCTTAATATATTTTTTATTTCAACTCCTATCATCGGGGTTATAATTAACTTTCAGATAATTTTTAACGTTATAAACTGGGTGATGGATTCTAACCATTTCATCAATTTTTGCGTAATTTTTTTTTTAAATTGGTAGACTTCCTGCTTTAGAATACTTATACCGATTTTCAGAATTACACCTTTTTAAGAGAATTTCAAAAATGATATTATTTTTGGTGGTTACCGTCGGTAGACCCGTTATGAACAAGTGATCGAAATTTAAATGTTTTTATTTGTCCAAGTATCTTTTTATTTTTCTATCCGTCCCGGATGCACTAATGGATATTCGGATTTTGTTGGTTGGTGCTCTAAAAGATCCGTTGTGTTTAAAGAACATAAATTTCTTAAATTTTAGTTTTGAGATATTCTCCTTCCTGTTCACCTTCCACCGTGCAAGAATAATTTACTGTAGTTATTGTATCTCTCTGCTCGTTATGCTTTGTGTACCCTAGGTATTTAAGCTTACACTGTTTCACTGTATGAAGGACACCATACTCCTTTGTACCGGTTACATGCAACACTTTGTTGTTACTCAGCGCACCTGTCTTCTGCGCCATTAGTCCCGGGTTTGATTTCCACCTAGGTCTGGCATTTTTTCGTCAATCATTTCATTTAACTCCCTTCTTATCGTTTGCATTAGCAATAAAATTGCAAAACAGTTGAACGTTATACAAAAAAGGAAATATATTGTTGTTAGTGATTTGATCTGCCCTGGAGATTTTTTAAATTTAATATAAGAATTCATTGAACATTGTAGACAATCTATACTGTTTCATGACAAAATATAAGGTTTTTTTTTGGAAAGAAATGAACTATTTTTCTAGATGCGCAGTGTTTCTAGTGTAAAGCTGAGTGGTGAGGGTAACCAGTTTGGTATTGAAAGCCAGTCAGTAAAAATCGAAGTATTGATTTTCGGTTACAATAAATTTAATAGTTATTACAGTTATAAATTTCTAATAGTTATGTATAAACATTAAACGTTTAAGTGCAATTTATATATATTATATTTTGTTGTTTAGGTCATCAGCTGGAAGGCTGGTTTAAATCTCTATAGGCTTTACTAAGTAAAATGAGGAGTGAAGTGGTTTACATTTCATTCATTGCCTTCCTCACTGAGTGGGAAAGTATGCTGATCAGCATGCTATCCCTCCGAAAAGCATCTACTTTCTACGCTGCAAATTACATCTTCATTTTATTCACCACAGGGTCTGCCTGTATAATGAAATTCATTACTCTCGGAGGAAGTGGAGTAGGACCTCCTGTTTTAAAACCGGTTAATGTTATTAATGAATTAACTAAATAATTAATCGATGACTTAATAAAAAGTAACTAATAACGTGTCGGAGACCTGTCAGTGGATGGTGCTCTCCATGCACGTCACTCATGTCATTTCATTCATTCTTCACCCACCATCATATTCACTGGTTGTTTGTCTTGTAACAGTTGTGAATTTCATAAATAAAGTTAATAAAAAAATAAATAAAAAAAGATTTCACTATTAGTTCAGTTAAAACATATGAATCAGTGCTTTTTAAATTGAATAGTACTTTTGATTTGCGCATATCAACAGACAGGCAGGCGCCTTCGCTCTCCTCCGTTTCAGTTGACCTTGTTTTAATACCAATGATTGCACTTTGCGTAGCTCATGTATAACTTAATATTGTACCAGTATATAATGTACTGAATAGTCTTCAGGATTATACAGTTCTGTTGTGTGTGGCAACAGTTAAGTGTATAAAACTTCTGATTCGGTAAAAAATTCATTGATATGTTCTGTGTACATTCTACTTATTCAGCAAAAAATGCATTTACCAGATGAAACTTTACGTTTGTTTCAAGGCAAATTTATGATCAGTTGTTTTTTGCGAGGTTGGTTACATTAGGGCTTTGTCTAATCAGATGGTTCGAACAGAATATCTTGACTAGTAGAACGCCTCAAGAGGTTTTATTTGATTATTCATGTTATGTTTGCTCTACTTTTTATTCTGCTAAAGTTTTGTTTGATCTTTAATATAATTGCATTCGGATATAACTAAATATTTCTTTTAGAAAAATCGATGTAATTTTTATTCTTCTATTTTTTTAGAGAGATGTAAAGGTACACATTTTTTCATTTTTTTTCTCTTTTCGGTTACATGATTTGGTTGCGTGTGGATAACAAGTTACGTTCGTGTGATTATACTTCCAGTCTTACTGACCACAGCGTTCATGATGAACCAAAACGATTTCAGAACTTGTAACGTCTTATTTTTGTGTTTTGTTTTCCATTTTAAGTATTAAGTAATTATTGTATTTATGTCATTTTTTTAATTTCAAATAGTCCTACTACTAGGCGTTTCAAAAGAATTTGTCATCTCTTAAGTTACTTTAGGAAAAGTCCGTGTAAAAAAATAAAAGGTATAGATACTGAAGTCACTAAATTGCCTTTTGCGTATGGATGGGCTGTGAGGAAAGGAAGTGAAAATTTTACAGTGCTGCCAACCTCAACAGTGAGACACTACCGTGCAGTTCCTACATACATTTTGTAAGCTGTGGTTTATTCCGAGAAAATGCTTTCTTCATAAACCTTATAAGAAATAAATGTGACCTCTAATATTGCCTATAGCTTGATTACATGACTAGAAACGTTTGATTTACTGTAACTACAAGCTAGCTTATTCCATTTGAACAAAATTTTCTACGAATGAATCGCCTGTTTTACTATCGCTGTCACCGGCGTCTTCACTATCAGTCTCACTAGTATCTCTACCTAACCGTTTCCTTTTTTTTACCAGATATCAACAAAACTGTTGAAGAATAGTTTCTTCACGTCTTTAATTTCTTACTTTATTTTTCGAATTGTGGAAAAAGAAACATCACAGTAAGTTACTCGCTCGTGGCTTTTGTTAAGAGGCAGGGAAAGGCATTTTTGTTTAGCTTCAACTTTACAGCAATTTATTACACTGCATAATAGATTTCGTTCAGCACTGTGAATAGTCTGCCCACGTTTTTGAGAAACTACCTACAAAAGGTTCCGCGATATACTGGATATGCTCTAGATACAGGCTTAGTTGTTGTGTTTGTTGCACTGAAATTAAAGCAGGGGCGCATGCGCACTGATGCTTTTCCCCCTTTCCTCTCGTTACAAACAAGGGCAAACTCGTGACTTAAGTAACTATAGTATGCATTGTTTTTCGTATTCAGATCAACCCATTCAGTCAGCTAATAAAACAAAGATATAAATGTTAGATTTATCGTTGGGGCTTGTGATTTTATAAAAAGTCCATCTGACCGTGGCCTTGCATACATCTGATATTGTTGTTTAGGTCATCGGGCAAAAGGCTGGTTTGAACCTCTAGAAGGTTTTCTAAGTAAATAAGGAGTGAGGTTGTTTACAATTGCCTTCCTCACTGAGTGAAAAAGTATGTTTATCAGTATGCCGGGCCCACCGAGAAACATCTACTTTCCACCCTGCAAATGACACCTTCACTTCATTCACCACAGGGTTTGGCTGTATAATGAAATTCATTCCTCTCAGAGGAGATAACTCTGACTTTTGTCTTTTACACCTCTACCTCCTCTGGTCTTAACTGCTTCAGTCATTTTAATTGGCTGATCATGTGATAAGAAACAGAACTATATTATGTAGCCCTGAAATTAGCAGATCGAGTGTAAATAATTTAACATTCCACTTGGCAGTTGTGGGAAAACAGCTAATATTTAATAGTTATAATCAGTTCTGCAGAGTACTTCTACAGTTCATTTAACAAACAAAAATTTACTTTTTAATTTTTTAGTTTATTTGAAGTCGCATCAACACCTTTGTTATTAGCGAATTTGTTGGATTATGCAACTAAAACAGTGGGTTTTTTTGTTTATTTTCAGTCGCATTAAAATCTATGTTATTAGCGAACTACTTTGAGTTAAGGAATGGTGGGTTGAAACTTAAAATAATTTTCCATACCCTGGCCAAGAATCGAATCCGGGACCTCCCCTTTACACCGTAGCACCCTAACCACTGGGCCGTGGATGCGGTCTTTTGTATTTAATTTTGTTCAATATTAATTATGCCCATAACAGGCAGGTGCAGTGTTAAATTATTTTCGCTCGATCTACTAGTTTCATGGCTACAAAAAATAGTTCTCTTTCTTATCACATGGTCACCTAATTATATAAGTGAAGCATTTAAGAACAAAAGAGGTAAACGTGTAAAAGATACTAGTCAGAGTTATCTGCTCAGAGAGTAATGAATTTCGTTGTACAGCGAGACCCTGTGGTGTATGAAGTGAAGGTGTCATTTGCAGGATGGAAAGTAGATGCTTTTCAGTGGGCCTGGTGTGCTGACAAGCATACTTTTCCACTCAGTGAGGAAGGCAATTGGCAAACCACTTCATTCCTCGTTTTACTTAGTAAAACCTATAGAGATGCAAACCAGCCTTTTCGCTGTTGACCTAAACAAAGTCCAGAGTACTAACCAATCCGTCACGTAGGCAAGGCTTCCTTCGCCTATTTTTGTTACTGTTACTTCTTAAAGGACAAAATAAAAATTGAACGGTCGTGGTAAAATTAAGTTCTATTCTGTAATGACATGATTACTTACATATCGTTTCTATTGTATTGTTTTGACCTTTTTATCATTGTACTTCATTTTGTTTTAGTGTGACTTTTCCTGTTTGTATTTTTTATTAGTCGCCTGATTTATTACAGTAAAACAATTTAAATCGTTTTGATAAGAAAGAACATAATAAAAAATTCTATTTGAAATACTTTCTATTAAATGTAATTGACATTTATACGTTCGGTTGTGTATGTGATATATTAAATATCTTGTACATATATATTGAATAAAATTCGAAGGTTTCGGGTTCGATTCCCGGCTAGGGTGTGGAAATTATTATAGGTAACCCACCTTAGTCGCTGATAAGCAAGCAAGAAGCCGTTGATGCGAATTTAATTAAAGTAATTTTTTTTTTTTTTTTTTGGTTTTTAACGTCCGGCTGTTATGCAATTACTGCTAATGCAGACGGTGAAGGATGAAATGATTTTTTGTTACGTATAAAAATATGCCGTGCCTGAATGGGATTCGAACCCAAGACCGCTTGATACGAGGCGAGCACGTTACCAACTACGCCAATGCGGCCGGCAATTAAAGTAAAAAATCTAGGTTATTTGTATTTTTTACATACGACTGTTTTACTCATTAGTAATGTGAAGGGTGACTGATAGAAGTAATGATGAAATAAAAACCAGGTTTTATCCGGAATCAAAACCGGGAACTAACATAATAACAGCTGTTATGTATTAGTTTCGATTCTTAATTAGGTTTAGTTACTCTGACCATTACATTTGGAGGTTTCCTTATAATTTTGGTGTTCTAAGATATTTAAATGTAGTTTTATATAGTCGCTATTAATTGTTAAGTAACACCGGTTGGACAAGCAACTTTGTATTGTGACCAGCTGACAGTCACTCCTGAACTAACTACACTAGGAATCCCTGCTCAAATTCATAACTAATTACGTCAAAAATACAGCACAAAAGCAGCGAGCAAAGTAGGTGGTTGTTAATAATGTACAGTTCCCGATAACAAATAAAAGCTAAAGAAGAAAAAATCTGGTGTGAAACACTCAGGAAACTTTCTCTTGCCAATGCAAATAATTAACAATATAACCTAACATTAGTAATAAAAAATTCTCTAAATAAAAGTTGTACTTCTTTTAATTTCCTATAAATTTGATTATACATTTTTGTCGTAAAATGCATAATAAGGCTGAAATCTTTAAAAAAAAATCGATTTTATTTTTTTACACGATTTCGTGAGAAATAAAACAGAAAATCGCTAATTGCCGATAAACTAAGCGTTATACAAAAAATGTTTGAAATAAACGTTGTAGAATTTTAAATTATCTAAAACTTTTATTATGTAGCTACATTTTTGCGCTAAAATGCATATTAAAGTCGCAATCTTTAAAAAAAATTTTTTTCGAGAAAACAGCCTCACCAAGAATTTCAGCAGACATGGCGCCTACCCTATCTTGTAGAGCATAAAAAAAATCAGGTAAATCAGGCGTTTTAAGAAAAAAATCGTAGGAACTGTTTATGAGAAACTCGGAAAAAAGTGAAAAATTACACGAATAAACTACTACTTCCGTCTGACCGATTTTGATGAAAATGTTCGTGTCGAGTCCTCTAGTGGTATCTAACTTAAGTATCAAGTTCGTACGATGTTCCGTTCTTGAGATATTCTGTTCACACACACGCACACGCACACACACAGACCAATCGCTAAAACATGTTTTTTTGGGTTCGGGGGGGGGGGTCTGAAAAAGTGTAGATCCGGTGAAAACTAGATTTCGAAAAATCGACATGAGAACAATACTTTCCTTCCTGTACATTCATATAGGCAAGAGAAAGTAAAAATATATCGGTACAAATTTATCTTTTCTGGTCTATTTGTCTCGGGTTCGACTTAAGTGTGGGGTTAGATCTGCCATTATTTCTTCACGCATTTTCATGTACCACCCTTCCTCGTTAGCATTAGTAGTAGTTCGCAAAACAGTCGAACATCAAACACAAAAACAAAATCTTTTCCAAAGAGTCATTAAATCCTCTCATTTATCTTCTATTTTTACTTCCCTTTTGCCCTATATGAAAAACAGGTGAGGAACGTTATGTGTCTTGTCTATTTTTCGAATTCAAATTTTTTCACTGGAATTACATTTTTCACGCTCTTGAACCCAAAAAAAATGTTTTCACATAAAACATTTGTAAAAAAATTATTCTAGGAAATCTCGTTACTTCGGTATACGAATACTTCAATTTAACGATTTTTTCTGCAATTCTAGTTTTTTTTTATCGAGATTCGATTTTATAATTGAAGTTGCAGAAAATTTAAAAACCATTTAACTTTTATTTCAACCTTTTTTTCTACAGTGTATAGTTCAGCATCAATTAGTTTTTGAATATTTTCCTGATTAAAATTAGGGTACCTATGTTTTTTTTTCATTATTTAGGTTGGCAAGAGAAAGTTTTGTGAGTGGGTCACACCCATTTTTTTTTAGGTTTTTAAAATTTTATTTGCGTATTTTTCTTGGATTACCGGAAACGTTTATCTTCTTTAATTTCTATTTATAAATTGGGGTCTGTTAACGGAATGTCGTTTACGTCAGATATTAGACTACATAATGCAATTTCTATGATATTGTTTGTCTTCTCTATGACTCAGCTTTGTTAGAATGAAATGGCCGGCCCGTTGGCGTAGTGGTTAGCTTAACTGGCTTCGACGCCGGGGTCCTGGGTTCGATTCCGGTCAGGTCTGGTATTTTTTCATCACTCATTTTCATCTATCATCCTTCTCACCGTCTGCATTAGCAGTAATTGCAAAACAGTCGGACATTAAAAAAAAAAGATGTTAGAACGAAATCTAAAGGTCCTGGGTTCCATCCCTGTGGCTAGGGTCTGGAAATTTTTACCCGTTAAAACGTACAGTGGTCGCTAATGACTTAGCTGTTGATACTTTAAGTCAGCTATTGTCATCATCTTTCATAATACGATTAAAATATCCTTTTTAAATTAAAAATTCCTTAAAAAAACTTTACCTTTTTTTAAAAAATTTAAGAAAACCAATAGGGTACTTAATTATACGTTGTTAATTAAAAAAAACTATTTATCAACCATTTAAATTTATTAACAATTAAAGGGTTAAAAAATTAAACGGTTCGGTTACAATTTCACTTTAAAACGTTTCATTAAATTTACTTTTCCAACGTCTTCATACGACCTCAAACTTTTCTTCATAAAGTAATCTTTATTTCAAGAGTCGCTTGACTAGTAAACTTACAAGAAACAAAATTCAATAGAAATTATGTGGGTGTTTTTGGCGGAAAAACGGAATTTTACAAGAATTAGAATTAGTCTGTTTAAAAATATTGTAAAATTGATGAACCTCGTGTTACACTTCGGTTTTTTTTTTTACTGTAGTGCGTAGCTTGGTTTCAAGAATGTTATTATATTACAGTAATAATCTTGTATAAAAATCAGAATAAATTATAACCTAACGTAACTTCATGCATCAACCTTCTTTTGTTTTTGTTTCTGTAATATAGTTTCGTAGTAGACGGATACATTTTTCTTCTTTTTTTTAAACACCATATGGTATACTAGTTAGTAGTCCACGCGAACTGCCTGGTTAATTTAATAAGTGTAATATAATATTGTTTTCCGTGGCAATATTATAACATATTCTGTTTATATTCATAGGTAATAAACCCACTATCTATAATGCTTCTGGTTTAAAATTTTTTTGTGGTATTACAATCAAATTCTGGTATGTTGGTCACCTCTGGTTTCGTGAAACGTTTTCCATGTTACAGAAGGCTATTGGGGTGACCATCAAGGAATAAAAATAATTAATTATATGACAGATATACAGAATTAAAAATATTAATTTGTATTTTTTACTTTCTCTTGCCAATATGAATATATAGGAAAGTACCTATTGTTTTCATGTCGATTTTTCGAAATCGAGTTCATCACCGGATCTTCACTTTTTCAGACCCCCTGAACCCAAAACACATGTTTTTAGCGATTTGACTGTGTGTAAGTGAACAGAATATCTCAAGGACGGAACATGTACGAACTTAAACTTGAATCTTATGTTAGAATGATATCACTAGAGGACCCGACACGAACATTTTCATCAAAATCGGTCAACCGGAAGTAGTAGTTTATTCGTGTCATTTTTCACTTTTTGCGATTTTCTCAAAAAACAGCTCTTACAATTGTTTAAAAAATCGCCTCATTTACAAAATTTTTTATGCTCTCTAAGTTAGAGTAGGAGCTATGTCTGCTAAAATTCTTGGAAAGGCTATTTTCTCATAAAAAATTGTTTTTATTTAAGATTGCGGCTTTAATTTCGCATTTTAGCACAAAAATTTATTTAATATACGTTGTAGAGAATTTAAAATTCTATAATTTTTTTAAAGCATTTTTTGTATACCCTTTGTTTAGCGGTAATTAGCGATTTTCCGTTTTTTTCACGAAAATTTGTAAAAAATCAATTTTTTTTTTAAAGATTTCAGCATTAGTACTATGCATTTTACGACAAAAGTGTATATAATCAAATTCATAGGAAATTAAATATCAATAACTTTTACTTAAAGGATTGTTCTCTACAGAGCCTAGTTTAGCGCGAAAGTGATTTCCGTAATTTTAAGCCAAACTGAGGTTGATTTTCATTTTGCGTCTTTCACTCATGAATAAAATTAGGTTAGAGCCTATGTTTATTGAGGTTAGTCTTTTTGTTTATTTCTATCTAGTTTTATTACTAATACTAGAATATATTTTCATTGTGCTTTGGCAAGAGGAAGTCGTGTGTGTGTTTCACTGCAGTTTTTTTTAATGTATGTACGTTGCAATCTGTTCAATTTAAAAACAATTTAAAAACAATGGGATAAGCAATCCCATGAGATGAGAATGATGTATGTGACGTCTAAATGAGGTGTAGTCTTGTACAAACTCAGGCCGACTATTTTAAGATTATAATTAATTGAATACCAATCATTAAAGTGCACCGGTAACCACTGTCTAGTATTCAAATCCGTATAAAAGTAACTACTTTTACTTTTAAAAATAGAATTTAAATCTTCGTTACCGAAATCCAGCATTTAAACACCTGATTCGTGGATTTGTAAATTTAACGAAGCATAATGTTTTTCAACATTAAATTTGCAGTTAAAATTGGCAACCTCATTTTCATAAACTTCATAAAGAATTAACTGAGTTTCTTTTATATTTTAGTTTTTACCCATTTTGTTTGTTGGTGTAATATTCCATTCGTTTTTAGTTAGTATTTATGCGATTTTTTCCTGTTCTTTGTTTTGTCGGATTTGTTGTTGGCACTTGTTTTGGTTTTATTATATGGTTCCGTCCAATATGAACCCACCCGGCTTTTAAGTTAGTGACAAGCGTTCGTTTAAGTATTTACAAGATATCCGTTTTACTACAGAAGTTTCAATGCAGTATGCACCGAAACGTTTCAAAATCCTCAAAGAACAATGCAATTCACTCACAAAGTTTTTAATTATTTGCAATAAAATAATTTAATTATTTCATTATTATTAGGCCTTCAAATACGCCTTTGTAAACAAACAGAAGATAAATACGTGTATTGTTTAGGTCGTGAGACGAAAGGCTGGTTTGAACCTCTAGAGGCTTTACTAAGTAAAACGAGGAGTGAGGTGATTTACCATTTCTCACTGAGTGGAAAATTATGCTTATCGGTATGCCAGGCTCTTCAAAAAGCACATATTTTTCAACCTACAAATGACACCTTCACTATTTTCACCACTGGGTCTGGCTGTATATGAAATTCGTTATTTTTAGAGGAGATAATTCTGACTAGTTTCTTTTACACCTGTACCTCTTCTGTTCTTAAATACTTTGGTTTATAATTGATTGACCATGTAATAAGAGACAGAACTATTTTTGTAGCCTTAGAACTAGCAGATCGAGTGCAAATAATTTAAAAATCCACCTTCCTTTAATGGTCATAATTACTAGTCTGTCTGAATTACAATTTTGTAATTTAAAAGAATTTAATGGGTTTTAAATTCCATTACTGAAAACTTTTACCAATAACAGGCAGGTGGGAATGTTACATTATTTGCACTCAATCGGCTTGTTCCAGTGTTACAGAAAATAGTTCTGTCTATTACGTTGTCAATCAATTATATGACTGAAGCATTTAAGAACAGAAGAGGTAGAGGTGTAAAAGATAATAGTCAGAGTTATCTCCTCTAAAAGTAATGAATTTCATTTTACAGCCAGGCCCTGTGGTGGATTAAGTGAAGGTGTCATTTTTTCGTGGTTTTCGGAGTGCCTGGCATGCTGATAAGCATAGTTTTCCACTCAATGAGTAAGGGAATGGTATATCACCTCACTCCTCGTTTTACCTAGTAAAGCCTCTAGAGGTTCAAACCAGTCTTTTGGCCGATGACTTAAATAATAACGATAACTATTTCTGTAAGATAATAATAGAATTTAATGGTATTTGGTAGAAAAACAATTGTCCAATAAATGTTAAATTAATGTGGTTGCAGATTTTAATAAATTTTAGGTAACGTGAGAATGGTTTTGAGTATTAATGTCTTAATAATTATTCATGAAGAGTTATATTGGAGGTTAGCGTGTTATGTGACCATATCTTCGGGTTATTAGTAATTATGTACTATGTACTATTACAGCAGTGTTGTAACAAACTTTTTGCAAAGAATAGAATTATTAAAATAGGAAACCAATTAATTTTGATACCCTCGTCTACTTTAATCTGATATTGATAAATTTAAGGCTGTATTAGAAAACGGAGAGAATAGATAAAATTAAAAATGATGGTGAAGTCTTGACCGGCCTGAGTTATTGTAGATGTGTCTTTTGTGTTATTCATCTTATAATATACACAATAACCGGAACTAACAACATTGTTGTGATTTATAGACGAAACCTATGTTTCTTCCTTTGAATACGAATTGCTTTATCTATCTGCTCTTCTATTTTTAAGTCTATTCTAAGTCCATATTGTATTAAAATAGAATATACTGCCGTATTCGTCTTCTAGTTTTACCACACCTTTGATTTTCTTTTTCTTGATTTTTGTTATAAAATGGGTTAGGTTTTTTATAAGTATTTATTTAGTTTTTTACTTTTCTTCCCTATATGAATATTAGGAAGGAAAGTATTGTTTTCATATCGAGTTTTCACCGGATCTACACGTTTTCAGACCCCCTGAATCCAAAAAAAACATGTTTTTAGCGATTGGCCTGTGTGTGAACAGAATATCTCAAGAACGGAACATCGTACGAGCTTGAATCTTAAGTTACATACCGCTACCTGACCCGACATGAACATTTTCATTAAAATCGGCCAACCAGAAGTAGTAGTTAATTCGTGTAATTTTTCACTTTTTTGCAAGTATCTCAAAAACGGGTCCTACGATTTTTTTAAAAATCGGTTTACTAAATTTTTTATGCTCTACAAGAAAGAACGGGTAGGCGTCATGATTGCTGAAATTGTTGATGAAGCTGTTTTCACGTAAAAAAATTTGTTTTTTTAAGATTACGGCTTTAATATGCATTTAGCGCAAAAAAATTTATGCTAAAAAATGTAGAGAATTAAAAATCCTACAACTTTTATTTCAAAGTATAATGCTGAGTTGAGCGGTAATTAGCGATTTTCTGTTTTTTTTTCTCACGAAAATTTGTGAAAAATCTATTTTTTTTAAAGATTTAGGCCTTAGTATGCATTTTATGACAAAAGTGTATATAATCAAATTTATAGGAAATTAAAACGTCTACAACTTTTATTTAAATTTTTTCCTCTACAGAGCCTAGTTTAGCGGCAAAGAGTGATTTTTCGAGTTATTGAGCTAAATTAATTATTATATTAATGTTAGATTATATTGTTCATTATTTGAATTGGCAAGAAAAAGTCTGTGGTTCACTTGAGAATTTTTTGTTATTTAATGGGTTAGGGTTTTTACAAGTATCAGTGTAGTTTTTCGTTTTCTACAAAATATTGTGGTGTTTCGCTATTGCGGAGTGTTGTAAATTGCGGAGTGAAACCGGGAATAAATAAACCAGTAAATTTAATGCGGGCACTTGTACTTTATATATACACAGCTTAAGTGTATTTTTCGACAAAATAATATCTCATACGGAAAATCTTCTGTTTTTAAAAGTACATTATTTGAAAAGAATGTAAGTTCTTTTGTCATTCTCTACGTAATGATGGTTGATAATATCTCCCTTAAGTATTTTATAAGACCCTTCAATTCATTTCATAAGTTACCAACCCTTATAATTTTCTTTTGTAAAAGGGTTGTTTTTATTTTTGTAGGGTTGTTGTAGATGTTTGGTTGGTCGGCTGATCGTTATAGGGTTGGTGTTCGTGGTATTTCTCTTATAAGGGATAAATGTAGTGACGTCTGGCTATGACCTTTATGCATTATGAATATCTCTCGTGAAAAATGTACGTTCGTTCATAGATGAACATAAAATACCAAGCGGGGGTGGCTTTTATATTTGCCTTCTCTCTGTGATGAAATTGTATTCTGCTATTTTTATTATTACTTTTGTATTCGTTGTTGTAATCTTTTCTTGATATTCCATTTTTGTTTTGTTTCTGTTTTTCTTGTAACTTTTTCTTGAAAGTTAAAATTTTCGTTTGTATTAAAAAATGGATTGCGTTCATTTTTATTAAAAGCTTTAAAAATGAAAGCTTTGCTCCGCTTTCGTAGCGTAGTGATTAACGCGCTAGGCTACAACGCTTAGGTCCCGGGTTCGATTCCTGGCTAGGGTCTGGAAATTTTCACAAGTTAACGTCAAGCCCTACTGTTTTATAGCCTATTCACCGAGTCTGGACGGACGCAGTAAACAAATGGATCACTTGATAGTTGTTGATTGAATGCATAATCAAGGTCATTATCCCTTCTTCTAACACCAGTCTTCGTTGCATTATCCCGAGGGTAATATACAGTGTTATTTTTAATGACATAGATCATGAAAATTTGTTAAATTTTTAGAAGGAAGAGAGGAATGATTTTTACATAAGCGCGGTTCATTATCCAATAGCAGGCGTCAGTTAGGCAACCGGCAGTACAAAGATCATGTGAAAAACGCCTGTATTTGTTGATACATGTCTCTAGACTCGGTGAATTTAGTATAGATACTTAACCGAACGTAGTCGCTTCGCTAATAACCAAGCAGTTGATGGAACTTTAAATAAACTTGACTAAAAAATCCCTTTCATGAGGCGATGCGTCTCATGGCTGGTGGCAATTTTTAAAAAGGCTTTCCTTTGACTTATGGCAAAAACCATTAATGATTTCTGTATATACCCTTTAAGAGGAATCAAATGACACTGTTTTTGTTTCAAATTTCCGAATTTGATTTTTTTACTTCCGGATTTGGGCCACTTCCGTTCGAAATTTAAATATTAAACCCAATTCAGCACCATTAACTTTTTGTGTAAATTATGAATCCGAAAACTGTTTGTTGTTGTCTCTTGTAGTTTCCGACTTCGATTTCTCGACTTCCGGTTTAGGGTCACTTCCGGTCAAAACCGAAACTTCAAACCATTTAATTTCTGTCCTTAACAGGAATCGAATGACACTATTTTTCTTTCCAAATTCCGACTTTGTTTTTTAGACTTCCGGATTTGGGGCACTTCCGGTTGAAACCGAAACTTCAAACCCAATTCACGACCACTAACTTTTTGTGGAAATTGCGAATCCGCAAACCGTTTGTTGCTATCTCTTGTGGTTTCTGACATCTGGGTGTGACGGACGGACAAAACAAAATGGTAGATAACAACTGTAAATTTTTGTTTTGTTTTATCCGTATTGTGTGTAAGTTGCATGCTGTTCAATTCAGAACAATAAGCAACCCCATGACCCAATGAGATGAGGATGATGTGTAAATGAGATGTAGTCTTGTACAGACCCAGGCCGACCATTCCTGGGAGAGGATGGTTAATTAAACCCCAACCATCAAAGTAAAAACTGCCACCAAAGAGCTTTGTATGTTCAAAGTCAACACTATTCATGTATTTATCTAAAATTTTCTTTTGTGATCGATTCAAATTTTAAATCGGATTTCTGGAAGTTTTTGTACAGAAATCAATTATTTTTAGATCTAATAATTTTCTTTTTTATTATTTTAATGGAAAATCAAGATTTTTTTTGTCGAATCCTCTCATAAAATTCAGTTTATCTAAAATTTCGTTTTGCGATGTG